>SDUX01000003.1:1200000-1800000 GCA_008729055.1 Pyropia haitanensis | reverse complement strand
CCACGCCCGCGGCGGCCGCGGCGCCCCCCCCCCCCCCCCCCCCTCCCCGCCGCGCCGCGCGCCGCGTCGACGGCGCGCCGCGGCCGCGCCGCGGCGGCGCCCCCCCCGCCGGCCGCCGCGGCGGCCGCGGCGGCCGACCGCGGCCGCGCGGGGCGGCGTCGACCCGCCGCGGGGGCCCGCCCGCCCCCCCCCCCCCCCCGCGCCGCCGCCGGCAGCGGCGGCGGCGGCCGCGGCCGCGCCGCCGGCGCGTGCCGCCGTCGGCGGCGGCCGACCCGCCGCTGCGCGGCCGCCACGTCGCGGCCGGCGCACGGCGCGGGTGGTGCGGTCCGCCCTCCCCCCCCCCCCCCCCCCACCGCCCCCCCCCCCCCTCCCTCCCCCCAACGCCGGGCCGCCGCCCGGTCGTATGACGCGGCGGGCCACCGGCGGGCCGCGACCGCGTGTCGACCGCCGCTGAGGGGGGGGGGCCCGCCCGCGGCACGCCGCCGCCGCGCGTCGCGGCGGCGGGTGGGTGCCGCCGTCGGCCCGCGCGCGGCGGCCGGCCGCCGTTGCGTCGTGCGCGCGCGCCGCGGCGGCCGCCGCGGCTGGACGGCCGCTGCGGCGTGCGTGCCTGTGCGTGTTTTTTTTTTGTTTTTTTTTTTTTTGCTGCGGTTGCGCGCCCACGACCGGGGCGGGAGTAGTGGCGCCGCCCCCTCCCCCCCTGCCCCGGGTCGCCCCGCCGCGCGGGCGGCCGCGCCCGCCTCTCCCCGCGGGGACCACCCGCGCCGCGGTACGCGGCGGCCACTGTCGGCGCGCCGGACCTCGGGCGGCGGGCAACCACCCCCCCCCCCCCCCCTCCCTCCCTCCCTCTCCCCCCTCCCCCCCCCCCCCCCCTGCGGGACCGCTGCCCGCCACCCGCCGCCCCCGTCGCGGCGCGGGTGGATGCGGCGGCCCGCGGCGGCGGCGGCGGCACCAGCGGCGGCGGCATGGAGTCCCTCCGCGCGATGCGGCGGAGCCTGCAGCTCGACGTCCGCCGCTCGGGCCGCCTCGGCCGCCGCGGCCGCGGCGGCGAGAGCAGCGACTTTGGCGCCGCCACCGGCAGCGCCGGCGTCGGCGTCGGTGGCGGCGGCGGCGGCGGCGGCGTCGGCGGCGGCGGCGGCGGCGGCGGCAATGGTCATGGCGGCGGCCGGGAGGGCGGCGGCGGCGGCGGCGGCGGCGGCGGCGGCGCGAGCCGCTCCGCCGAGCCGCCAGAGCGGGGCCGCCGCGGCCGCGGGGACCCCGCCGACGCGGCCGCCGAGCCGCGCTCCCTCCGCGGCGGCATGTGGCGGCGCGCGTCCATCGCGACGGCGCCGTGGTCGCCGTCCCCGTCACCGTCGTCGGCGGCGGTGGCGGCGGCGGGGCTGGGCGGGGGGGGGCGCCGGGGGGGGGGGACGACGACCCAGAGGGGGAGGACGCCCGCGGGGGGGGGAGCCGCCCACCCGCCGCCGCCTCGACGCGCGCTCGTGGCGGGGCGGCCGGCCGTCGGGGGAGGCCAGCCGCGCGCCCGAGTGGGCGCCCCGGCTGGCGGGCGGGGAGGCGGGGCGGCCGGCGGCCGCCGCCGCCGCCGCCGCCGCCGCCGCCGCCGCCGCCGCCGCCGCGCCGTCCCCGGCCGCCGCCGCCGCCGCCGCCACGGCGGGCGGCGGTGGCGGCGCGGCGGCGGCGGCGGCGTCTTCGGGGCCACTGACGGGGGCGGGGGAGCTGGGGGAGGAGCCGCTGGGGGTGGCCGACCCGGCTTTTGACGATGGCGACCCGATGGAGGTTGACTCGGACGGCCGCCGGGGGGGGGGCGGGGGGGTGGGAGGGGGGTGGGGGGGTGCCGCCGCCGGCAGTGGCGGCGGCGGCAGCGGCAGCGCCGGCGGCGGCGGCGCGTCGAGCGCCGCCCTGCCGGGCATGGCGTCGGCGGGCGGGCGGCGGCTGCGGCGCGCCGCCCGCGGCGCGCGGCACGGCATGAACACCAGCCGCAGCATGCCCGACGTGTCGGCCGCCGCGGCGGCGGCAGAGGGAGGCGGCGCCGCCGCGGGTGGTGGCGGCGGCGGCGGCGGCGGCGGCGGCGGCGACGGCGCCGCCGACGCGGAGGCGCCGTCGCTCAGCCGCCTCCGCCGGGCGGGCGGGAGCACCTGGTCCCGCCTCGCGGGCGAGTCGACCCACTCGCTCGCCGCCGGCCGGTCAACGGCGGGCGGCGTGGGCGGCGGCGCCGCCGCGGGGGGGTCGGCGGCGCCGCCGCCGCCGCCGCGGCGGCGGGGCTTTGCGGGCCTCCGCTCCCGGCTGACCGGCTCGGCGGGCCTGCGGTCGGCGGCGGCGGCGGCGGCGGCGGCGACGCCGGCGGCGGCGGAGCGGGAGGGCGGCGGCGGCGGCGGCGGCGGCTCCGCGTCGACCCCGTCGGCGCACGGCTCGTCGTCCGACGCGGTCGGCAGCAGCGGCGGCGGCAACGTGGCGGCGGCAGCGGGGGGGGGGGGGGGCGGCCCGCCGCCGCGGGGGGGGGGGGGGCGCCGCCAGCCGCGCGGGCGCGCTCGGCCGCCGCTCCAGCATTGGCACGCCCACGCGTGGCGGGGGGGCGGGCGGCCGCGGCCGTGACGGCGGTGGTGGCGGCGGCGGGGGGGGCGCCGCCGGGCCCGAGCCCGTCCCGCTCCTCCGCCGCGCGGCGGGCGCCCTCGGCAGCCGCCGCGCGAGCCTCCAGCGTGAGGACGCGGGCCGCTCCGAGGCGACCCGCACCGGCTACGACCCGTACGCGCTGCTGCGCCGGCTGCCCGTCACGATTGGCGGCGCCGCCGTCGTGCGGTCGGGCAACGTGCGGCTGCTGGCGTCGGTGGCGGAGCGGCGGTGGGTGGAGCTCCGCGGCCGCCTCGTCGTGCTGCTCCTGCACGACGCGGAGCTGGGGGGGGTGCCGGGCGGCGGCCGCGGCCGCGGCCGCAGCCGCGGCGGCGGCGGCCACGGCGGCGGCGGCGACGGCGGCGGCGGCGGTGGGGGTGGTGGTGGGGGTGGTGGCAGCGGCAGCGGCAGCGGCAGCAGCAGCAGCGCCGACGGCGGCGGCGGCGGCGGCGGCGGCGCGGCCATCGCGGCGGTCTTTTGCGTCGAGCGGGTGGCGGTGACGGTCAGCGCCGGCGGCACGGAGCTGCGGCTGCGGCGGGCGGGCTCGCCGACGAGCGTGTGGCTGCGGTTTGGCAGCCGCGGGGAGGCGGCCGGCTGGGCCGCCGCCCTCCGCGCCGCCGCCGCGGAGCGCGTCGTCGGCATCTCGGACTTTGAGTTTGTGGCGCCGATTGGCAAGGGCGCGTCGGGCAAGGTGTTTCTGGTGCGGGACCGGGTCAGCGGGGAGCGGCTGGCGCTCAAGGTGACCGCCAAGGCGCGGGTGTTTGAGACGCGCTCGGGCTTTCGCCACGCGGTCGACGAGCGGCTGGCGCTGCAGGTGGTCGCGGACCACCCGTTCTTTGCGCACCTGCGGTTTGCGTTTCAGACCGCGTCGATGCTGTACATGGTCACCGAGTTTTGCGAGGGCGGCGACCTCTTCCAGTACCTCCGCAACCACGGCGGGCGGCTGTCCGAGCCGCAGACGCGGCTGGTCGCGGCGGAGGTGGTGCTCGCGCTCCAGTCGCTCCACGACCTGGGCTTTGTGTACCGGGATCTCAAGCCGGAGAACGTGCTGCTGGGGAACGACGGGCACCTGCGGCTGGCGGATATGGGGCTGTGCAAGCAGCTGCGGGGGGGGCTGACGTCCACCATTTGCGGGTACGTGGTCGGGTCGCGGTGGGGGGCGTGGTGGGGGGGGGGGGGGGGGGGTGAGGAGGGGGGGGGGTGGGAATCGAGACTTGCACCGCGGGGTGGGGTGTGGGTGTCGCCCGCAGCGATGGTGGCCTTGTGCGTGGGTGGTCTGGGTTGCTTGGGCGGGCACTGTTGAGGTGACGATGGTGGACTGACCCGGTCGACGCTGTCTTGCTCGCTCGCTTGACCCCCTCCCACTGGATGGATACGCGCATTGCTCCCTGACCGTCGCTGCTGTTTGTCGCTGCCGCTCCGTCGCACACACGCGCCGTCTTTGGCCCCGTGGCGCTTCCGCGCCGCACAGAACCCACACGTACGCTGCGCCAGAGATGCTCTCTGTCCGCCCCTACGGGGTCACCATTGACCTGTGGGCGCTGGGCATCTTCCTCTACCACGTCCTCCGCGGGCGCACCCCCTACGAGGCGCGCACCCTGGACGAGGTCATCCAAAACATGGGCCACCACTCCATCCGCTTCTCCGCGTCCACCTCCTCGGAGCTCGTCTCCCTCATCCAGGGGCTCCTCGACTGGCGGCCGGAAACGCGCCTCGGCTGCGGGCTGGGCGGCGTCGCGGACCTCCGCCACCACCCCTGGTTTGAGGGCCTCGACTGGGAGGCGGTCTACTACCGCCGCCACCACACCGTCCTGGTCCCACGACGCGGCGACAGCGACGATGGCGGCGGCGGCGGCGACGGCGGCGGCGTCGGCGGCG
This sequence comes from Pyropia haitanensis, assembly GCA_008729055.1. Taxonomy (NCBI): domain Eukaryota; phylum Rhodophyta; class Bangiophyceae; order Bangiales; family Bangiaceae; genus Pyropia; species Pyropia haitanensis. The sequence goes on along the minus strand of SDUX01000003.1, from coordinate 1,795,518 downwards.
GCGGCGGCGGCGGCGGCGGCGCGTCGTCGGCGGCGGGCGGGCGGATACCCCCCCCGCCACCGCTGGGCAGCGGCGGCGGCGGCGGCGTGGACACCTTTCGGGGCCTCGTGACGGTGGAGCCGCTCGTCAGCAGCGGCGGCTCGGGCGGGGACGCGGCGAGCGCGGCGGCGCAGGATGAGCTCCGCAACTTTGACCTCAACGAGTGGGGCAGCGTGTCGATCGACACGGACCACGACGACGCGGGGTATGGGGACTCGAGCCTGTGGCCGCTGATGCGGCCGGCGGCGCGGCTCAGCGACGACCATGCGGTCGTCGGCTTTTCGTACACCGCGCCGGTGGGGCGGCCGCCGCCGCCGCCGCCACCGCCGCCACCCCCATCCGCGGCGCCCGCCACCGACGACATGATGGACGAGGGGGAGGAGGGGGCGCCCTACGCGTGAGTGGCGGTCTCTGGGGAGGGGGGTGGTGGGTAAGGGGGGGGGGGGAGGCGTCCGCCGTCAAGCCGGTCGCCGCCTTGGGTCTCCCGCTTCGCAGCCACGGAGGCGCTCCCACGGACACTCACGGTGCTCGCAGCGAACTCCGCTCATGAGCACGTTCCCCAGAGTACCTGCGGAACGGGTTGCTGCCCGCACACCCCCCGCGCAAGGTGTTTCTTTGTGCCTACCGCAGAGCGCTGCACACAGCGGGACAGGGACGCACCGCGTGGGCCACCCAGTAAAGAAAAAAAAAAAAATGTTTCCCTCCTATAGGCCTGCTACCCTCTGGTCGAAAGCAAAGGACCTGGCTACAAGGAACGCCACCCTCCTGCCACACACACACGATACAAAAAGGTCCAAGGCGGGCACACCCAACGGTATGACAACGGCACGAGGATTGGAAGAAAAGAAAGACGGCAGCAACAAGCACCTGTGCAAAAAAAAAAAAAAAGAGAAAAAAAGTCAAGAGAAAGCGATGCGGAGTTCAACGACATCGACCACATAAGCAAACCCTCAATACCAGAGGCAGAGGTGCGCGCATGGACGAGTGGTCGCGGGATGCCGAAAAACAAATAGATGAATGAAACACAAACACAAGAAGAAAAAAAGCACGCGCTCATCGGTAGTCCCCACCAAGGGTTCCTGTTGACGCCATCCCCGGCGGTGGCGCCCCGTACGGACGCGGTATTCCCGACACTGAGAGCGAAGACATGTCTATGGAGCCGTCGCCGGCGCTGCTAAAGCTTGCATTCGTCGCCGCCGCAATCGCCGCTGCCCGTGCCGCCGCCGCCGCCGGCGACAGCCGAGTAAACGTCGCTGTGCTGGCAGGGGAGACCGTCGCGCCTGGTGGGAAGGCCGGGCCGTTGCCGCCACCCGTCGCGTACGCCGGCAGAGCCGCGCTGTTGAGGCTCGCTGGGCCATTCGCCCCGTGGTGGCGGGGCACCCCATACGCAGCCGTGACGCCGCCGTGGGCCAAGTGGGGGGAAGGGCCGCCCGGCGGCGGCATCTGTGGCGGCGCTGGTTGCAGGCTCTGGAAGCTGCTACTTGCGTGCGAGAAGCTGGCGCTGGGGGGCCCACTCGCATGGTAGCCACCGGGTCCAGACGGGGGACCCGCCGCACCGCCGCCAGGAGGGATGCCCGACTGCAGGGACGCAGAGGAAGGTGCATACGAGGACGTCGGGTGACCGGCAGGGCCGGTGCCAGTATAGGCCCCCGGCGCATACGGCGGACCGCTAAAGCTGCCCGCCAAACTGCCACCAGGGACAGAGCCTGGCACGTGGCTGCCATACGACGGCGGCTGCTGCGCGGTCGTGTAGCTGCCGCTGTCCGCAGACGCTGCCGCGTCCGACACCCGCACACCCGTCCCAAACGACGCCGCCGAGTTGTGTAGCCTCACCGACGTCAGCCGTGTCGTCTCCGAGGTGGTGCACGATTCGGACGAGTAGCCGTGGAGCACCCGCGTGGACACGTCATAGGGCGTTTCACCTAGCCGCACGTCTGGAGGCAGGCCACAAAACTTGGAAGACAGAAAGTGGTCCACGCGGAAGAAAAAGGCCGAGGCGGTCTGCGTCAGCTCAGAGTCAACCAGGATCACGTTGCCCAGGGACGACTCGTCCTGGTACATGCCCTCCAGCGGCAGCAAGCATCTCGACTCCCCGTGGGGGTCCATCGCGCAGAGGTCCGTGAGGGAGGTGTTGACGTAGCCGAGGAGCTTGTGGTCACCGTTGAGCTTGCGTCGGTGAAACTGCAGCCGGAGGGGGCGCTTAAAGAACCCGTTGGTCAGCTTTTGAACGGTGAGCACAGCGGGCTTGAAGCGCGCGTAGCCTGCACCGTCATTCGCCGCCCGTGTCACCGCCTCGGACCGGTACACGGGCGAGTAGGAGAGGCTCCCGTCCGCCTCCTCGCGCGCACGCAGGAGCGTGAAAAACTGGGACACCCCCACGTTCACGGTCGTGTTCTTCCGCTTCAGCAGCGCCGCCTCAATGTTGATCGTTACGGTCAGCGTGGGATCGCACGGGTTGACCTTCTCCGCCACCATGGACACGTAGCCGGGCAACACCGAGCGGATGTGCTGGTTGCGGAGCCGCAGCTTCAGACGCTTCCCCGGGGCCTCCCGCACGTCCTCCAGGGAGCACTCGGCCGAGCCAATGTGGTCGTGCTTCCGTAACCGCTCCGACCGCGAGTCCCGGTCAAACACCTCCACGTACAGGGTCTTTGGGTTGGCCCGGTCATAGTCAATGATAAACGAGTGGCACCACCGGGGGGACAGGTCGTCAAAGACGGTTTCTGTCCGCCCAATCTCCGAATGACCGACGTGGCCGGTCATGGCATACAGCACCGCAAACTGTGGGAGGCAACATAGGTGAGTGCACACGAGGTATGGCGGACAAGAACATCGCGCCGACAGGGCAAAAAAAAAAACGCAACAGCGCAGATGCCCCAAGAGCGGCACGTAGCAAACGAAAAGGTCAGAAGACCGGCCGGCCCGCGATAAAAATAAACGCACCGCGTGTCCCGGCCCTCCAAGCAACGCAAGCCAGACAACAAAGACAAGCACGCAAAAGGAACAAAGAAACGCACCGGGTCTGACTTGGACATGACGTCCAGGTTGGCCAGGTTGGAGCACTCGAGGTGGATTTCAATCTGCACCACGTCGGGGTTGACCTGCCCCGCCTGCCCCGTGCTGCGCTGCCTCGCACGAAACATCTCCATCGCGCGGTCCACCGCGATGGCCGCCATGGCGGCAGGCACAGCGGGTTACCCCCGCCGGCAGCCGCCCCCGGCCGCCGCCCGCCCACGGGCCTGGCCGCGACGGGGCACACCCCCACCACACCACCCGACCGCAGCTGGGGGTTCTGGTCCGACGGCGACGCTGCCGACCGACCCTCCCAATCCCCCCCCCCCCCCCTCGCCGCCTCCCGGCCAACCAACCAAACGGTGCCGACCCCCCCGCACGCGGACGGCACTTGGTAACCTGGCGGCCGGCAAAGGAGCACGAGTAACGGGGCGCGCCTCTTCCGGATGCGCCGTCGGCACCACCAACACAGCGACCACGACCAGCGTCGAGCGGGGCGCCGCCGTGCGCGTGCGCGCCCTCAACACGCACCCCCGCCAAGCTCCCACCACGCTCCCACTACGCTCCCACCACGCTCTCCCACCACGCTCTCCCACCACGCTCTCTCCCCACGCTCTCCCACCACACCACCGCGGTGCTGGTCGCCCCCGCCCCCGCTGCCGCCTCCCCCGCGCGGCACGTGGGCGCCGCGGAGCGGCACACGCGGCGGTACCGCGGCCGTGGGCGCTGTGCGCGCGCTGCGGCTGTGCCGCCCCACCGTGCGCGCGTGCGTGCGTCGGCCGGTCCAGCCGGAAGAGCAGGGGTAGAGGGGTCGGAAGGAGGGGGGAGGGGGGGGGAGGGGGGGAAGCCGCCGGTTGCCAGAGTAGGAAGGAGCGGCGACGAGGAGGCGCCGTCGGCTCGCGCGGAGGCGCCGGCGCAACGAAAGGCGGAGGTGGGGGGGGGGTGACGGCCGGCCGCGCGTGTGCCGCCCCGGCAAGTGGCCTCTGCCCGCGCACCGCCCGCGGGGCCGCCCGCAACGTGGGCCCGCTACCCGGCCGCCAGCAGCCGCCACTCCACCACACAGCGCGGGCACGTGCACGAGCAGCAGCACGGGGCGGGGGGCGGGCGCGACCACCACCACCACCGCCGCCACCGCCCCGGCCTGGCGCGGGGGACTGTGCGGAGCCGGCCCACGCGCGGCGGCGGCAGCAGCCACACCCAACGGCCGGCGCAGCGTTGCTCCGTCGCAGACGCGGACGGCGGGGGGGCCGTGGCACACCCGCAGCGGCGGTAAAGAAAAAGGGTGTCCCCCCCTCCCTGGTCACCCTTCGGAGGGGGGGGGGGGGGGGGGTGGGGGCGGGTGGTGCCGCGGCGTCTGCACCCCAAACACGCTCACGCCGGGCGGCAGCCAAGCAAAACGGCGGACGGCCGGGGATGCACATGCCTTACAGCGGTCGAACGGCCCCCACTGGTCGGGGCGGCAGCAAGGCACGAGGCTCTCCATCCGAGCGTCGGGTACGTGGCTGGTGGTCCAAAGTGGCCGCCCCGGTAGGTGGCCGCTCCACCAATCAGCACCCAGTGGGTAAATGTGACGCGCCACCTACAACGCCGGACGGCCCTTCCATAGCCCGACGAGCCGACGTGGAGCAATCTGGCGTCGTTGATGCCCACGCCTCGAATTGCATTGCTGTGCTGCACGACACCCACAAGCGCGGCGTTGATCCCCTCCATGCGCCGCCAAGGGACCCAAATAGGAAAAATTCTCGCCGCACTAGCCTCCGATTCCGCCTTGTTTGTACGTTGGCCACACCTGTCACTGTCAAAGAGGGACACCCACAGTGGCACGTTTTACTCGCGAGCCATAGGTGACAGCCCGTCACAGCCCATCGAGTTCCCGCGCTCCGCAGTCCCCCCGTCGTGCTGCGTCGGGCACCTCCCCGCCGGCGCCGTTGACCCGGTTCCCCCTTGCCAAGCTCGCCTGACCGCCGTGCGGCGTCCCGCACCATGCCGATTCCCCCCGGCGCCAAGGCGGTCCGCATCGGCACGGCGCCGCCGCCGCCACCAGCCGCGGCGTCGCCCTCGCGTCGGCGTCGACCCGCCGCGGCCGCCGTCGCGGGCGGCGCGCCCGTCGGCGCGGCGGCCGCCGCGGCCGCCGCGGCGCCTCGCCCCGCTGGGCAAGGCGCCGCCGCCCCCCCCGCTGGCCGCCAGCCGCCCGACGCCCCCGCCGATGCGTCGGCGGTAGACCTCCCCTGGTCCCCGGCCTTGGCCGCCCGCCCCGCCGCCGCGGCGGCGGCGCTCATCACGGGCCTCGCGGGGCACACCCTCCACGCCCGCGGCGGCTGCCCCGTGCCCGTACCGGTGCTGCTGGCGGAGGCAGACGCCCGTGCCGCCGTGGCCGCGTCGCCCGCGTCGGCGTCGGCGTCGGCGACGGCGGCGGCGGCCGGGCGGCGGGCGGCGGCGCCCCCGCCAGGCGCGGCGGCGGCGGCGGCGGCGGCGGCGGCGGCCGCCCGCCTGCGCGCGCTGGCCGCCGCGGTCGCCGCGTTTTGTGGGGCCCCCCCCGGCGTCGCCGCCGCCGCGGTCGTCTACACCCGCCCGGCGGGCGGCGGCGCCGCTGGCGGCCTCTGCGGGGCGGGCTCGCCGCGCGTCGCCGACGATGTGTACGTGCTCCGCTTTGCCGGGGGGGGGGCTGGGGCGGCCGCCCTGCCGCGGTGATGGGGGGGGGCGCTGCCGCGGCCGACGCGGGTCTGCGCGCCGGTATTGACGCTGCCGTCCGGGCGCTGCTGCGGGCGGTGGTGACGCGGACGTCTGGGAGCGCCTACCTCGGCCGCGCGCTACGTACGTGGGGTGGGATGGGGGGGGAGGTGGGGAGAGGGCGGGAGTGGGCAGAGGGGGGGGTGCTGACGTGCGTGGGGGGTGCTGACGTGAGTGCCTTGGGTGCCTGTTTGGCGTGCAGTTGACGGGGGGGTTGGGGGGGGGGGGGGGGCGTCGGCGGTGCCAGCGGTGCCTCCTCAGGGGCGGGCGGCGGCCTCGGCCGACAGCTGGGGGCGCGTGGGCCTGGGCTGCCTGCCGGTTTGCACCGACACTCACCCGCTCCTGGCGTGCTCGTCTGTGGTGTGGTTCACGTCTTGCTCGCTGCGCCGTTGCGGCCGCGCGGGTGGCGTGCGGCCACGCCTGGCGGTCTGTTCTCCTTTTGGGTTGCCAGCCGCCGCCTCGCTCACCGTCTACCTGCAGGCGCCGGCGGGCCGGGATGGCTCCCCCCCGCCCCCCCCCCCTCCCCACGGCGTCACGCCCGCCCGCGCCTGGTCCCCCGCCGCCGCCGGCCGCACCGCCCGCCACCGGCTGACGCTGACGGTGCGGCTGGCGGCGGCGGGCGGGGGCGGTGCAGCCGCCGCTGGTGTGCAGGGGGGTGCGGATGCGACGCCGGGGGGGATGTGGTACGTGGTGGATACGACGGTGAGGGGCGTGGCGGGTGGGGAGAGGTGAGCCCGCCGGGGGGGGTTGGGGGGCTGGCGGCCTCACCGATGGCTGCCTCCTGCGTCGGGCGTGCGCGTGGGCGGGTGGCCGGCCGGCCGGCGCGCGTGGGCGGCCGGCCGGCCGGCCAGGCGGCCGGGCGTCGCCGGGGGGGAACGCGCCGGCCTGCCCTGCCCGCCTGCCCTGTCACGGGCGGGCGGCGGGCGAGCGGGGCTGGTGGCAGCGGCGGCCGTGGCGCCCGCTCCGCCGCCGTGTCGTCGGCGTCGCTGCGGCGGCGACCGCCACGCCGCGGGTTAGCCCTTGACGACCAGCGCGCCGGCGGCGGGCCGTGCCCGGCAGGCGCGCGGACCGCGGCGCCACTGTCCGCGCCGGCTGGCCGCGGCGGCCGCCGCTTTGGGCGCCGCCGCGTGTGGGGAAACGGGAGCGGCGACGCCGCCGTTGCGTCCGTGCGACCCGCGCACCGGCGGGGGCGTGTCTTTCCGGGGGCCGAGCGGCCGCTGACCGCGGCGCCACTGTCCGCGCCGAGTGGCTGCGCCGGCCACGGCTGCGGGCGCCGCGGCGTGGCGGGACGGGAGCGGGCCGGCGCCCGTTCGACCGGTCTCTCCGTCTGTCGCTCGCCCGCAGCGGCCGGCGAGCGCCGTCCCTTGACACGTGTGGTCTCATTCTCTTGTCGCAAGTACTTGCAGGATCAAATTACTGGTCCCAATCGGATCACACCGCACGCTTTGAGCCGCCGGTCGCCGCCGTCGACGCCCGCGCTCGCCGCGCGCGGACCGCGGCTGTTTCACAAGAGCGTCGTTTGCGCCCGCACGCACTGGGTGCGTCAGCACGGCGCCGTGCTGCCCGGACGCCGGCACCATGACAGCCACGTGAACTGTCTTCTGGATGGCGACTGCAACCTGTTGACGTGTCGGATATGGGCGGCGTGCTCCTCTTGTCGAGGTCGTCTCGTCGGCGCCTTATGGCGCTGGTCGGTCGGCCAGGGGTGGTGCATCCCGCACCCGCTGCCGATGCGGCCGAGCGGATGCCGGGGCGCGCGTGATGGTTACGGGACCCCTGCTTGGCAAGGTACGTCTCGTTTTGCTCATCTTTTCCCGCCCCGGGTGTGCCGTCGCTCCACCGGTTGCAGCCTTTGCGCCACGGGGCGGTGGCGGGGTTTGGTGCGGCGGCTGCGGGCGCACGCGCGTGTGAGTTGCAGCGCACTGGTGATGATCAAGAAAAACTACAATCCAACGCACGAAGCTGCTACGGCCGCGCTGTTGATACACTTTTTTTTTACACATACCATCTTTCGGATCTGAGGTCCTGCTGCACGCGCGCGCATGCTGCTTGTCTTGGGCGACGGCCGCCCTCTGCGGCGGCATGGTGTGCCCTTTGGTGCTCATGGGGAGCCGTGTTGCTCTCGGTCAGCCATTGACGGTCATGCGCCTCCCCCGTCGTTGCCCATGCTTTCATGTCGCGCTTGTGTTTTGAATGTGTTGCGCGGCTTGCACCCGTCGCGCTGCAGTTGTGTTGTGGGCTTCCTATGACTGGTCCGACAGCACGCAGGGGTGGTGATATTGCTTTGTTTTTTATCGTTTTGCCCCCGTCGCTCTGCTGGTGTTTGTTGGGGCACGGCCAGATCGCCGGCGACGCAAAGATGGTGACGTCGGTGTCCCTGGGCACAGGGCGCTCGCTCAGAACACGGTCGCGATCCTCGCGCGTGTGCACTGTGTCAACCGCGCTTTTTGTTGTGATGCAGCGTCAGCATCTTTTTGGACGGGGATGCTCATCGCTAGGCGCAGTAACTGGTCGACTGTATGGTCTTCGTTGAAGACTCCGCTGTTTCGTTGTGTGGATTTCATCGCTTGTGCTTTGAACGAGTAGAGGGTCGTGCGAAGACGTGACGTGCTTTTGCGTTTCCGTGTTCACTGACACCTCGTGTTTGCGCCGCTCCGACGGAGCATCGTCGCACTGCTGGAGTTATCACTATGGTCGACGAGCTGGAGCGTGCTGGAGCCACTCGTCCACATCCGCTGTCTCTAAGCAAGTCAAGGTGAATCACTCACTACCACAAAGACATGATGTGAGGCTCGCATCGCCGCGTGGAAGCAAGGCATGCCTGTTCGAAAACGGCTCGCCGCGCGTCTGGGGGACCACACCCGCGGCGCGCTGCTTGGACGGCAGTTCATGTCCTTGACGCACCAACCTGAACAACCTCGGAGGCGAGATATGTTCGGGGTGCGGTCCTGCGAGCGAACACGTCACCATCGCGCACTCTGCATGCGGGATCAGCCACGGTCGCGACACGTGGCTGATCCACGAAATGGAAATATTCAATCCGTTTTTATACAAATGTTGGCGTTTCCCTTGGAGGTGCGTTGACCAGGCGCTGCTGTTGCGCCCGCTACGGCCGCGCGCCTACGACGCCACCACTGTGCTGTCGCGGGGTCTCCCCGAACCTTGAGTCTGCTTCCTTAAATTACTTGATGAAAAAGCACATAGCCTGCCAAAGAAGATTGTGCGATCAAAAGTTGTCTGGGACTGGTTCCACGCCTCTTACGTCCAGTTCATCACTTGTGTCGAGGCCGATCGGGTCACACGAGCGACCCTCAGGCAATCGTGCACACCGATGATTGGCCCGTTCAACCAACGACAGACACCTCGACGCAGACACTACACATATGTCACCCGATGCAAACTGGAATGCCGCTTGGCATAATCTGGCCCACAGAACGCGAGCGGAGTGGCAGCGGGCTGGGCGTGCCTCCTCCATTTGGTCACCACTCCCACGCGTCGCTGCGGCCCGGCTGTGCGCCCATCGCACACTGTGGGGCGGGCCAGCTGGCCAGCCAGCCGGCGAAACCCCGCCACACAGTCCATCGGTCGAAAAAGTACGCAGGCGCTTGCCCCTCTCCCGCAGTCGCTCGTAGAGGAGAGCGCCTCTGTATCTGACTGCCGCCCCCGCGGGGTCAAGGGGAGGTCGACGCCCTCGGCTGCGGCTGGCGTCGTCTACCTGCACCGCGGGTCTGGCGGTGGAGCTGCCGTTTCGGCGGGGCGGTGCGGGTGCGGCCTGGCGGCGCAGCGTTTCAGACGCAGTCAAGGGGTGCACGGCCCTGGATCACTGTCTGCAACCGCTGCACTCGGGAGCGGAAGGGGGGCCGAGGAAGCGTGAGGGGGAGTGGCTGGTGGCGCTTTTGACGGTCATTGGTGCGGAGGAGGGGCGCGGCGAGCAGGTGGCCGCCGGGCCACCCACCCCACGTGACCGCCGGGCCGCGACTGCCACCCGCAGCGCCGCGACCGGTGCGGGCGCGCCGTGCCGTGTATGTGTGCTAGCCGCGGTCGCGGCGCCGGGTAGCCGAAGCGCCGTTGCGGGCTTGGTGTGCGTGTGCCTCGGGGGGGGGGGGAGGAGGGCGTGAGGGGGGGGAAAGGGCCTTCGTCCCCTCATTTGCAGTCCCCCACTGGCCGGGCCCATTGTTACCCTCACGCATGTCCCCGCTCTTCCCCCTCCATTTTGCTGCCGGTGTGGGCGCCCGTGGCGTACCTGTCTGGCGCCTTGCGCCCGCTGCGTGCGGTGGGCGTGGGGGGGAGTGCAACGGGTCCCCACATTGCACGCTCTTGTAGCTATCTGCCACGCCGCGCCCGTTGTGAACGACGCCCGCTAAACCACGGCACCCACAGCTTTGTGCTCTGCATCTGGGAGTCGTTCTCTTCATCACTGCGTCCCGACCACGCGCTGCGTGCCCGACCACTCCCCCATCCGCCCCCGCACACACAGTCGTCGTCGTCCCCGTCGCTGTTGGTGTTCCGACTCGTGCTGTTGGGCGGTGTTCCGGCTCCTGCTGTTGGGCGGTGCTCCGACTCCTACCCCCAGTGCGTGTGGCCCTGCACAGGTTTTCCCTCGTGCTTTTTCTTGCTGCTGCTTCGAGGTAAACGCGAAGACGGCGCGCCGGAGTCATGGCCACCACCTCCACCCGTCCCAGCGGGCTGAGTTCCCAACGGTCGCCGCTGCGGGCAGAGGCGGTGTCGGCCGAAGCGGCGGCGGCGGCGCCTGGCGCCAGCTGCGTGTCAATCCTGTCGGATCTGGGTGGCGCCGCGTCGTCGCCCGCGACGGTGCCCACGTCGGGTGCGGTATGTTTTTGCTTGTTCTCTTTCTGTGACCCGGCGGGACGAAGGCGGTCTTTGGACGGCGCGGGGGGGTCCCGGTCGCCTGTTGCTGTTAGTTGGCCTCTGTGTGTCGCGCGTTTGGTTTGTTTTTCGTTTGGGCGCTTAGTCACGGGGAGGGAGACAACGGGCTGACCTGTGTTGGTACCTGTTTGTCTCTCCCTGTGTGGTCCTTGTCGGTGTGATATTTGTTTTGTATGGCGGACGCAGGAGTTGGACCAAGCGCTCAGTGTCGCCCGGGTGTGTGAGTGCTGCCGCGGTGACCATGACGGGGGCTATGGCAGCGGCCGTTTTTGTTCGGTCCACTGTGCGCGGCGGGTGGCAGCGAGCCGCAAGTGGGCCAAGCGGCGACTATCGATGGTATGCTTTTCTTGCTCTTTTGGGGGGGGATCGTCCACCCCTTCCGGCGTGCTTGGCGACGGGTAGTTGTGCCAAGGGATAGGCGTACAGCGGGTGACCTGACGCTACCGCCCGTGCGCTTTCGACTGATGTGCGTGGGCTGGGTGGGCGTGCGGGCCGTACGATTCTTTGGCAGTCAGACGTGCGTTGCCATGACCGTGGAACTCACAACACGCATGCGATTTTCCTCTGGTGTGTCCCTGCTGGCGTGTGTGTGCGGCTGTACTGCGTTTTCGATTCATCTCACTTGCACTGTCATGGTCGCAGGGACCTGGTGCGGCGTCGGATTCCCCTCAGACCACCAACTCCACGACGGTCAACCTTCACAAGCGCCAGCGCTCGCGCCCCGCGTCGCCTGGCCCCGACTTATCCACGCTGACGCTGCCGAGCCCGACGCGTTCCACAGCCGACTTGCCGCTGCCATCGCCGCTGCCGCTGCGTACGCAACGTCTGTCGCCGCCGCCGTCGGCGGCGTCGGTCGCCCGTCGTGCGCGTCGTCACGAGGCGGCGGCCAAGGCGGCGCGGCGGGCGGCGAGCGTCGCGCGGCGCTCTCCCCCTGCCGTGGGTGACAGCAGCCCCGCCGCCGCCGTCGGCGGCGCCGCGCGCCGGCCGGCGGCGCCGCGGGCGGCCAGTGGTGTCACATCTTTGTCGACCGCCGCCGGGCCGCCCGGCGGGCGTCATCGCACGGCCTTCTCCGACGAGGCTGCCCGGCCCGCGGTCGACTACGCCGCCGTGCGGCTGCCACCCATCCAGTGGCGCCCCGTGCCGTGGGCCGGCTGCCAGCCGCCGCCGCCGCCGTGCGGGCCGCGGCCGACCGCGCCGCGCCCGCCGCCGACGATGACGTCGCCGCCGCTCACACCGGACGTGCGGTCTCCCCCCCCGCTGCCCGTGCCGGCGACCGGGGGGGCGTACCGGCTCAACCAGGGCTCCCTCGCTGCCCCTGTACCGCGTCGCGGGGCGTTTGTGGCGCCCATTGCGGGCGTGTCGTACGCTCCCCTGCCGCCCTGCGGCATGTGGGTGCCGTCGATGCACATGGTGCCGGCACCGGCTACGGTGTCACCGCCGTCGCCTTCGCCGCTGTCGTCGCCGTCGTCGTCGCCGCTGACACCGGCGATGGCGGGGCCGCCGTCGGGTCCGCCTGCAGGCGCGGCGGGCTGGTGGTGCGTGGTGCCGCCGTACGCGTCGCCGCCCATGGCGGCGCCGGCGCCAGCGCCACTGACGCCGCCGCCCACGTGGGCGCGCACCGCCGCGGTGGGGCCCCTCCCCGAAGCGCTGTGGCCTAAGGCGGCCGCCGCGGTGGTGATTGTCGCCACGCGTCAGCAGCAGCTGCGGCGGCAGGCGGCCGCCGCGGCCTCGGTGGCGGCCGCTGCGGAGCGGCGTGCTGCCAAGGTGGCGACCGCCGCGGGAAGGGCAAAGGCTGCGGCGGGCATGCGCGCGAACGCCGCCGCCGCCGCTGACGCCGCAGCCGCCGACGCGCCGTCGGTCAAGCCCCTGAAGGCTGAGCCTCGGGTGTGGGGTGCAGATGGTGGGGTACGCGGCGAGCGCCCGGTGGTGGTGGCCTCTGCCGACGGGGGTGGGGTTGGCCGGCGCGCGTGTGCGGCCGGGTGGGAGGCCAAGGCGGAGCCCTCGTCGACAGTGTTTGCGGCGAACATGCTGTTGCGCCTGTCTGAGGGCCGCGTCGGCTCGTGAGCGAGGCCAAGGAGGCTCTTCGTTCTTCTTTTTGTGCGTGGGCGTATTTTGGTGGATGGTTCCCAGTCTTTCTTCTCATCTGTTTGTAAACGGCTACCATGTTTTGTTCTTTTCCGACGTAACAATGCTAGTTTTTCTGTTCTCGTACTCCCTGCAGAGATGCCTGTTCTATTGTGCTCGGACCACACGCCGAGGTTACGGGGGCAACCGTCGCTGGCCGACGTGAGTAGCTGCGAACTCGCCAGCCCGGCGGTGCCCTCGCTGGTCGGGGCCCCACCCTTCCTCCACTCCGCCGAGATATCACCCCGCCGCCGTCACCATCTTGTCCCGCGTTGCGTGCACACATTCACGATTCCATTCCCTAACCCCCGCTCTTGTACTTATTCCCCGCCCCCCCCCGGTTCCCTCCCTGGTGAGCTTAGTACTTGGACCGGGAAGGCACGGTGAGCGCGCGGAGGAAACACACCCCAAACGGGTTGCGCCCCGTCTCGACGAGCCGCTCCGAGTCGGGATCCACGCACCCGTCCTTCCCGACCGTCCACAGCCCAATGACAGCCGAGTCGGCGCCGCTGTGCGTCAGCAGCAGCACTCGGTCATCCGACGTGATGGACAGGTTGTGAGGGATGGGGCGCGACGCCTTGACCGGCGCGCACCCCGCCTGCGGGGAGGCGGCGGCGCGGCCGCGCCGGCCCAGCCGGTACGTCACGATCGCCGCCTCCCCGCCGCCCGCAATGTTGGTAATGTATGAGTGCGAGCCGCCCTGCGCGACGGTTACCCCATGGGGCGACGGCTGCGTCGTGTCCACCGCCAGCGGCGTGCCGCCGGCGAGGCCCTGCCGGTACGTGCTCACCTCGCCGCCCTGCGCGGCGATGACCACGGGCGAGTCGGCAAAGAGTCCCACGTGCGGGTCCTCCGCGGTGCGCTCCAGCCGCAGCAATGCAAACGTGCGCACGCAGTAGACGGCGACGTAGCCGGCGCCGTCGGAGTTTTTGATGTAGCTGACGTAGCCAAACCGGTCGTTGGCGATCGTGTCGTGGGGCACGCCGCCCAGCGCGGCGACGCGCTTGGGCAGCGGCAGCGTCGCGAGCACCGTGTGGGTGGTCACGTCGTACACGATTGTCACGTTGGACTTGTCGCAGGTGGTCCAGACGGTGCCGCCCGACGAGACGGGCACCGCCGATGCCATCGTGTGGAAGACCCCATCGCAGCCGGGGAGGGAGAGCTTGAACGTGGGGAAAAACTTGTTGTCAAAGACTTGAAGCACGTGCTGCGGGGGGGAGAAGGGAGGGTCAAGAAGAAGCACACCAGGAGGGAATAGAGTGGCAGCGAATGCCCAACGGGTGCCGAGGTGACCCGATGGGGAGGAGCCGCAGAGCATCATCGGGTATGTCAGCTGTGAGCCCCCTCGGTCGGGCAGCGCCCTGCGCCCCTTTGGACCACGGCTGCAGCCGCGCCCATCCTGTCAACCACCGCGCACCTCCCCCTCCACCTCCGGCAGCCACCTGAAGGCACCTTGCACTGAGGGGATGCGGGGCGGCCAGCAGACCCACCCAGGGAAGAAAAAGTGAAAAAAAACATGCAAGCTGCTTATCAACACGAAGCCCCCGAAACGTACCAGCACGCTGTTGGCACGGTCGCCCACCCACACCTCCCGCGTGCCAAACGGGGTGCCGACATACATCGGCTCCCCCCCGTCTGGCAGCTCGTACGTGTCCACCACCTTGGCGGCATCCGCATCAACGAGCGACACGGTGCCGCCGCCGCGATTGGCGACCGCAAAGAGGCCGCCGTCGCGGGGGGCGGTGCGGGGGAGCGCCACTTCGCACTGCGGCGGCGAGCGGCGGAAGCCGCGGTAGCCGCGGCCTCCGTCACCGCGGTGCCGGTAGGTGGCGCCGGTGGGGGCGGCGGTGGCCGCCAGCAGCGCCGCCGCCGCGGCAATGGCCGCGACGGCCAGGCGGGGGGTGCACCGGCGGCGCGCCATGGCAGAGAGGCGGGGGGGGGAGGGGTGGACGGAAGACAGGGTACGTTGGTAGGCTGGAGCCGGCGGGCGGGGGGGTGCTGCACACGCGGCGGTGGTCAGAAGGGGGGACGAGGTGTCTGCTGGGATGGGTGGTCACGGCGAGCAGCGGTGGGGGCGAGGCCGCGGCCGGCGCGCTCTTTGAAACGTCTGTCGCTGCCGCTCCGTGCGCCACCGGGGGGAGCTGCAGCGCGTGCGTGCCCAGGCGCCGGCCGCCGGGCGGCCGGCAGCCCCCGCCAACACTCCTCCCCCCCAGACGCGAGTGCGAGGTGGAGCGGCGGCCGCGACACGGCGGCGACGCCCGGCCAGCCGCGGATGCCACGGGTTGGACCGCCCCGGAGGGTGCCCTGTGCAAGGCCGGCGGCAGCGGCGATGGCACATGGGCGCGCGACGGCGGCCGCGCCGCTCGCCCCCCCGCCTCGTCGAGCAGGTGGGGGCGGGGGGGGTAGGGGGCATATCCAACGATCATGTGCTGCGAACAGAAAACTCAGAGTGCGGGAATACGAGGCGACGGGGACGACTTGAGGGGTAGGGGGGCAGGGGGTGTGCAGGCGACGCGCGACCTTGTCAGCCCGGCCGCCCGACCACACGGTTGTTTCAGTGGAACCACCGTTCGGGGCTGTCGACGCGGGTTGGCAGGCGTGGTGGGGCGGGCTGGGGACCTAGAGGACGGACGGGGATGGACAGCCGACGGGCGGATCAACCTATCAGGTGCATCCGCACTGTCCATCTTCTTTCCCTGCGTCAGTCTGCTTGTCACTAGAGCACCGCACGGACGGTCGGGTGGCTGGGGGCATCCGTCAAGTGTTGGTGGTAAAATAGAGATTTTGTTTCCGTTTTGAGCCTCACCGATGGATGACACCTGCGCGATGGACACGTGCGCCGTCTACTTCGCCGTTGCACGTATCATCCGAAAGCTACCCAAATACCAGATTTCGTCTCTAACTTGAACGTATTGACCACACTCGACCGTGAACAAACAGTTCACCGCACTTTTCTTCTCGTTGGTCGAAATCAATAGAGCTGGTCTCCCAACCATCGCCAAGGTTTCCCCAACAGCGCCAATCGGGACCGCCCAGCCCTAACACCAGCCTGACCAGCGCGTCGACCAGCCGCGGCCGCTGCGCCGCGAGTCTCCACCACGGGCGTGCGGACACCTGTGTCCCCTCCACGGTCCCCTTCCCAGGTTTCCCCCTGCCGCCCATCTGTTGGCCTGCCCACCAACCATCCAAACGGTGCGGCGGGCATGTCCCACGCCTCCATCCTGACTCGGCGCCGGCAGCCGGTAGCCTCCGCCGTGGCCCCCATGGTCCCGGGCTGGTGACCATTGCCCCCGATTGCCGCGCCGGCCGCATGCCCGTCCTCAAAAGCAACTGCCCGCCGCTTGCGCAGAGGGCGTCTGACTGTGGATAGGTGCGGTCAAGGGCTGAGGTGTTTGAGGTTTCCCTCTCGCCGGAACACTATCTTTCAAGAATCCGACCTCCCCCGTCCCCCGCCGCCGCCACCCACCCCAGTCAATAGTAAGCTCACCAGCCAGCGGCCTCCAACAACAGCCCAATGACGACGGCCGCCACTGCAACCAGTCGCCACAGACTCGAGCAGCCGGTAAGCACATGGGTGCGATGGCCACAGTTCATCGTCCGTCGACGGCCACCCCTGACAGCAGTCGCCGGCCAACCATGCCGGCAGTCCCCGGCAACAGCGGCGAACCATCAACTGCCACCCCACCCGGCAGTCGCTACAGCCCTCCAGATGCTCCCAGACCTCGGGCGGCGACAGCGAATGCTTGGGCGGCGGAGACCACCGGTGCTGCCGAAGAGGTGATGGCGGCCTGCGCCGGTGGCGGTTGATAGGAGTCGCCGGGGGCCTATTCCAGCCACTGGCGGCCCGCAGAGGCGGGGGTATCTCCGGCTACGGCTGCGGCTCGGCTGCTGAAGTGGCGGCTGGCGGCGACAGCGGTTGCCTGTGTTGACTCTTGGGAAGAACGCTGGTGGCGCGATGGGCGGCCGACGAGAGGACGTCATGTTTTCGTCGGCTAGCAGGCAGGAATTCAACCAGCATGAACGGAACTGTCACGAAAAGTCTTCTCACACTCTGGTGAATGGGATGCACAGATGTCGAGTTTATTGATGTCGCAAGTGTCGTTGAACTGCAGTATCGACCAAAATTTGCAATGTCGAGACAGAAACATTATCGGATAGCCGAATGTTCGTTGGAATAGTGCATGTGAATGAGTGCACATGTTGTTTTGGCTGTGCCAAGACACAGCCGATGAACAAGCCGGAATGGCACCCCCTGACACTTGTATCTCGCGCGGGGGCGCCTTCGTTGTGAAGATATGGACCTGTGAACGGGCACGGTGGGGTGCCACCAGGACCCAATTCCGGCCGCTGCGCCTATCTGCCGCGCGGGCGTGCGCTGGACGCGCTGCGGTGGCACGCCGACTTTCTACGCTCGCTGTGGACGTGCCTATCGCGAGTGGCCACGCCTTTTTCCGGGCCAGCGCACTGCGTCGCCCTTGCTGCCAGATCTCGACGCTCGAGGGACGGGAGGAGGCCCCAGGAGCAAAGGATCTGGCCTGCTGCCAGCGTCTGGTGAGAACAAGTATGAAGTGGATCCGACTTGTGAAGAATATTCATGATCACAGTACAGCAATCATTTTCCGTCTCCTCGTTTGATAACTGGATAACACCCCCCCTGTTATCAAACCCCCTTCACGACCTCTGGGAGGGGGTCGGATAACATGTTATCCAACCCCCCCCAGAGGTGCTGTGGGGGGTTTGATGACTGGATAACACCCCCCGCTGTTATCAAATCCTTCTGGGGGGCGTTTGATCACATGTGATCCGGCCCGCCCCTCCCCCCCAACCCTAACCCCCACCCCCCGCCCTCCACCCCCACCCTCTCCCCCCCCCCGTCCCCCCACCCCCCTCCCCCACCTCCCGTCCACCCACCCCCCGCCCTCCCCCCCCGCCCCCCCGCCCCCCCCCCCCCGTCCTCCCACCTCTCGCCCTCCCCCCCTCCCCTCCCCTAGCTGCCTCCTCCCCGCGGCAACGGCGGCGACCGGGGCCACCTCGGCGGCGGCGGCGTCCTCCGTCCCCCCCCCCTACTGCCAGCACCGCCGCCACCGCCGCCACCGCCGCCGTCGGCCGTCCCCGCCGGCGGCGCCTCGCCCGGCGGGGGGAGTGCCGCCGCGGCGGGCCCGCTGCGGTCGGCCTTTCCGCCGCCCCTGGCGCGGCGGCCTCCGCCGCCCGCGGCGGCGGGGGGCCCCGCACCGCCCCACGCCCCCCCCCCCGTCGGCGGACGGGCTTTATACCGACGCGCCCCCCTACAGTGTCGTCGGCGGCGGCGGTGACGGCGGCGACGCACGCCGCGTCGGCGCCGCCAACCTCTGCGCGGCACTCATCCACTCGCGCTGCCGCGGCCTGCTTCCCCAGCGGCGCGCCCGTCGGCGGCGGCGGCGGCGGTGGCGGCGGGCCGGCGGCGGTGGCCGGCGGCGGTGGTGGCCGGCCGGGGCGGACGGGTCCCTGGCGGCCGGCCGGCCGCGGCGGCGGCGCCGGGGGTGGGGGGAGGCGGTCGCGCTGCGGGCTGGGCGCGATCTCGTCCACGACCGCGACCAGCGCGAGGCCCGTCACCCACCGGGCGAGCGAGCGCGCCGGCGGCCGCGCGGCGGCCGCGTCGGCCACGAGCGCCGCGCGGGCAGACGGGCCCATTCTACCAGGCGCTATGCTGCGGTCGCGACGAGGGGAGGGGATGGCGGGGGCGGTGCAGCCCACGGCTGCGACGAGGAGGGCGACTGGCGGTGGCGGTGGCGACTATGGCGACAAAGACATACGCGGTGGCGGTGGTCGCGGGTGGTGCCGGTAGTGTCGTCCAACCAGCAGACCCCGCGGACGCCAAGCCATGCCGGAGGTCCCTGGCGGCTGGGCGGCGTGGCAGACAGCCGCACGGCCACTGGCCGGGCCGCCCTCTCACTATCGCTACCGCCGCGGCAGCAGCCGCTTTGACCAATTCCGCCAAACGACGAGCTGACCAATCCGCCCTAGCGGGAGCCCCTCACACAGCCGCCCCGCCCCCCCTTACGGCGCCCCTTCCGCCACCCGTGCCACCGCCGTGCATCGCGTGGCCCCGCCTCGACGAGCACTTTGGGTGATAGCAACAAGCGCGCCGACCCATCTGCTACGGCAGCCACAAGGAGGGGATACCTTCGGGGGAGGGTAGAGGCCCGCAAAGGCCACTGCTCCGTCAGCCGCCGGGGCGGTCACCCCGCCGCCCACCGCGGCCGGCCGGCCCAACGGCCACGCCGCCGAGGGTCACCCAAGCGGGAACCACCGCGCCGCTCTCCACCAAAGCAGAGACCCCGCCGCCAGCCGCCTCGACGGCCACCCCGCCGCGCGCCCAACACGCCCGGCAAGGCGGCCCGCCAAGCAACCGTGCCGCCCGCGGCAGCGCGGCAAAAGGAGAGGGACCAAAGACCCCCGTCGGGGGAGCGACGGCGGAGCCACAGCGGGGACGGCGAGGCAGAGCGCACTCCCGCTAGCGGCGAGGGCGGGCGTGGACGCGGGGCGGGGAATCACCGACGCACTCCCTGCCGGTTGACGGATGATGAATGTTCACGCGTCGATGTTTGGTTTTGTCACCCAGAGGTGGGACGCTCCCTACGCAAGGCTCTGACGTATTCCGCGCTTGGTGTGCGTAGTGTTGATACCCTGGCCGGGGGTTGGCAAACGCCAAGCCACTCACGCACCCCATTGCCAGTCTGCATCACTGATTGGGTGTCCGTGACGTCACTCCACGTTTGAATCATGATGTGGGCCAACGGAGGTGTCCCAGCCTGGGCCGCTTCCACTCCAACGGTTCCCGCTCCGCCCGTCCCCCCGCCGCCCCGCCCCCCGCGACCAAGAACGCAGCGGGGGCCCAGCACAGCGACGACGGTCTGCTGCGTGGCGCGTCGGTGGCGCGGGGCGGTCTTTTTAGCGCGCATGCACTTAGCGCCATACTGCCGGCACCCACCCCCCCCCCCCCCCCCCCCCCCCCGCCCGTCCCCTCCCGTCGTTGCCACGGCTCTTCCCCCGCCCCCCACCCCCCAAGAACCAGCACGACCCACGCCGCG
Organism: Pyropia haitanensis; assembly: GCA_008729055.1. Taxonomy (NCBI): domain Eukaryota; phylum Rhodophyta; class Bangiophyceae; order Bangiales; family Bangiaceae; genus Pyropia; species Pyropia haitanensis. The sequence goes on along the minus strand of SDUX01000003.1, from coordinate 1,775,656 downwards.
CGGGGGCAGAGGGGGGGGGGGCGGGAGGGGGGGAACGCGGCCACCCACGCTGCCGCCGCCCGTCCCCGGTGGCGGTGATGGCCGCCGCGGCGGGTCCGCCGGGCGCGTCCCCCGCGGCGGCGGCGTCTGGGACCGACAGCGGATTCGGGCGGGGGGGGGGGTGGGGGGGGGGGGGGTTTGGGCGACGGGGATGTCGTGCCCGCCACTCGCCGTGGCGGCGGCGCCACTGCGCACGGCGGCGAGGTGCACCTCCCTCGCTGGCGGCGGGGGTTTGGGGGGGGGGGGGGGGGAGGGTGCTAGCTAGCCGCGGCTGGAGGGGGCAGAGGTCCGCCGGTCCGCCACCGCACCCACACGCCCTCATCGCTCTCGTCCCTTCTCCCCCCCCTACCTTTTTTCCATGACACTCGATCCCAACCCCCCATCGCTGTTGGCGCCGCGCCGCGTCCCCCCCAGTCGCACTCTTTTTGAACGGCGTTGGAATGACAGCCGGTGTGGCATGCGCGGGAACCACAGTCGTGGTCATCGTCGTCGTTTTTTTTTTTTTTTTTTCCCAGTGCCTGTGCGTGGCGGTGCAGCGGGGTGTGGGGGGGGAAGGCGCACCGCTGGGCAGGCTGGGCACGCCCCGCGCCGGCAGCGGCGGGACGCGCAGCGCTCCGCCGGGTGCACCCGACCGACGCGCGCGGCGAGCCGCGGCAGCGCCGCGGCGGGGATCCATCCGTACCTGGCGGCGCCGTCCCGCGCCTCCCCCCCCCCCCCCCCCCCACCCCGACGGGTCACGTCCGCTCCATCGGCACCCGTGTGCCCCGCCACCTCCGCCACCCCCCCCCCACATCTCGGGGTTCCGGGACCCCCAGCCGCCCCCACACGCGCCGCCGCCGCCGCCGCCGCCGCCGCCGCCGCCGCCGCCGCCGGCCGGGCGGCAGCCGCCGCAGCGGGCCCGCGGCCACCGCCGCTGCCGGCGGCGGCCATCCCCCCCCCCGGTGGCGCCGCCGCCGCCGCCGCGGCGGCGGCGGGCCGCGCAGTGCACCTTGCACCAGGATCCACCTCAAAGCCTCTTCAAGGCCTGATCCGGGCGGAAATCGGGCCCGGAGGCTTGAAGACCCCCTCCTGAAAGCACCGTAGGGCACGATTCCTTGAAGTGATCTTGATAAACCTTGATATGAACGTCTTTGCGGACGTGAACGAGGACGTGCGAGGTACCACAAGGTGCGCCAGAGACAGAGCTATACAGAGACGTGAGAAAGAGCCTGCACCGAGAAGAGTTTGGCGTTTTATCAAGGAAATTCAAGCAAAATTCAACCGATCGATTAAGGGGGTCGCGTCCCGCTCTCCGCTTGAAGAGGTCGTGATCGCGCCTCTCTTAACCCAAGTACGTCACTCGGCACGGTTTTCGACCGCTCGTGTGCCGAAGCAGTCCGGGTTTATGCCCTTGATTCTGGGCACTTGCGAAGCTCAACGGAGTTGATCTCGAGTGATACACCCTGTATCTCGCTTGTTTGATGAGTCTCTGTGGACTGCTTCCATCAAATGGACAGCGAAGTACGCGACCGTGCAGTCTCTGATGCTCCTTCCCCGACGCTGGATGGGTTCATTGATGCCGCAGCAGTCTGGCTACGGCATGCACTGCTGGCTCGGTCGGCGGAGTCACCTGAACCGGCACCAGCGTGCCGAGGACTGTGTCGCGTGCAGCTTCAGTGCACACTCGCCTACGTCTCTGCCCCCCCCCCCCCCCCTCCCCCCCCCCCCCCCAGCCTTCTCCTCACGGGGACCTGAGCATCTGCTCCGTAAATTGTAGGCAACTGCTTCAGCTGCCACGCACTTGCCAACACCAACGCCTCCCCATGGCGCACCTCCTCCCCTGGCGCGACCGCGAATTTTCCGCTTCAACCCCCCCCCCCCCCCCCCTCGTCGTCCCGATGCCTTCCGGCCACGCCTCCTCCTCCATTCCCAGACACCCCCTCCTGGCCGTCACGGACGCCCCTCATCGCTCACCTCCTCCCCTGGCGCGTCCTCCTCTTCCCGCACCCACCCCCCGCCAAACTTCCCGGTCCCCATGCCTGCATGCGGCGCCCCTTTCTCTCGCCAAACCCCCTCCCCCCCCCAATCTTTCACTCCGCCCGATGCGCGGGGAAGTGGAGGGCGTCAGCGGTGAGGGTGGCTTCTCAAAAGCGGAAAGCGGTCGTTTGCCACCGGAATGAACGGGATGAGAAGTGCGGGGGGGGCATACAGGACACTGGTGAATAGGCCGTGCGCGTGTGACGGACATCGTGTCGCTCGCTCTCTTGGCGATGACCGAAGCACGTGGGACAGGCCAGGGTTGTGGCCGGGGCCGTGTCGCCTTGCTCGGTTCCGTCAGACGCCTCCAACCCGGGGGTTGGGACCTCTTGTCGGCCGCAATCGGGCAGAGTTTCTCGCGCCGATGGGGACTGACATGGAGAGTTAAGAAGAGTTGGAATGTACTGGGGCCCTCCTTAACGCACGCCTAGCTCGACCTTAGTATCGTACTTCTTTGTATTGGCTACGCCACTAAGTGTGAAGATCGGACCTTAACTTGGCCGTGTCGCGGTGCGCGCGGCGCTTTGAAGAGGTACCTCTTCAAGGAAATTCAAGGCTGCTTCAACGCCTTCCGGCCTGAAGAGGCTCTGAAGCGGATCCCGGTTCAATGCGCACTGCGCCGGCCGCCCCGGTGGCGGCGGCGGGCACCGCCAGCCGGATCCGCGCGACAGTGGCGAGGGGGGGGGCGTGGGGGGGGGGAACACACGTGGGGGGGGGGCGGGGGGGGGGGGGGGGGGGGCGACCGCCGCCGCCGCCGCGGTCGCCGCCGCCGCGCGACGGGCGACGGCCAACCCCCCCGCTGCCGCCGACGGTTGGGGGGCGGGCGTCCACCGCGCGCGGCGGCAGCGCCGCCGCGTGGCGGGCGGGGACGCGGGGCGGGGGGGGGGGGGGGGGGGGGACTGCCGCCGGTGTCCAGGGGGGGGGGGGGGGCGCCACGGCCTCGCAGCCGGCCGCCGCCGCCGCGACGGCGGCGCATCGGGCGGCGGTCCCTTGTCCCTTCCCCCCCATCCCCCCCCCCCCCCCTGGTAGGTCCCGCACGCTCCCGCCGCCGCCGCCCGTCGGGTAGCTGCTCGTCCCAACCGGCCGGCAGCCGCTCCCGCCGGCGGGCGGGTCCGTCCCGTCCCCACGGCGGGCGGGGACGCCCCTCCGTCCGCGCCCCCAAACGGGCCCACACCAGCCGCACCACGCGCGGGGCAGCGCCGGGGAAAAAAAAAAAAAAAAAAAAAAAAGAAGACAGCTACGGCTACTCGTGCGCTACCCGCGCGAGAGGGTGCCGCCGGCGAGCGGCGCCCCCCCCCCCAGTCACCTCTGTTCACCACGCAGCCACCTGCTGCCGGCACTCGCACCTGGCCTCGCCCTCCTCCACCACCCACCACCAGCGGCGGGCACACCACGCAGGGAGCGGACTCCCCGCCAGGCGGCGGCACTCTCCGGTGGACGGCCGCGGCGCGGGCGCCCGCCCGCCAGGATACAACAACAGGCTTAAAAGAAAAGAGGTAGAGTCACGACGACGTGAGCACGTCAAAAAAAAAGTCGAGGCGGCGGCACCAGGGAAGAAGGGGATGGGGGCAGGGGGGGGGGGGGGTAGAGGCGACGCCATCCAACAAGTCACCCCCCCACCCCACCCAACGACGCCCTCCCCCCCCCCCCCCCCCCCCCCCCGCGCACAGCCCCCCCCCCGCACGCGCCTCGGACGGTGCTCCACAATGGAAAATGTACACACACACGCGCACAAGGCACAAGGGCGGACACGCGGCGTGGCGGCGGCGCGCCCGCGGGGCGCGAGACCGCCCCCCCCCCCCCCCCCTCAGTAGTCCACGTCCATCGCCTCGTCGTCCTCCTCCTCGTCATACTCGTCGTCGTACTCATCGTCGTACGCCTCGTCCTCGTACGACGCCGCCGCGGCGGCGGCGGCCGCCGCCGACGCGGCGGCGGCGGCGGCGGCGGCGGCGGCGGCGGACCCCCCCCCCCCCCCCCCCGCCCCCCCCCGGCGGGCGCTGCGACGGGCACGGCGGGGACCCCCCCCATCGGGTGGTACCCCGCCGCCGCCGCCGCCGCCGCCGCCGCCGCCGCCGGGTCCACCGCCACCGCCGACGCGGCGGCGGCGGCGGCGGCGGCCTCGGCGGCGGCCTCTGCGGCGAGGCGGCTGCTGACCCCCCCGTACTTGGACGACGCGTACTTGCGCTTGACGGCGGTGAGCTTGTTGTTGGCCGCCGCGTCGGCGCGGACCAAGCACTTCAACGCCGCCGCGACGGCGGCGGCGGTGGCGGGCCCCGTCGACGCGGCGTGCTCGGCGAGGCCCGCACACCAGGGCGCCGGCCCCGCCGCGGCGGCCGCCGCCGCCGCCGACGCGGCGGCACTCCCCGGCGGGGCGCCCGCGCCCGCGGCGAGCGCGTCGGTGCGTGCGAGCAGCACCGCCCCCGCGGCGAGCTCCGACGGCGCCCACGGCAGCAGGCTATAGTCCTGCATGGCCAGCTCGAGGGTGTAGGCCGTCGCGGCGGCGACGCGGCTGCCGCCCGGCGCGGCGACCGCCTTGAGCAGCCGCGCCGCAAAGCCCAGCGCCGACGGCACGGTCACCTCAAAGCGGAGCGTGTTGAGGATGACCGCCTCGAGGGCGAGGATCTCCTCCTCCGCGTACGCCTTGTCGCTAATGTAGACAAAGTCGCGCGTCTCGGGCGCGTAGATCTCTTGGTACTTGGCCGCGATGAGCATCGCGGTGACGCCGACCAGCTGCAGCCGCTGCCGGATGACCGGCCGCTTGGCGAGGAAGCGGTCAATGATGTTGACGGTCAGCGACAGCGTCTCGGGGGAGAGCTTGAACTTGAGCGCCACGTCCACCAGCCAGTCGACGAGGATGGCACGCATCTTGGGCGTCACGTCCGTCTGCACAACGGCCATGTACGTGGGCGGCGGCATAAACCGCCGCTCCCGCGCCAGCGCCGTCGCGTGGATCTCGGCCGCGTACTCGGCGGCGGCGAGCGGGTTGCCCAGCTCCGCCACGTCCATCGCGGGCAGCGGCGGCGGCACCGCCGCCGCGACGCCCTTGGGCACCCCCCCCGCCGCCGCCGCCGCCGCCGCCGCCGCCGCCGCGCCGGCAGCCGCCACACCCCCAACGGCGGCCTTGTCCGCCTCGGCCGACGTGCGGGTGGAGCGGGTCTTGCGCTTATTGCCCACCCCCCCCCCCCCGGCGGCACCCCCGCCGCCGCCGTCGACCCCTTCTTGGCACCACCACCACCACCCCCACCGGCGCCACCACCACGGCGCCCCCCCGCGGTACCATTCGCGTTGGTGATATCCCCGAGCGCCCGGCGCGGCGCGCCCGCGGTGGGGTGGCCACCCCCGCCGCCGCCCTTGACCGCCGCGATGAGCTTGGCGTCCGCCGCGGCGGTGGGGGGGGGGGGGGAGCCGCCGCGGCGGCCGCCGCGGCAGCCGCCGCCGCGGCGGCACGCCGGGTGGTGATCATCATGCCAACGGCGGGGAGGGGGGGGGGGAGAGAGAGAAGGGGGGGGGTGGGGGGGGGGGGAACGGCACCCGGCGGTGGGGAAGGGGTAGCGCCGGGATGGAATCGGGGGGGGGACGGCGTGGGGGAGAGCGTACCGGGTGGTAGGAGGGAAAGGGGCAGCAGCGATCGGCGTGGGGGAAAGGCGGGGTGGGGAGGGGGAGGGGGGGACCCAGCCAGAGGCGGTCGCGAGGGGGGGACAGAAGGGGGGGGGGGGGGGAGGCGCGGAGGAGAGCACCGCCGTGCGGCCGCACCCGCGCCCACGGGCGCACCGCCGTCGGTAGCGGCGGCCGGCCGAGGCGGCGGCCGGCAGCGATGCTGGCAGCGGCGGCCCAGCCGACGCCGTCCGCGGCGGCGGCGGCGGCGGCGGCACCACGGCCGACCGCGTCGGCGGTCCGCGGCGGGGCGGTCGACGGCAGTGGTGGCGGCGGCGCCGCGGGCGGCGGCGGTCCCCGCAGCGACGGTGGCGGCGGCGGCGGCGGGCGGGGGAACAAAAAAAAAAAAAAAAAAAACGCCACCACCACCACCCCGCACGCGCGCCGCAGGCCGGGCGGTCGTGGACACAGCGGCAGCGGCAGCGGCAGCGGCAGCGGCAGCGGCAGCGTCGACGACGACGGCAGCGTCCGCGTCGTCGGCGACGGCGGCGGCGGCAGAGACGGCGGCGGCGGCGGCGGCGGCGGCGGCGGCGGCGGGGCGGGATGGCCGGCGCCGGCACGCCTCAGTCGCCACCCCGATCGGCGCGCCTCATATACCACCGGCACGACCGCCCACCCCGCCACGCCGCGCGCCCCGTACGCGCCCGCCGCCGTGCGCACGCCCCCGCCGCAGCGCCCGCCCGCCCGCCCGCCCGCCCGCCCGCCCGCCCGCCCGCCCGCCCACCCGCCCCGCCCGCCCGCCCGCCGCCACCACCGCCGCGCACGCGCGCCCGCGCGCACCCCGCCCCCCCGCCTGCGTCGGGGCGGTCTACCCCCCCCCCCCCCCCCTCCCTTCCCCCCCCCCGCTGCTGCGCGCGCCCCCGCCGCGGGACAAACCGCCGCAACGGCGGCGCGGCGCGCGTCGGGGCGGCGGCAGACGGCGGCGGCGGCGGCGGCGGCGGCGGCGGCGGCGGCGGCGGCGGCGGCGGCGGCGGTGACCGCGGCGCGCCACGCGGCGGCGGCGGTCGTGGCGCGGGCGGGCGGGGCAAGCCGCGGCGGTGGGGGGGGGGGGGGAAGACGGCCGGCGGGCCGTGCGCGGGGCGGGCCGGCGCGGCACGACGGGCGACGCGTGCGCGCGGGCGGGGGGTGGGAACCGCGGGAGCCGCAGCGGGGGGGGGGGGGGTGTGTGTGTGTGTGTGTGTGTTGGCCGCAACGGCGGCCGCGACGACGCGCGGTGCGGGGGGGGGGTGGTGGGGTGGGGTGGGGGGGGGGGGGGGGAGGTGGCGCGGGGGGTGGTGGGTGGGTGGTGGGTGGGTGGCGCCGCTCGTTTGGGTCGCCGCCCCCCCCCGCGGCGTGTGCCGCCGCGCCGCCCGCCGCGCGCCGCGCGCGGCGGCGGCGGCGGCGGCGCGGCGCGGCGCGGCGGCGGGGGGGGCGCGCCGCGGAACGCGCGGCGGGCGCGGCGGTGGCGCCCGCCGCTGTCGCTGGGGTGGTGGGTGGGGGGGGGGGGGGGGGGGCGCGGTGGACGCTGCGCTGCCGGCGGGGCGGTGGGTGGTGTGGTGTGGTGTGTGTGTCGGTGTGGGCGCGGGATGGGGGAGGGGGGGGGGGGGGGGAGGGACGCCGCCAAGCGTGTGCGCCGCGGCGGGAGAGGGAGGGGGGGGGGGGGGGGGGGGGGGTGGGTGGAACGGGTCCCGGTGGGCGCGGCGGTGGTGGGATCTGGTGGTGGCGGGGGAGGGGTGGCGGGGGAGGGAGGGGTGGCGGGGATGGCGGGGTGGTGGTGGTGGGGGGGGGGGGGGTGGGGGGCGGCACACGCCGCCGCGGTAGCAAAAACGTCAAAACGGGGGGGCGCCCGGCCGGCCGGTGGGCGGCGAGGAGGAGGGGGGGGGGGGGCGTTGGGGTTGCTTGCACGCCGCGCGCGCGGGGGGGGGGGGGGGGGTGCGGCTGCGGCCCGCCCGCGCGAGGGGGGGGGGGGAGGGGCACCGACCACCGCGACGGGGGTGGCGGGGATGGGCGGCGGCGGGAGGAGGCGGGGGAAGGGGCGGGAGGGGGAGGAGGGCGGAAGCGGCAAGGGCGGTTTTGGGCGGACGCGCCGGCGGGAGCGCCGCCGCCGGCAGCCGCCGCGGAGGGTGGGAGGGGGGGGGAGGCCCGCTGCCCGAGGGGTCGTTGCGCCGTCGCGGCGCGGGAGCCCGCCCGCGCGGCCGCCGGCGGCGGCGGCGGCGGCACCGCCGCCGCCCGGGGGGCGCCGCCGCCGCCGCCGCGGCGGCACCGCCGCGGCGGCGGCCGGCCACGCGGCGGGCGGCGGCGGGGGGGCGGCGGCGGGCGGGAGCGCGGCGGCGGCGGCGGGAGCGGCGGGCGGCGACGCGCCCCCCCCCCAAACACGCGGCGAGGCGGAAAAAAAAAAAAAAAAAACCACCGCGGGGAAGGGGGGGGGGGTGGGGTGGCCGCGGCGGCGGCGGCCGGCGGTCGCTGCCTTTCACGGCTGTCACACACCGGCGTCCCGACCGCCCGATGGTTCCGGCCCGCGTGTGGTCTGCGGGGGCGGGGGGGCGGGAGGGCGATCCGTTGTGGGTGGACGCGAGGGAGGGGGGGGCGCGTCCGTGTCGCTCCCGCCGCGCCGCCGCGGTCGCCCCCCCGCGCGGCGGCGGCGCGCTGCACGGGCGGCGGCGGGAAGCCGCCGCCGCCGCCCGCCGCCCGCCGCGCGTCCGTCGGCGGTTTGGAGCGACCGCCGCCGAGAGAGGGGGGGGGGGTGGGGGACGTTGGGGGCGGCCGCCTAGACGCGGCGACGGCGCAGACCAAGCGCCACAAAAAAAAAAAAAAAAAAAAAAAAAACCGCCCGCAGGGGCGGGCGCGGGGTCACGGCGGCGCGTGTCCCACCACCCCCCCCCCCCCCCCCCCCCCGCCCGCACCGCGCGGCAGCGGGACGGCGACCCAGGCTGGCACGGGGCGGCGGCGGCGGCAGCCGTTTTGGCGTGACCGCGGCGGGATTCCGCCCCCCCCCCCCCCCCGCCCGCCCACGCAGCCACGATGCCACGGCGGCCGCGGCGCTGCCGCGCACGTGCGCGCGGGCGTGGCGGCGGCGACGGGGGGGGGGGGGATGGGGGGGGGGGGGGTGGGGTGGCGGCGGCGGGAACCGGCGGGGTGGGGGGGGGGGGGGGGGCGGCGTGGAGTGGGGGATTGGGGGGGGGGGGTGGGGGGGGGGGGTGGGGGGGGGGGGGTTGGTTGTCTCGGGAGGGGGCGCAAGGACGAGGGGACGGTGGGGGGGGGGGGGGGGGGGGCGGCGAGGGGGGAGTGGGTTCGAGCCGTGGGACCCGACGCGTGTCGGCGGCGTCCGGGCGGGCCGCGGTGGGACACGCCGACCCACCCCGAGAGAAACGGCGGGTGGGTTGGAAAGAAAAAAAAAAAAAAAAAAAAAAAAAAACCACCGCGGCGCGACCCACCCGCGGCCACCGTCGCCGCCCTTTCTCTCGTTGGCACCGGGAGGGGGTGTGTGGGCGCGCCGCGGCGCCGACCGAGATGGAACAGGGGGGGGGGGATGGGTTGGCCGCGTGGCGCGGGGGTCGGCAGCGACGAGCGGCGGCCGAGGGGGGGGGGGGGGGGGGGGGGGTGCGTTTGGGGAAGGGAGTCGCCGCCAGTGTCGCGGGAGCTGGGTGCCAGAGGCGGGAGGGGATTGGGGGGGGGGTCGCCAGGCGGCTACTGGCAGCCAGGTGGAGCGGCGGGAGCGGCCGCGAGGATCGGGGGGGGGGGGGTGGGGGGCGGTTTCTCGGCGTGCAACGTCCCACCTCAAAGGTGGCGGGACGGTTGAGAACAGCAGCGCCCCCCGCCAACCTGGCCGTCGGTCGAACCGCGGCGGGAGCGGGGGGCACGGGCCCCCGCGGGGGTGCCTCGGGGGCCCCGCAAGGCGCCGACGGCAGCGGTCGCGGCGACGCGATGCGGACCACCCACGGCCCCAGCTTGACGGGGCGGCGGCGTGCACCTCGACGCGGCGGCGGTCTGGCGCAGCGGTGGGGGGGCCGCCGCGCTCACAGCCGTTTTTTTTTTTCGGGCAGGGGTCGTCTCCACGTGAGAGCGCCAGACCCGCCACCACCCCCACCCCCCCCCCCCCCCTGCCCCCCCCCCCACGGAACCCCATTTTGGAGCCCCCTGCGTCGCCGCTCCCAACCCGTGCCGCCCTCGCACCCCCCCCCTCGCCTCCAACGCCCCAAACCTCCCCCCCCCTCGCCTCCAACGCCCCAAACCTCCCCCCCCCCCACCCCCCCCTCCCAGATCCACCCCATGGCGCCGTCCCGACGCGGCCGACGTGGCGTGGTGGCGGATGCGCGCGTGGGACACGGCGCTCCCGCGAGCGGCCGCGCGGCCAGCCGCGCCGCCCGGCCACGCGCGCGCTCCGTGCGCCAACAGCGTGGCACGCCGGGCCACCTCCCCCCCCGTCCGAATGGGCGTCTCCTGCTCGGCACGCCTGTTGCGAACGCGCCGCGTCCCACCACCCCCCCTCGCAGCCCATTTTCAAAGGGTGGGTCCCATTCATTTTTTTGGACCGTCAGCAAGGGGCGCGTCGGCGCCGAGTAGGAAATAGAAAACGGCTGCAGCAGCGTGCCGAGGGGGGGGGGGGGGGGGGGATGTGGGGGTCCACCTCTTGGCGGGAGCCACGGCGCGCCAGGGACGCGCCGCCAAACCCCGGGTGCGAGCAACGGTGCGGCGCCCCGTCGTGGGACAGCGCCGGCCGTCACCAATCAGTGCGCGAGGCTGGTGCCACCACGCTGATCATCCACGCTGATTGGGTGACAAAGACCTTTGTCACAGCAGCTCGTCGCGGGAGGGATTGCTGCGGTGATGGGCCAACTCGCTCCCTCGGCGGGGCGGCTGGCAGACCCCCCGACAGCCAGCAGAGACCCAGGCGCGTGCCCCCGACAGAGGAGGTCTGGACCCCCACCAGGCACCTGCTGGTCGTTTGGAAAAGTAGGCGGTACACTGCTGTGTCGTGCCGTACCGCGTCGTTTCGCCAGCAGATTGGGGGACTGGGCGGGGGGGGGGAACCGGAAGCCAGGCGGAGGCGGGAGGCGGGGAAGCGGGGGCGCACAGCTGTGGCACGACCGTTTGGGAGCCTTGCACTCGGGTGGCGGGCCAGTGGACCCGGCCGGCCGCCGCCGCCCGTGTCCCACGAGGGCCCAGCAGCCCGCCAGCAGCGAGATCCCGTGCGCTACGCCGCGGCAAGCGCGCTGGTCCTCCCCGCGCACGTGACGGCGCGAGGCGGCCAGCGTCGACGCCCGTGACGGGGAGTGCCCCTTGCGCCGCTCCGTTAGGGACGCGCGACGCGCCTGGGCAGCTGCCTGACAGCGCCCCGCCCTCCTGTGCCCGCTGCGGGTCGCGCAGGGCCGCCGCCGAGGAGGAGCACCCGTCACGGGCACCCCACCGCCAGGGTCGGGGTGTTGGCCGGGCCTCTCTGCCCGGCAAAAAGGATGGGTTGCGCACGCCGGCCGTCTCGCCATTGGGGGTACGTGCCCCGCCCCGATCAAGAGCACCGCCGCTGCCTGCGTCGGTGCCTCGGCCGCCGACAAAAGTGTATTGATGCCAGAGGTGGCCGGGGAGGCGTGCGAGGTTGGGCGGGAGGGCGGTTGGCCGGTTGGGGGGCAGTCCTCGTGGAGCCGCAGCTGCGCTCGTTGGCCGCGCGGCGCGGCCCAGCCGCCTCCTTCCACCTTGGAGCGCCGGGAAGCGGCCGCCCGGGCCCGTCCCGCACGCCGCCGACCGCCCCTTTTGCACGTAGCGTACAAAACACGCGGCGAGTGGCGGGCGGGACCGGGTGGCGCCCCACCCCGAGGGACCGCCAAACGGCCAACGTTGCGGGCCGAGCCGCCGCCATGTCACCTGCAGAGGCGCCGGGGGTGGGGGCGGGGTGGCTTTCGAAAGGGTTCAACGAGGGGGCGGGGCAGGCGCGGGCCTCCCCGGCCACGTGCCGCCCAACGCTCGCGTCGCCCAGCCACGCCGCAACCGACGCGCAGGGAGTGTCTGCTTGGTGGTGTGGGAGCGGTTTCGCAGCGCATCGTCTTGGCCAGCGCGGTCAAGGATGCCGAGGATCAGCCCTTCCCCCAACTCCAATGCACAGCAGGTAATTGGCAAGGTGTTACTGAGTGGACCTCGAGGAAGACGATGGACGAAAAAGCGCAATAGACGGACGCCGTGGCCGGGATGGTCCCCACTCCAACGAGTCGTACAGGTTCCTCTGCGGGATGGCTCGAACGTCGTCGCCGGCGCTGCCGACCCACACCCTGCGCGGTACGCCGCCATCCCATTTTCGTCAGGACGTGGCCGCCTGTTTTCGGCAGACGTTGCGCAGCATCCCTCCCGGCAGCCGCCACGCAGACTGTGCCAGTCATGGTCCAGCATTGCTGCCCAGGGAGGGAGTGGGCGCGCCGCGGTGGCCGCCGCCAACGGCGTGGGCGCATCCCCCCCCCAGTGACAACGCGCGAGGCGCCCACGCAAGCAGAGGCGTCCGCCCACCCGCCGTGCGCCGCACGACCTCGCTGCCGCCACACCTCAGCGCCAGCGCTGGTCGCGGCCGCGCCTGGCCCAATCCCCCCTTGGCCCTCCCCGCCGCCCCCTGCGCCCGCACCGCCGCCACAACGGGGCTGCCCGCGTTTGGGGCAACGGGCAGCCGCCACGCGCCAGCAGCGGCGGCCGATGCCGCAGCGGCAGCGGCAGCAGCCAACAACTCACCCGCGACGGCGGCGGCGGCCGCAGCGGCAGCGGCAGCAGAGGCGTGCGCAGCCGGCGGGGTCCGTCGTGGGATACGTACCGCCGCCGGCGCCGCCCCGCCTCTTCTGCCCGGGGGGTGACCCCCCACCGCGTCGGCGGGGCGGTGTGTCTGCCCCAGCGGGGGAGAGCGGCCCTGGCGGTCCGCCGCCGTCGCGGCCGCCACAGCCGCTGCGGCACCGCCGCGGCCGGGGCGGTGCCGCGGCGGCGCGGGCGGGCGGGGTCACCGCCCCACCGCCCACCCCACCCCACTCGCGCGGCCGGATGGCGCGCGTCGCTGGGCTGTGGGACGCGTGCGCTCAGAGCGGGCGCACCGGCGGGGAAGCGCCCGCGCTGTGGCGGGCGCGGCCCCATCCTGGTGGCCAGCGGCTTGCCCACCGCGGCGCACGGCGCGGCCCAAAGTCTCCCACGTTTGCCACTCCCGCCCGTCTGCCGGCGTCCCGCACCCGACGCGGCTTACCGCCCCCCCCCCCAAGCAGACCCGACTGCCCCCAGGAGCGAAAACAACCACCAAAAAGTACCCAGACGGCCCGGCGTCACCGCCACAGCCGCACGACGCCATCCTCCCCCCCCGTCACGAGCCCCACCCCCTCCCCGTACGCCGCGGCACGCACGACCGGGTCGTCCCTCCCCCCCCCCCCCAGCACCTTGGCCGCCGCCACCGCCACCCCCTCGCCCCCCCCCCCCCCGCGCGCGCGCCACGGCAGTGGCGCACGTGGCCCGTCACGACGCCGCCGCCGGTGGTCCACCCAACAACGTACAGCCGCCGCGCGGCGGGCGCGACGACGCAGCCGACCACCCCCTCAACGGCGGGCGCGGCGGCGCCGCCGGCAGCGGCGGCGCGCGACAGCGGCGCCCGCGCGTCGGGGGTGCCGCCGACGGTGCGGCCGCTGCGGGCAGAGTAGACGCCCACCCCACCCACCGCCGTCACCGCCCACACCCGCGGCGGCCGGCGGGTGGCGGCCGCCCCGCCACCGCGGGCGGCGGCCGCCCGCGGTGGCGACAGCGGCGGCGGCGGCGGCGCCCAGCCGACCGCGTCGACGGCGGCGCCGACGTTGGCCACCACCAGCGTGTCGTCAGCCTCGGCGGCGGGGGGCAGGCCGTCGGCGGTGGCGGCGGCGAGGTCACCCGCGCGGACCACGCACAGCAGCCCGTCCTCGGCGGCGGTCGCCAGGCGGGACGCGTCGCCACCCCCACCCCCACCGCCGTTGCCGCCGCCGCCGCCGCCGCCGCCGCCGCCGCCGCCGCCGTCGGCGACGCCGTCGGGTGCAAACGCGAGCGCCCGCACGTCGCCGTCGTGGAGCTCGGCGGTGGCGGCGAGCGGCGGCGCGGCCGCCCCCCCCCGGCGGGCGTCCCAGACGGTCAGCTGCCCGGCGGGCCCCCCCCGGCGATGCGTGAGCCGTCGGCCGAGACGGCGAGCGAGTGCAGCGCCGCCCCGCGGGGGGTGACGGCAAAGGGGGCCAGCCGGGGCGCCCGCGCGTCGCCCGCGTAGATGGCGCCGGTGGCGGTGGCAACGTACAGGGGGGGGGTCGCCGGGCGGGCGGGGGAGTCCCCGCCGTGGGGGGGGGGGGGGTGGCAAACACCGCGGGGGGGGCGGCGGCCCGCCGCGGGCGCAGCGTCGTGACAGGAACGAGGGCCGCGGCGGCAACGGCGAGGAGGGTGACACTGCCGGTGGGGGTGACGGCGGCGATGGTCTGGGTGAGGGCACGGCGGGCGGGTGGGCGGGGGGGGGGCGGCGGGGAGAGAGGGGGCGGACAGCGCGGCGACCCGAGCAGCGAGGGGCGTGTTAGGGCGGCGGCCGCCTCCCACAGACCGCCGCGGCGGCACGGCCACCGCCGCGTCTGGCGGCACCGCCGCCGGCGCCATCCCCACTGGAGGGTGGTCCACGGCGGCGGCGGCGGCGGCGGCGGCGGCGGCGGCGGCGGTGGGTCCCCGCCGCGGCCCGCCGCGGGTACACAGACCGGGGCCCCCCGAGGGGCGGCGCCGCCGCCGGCGACAGCCGCGCCGACGGCGGCGTCCGGCGGCGGGCCCACCCGCCGGCCGCCGACCACACGACCCCCCCCAGCTTCCCGCTTCCTCCCCACACACGTGCTCCCCCCCCCCCCCAAGGCGCAGACCCCCTCACGCACACATACCGCGTCTGCTGGCAGCACCGCCACGGCGGTGACGTACGGGGGCTCGCCGTCGCCGCCGCCGCCGTCGGCGGCCAGCGGGGCGGACTGCGCGGCGAGGCCGCGCATCGTCGCGGCCGGCGGCTCGGCGCGAACGAGAAGGATGGGGGGGGGGGGGGGGGGGGGAGTGCCCGCAGCAACAGGGATGGAGACGACCGCCGCGGCGACGGCGGAGGAGGGGGGGGGGGGGGGGGGGGGGGGGGGCGGCAGCCAGGGACGGACCGCCCCGCCGGGGGAGGGACCGCCGCCGCGCGGGATGGCCGGGCGATGCGGTGGAAGGGGGGGGGGAGGGGCGGCGGCGCCGCCGGCGGCGGTCGCGGCGCCCCCCCACCCAACCGGCGGGATCGGCGCGCCGCGACGCCACCGGTTTCCGGCCGCCCGCCAGCGCGGGTGCGCGGTGTGGTCGGGTAGTTGGCCGCCGCCATTTTTTTTGGTCGCGTTACCCCCGTCTGTCCACGCCGGTCGGCCGTCGGCCCCTGTGCGAGACACGTGGGGGGCGGGGGGGGTGCTCACCAGCGACCCAGGCCGCGCGCAGCCGACCACTGGCCGCGGGAGCACCCCACCAGGGAGCGGGGTGTAAACCGCTGGGGCCAACCTGCATTGGCCGACGCCCCCCCCCCCCCCCCCCCCCCCCCGGCGCCCTCCCCCCCCCCCTCCCTCCCCCCCCCCCCCCCCCCCCACCGCACCTGCCAAACCCACCGCCCACGCGCGCGCACCTCCGCGCGGCGGCCGCCGCGCGGCTGCCGACCAACCCCCGTCGACCGCCGGCCGACCGACCGCCGCGCCCGCCGCGGCGGCAGGCACCGTGGAGAGAGGGGGGGGGGGGGGGGGGGGGTGGGCGGCGCCGGGGGGGGGGGGGGGGGCCGCGTGACCGACCCGCCGCCAATGCCGCCGCGCGGGCGGGCGCCGCGGGACGCGCCGCCGCCCCGCGCGCGCGGCACCCGCGCGACGGCGGCGGCGGCGGCCGCCGCCGCCGCTGCTGCCGTGGCCGCCGGCCGGCCGTCGTCGGCCCGGCCGGCGCGCGCCGTGCCGTGCCGTGCCGCGCCGTGCCGCGCCGTGCGGCGCCGCGCCGCGCCGTGCGGCGCCGCGCCGCGGGCGGCGGCGGCGGCGGCGGCGGCGGCGCGCGGCCGCCGAGCTGCCACCCCGCCCCCCGCGGCGACGCTGTCGCCGCCGTTTGGGCAGACACCAGCGGGCGCGCGGCCGGTGGCTCGCCACCGCCGGCCGCCCCGGCCGGTACCACCGTTGGCCCGCCGGCCGCGCCGCCTGCCCCATCCCCGCCGCCTGTCCCCTTCCCCCCCCCCCCCCCCCCGCCCCCCCCCCCCGGCGGTGTTTGGTTCCTCCCCCCCCCCCCCCCCCCCCCGCCCTCTGGGTTCCCCCCTTGCTTCCCCCCCCCCCCCCCCTCCCCCCCCCCCCTCACCATGCCCCCCCCCCGGGTGGTGGGACCCCCACCGCCGCCGACGCGGCCGCGGCGGCGCTCTCCCTCTTTGCGTTTGACGCCAAGACGCCCGCCGCCGGGCGGCTGCTGTTTGTCGTGGCGCCGGCGGGGCCCGACGCGGCGGCCGCCGCCGACGGCGCCGCGACGCTGTTTGTGGCGGCCGAGGCGCTCGCGGCGGGCGTGTTTGGGGAGGACGACGAGGACGAGGAGGGGGAGGGGGGGGGGGGGGGAGGAGGCGGACGTGGTGGGGGGGTGGGGGGGGGGCGCCGACGGAGCGACGCGGAGGCGGGAGCCCACCGACCGCACACTGGGGGAGGGGGCAGCGCAGGGGGGGGGCGGAGGCGGGCCAGAGGGGGTGACGGCCCCGCTTTGTCCGCCGCCGGTGCGGCGGCGGCCGCCGCTGCGGGGCTGTCGCCGCCGGCGGCGTCCCCCCCCCCACGCCGCCGGCGTCCTCTGCCCCACCGCCCGCGGCGGCACACCCCACCCCCGGCGCGGCGTCGCCGTCGTCGGTAGCGAGCGACGCGTCCACCCCCTCCGTCACGCCCTCCACCTCGTCGGGGGGCACCACCTCCACCGCGACGCGGTCCATCCCGCCGCCCCCGCTGTTTGCGCCACCCCGCTCGCCGCCGCCGCCGCCGCCGCCGCCGCCGCCGCCACCGCCGCCGCCGCCGGCCGCGTCCCCGTCCGCGGCGGGCGCCACGTCGGCACCACCACCCCCCCCCGCGGCGACCACCACCGCCGCCGCTGCTGCGGCCGCCGCCGCCACCGCCGCGTGCGCGGCGACCCGCTGGGCACACCCCGCCGCGGCCGCGCACCACCCGCCCGCCGTCGCGTCGCTCGTGACGACCACCACCGGCGCGGCGGTGGCGGCGACGGAGGTCACCCGCGGCGGCCAGGTGTACGTGGGCATCGCGGCGGCACCCGCGTGGGCGGCCGCCCACCCCGGCGGCGGCGGCGGCGCCTTCCTCCGCGCCGTCCCGCCCGCGCTCGCCGCGGCCGCGCGCCTCCACACGGGCGGCCGCCTGTCGGCGGCCGACGCGCCCGCCCTCCGTGCCGCCGTCCTGGGGCTGTGCGTCGGCGTGCCGCCGCCGCCGCTGCCGCTGCTGCCGCCCGATGACCGGGGGGGTAGGGGGGGGGGGGCGCCGCCGCCGCCGCCGCCGCCGCCGCCGCCGCCGCCGCCGATGGCGCCGCCGCCGATGGCGCCGCCGACGGCTGGGCCGCCCACGGGGGCGTCGTTGGGTTGCCGCCGCCGGGTGGCGGCGGCGCCTCCCTCGCCGCCGCGCTCGCGCGGGTGGTCGCGCCGCTGCCGCCGCCGGCGGCGGCGCACCCGGCGGTGGCGCCGGCGGTGGCGCGCGTGCTAAACGGCCTGGACGGGGTGGTCGGCTGGGTGCTCGTGCGTGTGCCGGATGGGCGTGACGACGAGGTGGGGGGGGGGGGGGGCTGGGGAGGAGGTCGTTGGCTGGGCGGGCCTCGCGCCCGCCACGGCCGCCGCGCTGGTGCGCTATCTGCGGGTGGGCGTCTGGGGGTGGACCGCCCGCGACGGCGACGGTGGCGGCGGCGTTGACGGGTCGCACGGCGCCGACGGCGGCGGCGCGAGCGACCGCGACAGCGACGACGACGCCGGGCCGCTGCCGCCGCCGCCACCCCACCCGCTCCTAGCCGTCGACGCGGCCGCTGGCGGCGGCGCGGTGCAGCTGGGCGTCTGCTGCGCGGCGACGCCCGCGGCGCGGCTGCGGGTGGGGGTGGACGCCGCGCCGCCGCTGGCACTCGCCGTTGCCTACACGCGCACCGCCGGGGAGGAGGAGGCGTACGCGGCGGGGCCGGCACGGCGGCGGCGGCGGCGGCGGCGGCGGCGGTGGCGGCAGCAGCAGCAGCTGCTGCAGCAGCAGCAACGAGGGGGGGGAGGAGGGGGGGGGGCGGGAGGGGGCGCCGCGTACTGCAGCGACGCGGGTAGCAGCACGGGGAGTGGGTGGGGGTGGGCGACGGGGGACGATGCGGACAGCGGGTGGGGTTCGGGGGGGGAGGCGGGGTGGGGAGGTCCAGACGCGGACGCCTGCGGCGGCGGCGTCGGCGGCGACGGCGTGGAGCTGTCGATGGTCGGCCGCCGCGGCGGCGGCGGCGGCGGCGGCGGCGGCGGCCCGCCGCCGCCGCCGCCGCTGCGCGGCGGGGAGCCCGAGGCGGACCGGCTGCTGCACTTGCCGCCGGCGTGCGATGCCGCGGCGGTGGCGGCGGTCGTTGCCGCGCGGGCGGCGGCGGAGCTGCCGTCGCTGGCGGCCGCTCTGGGGGTGGGGGGGGGGGGGCAAGGGGGGGGGGGGGAGGCCGCAAGGGCCGCGCCGGCTGGTGGTGACGCGCGCCGCGGCGCGGGGTGACGGGCCGGCGGCTCCCGCCGCAGCCGTGGGCCGGTCGCGGCGGCGGTGGCCGCCCATGCCGCCGATCGGGGTGGGCGGCGGGGACGCGCGGGGCGGTGGCCCGCCACCCTGTCCACTCCGCCTCAGGGTTGGGTCGCTCCGTGGGGTCGGAAACGAGGCTGCCTGCTGCTTGGCAGCGACGGCACTGCGGTCCACGGTCCGGATGGGTGGGGGTCGCAAAGCCCGTCAGGTGTGCGAGAAAGAGAAGGGAAAGACAAGTACAAAAAAAAAAGAGGGGAAAGAAGCCTAGCATCCTTACCACACCCACGTCCTGACGTCGTCACGTTCATGCACCCTGCGCAGTGCTTCCTCCACGCTCCCCCCCACCACAGCCCCCACCCCACCTCGCTCCCCCATGCCCGCACGCCCCCGCACGCACCCACGGGACGGCTCAACCCTCGAGCGTCTTTTGCAGGTACGAGGTGACCTTCATCAGCTCCGCCTTGACGCTCAGGTCCACAAACTTGTCGCCCACCTGGACGGTGAACCCGCCCACGAGCTCCGGGTCCACCACCGCCGCCACCTCGACCTCCACCCCCGAGTCCGCCCCGAAAAACCGCTTGATAATGCTCTTCTTCAGCAGCGCCAGCTCCCACTCGCTCAGCGCGGCGGCCGACGTGACAATCGCCTCGTGCGCGCCGCCGCCGACGGCGACCATAGCGTGGAAGTCATCAAGGATCTTTTCCGCGTCCGCCGCCCGCCCATTCTCCGCGACAACGTAGAGGAAGGTGGCGAGCGTCGGGTGGAAATCTCCTGCCTTCATGACCGACCCGAGGACGTCCTTCTTGGCCGACCGTGACAGCGACGGGTCGCGGAGAAAGTCGGTGAAGGGGGTCGACGCCGCGGCGAGGGTGCGCAGTTTGGCCACATCCGTCCGCACCGCGTCGAGCGCCGACGCCTTGGTCGCCGCACCGTACAGGGCGTTGGCGTAGCGGCCGGTGAGGCCGACGGCCACGCGCGACATGGTGCGCGTCGGGCTGCCGACGATCCGGTACGACCGACAATGAGGAAACGGCCCGAGGGACGGGCGGTCGCCGCGCCCAAACAGCGTCAAGCGATGGCAAGAAGGGAGGAGCGGGGAAACCGGGCAGAGAGGACGCGGAGGGACGGGACGGGCGCACGGGAGGCGACGGGATCGACGCCAGCCGGCCGGGTCGAGGCGCGGCGAAGGTCGATGGGCCAGCCAACCCCGATGCGAGCGTAGGGAGGGGGGGGGCGGAGGATGGACGGCCACTCCCAATCGTCTACGTCCGTGGGGTCCCCAACAAACTGAGCGTAAGGAACACCTCAAGACTACCAAGTACGAATTACTAGTGCAAGTGCTTCATTGCCTACGACTGAGCCGAACAAGCGAGAGGGTGCACATGTGTCGATCGTGAAATTAAATGTAGTTTTTCTGGTACAAGAGGGGCCCTCGCACCGGTTGCGTTGTTAGACCTTAAGGTCGTACTTCTTTGCAGTTATTTTGCTACAGAGTGTACAGTTCCGAACTTAACCTGGCGTCGGGACGCTCGCGGCGGCTTGACGAGGACCCTCTTCTACGAAATTCAAGGTCGCATCAAGCCCATCTGGCTTAATCAGCTCTTGAGGAGGATCCCGTAGCATGGACCACTGCGTGGGTGAGAGTGTATGGACAAGCATTTGGCGGGTGAGCACGATTGACGCGCAGATCGGCTCGTCATGATTGGCCGTGACGACCGCTTTCCACGGTGCACGCACGCACGCCTCGCCACGGACACCACCCTCACCGTTCTTTCCGCTCTTCCTTCGCCGCGGAGCTTAACTTTCGTTCCTTCCCCGCCCGCCTCTGGAGCTGCAGATGAACCGAGATGTGTGCCGCGGAGCTGTGCGCGCCCGCGTGGTCGTGCGAAGACGTCGCTGCCCGCCCGTCGTTTCACCCGTCTGCGACACCCACGTCGCATCACCGAATCCCCGATGGTCTGCTCGACGGCCGCAGCACCCGCTCCCCCGACCACCCTTTCCGTGCCACGACCCTCCTCTCACCAACCCCCGCTGGACGTCCCCTCCGCCATCCTCGGGATGGCCCCTTCCCAACCTCTCGACCACCTCTCCCTCGAGCAGCCGCTCTCTCCCAACACCCCGACACTCCCCGCGACCTCGTACAGCGGCCATGCTCGACCACGACCCCGTTCTCGCGCTGTGATCCACCCCCCTCCCACCGACCTTCATCCTTCTCTTAAGAGCCACGAACAATGCCGACCAACTCACCAACCCGCCCGACCCTCCTATGCCGCTGGCCCATCCTCCACCGGTCGCCGATCGCCGTCGGGTACTGGCTGGGCCACGCCCACGGCCAATGGCGGCGCCGTTGGCAGCGCCCCGTAGCCGTACATGGGTGTCGTTGGCACACCCGCCGCCGGGAGGACGCCTTGCCGCGGCCCACCTGCGGTCGCCGCCGCGGCTGCCGCCGCTGCCGCCGCCTGCTGCTGCTGCTGCTGGTGCTGGCGGGCGTAAAGTTGCTGCTGGTGCTGCTGGTGCTGCGCGTACGCCATGTAGTACGTGCGCATGTCAAGGCCATTGGCAGACACGGCGGCGGCCGCCGGCGCTCCCGTCCCGCCCGGTGAACCTGCATACACGCCCGCGTCGTACGGGGGCGACCCGAAGACGGGCGGCGGCGGCACGTGCCCCGGCGGCACCCCCTGGTGCGTATACATGTACGGCGGGTAGGGGTACGGGTAGGGCTGTTGCGTCATCGGCAGCGGCGAGACGGGCAAACGGGTCACGCCTACGGCGGCGGCGCCGAGCACCCCCCCTGGACCCGGTCCAGGCACGGCGGACGGTGGGGAGCCGATACCGTTCGCACCCAGCGCCCCAGCACCGACCCCCTGCGGCACCGCCTGCGGCGGGGAGGTTCCACCGCCGGCCGTCGCTGACGCGGCAGCCGCCACCGCCACGTGGTGCTGAAACGCGGCTGGTCCCAGGTGCACCGGCGGCGGCAACACTCCATGGAACCCCCCATGGGGGTGGTGATGCCCGTGGTGCCCGTGGTGGTGGGGGCCGTGGTAGTGGTGGTGGTGGGAGGTGTGCACGGCCGTTCCGGGCGGGGGCGGGTGAATGCCCCCGACGCGGTCCGATATCAGGCTCTTTGCCAGTTCCACCGCCCCACGGGTGCCTGTGATGGTCACCGCTCGCAGGATGGGAGGCACAAGGGGAGGGAGCGCAGGGGGGGGAGCGCCGCCGGTCACAGCCATCGTTGGCGCGCCCCCAGCGGGTGTGCCAACCGCGTCGGCAGCTGCTGTCGTCGTGCCACTTTCCGTCGCCGCGGCCGCTACCGCGGGGGTGATGGTACGTCCGCCCGCTGCCGACGCTGCCAAACCCCCTGCTCCCGCCGACACCACTCCACTGCCGCTGTTCATGGGTGGTGTGTTGGTGTCCTTGTGCACCTGCACGGACGCCCCCGACCGGTCTTGGATGTTTTGTACGTGCACGCCACCACGGCCAATGAGGAGCCCTACCTTGTCGTTGCGCACACCAATCGTTTCGCGTACCGTCGCGCCGCCGCCGCCGCTGCCAGCTGGCACAACACCACCGCTGCTCGCTGCCGCTCCGTCTGCGGCAGCGTTGCTGCCGCGCCGTGGAGGGCCGGTCGGGGAGCGGTTCGTGACACCCTCGCCACCACCACTTCCACCACCACCTCGTGATGGGGACACCCGGCCAGCAGAGACAACGGACGAGACCGGTCCGCCGCCGCCAGGGCGGTGATTACGGTCGTCAAGCATAGACTTAGCGTTGCGAACAGCGTGCTGGCGGCCAGTAATCTGCACGACAACCATGGACGGGGGGGCGGGCCGATCGGGTCCCGCCGCGGCGTTCGTCCCTCGCGCGTCGGCGGCGGCGGTGGGGGCCCCGGCAGGTCCGCCAGCCGCTGCGGCGACAGCCGCACCTGCCGCAGAGCCTGCAGAATGACGGTTGGCAGGCCCTATCACCACCAGCTTGGCACCCGTCTGCGAGGCAATTTGCCGCAACCGGTCTGGCGCGGTCAGCGTCTCGGCCGGGACCGAGTGGAACTCGGAGGATGGGCCTCCGCGGCCGCCGCCTCCGCCACTCGCGTAGACGCCACCGCCGCCGCCACCACCCCCCCCGCGAGGTCGAGCGACGACCTCGTCCACAAGCCTCTTGGCCATGGTTACTGCCTCGCGGGCCCCATTGATGGTGATCATCTTGGACGAGCCCGTCGCATCAAACACGTCGTTGTGGACAACAATCATCGCGCCCGACTTTGCCTGGAGCGACTTGATGACCGTTCCGTGGGAGCCAATGACGGAGCCGACGGCGGCCAAGGGAACCCACAACTCAACCACTGCCTCCTGCGGCTGGGCGCTCTCCCCGTATGCACGGACGTCAGCGACAGACGCTTGGCCGCCATGGCTGACCGCTCCGCCTCCGTTGGGGAGCCCTGCTGCCGTTTCGGGCACCCCAGCGACCCCATTGGGTATCCCCGCGTCGATAGAACGCAGACCGCCAAGCTTGCCCCGGTCACTCGCCTCCACCGGTTGCGTATTGCCCGCCGCGGGCGTCGCAGCAGAGCCCGTCCACTCTGCCGACGTGACCATGCCCGCCGACCTGGCCGCCGCTGTTGCCCTCGCTGCAGGTGCCGCCCCAGCTGCCGCCATCCCAGCTGCTGCCGCTGTACCCGAAGCCGCCGCCATGGATGCCGCCGCCACCGCCGGGGACACGGCCGTCATCCCAACCTCGGCGGGTTCACCGCCGCTCGATGCCGCCAAAGTGCCAGACGACGGTTGCGGCCGCGACGAGGCTGCAGGCTGCGGCGACGGCTGCGGCTGGGCCGGCGCGACGGCGCCCTCCATGCTGAAAGAGCCGAAGTCGTTTGCCAGGTCTTTGACGCTGGTCAGCCGCCCATCCTCCCGGTGCTTGGCCGACGGAACCGGCACCATGGCAGCCGCGCCGGTGCCAGGCGCGGCCTCAACGGCGTCGATGCCATCCCGGACGGGGGGGGTGGCAAGCCCGGACGCGGGGGCGTCGGGGCCCATGTTGGCCGCTGACCCCCGGGGGGGTGGCAGCGCCGACACCCCCGACGCCATGGCGGGGTGGGGGGCCGCCGTTGGCGTGCCACCAGCGGGGATCCCAATAGGGGGCACCGGACTGGCCACCGCCGCGTCCATCAATGGGTGCGCCCCAGGTGCGAGCGGCGAGGAAGACGCTATCGGCACTTGCCCTTGGACCCAGACTCCAGGGGTCTGTTAGCGGCAACAAGGTCCGTGTCAGCTCCCTGATCAGGGATCTACCGGGGGGATACCGTCAAGCAAGCAGCAGCACTGGCGATAGCAGCCCCTTCAAAAGCCGCAATGTCCGCTGCGGGTGTGGCCACCCACGATCAGCGCCCGTCGACGCCGCGGGAGCCCGACGGACGGCCGCCGCTCACAAAAAAAACAAAAGGACCAGCTGCCGGTCGCCGCCGACGCGTGCACCCCAGCGCACGCAACGGGGCCCACTCACCGCCGCCCGCGACGACGATCAGCCACCACGCAAACAGCCGCCGACGGGATCGTGGACGGGCGCCCGCCGCTCAGCTAAGCACACCGCACAAGGTCGCGAGTGTAGTACCCCCTCCGTCGCCGTCGCATGGCCCGCCGGACCAGCCTGTGTGCGACAGCCGCAGGGGGTGCCACACCCCCACACACGTACCGAAAACCGCAAAGGTGAGCGGGTGGGGGGGGAAGCCAACGGCCCGCGCTGGACGTGGACGCCCCCGCCGCCGCCACAGCTAGCCGACCGCCTCTAGCAAAACCGCCGGGAGCCGCCACGCACCACCGTCGACCCCCCGCCTTGGAAAGTGCAGCGGGGAAACCCAAAAACGGGGGAGTGCAAACGCGGTGCCCCGCCGAAACCGCCGCCGTCGCCACCGTCGCCGCTGACCCCACCTCACCGCCGCCCTCACCCCACCGCAGCACGCAGACGCACAGACTCACCTCCAACAACTCTTCTCACCCTACTACAACCCTCCCTTGCGACCGGTGCGTTGCCGCGATGGGCACGCGCGCCGGAGCACACGGGATCACCACGCCCGGGCCGCCGCGCTCCCTCTCCCCTCCCCCCGCCGCTCCCCTCGCCCTCGCACGTGCAGGTCCACAGCGTCTCGGATGAACACGGCCACCACTTGGTGGCGGTGGCGGCAGCCCCACGTGGCCACGCAAACAGGGATGCGTGACGGCCGGTGATTGCTCCTCTACCTCACTCGCCCCCACCTCAGGCCTCTGCCGCCGGCCCCCCCACCCCCACCCGCGCCGTCCAATCCACCAGTCTCCACAGCGGCGACGCGTGGTGTGAATACCTCCTACGGAAAACCCCCGCGCAAGCAGAGGCAAGAGAGCGCGGCGGAGATGGGAGCTGCGCCGCAACGCCGCCGGCACACGCCCGCAAAACCAGGAGGAAGGCAGAGCGGGGGAGATACGTGCAGAGGGGGTCGGCGAAGGGGAGACGGTGTTGAGAGTTCAACAGACGGGAGGTTGGGGGGGGGGGGGGGGGGGGAGTGGAGACGGCAGACAGGTTGCGGGGATAGGGTGCCACCGGGGAGGGGCGGCGGGAGGCGGCAGCCGGTGGCGGATGCAAGCGGCGGCACGGCGTGTCCGCGGGACCGCGGGGCGGCGCGGCGGCGCCTCTGCTGCCGCTGCCGCGGCGCTGCCGTTGGCCCCGACCGCGCGCCGCGCCGCTCGCGGATGTGCGCGGCAGGCCGAGAAGGAAAGCGGGGAGGGAGGCGAGGGGCGGCGGTTGCCGCCGGGCGGGTGGCCGCGGTCCCGGGGGCGTGAGCGGGTGCGCCAGGGGCGGAAGTGGGAGGGGGGGGGGCGGTGGGGCGTCCGACGCCGCACAGGGGAGGGGCGCGGGACTCGGGCTGCGCGTCGGGCCGGTATCCGCGGGGGACGGAGAGACGGGGGGGGGACACGGAGCGGTGGACCGGAGCGCCGGCGCGGGCGGGGGGCGCGCGTCGACACGCGCGCGCGCGCTCGCAGACGCCGACGGGTCGGGCGGCGCGGCGGGTGCGGCGCGTACGACGGCGGCGCGTGGGGGGGGTGCCGGCCGCCGCGGCGGCGCCCGGCGGCGAGACTCTTTGACGAAACGAGGTGGGCCGTGGGGGTTCGCCCGGGGGGGGGGTCAGAGTTGTCGACCGCGTCAGGTGGGGTGTGTGGGAGGGGGAGGGGCCGGGGCGAGGGGCGGCGTCGCCCTCCGACCGACGCCCCCACTCGTCTCCGCCACCTCGGGGTGGCCGCGGTCGAGCGATCCCCTGGGGACCCCCCCCACAGCCACGGCTGGACCCACACTCGCCGTCCCCCCGCGGCCACCGCTGGGCCCCCCACGCCAGGACCACCGCTGGCGCTGCCCCTCGCGCCCGTCGACCCCCACAGCTGTGTCACTTGGCCTTCCGCGCAGTCTGGACGGGAGACACTGGGGCCGTGGCGCCCCCAGTCACGTCGAGTAGGCGCTGCCGCGGGTCGGATGGGCGCCGCGGCAAACCCCTTGCAAAAAAAACGCCGGGCACAACGCCGACGGGGAGGAGGTGCGCGAGGCTGGTTGGAGAGCCACCACTGGCTGGCGCCAGTCAACGGCTGTCCAGTCATTGGTTGGGGGGCGGAAGCCGCGCCGCCGCCACTTGGTGGCCTCTCTCTTGCGTCGCGACGACCTCCGTGGGTGTGGCCTTCCGCCCGATCCCTGTTAAGCCCCTGTGCTCCACCCCTGATTGGCTCCACGCGTGCGTTTCAAGCCCACAAGGCCGGCAGCGGCCAACCAGCGT
Source organism: Pyropia haitanensis (assembly GCA_008729055.1). NCBI lineage: Eukaryota > Rhodophyta > Bangiophyceae > Bangiales > Bangiaceae > Pyropia > Pyropia haitanensis. Next base: position 1,749,442 of record SDUX01000003.1, on the reverse strand, counting down.
GTCTCGTCCGCAGGCCGGACCGCGCACATCGGGACACGAGGGGGGCGGCCGCGGGGCGCGACGGGTGCCCCCTCGGCGTGGCAACCGGGTCCCGACTCGGAGCGGGAGTAGGCCACGCTGCCGGCCTGGCGAGCCGGCAGAGGGCGCCTTGGCCGGCCCCGCCGGGGCGCCCTCCCGAAGCAACTGGCCAGCGCACTCCCCCCGCCCCCGGCAGCAGGCAGGGCCTGACAGACGGTGGTGGGGCATCCAAGGGTTCACCCTCCGACAGCAGCCGCTGGAGGGGGCCAGCTGGCCGCAAGGCCAGCCGTCAAGGTTGCGACGCCGAGCCGATCTCCACTCTCAAGCTCGCCGTACAATGAAGTGCGATTCTGCTTCGGCTGTAACCAACTATGGAGATACAAAGTCGCTCACCAACGCCAAAGTGAATACGTTGTAAGTATGTTCACATGGATAAACTCACATTGTGTCCGCGGAAGTATTATTAGCAATACAACGTAATTGCCATGGCCCCGGACGTACGCTGGCCGCGCTCGCAGGCCGGCCAAACACGCAGAGTGTACTGCATACCACACCTGCCGTCAGACGACACACACGAGCTTGCCGTCGCGGCCCGGTCGGGAGACGACGGCGGCGCGTTGGCCGCCGCAGCAAGGATGCCACAGCTGGGCTTCGGGCCGCTCCAAGACAAGAAACGCGAGTTGAGACTCGAGTTGGAGCGCTTACGCGATGACGTTGCCAGCACCACCCAGACCGCGGCAATCACCTGCAGTCGTGCCTATCGCCGCGTCACCGTCAAAGGTGGGGGTGCTGCTTTGCCAGCAAGCCCATCCATGTGCCTCGCTGACGCGGAGTGAGAGGAGGGTGGGGAGGAGCCCAAACGCTTACCGCTACCCAAGGCCGAAAAAGTCACAGCAGCCTCACTCAGACAGCTCCAACACCTCTTGGCTGGCACTGACACGTCCGGCAGACAGAAACACGGGCTGCGACCCCGAGTGTCGTAGACTAGGGCTCTTGCACAGCACCGCGTCCTAGCCAACATCGTGCACGAAACCCTCCTCCGCCTCTACCACTGGCACAACATACACCCGCAGCGCCCGGACCGCGTTCTGCCCCAACAGCGGGGGAAGGAAGCAGCGCAGGCCCACAGCAATCTACATCCCCCGGCGGTAAAGACCGCGTCGGCAGGGGGACGCGTGCGTGCTCGTACACGGCGCGAGGACGGCGTCGCGGAGCAGTTCGGCCTTGTCGGCCTGGCAAAGCAGCGTGAGCGTATTCGCGGTAGAGCGCTTGCGTGGCAGTCGCAGCGTCATCGTCTCCACCTTATGGTGATTCAGCAGCGCTGACGCGTCTGCAAAAAATCAACCAACCCATCCGTGCCCGAGTGGGAAACGAGACTTGCGGTCCGCCCGCCGTCGGGAGAGCCGCTCAAGGGCGTCCACAACCAACCACACTGCCGCCCCGGCACTACCCCGTCGGCGGCGCCGACGCCGCCGCCCCCGCTGCTGCCGCCGTCCGGCGCCGCTTGGCTGGCGGCGGCATCGCCACGACGGTCGACGGCGCTGCCGCCGGCGCCAGCGTCCGCCGCCGCGAGCCCGACGCCGACGCCGCGACTGCCGGCGACGCCACCGCCGCCGGCGCCAGTGTCCGCCGGCGCGAGCCCGAAGACACGGCAGCGACGGCCGCTGCCGCCGCCGCTGCCACCGCCGCCGGCGTCAGCGTCCGGCGCCCCATGGCCGGCGGCGCCGCCGGGACGGTTGACGCGGGTGACCGACCGACCGGCAGCGGCCTGGGCGGAAGTGCCGTGGCCGCAGAGGCGGAGACGGGCGTTCGCCGGATGGGGACGGCCGCAGCCGCCGCCCCCCCAGCCCCGCTCGCGGGGGCCTGTCGCTGCACCTGCCCCAGAGGCGCCGCCGGTGCCAGGCGCACCGGCCACCGCAGCGGCGCCGCCGGTGCCAGTTGTGCCACCGGCGCCAGGCGCACCGGCCAGGGGGCGTTGGCCATAAGCCGGTCCGCGCGCGCGAGCGCGGCCGCCGCCGCCGACGACGCCGCGGCGGCGGCGGCGCCGCGCGGCAGTGCCGCCGCGGCTGGGGGCGCCACCGCCGCGACGCGGGGCGCCACCGCCGCGGCCGTGACCGTGACCGGACGGACCGCCACAGGCGGCAAGGCCCCCACGTTCATGGGAACAATCGTCACCAGGGGTTCCGCAAGGAGGGGGGGGTCGGGACTCCCGGCGGCGGCCGCCGCCGTCCGGCGCGCGGCGGACGCGACCGCAGGCAGAGCTGGCCGGGGCGGCGCGGCCGACGCCATCGCCGCCGTCGTCGCCTCCACCGGCGCGGCGGTGCCCGCAGGCGGCCGAGCCGACCGTGCGAGCGCCGCCGCCGCGCTCGCCACCGCCGGGGCGGCCGGACCCGCCGGCGGCCAAGCCGGCCGCGCGGGCGCCGCGCGCGTCGTGCGCCGCGCCCGCGGGCGGCGCCAGGCCTTCACCGCGGGCGCCGGCGGCGGCAGCGGCCCCGATGGCGCCAGGGCAATCTCTCGCGGGGCGGGACGAGCCTGCGCCGGCGCCATGGCGGGCGCGCCGAGTAGCGGAGGGAGCGCGCCCGCCGGCAGCAGCCGCCCAAGAGGAGAGGGGAGCGTGGCCCAAAGGGGCGCCGCGGGTGTGGCCGACGCCCCCCTCCCCACAGCCGGGAAGGGGGTTACCGCTGGCGCCAGCCAGCGCGCCCCTCCGCAGGCTGGCGCAACGGCGGCACCGGTTGGCCGCGCCGGGGTGGGCGCCATCCGACGAGCAGCTGCGGATGCCAACACCGCCCTCTGCACAGGCGCAGGCACCCGCGAGGCCGGCGGCGCTGCCGGCACTGGCAGCGGCGCCGCCGCGTCGGCGGTCAACACCCCCTCCAAGTCGGCCGACGGCGTCGGCGGCGGACGTGGCGTGGCGCCCGTCGACGGCGCCGCCAGAGGGGGACGCGCAGGACTGTCCCGCCGCGTGTCCAGACTGGTGGCCGTTGCGGTTGCCGGCGCCGGCGCCCGGGCGTTGGCCACCGCCCGCCCGGCCGGTAACCGCGCCGCTCCCGCCGCCGCCGCTGCCTGCGTCGCAGCGCGAGGCGGCCGCCCCCGGCGCTTCCCACCGCCAGCAGCGTGCATGGACGGGTCGAGCGGCGGGGGAATTGGCCCCGCCGGGGCCAGGCGTGTCAGCGGCGGCGATGGCACCCGCGGGGGGCGCAGCGGCCACGCCGATGGAAACCGCATCACCCACGGCGGCAGGGGCCGCGGCGCCATCGGCGGCGCCATTGGATTCAGCCAAGCGGGGGCTCGCGCGGCGGCCGCCGCCGCGGCCACACCGGCCCCACCGGCGCGTGCCAACGGTGCCGGCAGGCGAAATGCAACCGGCGAGGCCGCCGGAACAGACATGGCGGCGGCGGCGCCCACTGCGGCGGCGGCGCCCACTGCGGCGGCGGCGCCCGAAGGGATCGCCCCCAGCAGAGCGGCGGGCGCCACAGCGGAGGCGGCACCGCCACCGCCCGCGTCGGCCACGACCGTTTGCCCGTGGGTGGGCGGCGCGACCGCTGCTGCGGCGGAGGCGGCACCGCCCGCCGCCGCTCCCCCCCCCGTAGGTCGGCGGCCCGCCCCAGCGCGGGCCCCCCCCCGCCCCTGCCCACGCGTGGCGGTGACCTTGGGACGCGCCGCGGACAGCGCCCGCGCGAGGGGCGTCGGCAGCGGCCCGGCCGCCGCCAAAAGCACCCCCTGCACGCCCGCCGGCGACAGCAGCACCGTCGGCGCCGTGTCGTCCGGCGGTGGTGGCAGCGGCCCGGCGGGTGCCAGCCGGACCGCCGTGTCGCTCGCGGGCGACAGCACCCGCGCCGCCACCGGTCGCGGTTGTGCTGCCGCCCCGGCCGGGGGGGGCGGCAGCGGCCCGGCCGGCGCCAGGCGTGCCGCCGTCCCGCCGGCGGGTGGCTGCGGCGCAGCCGGCGCCGGTAGTGCCGCCGCCGTCCTGCTCGTCGGTGGTAGTTGGCCGGCCGGCGCGACGCGTGTCGCCGTCCGCGCCGCTGGCGGGCGGGGCCCCGCCGGTAGCAGCCGCGCGGCTGTCCCGCCCGTTGGTAGCCGCTGCCCTGACGGCGCCAGGCGTGCCGCCGTCCCATCCGCTCGCGGCAGCGGCCCGGCCGGTGCCACGCGCGCGGTCGTCCCACCGGCGCGCGGCAGCGGCCCGGCCGGCGCCAGTCGTGCCGCCGTCCTGCCGGCTGGCGGCAGCGACCCCGCCGGCAGCAGTCGCACCGCCGCTTGGACAACCGCATCAGGAGCGCCAGCGGTCATTGCGGCACCGTGGGGTGTGCCCACAAGCCCCGAGGCGGGACAGGGAGAGGGGGCGGCGCGGGGGCAGGAAGGTCGGGGGGGGGCGGGCGCAAGCCCCCCGGGAGTGGCGTGGAAAGCGACCAGTAGATGCGGAACGGGGAGTGCGGTAGTGGGCAGGGTGAGGGAGGGGGGGTTCGGAGGGCAGCGGGACGAGGCCAAGCCGCCAACGGCGGCGGGAGGGGAGATGGCGACCGCCACCGCCGCGCCTCCCCGCTCGCGAGCGGCGGTGGCGGGCGGACACGGAGCCACGACAGGCGGCTCTTGGGGCGACGCACGGGCGCGCGCGCGTCTGTTCCAGTCAGTCAATGTGACACGTGGCTCTCTGAGCATCCACATCTCAATTAAGAACCGTAACTGCGTAGTTGTGAGGATTGCTACGCATACCACCTGAACGACCGGAGGCGCCGGCGACACACCCGCGCGGACGTCTCCGCCACCGCCGCCTCGGCGGATACGCCAGGCAGCGAGAATCGCGTCGCACCTGCAGGCCCAGTTGGGCGACTCAACTCAGGCGGGGGACAGTGTTTCCTTGCCTTGGGGAAGTTTGTGGTTGATATCCTTTCTCTTCGTCCCATACGGCTTGCTAAAGGTCAAGAAGAGTGTACTGAGAGAGGTTGTTGCGGCTGCGCTCTCTCGGAGTTTTTCCTTCCCGCTTCCCCGCGCCCCGACCGACGCGGACAACTGGCCTATGTCGCCCGCCTCCTCACGCTGCCCACGTGGGTGGCCCACTTGGAAATCCGCGACGCCGCATCGTCCACGTCCTCCCGGCTACCACACACCGATAGCCGCACGTAGCCGCCGCCTCGCTCCGCGTCAAAGTCATCCCCGGGCGTCACGGCGACGCCCGTATCCGCAAGCAGCCGCCCACACAGGGCCCCACTGTCGTGCTCGCCCGACGCGGCCAGCAGCCGCCCGACGCCGGCGTAGATGTAAAAGGCGCCGCTAGGGGGGACCAGCGAGGTGCACCCCGCCGCGTCTAGCACGGCCGTCAGCGACCGCGCGTTAGCCCCGTACCGCGCCACGTGGGCGTCCAGGCCCGCCCGCACATCATGTCGAAGCAGAGCACCATGGGCGTGCGGCGGCCTCCCCGCGGCGGGGGCGGGGATGGTGGCGGGGCCTCGTCTCGCCGACGCAGCGGCGGCAGTGGCCGCAGTGGCGGCGGCAGTGGCAGCCGCGACCGCCGACGGGTCGTACAGGGCGCCCGCCGCCACCTGCGCTACCGCCGGAGCGCAAATATACAGGCTCTGCTGCAGCCGCTCAATGGCTGCCCGCAGCGCCGGGTCCCGCGCGACGAGCCAACCCAGCCGCCACCCTGTCATACAGTGGTACTTGCTAAAGCTGCTCACTGCCAGCGCGGACCGCGACGGGTCCACACCCAGCACGCACGTCGCGTCGCCGCCGCCACCGCCATTGCCGCCGGCCGCTGCGCCACCGCTGGCAGCGCGGCCACGCTCGTCTCCAAACGTGATGCCGTGATAAATCTCATCGCTGATGAGGCGAATGCGCCGGTCCGCACAGTAGGCCGCAATGTCGGCCAGCACCGCCCGCGGCAGCACCGTGCCCGTCGGATTGGATGGGGACGCGACGATGACACCTGCGAGCGGACCCGCCCGCGACGCGGCCGCTACAATGTGGTCCACCGTCGGCTGGTAGCCGGTGGCGGCGTCGACGGGCATCGGCACCACCTCCACCCCCAGCGCCGAGAGCGTGTGCCGGTACGGTGGGTAGCCCGGCACGGCGGTGGCGACGCGATCGCCCGCGTCAAAAGCGGAAAGAAAGGCAAGCACAAACGCCGCAGACGAGCCTGCCGTGATGACCACGTCTTCGGCCGTCACGTCCGCCACCCCCGTGGCGGCCGCGTAGGACGCGGCAATGGCGGACCGGAGAGCCACCTCGCCCGCGGCAGAGGTGTAGCCCATAGGCCCGCCGCCATCCCCGAGCGCCGCCACAGCGGCCGCGCGCGCGGGCGCCGGTGCGGGAGACGCGGGCTGCCCCACTTCCAGGTGCAGCACTCGCGGGCCGCCCGTGGCCGCGGCCGCCGCCTCGGCGGCAACTGCCGCGCGCATCACGTCCATGACGCGAAAGGAGGGGACGGCAGACCGGGCGGCCACGCGGAGGGCCTTGCCGACGACGCCGACAGCGCCTCCGGCGGTGGTGCCGGCCGCCACCATGGTGGCGGCCGCAGCCAGGGCGGGACGAGCGGGCAGTGGAGGCTGGGGGGGGGGCTCTGGCTGTGGGAGGAGTGAGCGCCGTCGGGCGGATCGCCGATGCGCGGCGGGACGAGCCTGGAGCCGCAGAGCCTCGGTGTGTCCCAAAGTGAAATCTTGACCAATTGTGATATCTTACCGGCCTGAGCACTTTGGAGCGTGTACTCTCAACGTGCGAGCTGACAGATACGAGATTGCGGTCGAGATATTTTTTCCGCGCCTCATCTCCCGCGGTCGCCGGCCAGTGGTGTGCTTGGAACGGGGGCGCCACTGCTTCGCTGCGGCGGTGTGCCTCGGAGGGGCCCACCGTCGCGGCACGCGGCCTGCGCGTGCGCTTGGAGCGGCGCACGCCCACAAGCCCAGCTGGCCTGCACGCACTCGTGGCGCCGCTCGTGGGGGGAGGGGCGGGACAGATCAGCGCGCCGGCGCGCCGCGAGCCACGCCAGCGTTTTTTTTTTCTTCTTTTTTTGCGTGCACCCCAAGCGCCAGGGTGGGCAGCCGCGGCGGAAATTGCAGTGGGGCCGCCCCTCGGCCAACCAGAGGGGAGAGAAGACGGGCTGTCGTGGTGGTCGTGCCGCGCCTTGGGTGTTCCGTCTGTTTTTTGTGCGCATCCACCGCCTGTGCGTGTGGGGGGGTGCGGAAGGGGGGGGGGTGAGGGAGGGGGTTGGTGTTGGTCAGGAGAAGGCGCGGGGAGGGGGGGGACGGGTAGGGGCTCCTTTCTTGGGGGCACCCCCTCCGGCCACGCCCAGACCCCGCGGGCTCCCGAGCGCCCGCCGGGGAGCCGCGTGGCTGCGCGTTCACGCCGCGGTGGTGCGGTCGCGTGCGGTGGGGTGGTCGCTGGGGGGGCACCGGGCGGCTGCGTGCGTGCACCGCGTGCGTGCGCCCGTCCTGCACAGACACGCCGGGGGGGGGGGGGGGGCGCGGAGCGCATCCAATTGATCCCCACCGTCGGCAGCGTCCTTTTCAACGCTCCCGGCTGGCCGCGACTGCCACCCCCGGGCGACTCTCCCAGCTGGTGGTGCCGCCCCGTGTGTCCCAGCCTTGTTCGTGTTGCCCCGCGTAGCTAGGTCTCTGGCACCGCGTAAGGCGTTCCATTCTGGCAGACCCGCGTGGTCGGGTGCCGCCTGTCTTCTGCGGGCGTCTTGGACATCTCCCCACCCCCTCCTCACCGTCCCCCCCACGCTCCCCCCGTCCCTGCGCAGGCGCACCCTGCCGGTCATCTTGGCGGGCTTTTTTCCCATCGGCAGGGCGGCGCCCTCCGTGCAGTCCCCAAGGGCGCTGGCGCGGCGCCGGGCGCCCCCCCGCGCGTCCGTGCGCTCCCGTTTAGATGTGGGGCGTCTCGTGGCGCTCGGACGGCGAGTGTGGCGGCGGCGGCGGCGGCGACCGGGTCTAGGCGTTGGCCCGCCGGGCGATGGAGGGGGGTGGTGGCGGCGGTGGCGGCGGTGTCAGCGGTGTCGACGGTCGCGGTGGCGGTGGCTCCCCGCTGCGCCCGCGCCTGCTCTCGGCGCTGGCGCCACCCGGCGGGTGGTCCCCGGGTTTGGTGTTCGGGGCCGGCGCACCGGGCGGCGAGGCGCGCCAAGGCGGTGTCGTGCCGCCACCGCCTGGGTGGCGCCTGGACACGACAGCGGGGGTGGTGCCGGCGGGCCCGCCGTCTCCCCAGTTGGGGTGCGGCGCCCACGCCGGGCTCCAGCCGGCTGGGGGGCGCGTGGCCCCCGCGGCAGTGCCCGCGGAGCGCCCTGCAGGTGGCGCCGAGCCATCTGTGCCCGCGGCGGTGTCGTCGTCGGCGATGTTTTCCGGCGCCTTTGACAGCAGTTCGGAGCTCAGCCCGGTCTCGGACACTGACCTCGGTGCCGTGGGCGTAGACGCTCTCTCCCCAGAGTTTGACCTGCCTCTCGTGACCTCCTCTGGCGGCCGAGCGATGGGGAGGTCCATGGCCCCCATTGGCACCTCCTCCCCGCCCATGTCCGCGTCGTCTGTGCCCACCGGCTGGTACGCGGGCGTGGAGCCGCAGCGGTTGGGCTGTGGCGCCGGGGGGGGGCTCCCGGTGGATGGGCGCTTTGGTGGCCGCCGGCCAGGGGAAGGGGGGCCGCCGCTCGGCGACGGGCGTTTCCCGAGTTTGCGACCAGAGGACGTGTATGGCGGTGACATGTCTGCGGCGGTGTCAGACGCGTTTTGCTTGCTCGGCTCGTCTGTTTTTGTTGGCGACACTGCGCAGGTGCAAGGTGCGTCGGCGCAGCAAGGGCAGAGCCCGTATGGCCACCCGCAGAGTGCGCCGCTGCTGGGGGGCTACCCCGGCAAGGCCGTGGCGGTTGACTTTTGTGGGGAGCTGGACGTGGGACGCCAACTGCTTGGTCGGCCGAGGCTGTGCGCGGAAGCGCCCCCCGAGGCGGCTGTTGCACCCGACGCGTCTGGCTACGCCTCCCACTCCCGCAGCGGCGCCCGTGGGGCGGTGCAGCAGTGCTCGCCGCGCCCGTCCCCTCTGCGAAGCTGCTCGTTTAGTGCGTGCAGCGACAATGCAGCATCCGGAGTGGAGAGCGCCCACCCGATGCGGAGCGTCATCATTAAGAACCTGCCGCCGGGAGTGGATGATGACGACCTCCGCACCGCGCTGTCGGTGTATGGCCCTTTGCGGGAGCTTGGCGCGCAGCTACGTGCCCGTGGCGGGCGGGGGAGCGTCACGGCTGCTTTTTATGACGTCCGTCACGCGCGTCTGGCGGTACGGCAGCTGGACGGGATGCCCTGGTTTGACCGCAAACTGGTTGCCCGCTTTTGGTGCCCCGCTGTTGGTGCCGTCCCTGCAGCAGGCAGCGTTTCACGCGACGGGGTGGACCCGCTCAACCTCGGGACACTGGTTGTGTTCAACATGGACGCGTCGACGACGGCAGAGGACGTGCGCGCGCTGTTTAGCTCCTACGGGGACGTCAAGGAGATTCGAGAGACACCGACGAAGCGTCACCATCGGTTTGTGGAGTTCTTTGACGTTCGCGACGCGCAAAAGGCGCTGCGCCAGCTGAACAAGGCAGAAATCAACGGCAAGAAGATCAAAGTGGAGGTATCTCGTCCGGGGGGGCGCGGCGTGCCGACCTCCCCTCCCGCGTCGCGTGCGGGCTCGTCTTTGTCGTTTGGCGGTGGCGTCTCGGATGTCGTTGGTCCCGCCCGACTGGGCGGCGGTGGCGGCGGCAGCTACGACGGCGGCCGCCGCGGCGTTGGCCACAGCGATCACGGAATGTCGGCGGACCGCACCCCGCCGTTTTCTGCGAGCGCTGTGATGCCGGACTGGGAGATGTCCTCCCTGTGCCTGGCGTCGGGGTCGCTGTCCCCACCGCGGCGCTCGCCGCCGCTGTCGCCCCTGTCGCCGCCTTTCTCACCGAGTCGTCCTCTTGTCGGCGTCGCGGCCGTTGGTGGCGACCGAGTGACGCACCTGGCCTCGTGCCGGCGTGTGCCGTCGACCATCACCGTCTCGCCCGGTCGTGGCAGTGGCGTGGGCAAGGCCAACAAGTTTCAGCTGGACCTGGAGCGCGTGGCGTCGGGGGAGGATCAGCGGACGACGCTGATGCTTCGTAACCTTCCCAACAAGTACACGCAGCCCATGTTGCTGGACACGCTGTTGGAGAATCACAAGGGCGCCTTTGACTTTATCTACCTCCCTGTGGACTTTGAGCAGAACGCCAACGTTGGCTACGCGTTCATCAACCTGGTGCACCCACGGCTGATCATCAAGTTTTATGCCGACTTCCACGGCCACAAGTGGAGCAAGTTCAACTCCTCCAAGGTGTGCGAGGTGGCGTATGCTCGGCTGCAGGGCAAGGCCAGTCTGATCACGCACTTCCAGAACAGCTCACTGATGAACGAGCAGGCCGAGTATCGTCCGGTGTTGTTCAACTCGGCCGGGGAGCTGGAGCCGTTTCCGGTCGGTCCGAACGTGCGCACCCGCCGGGGGCCGTCTGTGCGCGAGGCACGAGCGTTGCGCGACGGGGAGGCGGGCTCGCCTCACCGTTCTCAGCACGGCCGCAGCGGGCACATGGGCAGCCAACGGGACACGCTGGACGGCCGCTCCTCGGGTACTTCCCGTGTCCGCTGAGTGTCGCCCGCCTCTGCCCTACGCAGTGCGTTGGGTGTTTTTTTTTTGCTCCTTTGTGGCGCCTCTGAAGCCATCGGCGGCTGCATCTCGTGCCATTTTTTTTGTTGATGTTGTTGACGTCTTGGGCTTCTCTCTCGGTCCCAGTTTTGTTCTTGGATGGCGTTGCCATCCTGGGGTGTTCTACCGCCCGATATTTTTTTCTTCTGCGCTCCGTTTTTGTTCTTTTTTGTTTTGCACAGCCTGTGTTGATCGCAGATGGTTGTCGTGCTGTTTTTTTTGTTTGTGCTTGGCCCGGAGCGCCGTCCGGGTGCTCTGTTGCTGCGTGTAGCTTGTCTCACGGCTCTCCCTGCGATGGGAATCTCTTTTGGTTTGCCGTGCCTGCCTCGGTATGCAGCACTGCATTGAGGAGTAACATTCTTTTTTTCCTTATAGAAGACAAGCAACCTCCTCAACCACGCGCATGGACCTCCACGGGCGCCGCCGTCAACACGCTTTGGGCGTCTCAAGCCCGCGATGGAGAAAGAAAAAATAGACATGCGCTTGATGCAAAGGAGAGCAGACGAAGCTGTCGTTGCAGAGGTGCGTCGAGGCAGTGGTCAAATTGAGTCCTTGCGGCATGGAACGCCGCGCCATTCTCGGGAGGCCTTGGCGTGATGTGTCCATCGGCACGGCACCGGCCTACACTTCCTAGGTCCGCTACTACCGGCGTAGCAGCTCACTTGGGCTGTGGCACCGGCCCAATAGGTGCGGGCACGTCGTACTGGACACCCGCTGCGGCCAGCTTCCTAGACGCCATCTTCGCGCGGCCAGCGAGCCGCGCCGTGCGGCGCGCCGCGGCCGCCACCGGCTCCGCCCCGTTGTGCCGCTGGCGCTCAATAACCCGCCACGGGATACGGCGCCAGACGCGGTCCGCGCCGTTCCACATCCGCGCGTGCTGCCGCTCGGCGGGCACCAGGTGCACGTCCAGGAGACGCCCAAAGAGGAGGTACCCATTCATCGTCTCGGCGGCGATGCGGGCCACCGCGTCGTTGGCAAACTGGACCCAGCCGTAGCCCTTGGCGCGGGCGGTCTTTTTGGAGCGCGCCACCCGCACCCGCAAGACGGTACCAAACTGGGAGAAAAAGCCGCGCAGCTGCTCCTCGTAAAAGCCGTGCGGCAGGTGACCAATGTACAGCACCCCACGATAGGGGCTGGCCGGGTCGGTCGCGTCGTCCTCGGCCGCTTCGACAGCAGCCGCGGCGGTCCGCTTCTCCCCGCGACGCTCTGCCCGCCGCACCTTGCGGGCAGCCTTGAGCGCCGCCGCCGCAGTCGCGGCCTTGGCCGCTGCCCTGGCCGCCGCCTTCTTCTCCGCCGCCGTGGCCGCCTTGAGGGCGGCGTCAGCCGCCTTGAGGGCGACTTCGGCCGCGTCCACAGCCGGCTGCACCAGTTTCTTAACGGGCACAGACCGGGGAGGGGTGTCTGCTCCTGTCGCCATGGCTGCATCCGCAGTCTCGGCTGCGACAGGGGCGGGCCCCACTACCCTCTGCTTCTTCTTCGGCGCACGCGCCATAGTGCCGAAAGGACGCTCTGAGACAAGCAGCGGCCTTGGTGCAGTAGACAGATTGCCGCGGGCAGGAGCGACCACTGTCGAGAAACACGGTTGAGGAAGGGGTTCGCCTAGCGTGCCACTCGGGAGAGATGCCTGTGACACCAAAGCAACCCTCTGCTGGTGACGAGACTTGCGTGCCGAAGACGAGACTTCTCGTCGACGGCGCCTTCAACCAAAGTAGCCTCTGGTCCTTCGATTGTGTACATGTGACTTGTAAATAATTATATCATTTATCTTGATCGTGCTCTCTCGTGGCGATTTTTACAAAAGATTCAGTCTTGCCTTTCCAGTCTAGTCCAACAGAGGTGAGGTCACCGCTACCGCCCCCGCCGCCGAATGTTAAGACGACGGACGGTACGTGGTCGTCGCGACCCCGCCGTCCCCCCGCCGCCGCCGCGGCCTTTGGCGGCCCACCCTTCTCCACCGTTGCCCCTGGCTGCTGCTGCCCGCCCGCCATCGCCATCACTGCAGCCGGCTGGCCGCCGCCCCCCGTCGCTGCCAGCTGGCCGCCCGCCGTCAGCCGCCGCCCCTGTCGCCGCCGGCTAGCCGCCGCCCCCCCGCCACCGCCGTCGGCTGGCTGCCGTCGCTGCCACCGCCGACTGGCTGCTGCTCCCCTTCCTCTGCCGCCGCAGCCGCTTTCTTGCCGCCACCGCCACCGCCGCCGCCGGCCGCTGCCTCACCGCCGCTGCCGCCGCCACCGACCGCTGCCCCACCGCCGTTGCCGCCGCCGCCACTTGCTGCCCATCACCGCCGCGCCGGGGCCACTGGCGCCGCCTGCTGACCTCTTCTCCCGCTGCCGACGGCTGGCCACTGCCCCCGCCGCCGCCGGCTTGTCTCCGCCCCTCCCCCCCGTTGCCGCCGCTGCCGTTGCGCTGCCGCCAGCTGGCGCCCCCCACCCCGCTTCCGCCTGCTGGCCCATCTCTCCCCGCCGCGACCTCCGCCGCCGTCGACTGGCCACCCCCGCCGCCGCTGTCGCCGGCCGGCCGCTTCCCTCCCGCCGCCGCCGGCCGGCCGCCGGCCGGCCGCCACCCCCGCCGCCGCTGGCTGGTTGCTGGCCCCGCCGCCGCCCACCATTTAGGCACGTCTTGCAGTCCCCGTCTCTTCGTCTCTCGACCCCTCGCTCCCCTCGCTCCGTCCGTCCCCTCGCTTACCCCACCTCGTCCGTCCCCTCTGACCCCCCCTTCCCCGCTCCCCGCTTCCCGCTGTCCCCTCGCTCTCTCACTCCCCTTCTTGCTCCCCCCCTTCCACTCTTGCTCCCCCCCTCCACCCCTCGCTCCCCTCGTCCCTCTCTTCCCTGCGGGCCATTGTGACAGACTGACTGCAGCCTCACGCCACAGCTTCCTACCGCTGACCGGGGAGGAATTGATTTGAGGGGGCGCTTTCTTGTTTTGGTGAGACTGGTGGGGTGCTGGCGGACGCGGTGGCAACGGGCGGCGGGAACGGATGGCGTGCCCAGCTCCCCAGAGTGGCCGCCGCCGGCGGCCGCGCGCGTCACTCGACGGCGCGCCGTCCCGCGGGGCGGACCCGACCGCCCCCTGCGACCCCCCGGCGGCCGCCCCCGCGGCGGCAGCAGCGACGCCCGCTCGCCGCGGGACCGCCGCGCCGCGCCGCCCCGCGCTCTGCCGCCGCCGCTCTGCCACGGGCCGCCGCCGGGCGGCGCGGGCGGCCGCGCCTGCCCCCCCGCGGCCGCCCCAACGAGGTGGGGCTGCCGCGGCGGACGCAGTCGCGCCCGCGGCGCCGCCGCGCGACGCGCGGCGCGGCGGGTGGGCGGCAGCCGCGGCACGCGGGGGGCACCCGCCCAAGAACACAAAGCAAAACTCATCGGCCGGCACCTCTCACCAGACCACAGGCAAGACCAGCTCGGCCGACAGTACCAGCCAAACCGCCACTGTTACCAGCAGGGCGGGTGGCGGGTGGAGACGATGCCGCCAGCACCAGGGCCACCCCCTTCCCCAATGCTCCCGCCATTCACCGTGAGTCTGTCGCCTTGTGAGGCCATCACCCAAGGAGCATTCTTCTGCGCAGGCACGCGATAATAGGCAGCAGCCTGGTCCAACGCGGCGGTGAGGGGGGCGGCCACGGGCGCGCCTCAACCCCGACCAGTGCAGCACAGGTTCGCGGATGGCCACCAAAGAGCATGCCATGTGGAGTGTTACCGGCGGCAGGCCGTCACACACTCGCCAATGGCCATCACCCCCACCCATGAGGGGCACCGCTGCAGGAGCGCGCGCGTCAACGCCCCCTATGGCAGCTCCTCATACCCACCCGCGCGCTCCGTGCACCGCCGCACCTGCAGCGCCCAGTCGGTCGCGATGACCGCCCAGCCGACCCCCCCCACAAGCAGCACGGACCCCCCAATCATCCCCCCCCACAGCCCCCACAGCGTGGCCACACTCCCCCACCCCGCCCGCGCGGCGACCGTCGCCGCCGTCGCGCCCGCGGGGAGGCCGACCACCCAAAACAGCAGCACCGCGCCGCCGGCGCCCAGCACCTGCCGCCCGCTGCCACGCAGCACACCGCTCAGCACCGCCGTGCACCCGTCGGCGGCCACGTACGCGCCGAGCGCGGGCGACACCGCCCGGACGACCGCCACCACCTCCGCGTTGCGGCTGTACGCGGCCGACCACAGGGGCACCGACGCCACGATGGCCGCCGCCTGCGCCGCCGCCACCCCCCCGCCGGCGGCGAGCGCGACGAGCGCCGCGCCCCGTGCGGCGGCCGCGCGGCGGCCGCCGAGCGCGCCGCCCACCCGCGTGGCGGCGCCCGTGCCGACCGCGTGCGGCGCTAGGTAGGCGAGGAAGGCCAGGTTGGCCAGCACCACGTGCGCGGCGAGGACGACCGGCCCAAAGCGGGCGGCGACGAGGTTGGTGACCTCGAGCGCCCACCACTCGGCGCACTCCTGCGCCGCGCCGGGGGCGGCGAGGCGGAGGTAGGCGCGGAGCGGCGCCGCCGCGACCGCCGCGGCGGGGCGCCAGCCCGACCAGCACCGCGGCAGCAGCCGCCGGCGCACCACGATCGCCAGCAGCACGCCCGCGTTGACCGCGTGGGAGGCGGTCAGCGCGGCCGCCGACGCGCGCGCGATCGTTGTCAGCGGCGGCGGCGGCGACGCGGCCGACGCCCACACGACCAGCCCCGTGTGGGCGGCGGCGTTGGTCGCCAGCGCCGCGGCGCTCGACGACACCATCGGCGCGGCGACGCCGCCGGCGAGCAGGTGCCGCCGCAGCGCGTCATAGGCAACGACCGGGAAAACCGCCGCGGCGGACCATCGCAGGTAGACGGCGGCGACCGCGACTATACCCGCGGCGCCGTCGTCGTCGCCGCTGCCGCCGCCCAGCGCGGTGACCAGCAGCGGCCGCGGGTAGACGAGCAGCGGCAGCACCGCGGCGGCAAACGCGACGCTGACGCAGAGGCCGCGCTGCGCGAGCACGCCCACCTCGGCAAAGTCGCCCGCCCCAAACGCCGCCGCCGCGAGCGTACTCTGCGCGGACGCGGCGCCGAGCGTCGGCGCCGCGGCGAGGGCGTTGAAGAGGGAGATGGCCACCGCCGCGCCGCCGACGAGGGCGGGGTCGGGGAAGCGGCCGAGCGCGAGCACGACGGTGGTGAGGGACATGCCCACTTCGGCCAGGAGGGCGGCAAAGCAGGGGGCTGCGAGCGCGACCAGCGCGGCCGCCTCGGCGCGGGGGGCGGGTGGCGGGACGGGCGCGGCGGGGGGGGGGCGGCGGCCACCGTGATGGCGGCGTCAGCCGCCTCGCCGGCAACGTCGTCGAGTGGGCCGTCGCCATTGGGTTGGCTCATTCTCGGCAATGACGCAGGTGGGGGAAGGGGGCACAGGCGACATCAGGGGTATCGCCGCGAGGGTTGTCTCGATGCACCATCCGCTCGGCGGCGCGCGCACAGCGGTGCGTGCACACCGCGTGCAGAGGTAGCGACGCAGCTGGCAGCAGGATCAGCCGAGGCTTACACGCCGAGCCACACACGAGGTGCATCGGGGGTCGGCACAAAACCAGAGCCATGGCGCGTCCTCCCGAAACGAGACAGCCCCGCCCCAGCCGTCAGTACCAACACTGCCGCCACCGCGGCCGCCGGCACCACCGCCGCTGCCAGCCCCAGCGTCACCGCTATTGCTCCCGCTCCTGCTGCCGCCCCCGTTGCTACTACCCCCTTCTGCCGCTTCCGCTTGCTGTCGCTCCGCACTCCTCGCGGCTGCGTTGAGGAGACCGCGTGCCACCGTCTTGCTGGTCCCGTCTCTACAGGGGCGCCGCCCAGACGGCGGGCTGTTCTGCCTGCCGCCGCTGGGCGTGGCCGGCCCTACGTTCTTTGTCAATGGCCAAACCACGCACGGGGCAGTGGTGGCAGCGACGGTGGCTACTTGCGTGGGTGTGCCGACGTTGACGGGCGCGGCGGCCCGCCCCCACCCGCGCCGCTCGTAGTGCCTTTGAGGCCACCGCACTGGGAGACGCGCCGCCGCCGGTCGCAACTGAGAGAGGCGCAGGCGCCCGCGCCATAGCCGGCACCTATCCCGCCTGCGCCTACAAGAGCGCAGCAGCTGTCAGGCGGCACTCCTCTCCGCTCCCGGCTTGTGGTTTTGCTTTCTTCAGTTTTCCTATTTCTCGTGTGCCGGCTTGATGAAACTTGCTAGACTACGACGCTGCTCCGTGTTCCCCCCCCGCTTCATATCCAGCGCGTCATCTGTGCACCCCGTCGCGGGGCCTCGGCCGCGCCGCGTCACCGCGGCGCGGTGGTCGGCGCCCGTCACGGAGAGGGACAGGGGTTGGCGGCTCCAGCGTCGCGGCGGACAAGACACAAAGCCATTGCAGGACGGGCGGCGGCTGGCCTGCCCCGTCACACAACAAAAAACATGATCTACAAAGGCTCCCGCCAAGCGCTACACGGTGGCCGGGTCCTTCTGCCGCAGGTGGACCGCGTCAATCTTGGCCAGTGTCTCCTTGGAGAGCGTGACCGTCTCGTCAAACGCGTCAATATTTTCCTTCAGCTGCGCCATCTGGGTCGCCCCGATAATCGTGGACCCGACGTACCACCGAGAGCGGCACCACGCCAGCGCGAGCGCCGCCACCGACATGCCCGCCTCGTCGGCAATCTCCTTGTACGCCGCCACCGCCGCGAGCGAGTCCTCGCTCACGTAGCGGGACTGAAACTGGGGGAACCGCTTGTACCGCCAGGCCGCCACCTCGGCCGCGGGCGCGTCCGCCGAGGGGAGGTACTTGCCAGAGAGGCTGCCGCCTGCGAGCGGGGACCACGGCAGCAGCGACACGTTGTAGTGGGACGCCACCTCCGCGAGCTCCGTCTCAAACGCGCGGTGAATCAGGCTAAACGAGTTTTGGATCGTCGCCGGGCGGGGCATCCCCAGCGCGTCGGCCGCCGCGACCGCCTGGCACACGCCAAAAGAGGTTTCATTCGACAGCCCATAGTGCCGCACCTTGCCCTGGTCCATCATCTCCTTGATGGCGCCGAGCGTCTCGGCGATCGGCACCGAGTCGGGGCGCTCCGCCGACGGGTTGTAGACGGACGACCCAAACAGCGGCACGTACCGGTCTGGCCAGTGGAGCTGGAAGAGGTCAATCGTGTCGACGCCCAGGCGGCGGAGGCTCGCCTCCACCGCCGCCTTGACGGACGCCGCGTCGAGGCGGGCGGGCGACTTATCCTTGACGGGCGGGTCGGAGCGGTAGCCCGGGATGGTGGAGCTCGCACTGTAGCCCGCTATCTTGGTCGCGATGACCAGGCGGGAGCGCAGGCTGGGGTCCGCCGCCGTCGCCTTGGCCAGCCACTTGCCAATAATCAGCTCCGTGGCGCCGGGGAACCAGGCGGGGTCCGAGCTCGGAACGGGGTACACTGTGGGTGCAAACGAGAGAAGCGGTGCAACGCAGAGGCGCGAGGATGGGGCATACCATACACATCGACCATGGCAGAGCAAAGCGTAACACCTCATGAGAAGCTGCTCATACCCATATCGCCCGGGCGGCCATCCTCTCATCCAATGAACAGCAGACGCAAGAAGTCATAACAGGCCAGGATTGGAGGGCCCTCCAGCCTCAAGGGACTCCAGCGAGACTTTCAACGTACGTTCCGCAGTGTCAATAAAGTTGACCCCCCGCTCCAGAATCGCGTAGTCGAGCTGCTCATGACTGGCAAGCAACAACACAGTCAATCAGTCGAACCGCAACCAGCAGGCCACACAGCGCAGCAAGAGGCTTAGCTACGGCAACCGCGGCAATAAAAAAGAACACGTCCATCATCCAGAGACAGCAGACGATAGCCAAAAGACACCGCCCATGTGGCCCTGACAGATAGGGAGCAAGCAGAGGTAACACTCCTGCGCACAAAATGAACGTACGCTTCGTCCTCTGTATTCTGGATGCCCCAGGTCATCGTGCCGAGACACACTTGGGTCACCTCCAGGTCGGACCCGCCCAGCTTGACCTTCTGGAGCCCCATCGTGGGAGGTGACCGCGAAGACACCAGACGAGCTCCCAATGGATGAGGCAGACGAGCAGCGGGGGCGGCAGAGGCAGCCGCGGGATCGTGGAAGGCGGACGCGACGTGACCACGGCTGCCGGGCCAAGACGAGACCCACCGCCCGCTACGGGAGAGCAGCCCCGCTGCCGCGGCTTGCGCAATGCGGCCGCCGCTGCCAACGGCGAATGCGGGCGTCTTGCTCATGGCCGCCTGTTCAACGAGCGATGCTGTCCAGAGCTCAGTGGGTGGCTGCGCTGGAAGGCATTGGCATTGATACGGGGTGCCCAGCATCCAGAGCGTCCACATCCAGGCAACCTCAGCCCTTGATCTGAGGCAGTAATTCTAGAGTTACAGTTAGACCGGAACTAAAGCCCGGCGCGAGGAGGCATGAAGTACCCTCATCATACAGATTGACGTGAACTGCGGAAAGGTACTTTCTCGTACACCCGTCAATAAAGACTCACAAGTTCTCTGAAAAAGGGCGCCAACGCCCGCCGTTTCTGCTTGAACAGCGTTCCGAACAGTAGCCGCGCACTCGCCCGCACGCCGATCGTTGACGCGGACGACCCTTCACCCGCGCTACGCTGCGCGACCGCGACGCCCGTGCTGATGGAGGACTCTGGTACGGCTGCTGCTGCTGCCGTTCCGCAGTTGGAGACGCCGCGTACCATGGACGATGCGCCAGAGGCGCCCCTCGGGGGCCTGCATGCGAAGGTGCGGGAGCTGTTGAGCGCGGACAGCGGGGCGGGCGGCTCGGGGCAGGGGGACAAGCTGCTCTCGTCCGCCGCCGGCACCGCGCAGGCGTCATTCCCGCAGCCGCAGCTGGCTTCCTGGTACGTTCCCGGCAAGGTGCACGCGGTGGAGAAGCGGGCGCTCCCCGAGTTCTTCCTCGGCCGCTTTGCGTCCAAGACTCCCGCCAACTACATCCAGATTCGGGATGCCATGATTGGCGCGTGGCGCCGCGCGCCGTCGCGTTACGTCACGTCCACGTCGCTCCGCCGGCACTTGCGCGGCGACGCGTGTGCACTTCTACGGGTGCACACTTTCCTCGAGCACTGGGGGCTCATCAACTATGGGGTGGACGCGGAGGCGCGGCCGCAGCCGTCGGCGCCGCCGACGCCCGCGCCCGTGACCGACTCGCTCCGGCGACGGGTGATTGCGAGCCGGGTGCACCTAGAGGAGGCCGCGGGGGGGCCCGCGGCCAAGCGGCGTCGCAGCAGTGGGGCACCGGGCCGAGCAGCCACTGATGCTGCAGGGGACGGCGCCGCAGGCGCGGATCTCTCGGGTAGCGACGATGAAGACGAGCTGGTGGGCCTGGAGCTTGGCCTTGCTGGGGGGAGCGCCGGCCCGCCCCTGTTTGCCGACGATGGCCGGCTGCTGTTGGCCGACGACACAGCGTCTGATGCGGCCGGCGTCGACGCGGGCGACGTGGGAGGCCCCGGCGAGGCGCCCGCCATTGAGTATCACTGCGATGAGTGCGGCGCCGACTGTTCGCGGACGCGCTTTCACTGCGCGACGCGGGCGGATATGGACCTATGTGCCCGCTGTCACGCGGCGCGACGGTACCCGCGGAGCATGCAGGCACGGGACTTTATCCAGATGACAGGCGGAGTGGCGGCGGCTAGCAGCCGCAGCGGCGGCTCGTCGGCGGCGTGGACAGACTCGGAGACGCTGCTGCTGCTCGAGGCGTTGGAGCTGTACGGGGACCGGTGGGAGCTGGTCGCCGAGCACGTTGGCTCCAAGACCAAGGACGCGTGCGTCGCCCACTTTTTGCGCATCCCGATTGAGGATGCGTTTCTGGGGGATGAAGGCACTTCGCGGTGGTGGCCTGGCTCGGGCACGACGCCACGCGAGTCCCCGGCAAAGGCCGCCCGTGACGCAAAGGCGGGGGCGGAGTCACTGGCTTCCCACCCGCTGCTCGGCAAGTCTGTTCTCAAAACCGCCATTGCCGCGCTTGGCGCGTGGGGCCGGCCGCGGCAGAGTGGCAAGCCGCTGCCCTTCCTGTCGTCGACGGGCTTGCCCAGCCGGGAAGACATGGTCATGGTGCGCGCGGCTTTCCTTGCAGGCGCCATCCGGTCGCCTAGCGCCATGGCGGCGTTTGCGGCAGCTCAATCATCGCTGTCGCTGGTCAATTCGGCACAACGGCCACCACAGCTGCCGTGGATGACCATGGCTGGTGGGCAGTCCCCGCGTGACGACTCGTCTCAGAAGACCGACAGGGCGGGCGGGGTTGCCAAGGGCTCTGACAGCTCGGACGCTCCTGAACAATCAGCCGTCGCGGGCGGGGACGCGGGCGTGCGGGCCCCCGCGCCTGTGAGCATTCTTTCTTCTGAGGACGGGCTGGCCGCGGCGGAGGCGGCGCTGTGGGCTTCCTGTGCAGCCTTGGGTGTGGATAAGGCTGACTCTGACGGGTCGTCGGGCCGACGAGAGGAGCCGAACCACCCGGTCAGACCGGAAGACGCGTCGTCGGTGGTCTGTTCGCCGTCGGCCGCAGCAGGTGTGCCGGGACCAGCGGCCACACCCGCGGCGCCCTCTTCTGGCCAGACGGCCGGCGTGGCCTCAATGCAACAGCACCAGCAGCACCATGGGCTGCAGCGGGATGGGCAACAGCAGCAGCTGGGCGCACCAGGTGGGCACCACGCAGACACTCATGCATTGGACGGGGTGGAAGACGGCGTGGTGGACGATGGAGTTACGCCCATGAAGCGCGCCACCCACCTTGCTGCGCGGCGACGAGGCGTCCGAGCGCTGAAGGACGGCACCGCGGACAAGCCGTCGGTCGATGCCATCGCGGGCGTGGTGCTGGCGGTTGCGGCGGTGCGGGCGCGGGAGCTGGTCGACGCCGAAACGGCCAACATCAAGGCCCTCAACGAGCGTGCACTCGAGGCGCAGCTGGAGGTTTTGGACGCCAAAGTCGCCCACATCCGCTGGTACGATGCGCTGTCGCAGTTGATTGATCACAAGGCACGGCGGGACCATGCGACGGAGTTTATGACGGCCGTTGCGCACGCGTCTGCGCGCGTATCGGATGAACCGACAGACGGGTCGGACTTGACGTGCATCCCTGCGGCGATCGAGCCCCAATTTACGGCCACTCTACAGCGACGGGCTGCTTCCGCTGACGGCTGGGTGCCTCGCGTGAACGTCGTTCCCTGCGGGACTGTTGCGGCTGCCAACCTGTATGTGGGACCACCGACCAAGGATCACCCTGTACCCGACACCTATTATGCTGTGAACCCTCCCCCTCCTCCTCCGGTCTACGCGGCTGAGCCCATTGTGTCTGCGGCGTACGCCCCCGCGACTGCTGGGTCTACGGCGGACGCGGCCAGCGGTTCACTAGACATGGCTGCTGTTTTACCGGCACCAGCCGGCGCTGTGGAGCCTTCCACCATGGTGATTAGTCCGGTCAAGGCCGCCCCGACCACGTATACGGCTAGTCCAGCAACGGTTGCAGAGCCGCTCCCGCGGGCGGGGGCAGCGCAGCTCTCTGCTCCACGTATGCCGCAGACACGTGCACCCGTTGTGGTTGCCTCTGCGCCGCCGCTGGCACCCTCCATTGATGCTGCTACTGCTTCTGCCCCTCCGCAGTCACTCCTGCCATCGCAGTCATTGGTGGCGTCTCAGGCGGTGGTGCCTGTGGCGCCTGGTCCGCTGCACGAGTTTCGTAGCCCTTCCGCCCAAGGCACAGCGCCGTCACAACTTCAGCCGCCAAGGAATGGACAGCCTCTGGCGCAGCGGACAGGGCCATTGGGGATGCAGCCACAAGCTGTGGGCATGGAGCTCATGATGCAGGTGCCTCCGAGCGCAGGACCAGCCGTGGCTGGCGTAGCAGCTGGTGGGCTTCCCCCGACCGAGCAAGGTGTTGCACCTGGACAGCTGCAACTGCAGGGTGTGCCGCAGCGGCAGTACCAGCCAAGTCACATGACTGGTGCCGGAGGACCAGGCCTGCAGGCACACGCCAACTTACCGCTTCAACCATCTGCACCTTCAGGTTTGTCCCAACTGCCTGCGTCGCAGGCCCTGGGGATGCAACCTGTGATTCAAGCGCCGCCGACTACAGCACCTGGTGCGTCTGGCATGGAACAGCTGCCCGTTGTGCTCGAGACAGGCGTGGCACCGGTTCCGCCTGTGCAGGGGCATGGTATGGGGCAGCTCCCCAATGTTCCTGTTTCATCCGCAGGGCAGCCCGCTCCGGTGCAGGCAATGGGCGCGGTGCACGGGGGCCTGCCATCCGCGCCGCTACCCATGCACACTTCCCAGAGCCTGACGCCGCCGGTCTCCGACGCGCAGGCGTTTGTCTCTCCTGCATACTCTCAAGCGGCGTCATTGCCTCAGAGTTTCATGCAGCAGCAATTTGCACCCTCTGCGGTTGGGGAAGCACCCTCGACTGCCGATGGTGTTCAACCTGACGCGGCGTCAGTGGCAAGTCTTGATGCTGCGTTGGCGGGAAGGCCTCGTGGCGTCGACGGTGGTGCAGGCATGATGGGCTACAACGCCGCAGCAGGTACGGTGCCATCACTGGGGCCGCCGTCGCTGCCCAGCGGCACCCCGACCCCAGGTGCGTTTCAACCGGATGCTGGGCAAGGCGGGCCTCCCAGTAATCTGCCACCAGCTCTACCCATGGGGGGCGCCCCCGCGCCCGACTCGGTGCCACCGAGGGAGCTGTTGCAAGGAGCTGAGGTGTCGTTTGGGGCGGGCGGTCTTGGCGCGCCGCAGCCACCGCAGCCGCCAAACGTACAGCCCCAGTCGGGCCCACTGTCGGGCGTGGGCATGGTGCCACCGCAGCCTCAAGCGCTCGGCCCGACTGATGGCATGGCATGGCCGCCGGTACCTCCTCTGCCCGGTGGTGGCCCGGATGGTGGTGCGCCCTCTGGGGGGTTGGATTTCACGGGACAGTCCCGGCCGCCTCCCCCACTGGGCGTCGACGCCGCATCCTTTCTTGGCTTCACTGGCGGCACTCCTGGCAGCAATGCGTCTCTGCCACACCATCCCGCCCCCGTTGGCGGGGACCTGTTTGGTCCCCCCCCGGGGGGAGCCGACCCCCGTGGCGCAGCTGGCGCGGCGCCGGCGCCCACGGCGGCCGATGCGGACGCTATCCTGTCTGCCATGGCGGTGTCGTCGGGGATGTCCTTTGGACCGCTCGGCGGAGGGGTTCCCCGCGGTAGCGACGGGCCGACCACGGGCGGTGGCGGCGGCGGGGGTGGCTTTTACCCGCCGGTGAGCATGCCGGGCGGTACTGGCGGGCCTGTCGGCGGCGCAGGGGCGTACCCACCCGTGAGCACGGGCGGTGATGGCGGTGGGTACCCGCCGGTGAGCATGGGCAGTGACGGGGGTGGGTACCTCAGTGGGAGTGGCAGCGGTCCCGCCCACGCTGGCGTGTCCACCACCGGCGGGGGTGGTGGCCAAGGCGGTGCCCCACTGACCGGTGGCGCCGACGGTGGGCTGTCGTGGCCGCCTGCGGATGGTGGCGCCGCCTTCCCGCCGTCGGCTGACGCCTACCTCCCGCTTGGCGGCGGCAGTATCGGCGAGGTGGCCGCCACGGCCGACAGCGGCGGTCCGTCACCGCACATACCAGCCGGCCTCCCGTTTCCCGCTCCCGGCACGGATGGCCCGCCACCGGGATAAGGGCGTGCGGCCGGCACGGCGGTGCCCCCGCCGGCGGCGCCAGCTGTACCCCGTGTGGTCTCGCTTACCCATGCGGCGCGCCCTGGGCGGGCAGGCGCCTCCCAAAGCCGGGACGCGCGAGTTGCTGAGAGTGCGTGTCTGTACCCCTGCTGCCGGGCTCTCGGGGCGGCTGTTCCCCCTGCGTCTTCTTCTGTCCGGCGTGGTCCGACGGCCGACGGCCCGCCTGCGTCGCTTGTTTCTTTCGCGTCTTGGGCAGCCGCTGCGGCGACCGCCGTGGGCTCGTGTATAAACGCAACACGACCATAGAAAGTCCCTGTGCACGGCCATGCCAGACTGGATAAAAAAAGGAAAAGCCAATGGCTGCGCCCTTCCGGGTACGCCTCCCCCTCTCCCCACGCAAACCGCGGGGGGCTCACCTGTTCCCCCCCTCTGCTCCCCGCAGGGCTCTCTGGCGGCCGGGCCCCCCCCCCAGCGGGGCGGGTGCCCCCCGCCCCACCGGCCGCGCAAAATCAAACAGCCCCGCGTGCATGTCCGGCTCTACCGCTGGCGGGTCCGCGCCGTAGCAGTGGTGTGCCGCCGATCGGTACGCGTTCTCATGCACCACCGAGCGGCTGCTGCTGCGGCACGCGGCGGCGCACACGTCAAAGGGCGACGCAAACGCCGCGGCGGCGGCGCCGGCGCGGTAGGCCGCAAACGAGCGGGCAGCCTGGAGGGTGGTGCGGAGCGCCTCGAGGGCGGGGTCCATGCAGCACGACACGCACTGGTCAAAGCGGGTGCAGCAGCGAGTGGCCGCGTCGCAAGTGGCACAGCCATAGCGGGGGAGGACGGCGACGGTGGGTGGGGGGGGAAGGGGGGCGCCCCTGGCCGTTGACGCGGGCGCGCGGCTAGCCGCCGCCGAGGTGGTGCCGCAGCAGCCTCGCCGCTGGTCGATGCGCACCGCCTCCACTGTGCACGTATAGCCGCGGTCGTCGGTCACGTACTCGGGACCGGTGACGGTGTTCTTGCACGGCCGGGGGGGGGCGGCAGGCGCGCCCGCGACGCCGCCCGCGGCGGCGACGCCCGCCCCCCCGCCAGCGCCGCCATCGCCGCCGCCGCTGCCGCGGCTGCCGCCCGCCGCGCCGCCCTTCCCGCCGACGGAGCCCCCCCCCCCCTGCCCCCCCCTTTCCCCCACGTGCCGCCGCCACCACCAGCACCGACGTCGCCGCCGCCGCTGTCGCCGCCGCCGTCCTCGTCCCCCTCCCGCGCATGGGAGGTGCTCATGTCCACCACCGAGTAGAGGTTGCGCGACTGCGCGGCCGCGTCGGCGCGGGGGTCCCCCCCCGCCCCCCATCCGCGGCGCCCCCGCCCCGCTCACCCCCATCGGCCGGCCCCCAGTCCGACGACACCGACTGCAGCGGCGCCGCCGACGGGTCCCGCCACACTGCCCCTGGTGGCGGCGCCGCCAGCGGGGTGGCAGCACCATCAGCAGCGGCCGCACTGGGGTCCCCCCCCCCGCCCCCACCCCCCGCCGCCGCGGCTGCCGCCCCCCCCACCAGCGGCGCCTCGGTTAGGCGGCGCAGCAGCGCCCACACGGACGGGTGCGTACCATCACGGGCGAGCAGCGTGTGGCCACCCGCGAGCAGCAGCGCCGCGCCCACCCACAGCAGCGCGACGGAGAGGAGGGGCGGCCGCCGGGGGGGGCGGGGGGCGTCGGCACGCCGCCGCCGACGTGGACTGGCCGCATGGTCCGGCGGGGGGGGGAGCGACGCCCCACCGCATGGGCCCCCCGACCGGCCACCGGGGAGGGGCGAGCGGAACAGGGGAAGAAGCGCGGCCGGGGGGGAGAGGCAAGACACCCACGGCAAAGCAGCGAGAGAGGGCAAGGGAGGGAGGAGGGTACGCGGGGACCCACAGACCCAACCAACGGCACGCCGACGACGGCAGAGCGCGCTGCCAGCGGCAGCGTAAAAAGGCGCCGGCACGTGGGGGCACGCCCCCGCGCGGCAAATGGCGTGGCGGTGCCGCGGGACCCCCCCCGCGGCGCAGACAGACAGCCGCGCGCCGACGCGAGCCGCACCCGCCGGCGGCGCGCGGGCGGCGGGGCAACACCGGCGGTGGCCACCGCCACCACCGCCACGCCGCGGCGGCCGTCGTCGGGCGGCGGGCCAGCCGAAGGTGAGGAGCGGGGGGTGGTGCTGCCGCTGCGGGGAACGCGCGGGCTGACGGCGGCTGCCCAGCAGGGGCGTGCGCTCGCGTCCGCGCTGCGCGGGGGGACGGGGAGCGGGCGGGGGTGGAGGTGGGGATGCGGGTTGGCTGTGGCCGGGTCGCGCCCTCGCCCGCCCGGGCTGCCACTGAAGGGTAGCCGCCACCCCCTCACATCAATCACCCTGCCAGCGCAGTGGTGCTAAAAGCAGGATCCACGACAAGCCTGTTTTTTCTTGTGCACAGATCCGTAAGAGCTTGTGATTGGCTGCATCAACAGCCCGCCTTGAACGGACCTCTGATTGGTCAGCTTGCTGTTGTCATCTTGTGCGTTCTTCCTCGTTCTTCCTTGATCGCATGCGTTCCTGCGGACCGACTGCCTTTGTCGGAATTGGTGCATGTTCCGTCAACGAAGAGCTCAGAAAATTCGATAAAGTCTCAAGGACGTCTGTTTGCGCGACAGTGGCCGCTCATGCGGAGAATTCATTGGTCAGTGACTCAGCATCTGAGGCATCTCATTGGTCACCTAATGTTTGTTCAAGCTGTTATCGCGAGGGGACAAAATTTGTGGAAATGCAATATCCGCTGCTTTATTGCCCTGAAGAAGCCACCAGACGGTCCAACTCGTCACGGGCGGTTGGGCGGGTGCAGCGAGCGGCAGCCACGACAACGACGAAGATGACGCGGCGACGGTGACAACGGCGTTGGGGACGGCGACAGCAGGTGATGGCGCTGACCGCTTCTCGGCGGGGAAGGTTGCGGAGACGGACCTCCTTGCCGCCACCGCGGCGTCGCGGCGGCTTGCGGGGAGGAGGGTGGGGGCGCCCGGCCCGACGGGGGTGCGTCAGAGGTTGGGGGGGGGGGGAGGCGCGAGGCAATCCGCGACGAGGCCGTCATCACCGCGAGCTGCCAATATGCGACGGAGAGGGCAGTAGCGGCTGCGGTGGCGAGGCGGCCGCCGATCCGCGATGTGGCTGTGTAAATGGTGCTCTGGGTGGCGACGGCTGTGGACGGGGCAGCATGTGCGGGGCTGGTTGACGACGCGACCGTGGTGTGACGGGGCTGGTGGCAGGGGAGCGAGGCTGGTGCTGGCGGGGGCGGAGCTGCAGCTGGTTAGTGCGGGGTGGCAGATGGCGGGCGCCGCGGGGATTTCGGCCACGCCGGTTGCGGCGGTGGCGGCTTCCTCGATGGCGGCGGCCACCCCCTCGACGGGTAGCAGCCGCCTCGGTGTTCATCGTCGCCGTCGCCGTTGCCGGACGGCGGTGTCGGTGGCGGTACTGCCGCCGGTGTCGGGCGGCACGGCAATGGCGGCGGGGGCGACACTGGCGGCGGCGGTCGCATTGGCCGCCGCGGCGGGAGCCTCGACAGGCTAACGTCGCTGCCTTGTTCGTGGCGGTGGTTCAACCTCGCCGCCGACGCATCGGCGCTCGTTGCCGCGTCGGCGACGGGCGCTTTTCGCCGCCGAGGCCTTCGTCCCCGCTGCCACCGACGCCCCCTCTGGCGGCGCGGCCGCGACGGCGGTGGCGGCGGCGGCGTCAGCGGCTTCGCCGCGCGCTCTACGCCGGGAGCGGCGCCGCCTCAGCACCCGCGATGGGCGACCACAGCGGATCGCTGGCGGTGGCTATCCTGGCACACGTTGTTGTGCATGGCGTTCCCCCCGCCCCCGGTCCCTGACGCGGCGACAAAGGCTACGGCGGCGGTGGCAGGGCGGCGGCGGCGGCGTCTCGTCCTTCCCCCTCTTCCCCGTCGCCGGTCCCCTCTCCGCAGGCGGAGGGGCGGGGGCGGGGGGGTTGGGGGATGGAGGGGGGGGTAGCCATTGCGGGTGGTTTTGCTGCCAGTTGTGGCGGCAGCAGCCAACGTGGCCGCTGCGGTGGGGGGATGGACGGGCGGAGCCCCTTTGGCCCGCCGCTTGCTGGGTGCCACTCTCGCCGCCGAGGACGCATCGCAGGCGGTGGTCGCGGTGGGCCGCGCCGCCGCCACGTCGGCTGGCTTCCCGATCATGGTCGCCGCCGCTGCGCCGGCCGCCGCGGAAGGCTGCCGCGGCGTCGTGCCCGTGGCGGCTGGCGCGGAGGCGGTCTAGACCCGCACGCCGCTGCCAAGGACGACCGTCACAGTGGCGGCGGACCGCGTGGCCCCGCGGGCGGTGACCACGTACACGCCGCTGCTGCGGATGTGCGGGATGGAGGATGCTCCAGGGGGGGGGCTGTTCGACGGCGTCATGCTTCGGGAGCGCTGCCTCCGGCGTCGACGGCGAGCGTGAACGTCCACCCAGCCGCAGCGCAGCCCACCTCCCCTGTTCTCACGACGTTCATCGCGCTGAGCCGATTCGCTCTGCGCACCACAACGGGCCGGAGCAGCACATGAGCAGGCAGGAGGGTGTGTGGCCAGGCCTGGCAGCGCAGGCCCGGGCGTCGTGCATGTACCGAGCAAACAGAGACAGAAATACACAAGCAACCCTCAAGCTCAGGGAAGTCAAGCACGACATATCAAAGCGCCTCAGCAAGGCTGGCGTCAAGTGGGCAAGAGGTGCTGGCCAAAGGGTTGCTCACACTACGCGAGCTGGTGGAAGCGCCGCGTCGCGATGAAGAGCTCGGACGTCCCGAACTGTCATCCTCAGGCCCAGCACCACCTGAACAGCTCGCTCCTCCTGCCTTGTCCACAGCAATCCCTGCCAGCAACCCGGTGGACGAATGTTGCATGCCCGCTCCATCTCTCATCTCGGCACCCTGGTGTGAGCGCACAACACCGTTCAACACAGGGGTTGACGCCGACGGCTGTCGTCTGCCGCCATCGCCCGGTCGCAGCACGCCAGCAGCAGCCGCAGAGGCCCTTGGTGCAACTTGGAATGCAGAGCCAATGTCTTCGTCCGCGTTGCCCAAGATCTTACGCTCCAGCGCGCCCAGCTCAGCAGACAGCGCAGACGGAGCAATTGGACACACACGCAAGCCACTCTGCTTCACAGCGTACACACCATACCCTGAGCTGCCAGTGCTTGGGTTGCTGCTGAGCGTCCGAGCAAGCGGGGATAAGTCCCTCCCCCGAGAACCTCGGTCCCGAGGCCCGTCGCCAGCACTAGATGCAGCACGCCCCAGCTCGGGAACGCAGGAAGAAGGCCGAGGGCATACGCCAGCAGCAACAGGCCCATCATCCGCCAGACAACCAAGCGCTGGATAGGCGTGCGCCGTACGGACCGGGTGAGCACCAAGCGTACGCGGCTGGTCTGATAGGTGCTGTCGCCCCGCAAGCAAACGATGAGAAGGGCTCGGGAGGCGGGAGATAGGGGCCTCCCGGAAGGACCCCAACCGGTGAGCATCACCAGCCTCCGGGTATCCCTGACGCAAGGACCGAGGGGCAACGCGCAACGAGTCACTAGCACTGGCAGTGTGCACAGCGTCCAGCTCACCCAGCTGTCCACGCTCCCCAGACGTCGACAGATACCTGCCCGTTTCGGGCAGGGCAGCTGCCGCCAGCGGGGAGTCGTCACGAGAGCCTGCATCAGCACCAGCATCGCGAGTCACACGCACCTCCAATCCAGCGGCCGCGGAGGACGAGGCGAGGGCAGAGCCCCTCCCCGGCCGTGAGGAGAAACAAAAACTCAGCGGGGGCCCATGCGTACCATGACCACCAGCAGACGGCCTCGGGGACGATGCTGACGGCTGGGGCAAATTAGCGGCCAGTGACGCCTGCGCCGGCACCCCCCAGTTGTCCGCCTGAGATGGCTGCGAGGACAAGGGAGCCCGCCGCCGGTAGTCCAGCACGGCCGTTGACGATGATGGCGTGTGGCCTCGCAGATACCGCCCTCCCAACTCCGCGTCGTCGCCACAGCGACGAGTCGCGCGGGGAGAATGCATCTCGCCGCCGCTCGACAGCTGCTGCGGCTGAAAGCGGTTGTAGAGGGACTGCCCATCGTGCGTCTCAAACGACGGGCTGGCATCTAGCCCTGGGACAGATGGGCCACTGGCCTCCGTCCGCTGTCGGACAACACGCTCAGACATAGTAGGCGTGACGGCGTTCAATGGACGCTTGCCGATGTTCCGTTCCTCCGAGTTCCACCCAGGAGGCTGAGCCACCACTGGCTCGCCCTGAGGCGGAAGCGTGTCCACACGCGTCTCTGACCTCCGCCGCTTAGACCGGTGACGGTCGGGTAGGGTCGCTGTCCGTTCCACAGTCGTACCGCCCGACGGCCGCCGAGCACCGGGAGGAAGGGCAGGGTGGCCTCGCTTGGAGCCATCCGAGGATAGAGCGAGCAGGTCCAGGCTTGCGAGCACGTCCCTACGAGAGCTGTGGGCCTCGGCAGCGCCACTGGTAGCCCTCGTCACGCCGCGCCCACGTGCATCAGTGGACGCGCCAGCAGCGCCCAAGCTCGAGGATGGCGCGGCAGCGCCACCAGGCTGTCCACGCTGCTGCTCAAAGAAGCGCCTCTGGACGCTCGTTCGGTCCATTTTCTCGGCCGCCAGCAGCCGACTGCAATCAGAGCACCACCAGCAAGAGCAACAAAGACGACTAGCACGAAAATGCATGACATGCATTGTAGTGGCGGACGTGGTCAGGGCCACGCCATCACGATCAGACAGCATGCAAAAATGCAAAGGGGAGGAGGCGCAGCGATCAGAGACCGGAGAAAACGTACGTTCGGCCGCCCATCCACGACCTCATATCAGCGAAATGTCCACAGCCTGTTCACGTTCGCGCTAGTTCACCAAGTCGCAGGGCACAGAGGAAAGGGACAGGCGTAGCCAGCGCCCGAAGTAGACCGCCGCCGGGCCTGCGCGTGTGCGGAGGTGACGGCGGAGACGGCGCGGCGCTTGCGGGTGACGCCGTCCCAGCAACGCGCCTGGCGTGCCTCAAGCACCGACTGGAGCATCCTGGACCACGTGAAACGTAACTGCACCAGAGGTGCTCTGCTTGCCTCGTACGCCCATGGTAGAGACGGCAGCACCACATGATGTGCAGCAGCGTCACACCCAGTACCGCAGCAGAAAATCGGCGTGTTGTCTGCGGAGGGTCTGGCACCACCAGCTCGTGAGGTAGGGAGGGATCCCGTCCGCAAAACAAAATTCGTCTTGGAACATACAATTTCAGGCCAAAGTTTGAAACGCACTTGCGACTCCCGCTCGAGCTCCCCAGCCTCCACCGGTCGCTCGCACGAGACACCGACACCTCACGTCACGCTGGGCTGGTTCCCTCGACTGTACATGCTGCTTTCATCT
The DNA here is from genome assembly GCA_008729055.1 of Pyropia haitanensis. NCBI lineage: Eukaryota > Rhodophyta > Bangiophyceae > Bangiales > Bangiaceae > Pyropia > Pyropia haitanensis. The sequence continues at coordinate 1,717,732 of SDUX01000003.1, read as the reverse complement.
CCGTGGTTGGTCGCTGGGTGTGTCGAGCTGGAGTCCCCGTCTCTTTGACCTGGTGTGAGTTTATCCCGCTTTTTCTTTGCTTCCCCTGGCATCAATGGCGGCCTTTATTGGGCCCTCTTTGGCTGGCGCCGCCGCAGCTCGCTGCCAAGCTCTCGCTACCACTGGCCGCCGCAGCTTGTCACTGTCGCCGTATCCTATCACCCGCTTTCCATTGCGAACCACCCTACCACGACCTACGCGATGTGGCAGGCGTGCATTCGTGTGCGCCACGGGGTCTGGGAATGAGCCGCCCCCACCCGTGACCGACGGGGGTGACGCTCCCCCCTCCCGGCCACTTTCCGCGTCTGAGGCCATGGCCGCCCGCCTTGGAAAAGACCCCGTGGCCGAGCGCCGCCGTCAAGAAGCCGCCGCCGTCGTCCGTGACGCAGCGTTGGCAAAGGACATGCGACGGGACCGTACCCTGGCAGTAGTGGGCCCACTCATTGGTGCCGTCGCCTATTTTGTGGTCGCCGCCAATCCCGTCAACCCTCTTACCATCCTCCACGCCATGGCGGCGTCCTCTCCGACGCCCGAGGTTGTCGCCGCGTCGAACCGCCCGACTGTAATGGAGTTCTTTGCCGACTGGTGCGGCGTGTGCCGCGAGGGTGCTGCTGGCCTGTCTGAGCTAGAGGCTCGGTACGGGCCGGACGTGAACTTTGTGGTGGTGGACGCGTCAGACGAGGCCAACGCGGCGATTGTGGATCAATGGGCTGTTGACGGCATCCCACGGCTGGTGCTGCTCGACCGCAAGGGGGAGGTGCTTACCAACTTTATCGGGAAGGTGCCGAAGGAGATTCTTGCTGAAGACATTGACGCCATGCTGGCGGGTGAGCCGCTGCCAAACAAGGGGCTGGATATGGCCTCTCTGTTGGTGGGTGATGACGATTACTAGTGTAGTTGGGACGTAGGGGTGGTGGAAGGGGTATTGGAGTGGGTCTGGGGAGCGTCCCACTGTGCAAGCTGCTGCTCTCGCGGTCAACTTGTTGGTTTTGTTCTTGTGTATATCTTTCCATCTCTTGGCGTCATGGGACGCTCTGACGGACGATGGAAACGGCACCCACAGTGAGGACTGAAAATTAGGTTCCGGTAGCGGTGTCGGTATGAGCAAGAAGTAACACGGTCGCGAAGAGGCAGGTGCGCCGATTTCAAGCCTGTCACACAGGGTCCGTACGCACAGAAGGGGTTAGGAGCGGAACCCGACTCGTTCGCGCGCTGCTTAAGGTCAAGGGTCAACCCAGGTTGAACGAACACTGAGAGAAGAGGCTGTCAGCGGGGCACGCAAGACGAACACGCACTACGAAAACCGGCAGTCAAAAGTAGCTACAGAAGAGCGCCCCGTTGCACAGAGTAAGAGGCAGTCAGCAGCAGTGCGCTCACGATAGCATCCAACAGGGGCAGGGAGATGGGGCGGCACACCACCAAAGTCAACTCACGTGGCCGGCAACGGCCACAGCCAACGAGGCCCGAGTCCAGACCACCCGCGAGACACAGACGGGGTGTGCCCACGGCCGCTCTGTTTCTAGACCGACAGTGCTGGGCGTGACGACAGCATCACCACCGGTACCACTCCTGCCGGCAGGGCCGCCGCCACCCACCCGTCCCGCCCAAAATCGTCACGGTCAATATAGACGGTCCCGTCATCCTCCGCCTCGTCCTCCACTTCCTCGTTCACCGGCTCTGCAGCCGCAATGGAGTGTCCGTGGCCATCACCACAGCCCGCTGGCGGCACCTCTGCACTCGCACCCGCCTTGGTGGGGGTGCCACAACGGTCAACAGCCCGGTACCCGTCCCAGCCGGACACATCCTCCGCCCCCTCGCCGAGCGCGGGTGCGGCACCTGTGTTGGCCGCTACCTTGCCACTGCCGCAGCACCCGTCATCCATACCGTTCACAGCCGAGTGGGATGTCCAGCCGCAAGCCCTGCCACCTGCCGCGCCGCCCCCCACTGGCAACCAGCCGGTTGCCAGCCCACCCGGTCGACTGCCCCCCACAGCAGCGGCTGCTGCTGCGGCCAACGCCTCTGCCCGACGTCGCCGCCGAGCAACGAACGCGGCAACGGTCACGTCTACCACAGCGGTGATCACCTCGGCGGCCACCACCACCGCTGCGGCGGCGGCCACTAGCGCGGCGGCGGCGGCGGCTACCTCGAAACGACCGCCCGGAAAAACGGCGGTGAGGATGTCGGTGAGGACAGTAGGGGCGGCCAAGACGGCAGCAAGGGGACGGCGGTGTCCACCCGGGGGAACGAGGGGGGACGGAGCATAGTACGGAGGGTGTGACGGAGGAACCCCACCCACCCAAACCATCCGCGCCCTCGACGCGGCGACCACCTGGCTGTGGTGGCCACCCGCGGCGGCGGCAGCAGCAGCATTGACACGGGGCGCCGCCTGGGTCCACGCTGGCCCGCCAGCACCCGCGTGGCGAGCCGCTGCGCCGGGAACGTCAGCGGTGGCGGCCGCCGCCGGCACGGCCCCCGCGGACGGCCACCCACCCGACGCGTGCGCGCGGGCCACCACCGCGGTAGCGGCAACGTGAACGAGGCCAGCCGCCGCGGCGGTGAGGGTGGTCAGCCGCCGCGGTCGACGGCGACGGTCGCCAAGCACACGCCCGCGAGCGGCGGGGGGGGGGCGGGGAGCCCCCGCACCGGCGGCATCGGCAGCCACCCCCGCCGCCGCCGGGCAGCCGCACGCCATGCTGCCCTTCCCCTCCCTGGCTGAGCCTGGCAATCCGCAAGGGCACCCCTACCCGGGCGGCGCCGGCGGCGGTGTCGACAACGGAGGCAGCCGCCGCCTAACAGGGCCGGGCGACGAGTGTCTCACTGCGCCCAGCGCCCGGCACGGCTAACGCTGCCGCGCCGCAACCCGCCGGTGGTACCAGGCCGCGGCCAGGGGGGGGAAGGCGCGCCAGGCGGCGGTGGCGAGCACGCGATACCAGCAACGCCAGTGATGCGGGTGCCGACTCGCGCCGCCCACCGGCGGGGCGACGCGGCGACCGACGGGGCCGCCCTTAAACGCCCCCGCCCCGTCCGACGCCGGCTGCCGAGTGGCCATGCGGGCGGCTGGGCGGGCGCCAGCCCCATGGCCGGGGTGCCGCGCTAGCGGCTGGGCGGGCGCCGACCCCACGGCTGGGGTGCCGCGCAAGCACGGGTGCCGTCCCAGGTGCGGCCACCCTACACCCCCACAGGCGGCGCGCCAAGCCGGCTGGCCCCACCGCCACCGCTACAGACGCCCGCTCAGGTCATGTCTGAGCGGCAGAGGCGAGCAGCCGCGCAATCCTGCCCCCCCCTCCACCCCCCCCCCCGCGGAGACCACCCTCCCCCGCTACCCCCGACCGGAGAGGTCTGCGGTCTGATCCTGACGGTGCGTCGGCACCGGCTACCGCCCCGGTCCGCCGCCTAGTCGAGCCATGGAGCCCGCCCGGCAGGGGGCTCGATCCCCCCGAGTCTGAGAGGTCGCTCCCCCGGGGCCCTCCCCGGCCCCCACCCCCCTCCCCCCTCCTCATCTCATCCCCCCGCCAACCTCTCCACCACCCTCGAGTCGCCGAGAGGCCATCGAGGTGCGCGCGGCGGCGGCGGCTCGAGTGCCTGCCGCCGGCCAACGTGGCCCCAGTCGACTGCAAAGGGAAACAGCCCCGCGGGCTTGCCTCGCAATCGACGCGCGCGGGAACGCCGCGGCGGGTCTCCGCGCGGGGAAGGGGCGGGGGGGGGGGGGGTGTAGACACCCAACGCGCCCGGCGTGGGTACCGCGGCAAGGGGCGGCGCGCGCCGTGGTGCCCTGCCGGCCGGCGCGGCCGACGGGCCAGGCAGCGGGTGACGTCAGCAGCTCGGCTGTGCCGCTGCCGCTGCCCAGGCGGCGCGCAGGCCGCCGCTGCTCGTCACGCCGGGGACCCCCGGTGACGGGCCCACGAGGCCGGCAGTAGCTCGGGTGGGGCCTGGGCGTGAACAGCACAAGGGGGAGGCGGAAGAGGGGGGGAGGGGGTGGGGGGAGTGAGAGTGGCAGGTGGCGCCTCTGCTGTCGGCCACGCCATCACCACCGCCACCGCCATTCTTCCTCCTCGTGGCGTGCCTCCCGACGGCAGCGCGCAGGGGGGAGCCGCCCAGGTCACGCACGCACCGCCACCGCCACCACTGCTGTCGCCTTGCATGCAGCGTCATGTCCACACCCCGTGGCGTGCCGTCGGTTCCAGCAGACCGCCCGGTGGGGGCGGCGCCTCGGCGGGCGGCCGCCACGTTGGCCGCCGCCGTCGCGCGGGCGGCTCGACGGGGACGGCCGCGCCGCACGCAGCGTGATAACGGCAGGGACGGCCGGACAACAGGCGCCGACGAGCACCGCCCTTCATGGTGGAGACCCACGTGGACGCTGGTGGTCGCTGCCGCGCCCACCGGGTTGTCCGATGGTCCGCGGTAGAGAGAGGAAGGTGGAGGAGGCACGCGGCGCTGGACGCAGCCCGTATCGAGCACGAGAAGAATCCCGTTCATGAGCAGCCGCATGAGACAATCACACGCCCAATCATCAAGTGCAAATAGTTGAAATAAGTATCAAGCATGCGACGGACTCTGTGTGAACGGCCGATTTCAATTTGTAAGGCTCGGGCACAAGTCGTCCACCCTAGACCACGTTCACGCCGAAAACTCACGGCACATAGATCCTTGAGCGACATCGAGATGTCGCGACGTATGAAAGCCGATAGTTCCCCAGGCTCAACCGGCCGTGCCACCGTCCTCGCCTGGCGCGCCGCCCCGCCGGCGCGGCGCGTGACGCTTGGCGGCGGGGCGCCCGCACCCCATCGCCGTGCGCCGCCGCCGCGTGCCATCCGCGTCACCACCACCACCCGCCCGCCGTGGATGCCCCCTGTGGACGCTGCCACCGCCGCCACGCTGCTGCGGCGCGCCCTTGCGGCCGCGGCGGGCCTGGTTGCTGTGTGGGGGGGGGGGTCGTCGCCAGGCAGTTCACGCCTGCGCTACAGAGGCGGAGGAGCGGTCGGCCGGCGCGGCGGTGCCCCCCGCCGGCACCCCGTCGCGGTTGGCGTCGCCGCGGCGCGCTGCCCCGCTGTCCCTGCCAGCGTCCGGTGCCTCTTCCTCCTCGCCGCTCCTCCCCGCTGCCGTCGCCGTCTCTGGTGGCGCCCCCGCCGTCGGCCGCCGCGTCGTCCGCCGCCGCCGCCCCTGCCGCTCGTCGCCCCTGCCGCCGCCGCGGGCGCGTCGGCGCGGGCGCGGGCGCGGGCGCCGTCCGTCCGCTCCCCCCACCTGTGCGCCTGGGCACCCACCGCGGGTGCACTCCCCCCCCTCCGCCCCGCGCTTGGCCGCCGCCTGCTGTGGCGGCGGCCGTCGCCGCGGCCACCGGTCGCCGCTCCGCTCCCCCCCCCCACCCCCCCCTGCCACGGCCCCGCCCCCCGCTGGCCTGGCCACCATGCCCGCGGCCGGCGCCTATGGCGGCGGCGGCGGCCGTGTGGTACGCGTCGTCGCCCGCCCCGCCAGCTGCGTCGTCATTGCTGCCGGCGGCGGCGGTGGCCGGCCGGCCGTCCGCGTTCAGCACGGCAGCGGCGGCGGCGGCGGCGGCGGCGGCGGCGGCGGCGGCGGCTGCGGCCGCGGCGGTGGCTGCCGCTGCCACCCGCGGCCGGCGCCGTGCGCGCCCGTGCCGGCGGTGTACGGGTGCCCGCCGCCGCCGCCGCCGCCGCCGCGGCGGGTGGTGGTGTGCGCGCCCGCGGCGGGCGGCGGGTGCGGCGGCGGCGGGGGCGGGCGCCCGCCCTGCTGCGCCGTCCACCCGGCGGCCCCGCCGGCGGGCCACCCCCACCCGTCCCCCCCCGGCAGCTGCGCCGCGCACGCGGCGGCGGCCGGCGCGCCGGCGGCGGCGCTGCACCACGACACGCCGCCGGCGCTGGCGCCGCCGTCGGCGCTGCACCACGAAGGCGCGCCGCCGGCGGGCGCGCCGCCGCCGGCGGTGTGCACCGCCGAAGGGGGGGGGGGGCGCCCGCCGCCGAGGGGGGGGCCGCCGCCGCCGGGGAGGCCCCGGGGGGGGCGCCGCCCGCCGCGGCGGAGGACCCGTTGGCCGCGGCGGCGGCGGCGGCGGGCGCCGCCGCCGCGTCGCCGCCGCCCGACGCGGACGTCAAGCAGGTCGTGCCGGGGCCGTCCCTGTCCATCCCGTCGACGGCGGCAACGGCGGCGGCGGCGGGGGAGGTGGCCGACGGGCTCGCGGGCTTGGCGCTCGACGGTGATGCGGACGGCGACGGCAACGGCAGCGGGGCGCTCGCGGCAGCCGCGGCGGCTGCGGCGGTGGCCGCGGTGGCTGGTGCGGCCGCCGCGGGCAGCTCGTCGTCCTCGTCCATGTCGTCGCTGTCCTCGTCGACAGCGTCGTCCTCGTCCGTGTCCAGCAGCAGCGCCAGTTCCAGCTCCGACTCGCTGGCGGGCCTCGCGGCGCGGGCGGCGGCGCTGGCGGGCGTCCCCCCCCCGCCGGCGTCGCTGTCCCCGCTCCCGCGGTACGGCTGCAACCGCGCCTTTTCGGGCCGCTTCCCCCCCGACCGCGCGCCCGCCACGTACGCGGCCATCACGCTGCCGTACCCGGACTCGGTGGCCGAGCGCGACCGCCGGCGCGCCCGCCTCGCCGCCGAGGACGACCAGTTTGACCCCGAGCACTACGCCGCCGACTACATGCTGCCCGGCGACCACGAGGACGCGCTGACCGTGCCGCCGCCGTTTGGCGAGCGCCCGTCGCTGTCGGCGGGCGAGCGGATGATGCTCAGCCGCTTCCCGCACACGACGGGGGTGGCCGACGCGGAGCTGCACCGGGTGCTCGCGGGGGTGGTGACCACCGTCTGGGCGTGGGCGTACGACCGGCGCGTCAGCGGCGGTGGCGGCGGGGTGGAAGCGTGGTGGAACCTGACCGCCCTCTCCCCCGTCTTTTCCTTCCTCGACGACGAGTTTTACGATGTTGCGTCGGCGCTCGACGCGGCGGCGCGGCGGTCGCTCGCCTACCCCCTCATCCGGTCGGTGCGGATGGTGCGGGCGGTAGCTGCCGACACGGCGGCGGTGTTTCACGGGGACACCCTCCGCGTGCGCGAGCGGCTGGTGCGCATCCTGCTCGACGTGCACACGGCGCTGCTCGACGGCGACGGCTGCGCCGACATTGCCGAGATGTACGTCAGCCCCTACCTGTCGTGGGTGATGGACGAGGGCGGCATGTCCCCGGCGGTGCTCGCCCGCCTGTGCGACTCGGTGGGGCGGTACTCGTGGCACGTGGGGTCGGTCGGGTGGGACCTGCCGCACATTGAGGAGCTCGCCCGGCGGGTGGCGCGGGACGACCCGAACCTGACAGCCGGCGCCCGCGGGGAGGGAGGGGGGGCGGGCGGCGCTGCCGCCGCGGGCGCTGCCGCCGCGGTGCTCCTGTCGACCGCCGCGGCGGCAGAGGCGGCCGAGGCGGCGGCCGCGTCGGCGTCGGCGCCGCCCCAGTCGGCGCCGCCGCCACCGTCAGCGGCGGCCGCCGCGCCCGTGCCTGCTCCGCCCCGCCAGGATGCGGCCGCGGCGGGCGCCGCCGCCGCCGTCACCGGCGACGTGCTGAGCCTGTCCGACTCTGCGAGCTTCCTGAGTGACAGCAGCGGCACCTGCGCAAGCGGCCGCTCGGGGCTGGACAGCTGGTCGTCGGCCTACACCGACGCGCCGTCGGTGGACAGCAGCGGCGACAGCGCGTTTGCGCGGCGGGCAGAGGCGGCGATTGCGGGTGTGCGCCGCGGCTAGTAGGGGGGCGTCGGCCAGGTAGCGCGGGCGGGGTGGGGGAGTGCGGCGGGGGGGGGAGGGGGGGGGTTACAGGAGCTGGCCGCGTCTGTACGGGTGCGTGCGTACGCGTGGAGGGCTGGCGGGGGGTGTTTGGCAGCCGCTCGCCCAGCCGGTGCACGCGGTGGTGGGTGCCCGCTAGGGCTCGTCGTCGGGTGCTGGTGATAGCCACGAGGCCCCGGCATGGAAGTTTGGCTCCTCCCGCGACTGGGACTGCCGCGGCTGCCGCGGCTGCCGCGTGCGTGTGTGTCTGCAGCCGGGCGTCGGTGGGCGCCTGGCCACTGTCTGCTTTGTTGCACGGGTGCGTGGTGGGATAGGTCCGTGGTGGCGTGGCCACGGCGGCGGCCACGGTTGGTGGGGAGGCCCCATGGAGTCATCGTTGTTCTGCCAACATGACGTGCGGGTCGCCGCTTCGTGCTAGGTGCAACCGCGGTAGGCGTCTCTGTTTCGTTCACGACGTGCGCTGTCCACCGCCAGCGTCGTGGGAACAGCTTGCGCTGCCCACCCGAGACGCGGAGCGCCGCTGCCGCGTGCACCCCTATTTTTCAGCGCTCGGTGCCAGCCGCAGGACCACGCACAGCGGCCCCACCAGGCGTGGGGATGAAACATGCTCGCCCAGCGGCCTCCCGCGCCATGCTACCCGAACTCAAGCCTACGCCAGACACAGCCGCCTCGACGCGAGGTGCTTCGCGTGCCGCACCAGTCTGTCATTCGTCAGGCATGGTCATGATTCTATCCATTTATGCTAGGAATTCATAAACTTGTGCGGCCACGTGGATGTAGCCTTGAAGTGCACTTTTCATCGACGACCTGCTGCCCACACAAACACGGCGCGAACACACTGCCCAGGTCGGCGTCGCGGTCGAGACGTCCAGCGACGTCGCGACCAGGGGCACCTTCCTTTCTGGTTCTGCCCACCCGTGGTCGCACCCATGGCGTCTCCGGTAGTTTCTACTTCACCACCGGCTCCCCCTGCCGCTTTTCCTCTCCCTTCTTCTGTCACTGGGGCGTCCGCAGCCGCAAAGACGGTCGCTCCTTCCCCTCCCAACGCCAACACGTCTTCCCACGACGCCAACGCGCCTGCTCCCGACACCAACGCGCCTTCCCCCGACGCCAACGCGCCTGCTCCCGACACCAACGCGCCTTCCCCCGACGCCAACGCGCCTTCCCCCGACGCCAACGCGCCTTCCCCCGACGCCAACGCGCCTTCCCCCGACGCCAACGCGCCTTCCCCCGACGCCAACGCGCCTTCCCCCGACGTCAACGCGCCGTCCCCCAGCGCTAGAGAGCCCTCCCCCGATGATGACGCGCCCGATCCCCTTCCCCTCACCGAAGCTGCGACCGAGGCGGCCCGTCGGGGTGTCGTTTACCTCTCCCGCGTCCCCCCTGGCCTCAAGCCGTGGACCCTCCGGGAGATGCTATCCCCCTTTGGCACCGTCGAGCGCACCTACCTCCGCGCCGAGACCGACGCCGCCCGCTCCGCCCGCCTCCGCGGCGGCGGCAGCCGCCGCTCCCGCTACACCGACGGGTGGGTGGAGTTTTCGCGCAAGCGCCACGCGCGGCGTGTGGTGGAGCTGCTCAACGGCCAGCCGATGGGCGCGAAGAAGCGGAGCCGCTTCCACGACGACCTCTGGTCCTTGCGCTACCTCCGCGGCTTCCGGTGGGAGCACCTCAACGAGGCGGGGGGGGATGCCCGCCGGGAGCGCACCAACCGCGTGCGCGCCGAGGTCGCGGCGGGCCGGCGGGAGAAGGCGTTTTACCTCGCGCAGGCAGACACGGCGCGCGGGCTCGAGGGCATGGCGCGGAAGAAGCGGCGGCGGGCCGAGGCGGCCGCGGGGGGGAGGGGGGACGCTGCGGGCGCCGCGGGGGGCGCAGCATCGTCTGCGGCCGAGGGTGCGGCAGCAGCAGTAGACGGGGCGACGGCGTCTGCCGCGGCCAGCGGCGGCGGGGCCGGCGTGCCGGCGGGCGCGGCGGGGGAGCTGTTTCAGCCGCGGGTCGTGCGGCGGTTCCGTCAAAAGACGGCGCTGCGGCTGGACCAGGACGATGGCGAGAGTGGGGGGGAATGATGGTGGCGTGTGCGCACGGGTTTTCGTGTTGGCCCTGTCAGGCAGCCGGTGGTGTCGCGCGCGCCGGGCGTGCTGCTCGCTAGAGCTCCTTTCCCGTGCGGATGTCGTTGGGTAGCCGTGGAGGAGTGCGACGTAGGGTCGCGGTGTTTGCTTGTTCTGAACTCGTGTCCATGCCAGAGCTGAGCAGGACGGTGAGCCCGTGGGCCGCCACAAAGGTCAGCAGGATGGGACGACAAAGAACATAGCAGCAGACAGCGGAAGGGAGTGCAGGAGGGGCAAAAAGCCCACGAAGCACCCTCGGCGATAACCAAGACGCTCGAAACCAAGCAACTCAGCAGCAAGCCTCACCTCCCGCCGCCCACATCCGCACTCAGCAAAAAAAAAATAAGGCCGCCCAGTCCGATGCCATCACGACAAGACCGTCTCACGCGAGGTACTCGTATATGTGGACGTCAGGGTCGCGCTTGATGTACTCGCGGGTGATGAGCTCATCGATGCGGCTCCGGATGAGCGGCGGGTCTGGTTTGAACACTGGCATCAGCAGCTCAGAGACCTGCACAACGAGCTGGTTGTGGGGCATCCGCTTGTGCTGCTTCATGACCCGTACAATGGCAGCCTCCACCGCGTGCCGCCTGTCCTCGTGTACGGTCGACTGCGCCGCCTCCTTTTCCGCATCAGTGATCTTGGCATGGAGGGGCTTAAGCTTGAGCTTGGGCCGCTGCGAAGAGAACTTGACATTCACAGAAAAGACGTCGTTCACACCGACGTGCGTACTGCTGCCGCTGCCGCCGGCCACGCCCGCGCCCCCCACCGGCGCCCGCAGCAGCACCGACTGTGACTGTTGGGTCCGCGCCTTGCCGCCCGAAGCCGCCGAAATGGTGCTCAGAGAAAGCATCGTGCCCTTCGACACATCCGCCGACGGGTCAAGACCGAGCATCTCACAGATTTTGCCGTACGTCAGCGACTCGGCGTCGTTGAACAGCATCATCACGCAGGCCTGATGGGTCGAGCACGCCAGCTCCACCTTGCCGCCCCAGCGGCCATTCGCGTAGTAGGTTGTTGTCAACCACACCTTGCCCAACGCGTGAACAAACCGTAGGACCCGCTGCGCCGTCCGCGTGTTGTAGTACTCGCGGAAAAGCTTCTCGGACTGGTACAGTTCAGGCGGTAAAGTAATCTTATCCTGTGCATATGTGGGCCAGTGCCCGGTGGTAAGAACGCGGACAGCAAAGTCGAGGCCGTTGGTGCGAACGCCAGAGGAAGACACAGGCGCTACTGCCATCGGCACGTCGCCTCCGGCAGCAGCGGGAGCACCATGACCAGCAGCAGCGCCCGCAGCTGCAGCCCCAGTGGCAGCGGGGGGTGCACCACCGCCAGCGCCGCCCTCCCCTGCGCCAGCAGCGCCAGCAGCAGGGCTGGAAACTTCTTCCATGCTCGTGGCCTTGTTGGCATACCACACTTGAAAGGCCTCCTGAACATCCTTGGACAGCGTCATGTCAGTGATCATGCCCTCGAGCTTGGACGTGAAGTGCGCACCGCAGCGCTCCTTCAGCTTGGTGATGAGGAAGCTCTCCGCGTCGTCCGAGTGCGACCGGTCCATCAGCAGGCGCTTAGCCAGCTGCTTGCGCGAGAACTCCTGGAACACGTCCTTGTCCGACAGGTAGGCAAACAGCTGCACCAACTTGTCGAGCTGCTCTTCCACATCCTCCTCAGACATGCGGGCGCCAGCGCCCTTGACGCGCAACAGCTCATCACAGTAGCCGGCAAACAGCTCAGCGGTAGAAGACTTTCCGACCTGCTGGTTGACAAACACCTCAAATGCCTCTTTCAGCGCCCGAGTGAACGTCGGGTGCTCCCCAAAGCAAGAAGTGACCAAGTCTGTGTAGCGGTCGTGGAGCGCGAGCAGGGCCTGAATGAAATCGGGCTTGTCCGCAGCAGCCGACGCGGCCGCCGAAGACGTCTTGGACGCGGCCTCCACTCGCGCCTTTTGCTCCCGCACCAGCTCCATCCCTTCCGCGTGCACGTGCCGCTTCAGGGTCGTTGCAATGGGCTGTAGTGCGTCGGTGACACGCGCGTACAGGCGGAAGAGACGGGACAGGTCCTCCCGCGCGTCGTTCACGAGGAGGGTGACCAGACCAGAAGTGTCTTTGTCCAGCATCCGCTGCTGGTGGACAACCAGCACCTCGTGCTCCACCGTGCGCAGCAAGCGCTCCTTGGTGCGAGGCACCAGGTAGGCGGCCGAACGGGCCTGCTCAGCCGCTAGACAGGCCTCCGCCTTGAGCATAAACGCAGGGAAAGAGTCATCCTCCACCCACTGCGCGCTCTGTCGCTGGTAAAAAGCCGCCGTCGCCTCCAGTAGCGGCCGCTCGAGTTCGTCCGAGTACACCTCCGTGTTGCTCAGGCCCATCTCCACAAACAGGTCTACTACCTTCTTCACCAGCGACTGGTCCACAACGTCCCCTGCTCGACCGAACGGTAAGCACGACCAGCGAGAACAGACGGCGCCCAGCCACAGCAACACAGCCATAGAAGCACAAAAACAGCAAAGCACACCAGTCGAGTCAGCTCACTGCCTCAACGCACTCGAATACAATCGACCAAGTGGAGACACGACGAGACGCGCTGACGCCACACACCTCACGGTGCAGCCCCTCAGCACAAGCACGGGCCACCCACCACGGTGCGAGCAGGTGCTGCCAGCCTACCATCCCGTTCCCGCTGGACAATATCCAGCACCGCCGACCGCACGTCGTTCTTCACCGTCTGGAAGACACGGTTGAGGAAGACGGTGTAGCCGACCGTCTCCATGTTGGCAATCTCCAGCCGCCGCACGTAGAATCGGTCCAGGTACTTGAAGATGCGCTGGATCCACTTGACCATGTTCTTGTGGTTCTCCCACCGGCGAACCAGCTCCGTGAGCATGAACTCGGCGTACAGCTCGCGCAGGGCGGGCAGCGTGACCGTCTCGAGGTACTTATCCAGCGCCTCCCCCACGCGCTCGTACAGCTCGCGGCTAAACGGGCCCGGCGACTTTTGGATGCACATCTGGTATACGGTCGTGTGCACGCTGATCCACGTCTCCGCGCTCGTCTGCGCGCCAGACGCGGCACCGTCGAGCGTCGCGACGAGCGGCTTAAACCCACTCTCCATGATCAGGGACCAGCCCTCGTCGAGCGGCACAGATGGGCCGCCCATGACGGCGCCGCCAGGCCCGGGCATCATCGTGGAAGACTCCTCCTTGGGGGCAGCCGCGCCGTCGGCGCGGCTGCTGGTACGGCGGCGCTTTCGGCTGCCGTTCCCCGCCGTCGCTGCGTCGAGGGGGGGTGCGCCGCGCGCGGTGGTAGTTCTCAACCAAAGGACGGGAGTGCCGGGGGTCAAAAATAACGCGGCAGGGACTGGCCAAGAGGGAAGAGAGGGAGCGCGGGGTGCCGCCGCCGCGCGTCGCAGATCAACCACAGGCACTCACCAAGCCACGGGCGTGCAGCAGCCACGAGGCGTTCACCCCACCAACGATCGTTGGCCACCGCCCCCGGCCGGCCACAACCGCGCGAGCAATCCCGCCCTCGGCGAGCTCCACGCCCGCCTCAGCACCGGGGCAGAGTCCGCGAGGCACCCTCAACGGGACGGTACCGCATCCAACAGACGCCGGCTAGAGCAGAAGCCCCGCGACGGCCACTGCCATGCCCGACGCGACGACCAGCGGGGCGGCAGCGAAGCCGCGGAGGCGCCTGTCGACCACCACCGCCGACACGCTGGGGCGTCGGAGGGGCAGGCGGGGGCCACCCCAACCAGCGGCGGCGGCGGCGCGACGAACACGGCGCAGCGACAGCCCGCAGGATAAGCGTGCCGGCCCGGACCTGTGCTGGCCAGGCGAGGCGCGGGGCAGCCGGTAATGTACGGCGCGGAGGGGTGGGGCGGCCAAGGGAGGGGGTGACGCGGAAGCCCCTTAACCAGCCGGGGCCTGCCAGCGTTGCGGGGACGCGGCCGCGGCTGCCGGCCCAGGATGGACGTCAAGTCCCGGCCGACCTGACCGAGGGTGTTGCCGGTAATGGGCAAACTTGATGAGGCGGGAAATTGGGCGACACCCAATCGGTCTGGCCGGTCGGTGGGGGTGGGTCGTGCCGGCCGCCAGCGGGAGGGTGGTGGGTGGGGTTACCCAGCGGGAGTCGCGTCCCGCTTGATCTTCCCATTGGTCGCCTGCCATGCCGAGACCGGATTACTGACAGCTGCTCGTCAGCAGTCGAGTCCCACACGTGTGTCGTTTTTCACCCTCACACGACTCCTACGGCATGCAAGGCCTCGTCTCCACCGCACCATCGTCAGTCTTCGACACCGGGGCTCTTTTTTGGAGTCCCTACCGCGCGCGCCCGTGGGTCCTGGTAGCGGATCCTCGCTGCGCAAGTCGCCCGCCAGCCCGATACCCCCCGTCGTCGGAACCCCGCCGCGCTTCCCCGACGGCGGCCGCCCCTTCTCCCCTCTCCCGGCGGATGCAGACATGAACCGTGGGGGCCCCCGCTTGATCCCGCTGTCCACTCCCACTGGCCCGCCCGCCCGCCCCGCGCGGCGCTTCCTCCTGCCCCTGACCGTCCTCGCCGTCCTGTCGGCGGTCCTTATCGCAGGCTTTTTTGTCTCCCGCGGCAACCGCGATGATGGTGACGAGAGCGACGCCGAGGCCGCCGACGGGTCCTCCCCCGCGGCCGGTCAGGCCGCCGTCGTTGGCGACAGCGCCGCGGGCCACCAGTCCCTGACCACTGTCATTGGCGCGTCGGCGGCGGCGACGGCGACGCGCGTCTTCCTTGACCTTACCCACAACGGCACGGCCATAGGGCGGCTGACGCTCGGCCTCTTTGACGAGCGCGCGCCCAAGACGGTCGCGAACTTTGTGGCGCTCGCGACGGGCAAGGGCGGGCCCCCCGTCGACGGCGTGCCCGGCACGGGCACCGCCGGCTATGCGGGCGTCGCGTTTCACCGCATCATCGCGGGGTTCATGGCGCAGGGGGGGGACTATGAGCGGGGGGACGGGCGCGGCGGCAAGTCCATCTACCCGGGGGGGGTGTTTGATGACGAGCCGTTTGTCACCACCCACGACAGCCGGGGCGTGCTATCCATGGCCAACAGTGGGCCCAACACCAACGGCGCCCAGTTCTTTATCACCTTCAAGGCTGTACGTTTTTTTGTCTTGCTGGGGTGGGGGGGGGGGGGGGGGAGGGGTGTGGCTGCGGAGGGAAGCGGGAGGTTGTGGGGGGGGTGGGCGCCGGGCCGGTGTTTGTGGCCCGCGTGCATCCCAGCGCTGCGGGGATACCACGCGCTGGCAGCCTCGTCGGGGGTGGGTGGTCCCCATCGCAATGGGGTTTTGGGCAACACAGGACACCCAGTAGCTGGACGTTTGGACGTGGCGCTGCTACCCTGAGTTCTTACCCTTCTTGTGTGCTCTGCGTCCCCCGTGGTGGTGGCTGCTGAGGATGGTTGCTGGCGTGTTCCCCCACCTCCTCCCTGACACCCCGAGGTGCTCGCGCCCGCCCCAACGCTACTTCCCCCTCCACCATCTTCCCTCTCCCACACCCCCTCTCCGTGGCACCCCTGGACCACCATCTGGCTGCGACCCCCCCTCCCGCCACACACACCCTCACGCTCTCCCCTCCCTCCTCCACCGTCGCCTCTTTCGGTGGCCGCACCCTGGCCGACGCCGCGTGCTGCCCCGCTGCTCCATTGCACCTCCCCCCCCCCCGCCGCCCCTCCGCCTTCCCGCCCACCATCAGACGTCCTGGCTGGATGGCAAGCACGTGGTGTTTGGCCGCGTCCTCGACGGCGCCGCCACTCTCGACGCGGTCGAGGCGGTGGACACTGGGGGTGGGAGCCAACCCGTGTCGCCGCTGTTCATCGCCGCGTGCGGGCTGGTGGAGGAGTGAGGATGCGGCGGGGCGCGTGGGCCGGCGGGAGTCGTGGCATGGTTTTTTTCTTGTGTGTCATCACGACGATGGTACTAGGGGCGGGGGGGAGGGGGAAGAGGGCCATGTTGGGGGCGTCTCATAACCACCACTGTGTCAGCTATGCGTGCGTGGGTGGGCACGGTGCATGGGGCACGCCCACGCAGACGGGGGTCGCAGCCCGCGTTGCCGTCGCCAGCGAGTGGGTGGCACGTCGGGCTAGACGCCCCATCCTGCACCCGCTCACCGCCACAGACTCCCATGCCAAAGGCAAGACGGTCACGCCGGGCGATGGCACTGGCGGCCGGGGATGGCCTGCAGACAACAGGCGGCCGCGGCCGCCACCGGCGCGTCCCCACCACCCTGTCCACGTTCGTCCACCCACCTAGTCCGGGCGGATGGCAGCCAGCCACCGCCCAGTGGGCAGCACTACCACCTCGACTCCCTGCCCCACCTCCCTCACGCCTCACTTGGCCGCCTGCCCGCCCACCTGCCCCCTCTGCGCGACGCCACCTCGCGCGGCCGCTCCTCCCCAGCTACCCCACTGGCAGCCGAGGCCGCCGGTAGAGCCTCGGGCGGCGCCGTCCCCTCGCAACGGCCAGCGGTCGTCTCCGCGGCCGGCGCCCCGCCGGCTGGGTGCCGACTGCCGCGGCAGCGGCGGCGGCGACGTCGGCGGTGCTGCGGCCCGGCGCGCGGCCGCCGCAGCGAGTGCCGGTGGTAGCCACGCGTAGCCTCGACTGGCGGCAGCGACGCGACAGTGGGTCCGGGTGGCGGGTCCACACGCAGTCGCCCCCCCCCCACCCACACTTCCCCAGCACCACCGGCTGGCACCCACCGCCCCCCTACGATAACGCTGCACCCCCCCCCCCTCTCCGCAGTGGCAGCAAAACGTGGCGGCCGCGGCGGCCGAGGTAACTTCACCTGGGCGCAATCAGGTCACGCTCCTACCCTCCTCCTGCGGGTTATCCGGTCGCCGCCGCCCCGCCGCCCCCCCGACCCGCCGACGCCGTCATCGTCACCGTCGATGCTGCCGTCGCGGCCGCCGCGGCCGCCGCCTCGTCTACGGCCGCGCGCCGCGCCTTCACCGCCGCCGCGTACGCGCGTTGCGCATCAAAGTACACCACCCACACGCACGTGTCACAGCCATTGCCGCAGCACTCGTACTCCTCGGGCATGATCGGGGGCGTCGGCGGGGGAAGAGCCGCCGCGGCCGCCGCCACCGCCGCCGCCGCCGCCGTCGCTGCCGCCGTCGCGGTCCCCGTCGTCGCCGACACTGCTGTCCCCGTCGTTGGCGTCACTGCTGTCCCCGTCGTTGGCGTCACTGCTGTCCTCGCCGCCGCCGCCGCCGCAGCTGCTGCCGCTGCGGCGGCACGTGGCGGCGGTTCGCCGCCGGCGCTTGTGCCGACTGCGCCGCGGGCGGCGGCCGCGGGGTGGGTGGTGGCCGCCGTGGCGGCAACGGCAGCGGGGGGCGGGGGCGTCGCCGCCGTCGCGCCGCCGCTCGTGGCGGTAGTGGTCGCCCCAGAGGCCACCGTTTTCAGGGCCAACGCCAAGCGCCACCCGCCGCCGCCGCCACTGTGGCGGCCGCCACGGCCGCCGCCGCCGCCGCCGACGCGGCACGCCGCGCTGGCGGAGCGGCACAGGATAGCGGCCATCCGGGAAGGCGAGAGAGGACGAGAGAGGGGGGACGGCGGCGGTGGCGGGGAGAAGGGGTCGAGGCGGACACGCGGGTGCCTGCGTGATGGCCGGGCGTGGAGCGCGCGGTGGACGGCGTCGGCAGAGAGGGTAACGCACCAGGTCGGGCGCAGAGGTGGCGGCCAAGTGGAGGGGACAGCTCCCACCAGCGTCAGCCACGTGGCCACTCGACGACAGGGGTATTTCGGTGATTGCGATACGCAATTTTACATCAAGTACCGAGTTCTGAATGGCCGCCGTGGTGCCGTTCACCCGCTGTGCGGCTCCTACCCTCCACACCACCCGATCGGCCGCCTTCGGTGTGGCGCGGTGGGGGTGGAAGCGGCACGGCCGCACACGCTTGCCGTGCCGCCACCTGCGCTGGGGGAAGCGTGCCGCGGCCGCCCACGCAGACAGCTCGATCCTGGCACGCCACTCCCCGTCAACGTGTACGCCGCTTCACGGTCGGTCTCTTTCAGCCCGTGTCCGTCCCATTGTCCACCTCCTCCGTGTCCTGTTCCTTGGTCTGCCACTCTAGTTCCCATCGACGCGTGCCACCGGCGTCCTCATCCTCATCGCCCGCCCGCCGCTGCTGCCGTCGACGCGCGCGCCGCTGGTCGCGGCACCTGCTAGCATCCAGTTCACCCGCCCGTTCATCTCCCCCCCTCTCCTCTCCCTCCACCCCCCCCCCCCCCCACTGCGGTGCGCCCACGATGGCGGCCTTCCTCTCCCCCCCACCAGGGGTGCTACCATCTCCTTCCGCCGGCCACGGCCGCCTGCCCGCCGCCAGCCGTCGCACGCGCGGTGGTGCGGCGGCGCCGCCGTCCCGCCTGCCGCGCGCCGCTTCCCCTCGCGCGGTGGCGTCCCCCCCCTCGCGTCCGGCGCGGGCCGTCCCCCCTGGCGCCGCCGCCGCGGGCGGTGCGGACGCGGCGGGCGGGTCAGCGGCGGCGGCGGGCGGCCCCCCCCCCCTCCCCCCCCGCCGCCGGTGCGGTGGCCCGCGCGCCCGTCCACGGTGGCGCGCTACAAGCAGCCGCGGTACATTGGGGAGCCGACGCCCGCGCGGCGGGGGCGGCTGCGCGCCGAGTTTTACGCCCCGCGGCCGCCCGCGCTCGGCGCCGCCGCCGCCGCCGCTGGTACCGCCGCCACGGGCGGCGGGGTGGACAGTGGGGACGGTGACGCGGACGGGCAGCTGCCGCTGAGCCTCCGCCGGGAGTACGCGTGGGCGCGGGGCGCGGGCTACAACAGCGCGACGCGGTTTTTGAGCACGTGGTCCTTCCTGGGGTCTGTCCTTGCGCGCAACTGGCTGATTGGGCGGCGCTGGACCTACCTGGCGGGCGGTATGACGGACGAGGCCGTCGCGGCGCGACGGCGCAAGCTGGGGAGTGACGTGAGGGAGAGCATCCTGCAGCTGGGGCCGACCTTTATCAAGTACGTTTTCCGGAGGAGTAGGGACGGGTGCCAACAGGGAGAAGGTTGGCAGGATGAGGAGCTGAGGTTTCAGGGTGGTCAGACTCCCTGGACGTCCTCGCCTGTCATGCCGTCGGTTGCCCTTGTCGAGCGGCGTCGCCTGGTGTGGTGCGGCGCGTAGAGATAGCCGACTGACCTCCCGTTGCGCGTGCCGTCTGTCCTCTCTTGTTTTTTTTGGTCCGGGCTTCGGCTCTGCTCAGGGTTGGCCAGCTCGCCTCCTCCCGCGCGGACATTCTCCCCCGCGAGGTGGTTGAGGAGCTGTCCCTCCTGCAGGACCGCGTGCCTGGCTTTGGCTACCCCGCCGCGGCGCGCATCATTGAGGAGGAGCTGGGCGCGCCCGTTGCTGAGCTGTTTGCCTGGTTTGACACTGTCCCGCTGGCCGCGGCAAGCCTCAGCCAGGTACACCGTGCCCGCCTGTGGGGTGGGGAGGAGGTGGTGGTCAAGGTGCAGCGGCCGCGCCTGGCGGCGCTGTTTGAGCTGGACCTCCAGGCGCTGCGGGGGGTCGCCCAGTATCTGCAGCGCAGCAAGAAGTATGGTGGAAGCACCCGCGATTGGATTGGTAAGTTGCGGGTGGAGGGAAGGGGGTGGGTGTCGAAGCTATCATGGGTGTGGCGAGGGGGGATTGTCCCTGAGCAAAGCCCCTCGACAGGGCTGTGCTCGGCGGATTGAGTGCAGCGTGCGTTCGCGGGGCTAGGACGCACTCGGCTTGTGTGCCGACGGCGTACAGTCTTCCATGGGGCTTTGTCCGACGGTGGACCGCAGTCGTTTGATCTTGTAGCTCACACGTCTATGTACTCGTTGGCCTTGCCTCTTATTTCTGTGGTGCTCGTTACTGTCTCGCACTGTTGCCGACTCGCCGCACAGGCGTGTACGACGAGTGCCGCAAGGTTCTGTTTGAAGAGATTGACTTTGAGTTGGAAGCAGCGAACGCAGCCCAGCTGGCGGCTGACTTTGCCGACACGCCGTGGGTGCGGTTGCCTCGGACCTACCCAGACTACTCCTCTACCCGCGTCCTGACCATGCAGTACCTGCCCGGTATCAAGATTAGTGACGTGGCCGCGCTGCGCGCGGCGGGGATGGACACGGCCCTCGTCGCGCAGCGGTCGGCCGAGTGCTACCTGCGCCAAATCCTGGGCCCATCGGGCATGTTCCTGGCCGACCCCCATGCGGGGAACACCGCCGTCGGCCCGGGGGAGACGCTGTACCTGTACGATGCGGGCATGGTCGGGGTGCTGCCGTCGGGTATCCGGGAGAGTCTGGTGGATGTGCTGTTTGGAGTGGTGGAGAAGGACGCCACCGCCGTCATGGACGGGCTGATTCGCGTCGGTGCGCTGCTGCCGCCGTCGGATCCTCTGCCCATTACGCGGTCCATCCAATTCTTCCTGGACAACCTGGGTTCGCGCCCCGAGCGGGAGCAGACGGTGGCTGTCATTGGCGACGACCTCTACGCGGTGGCGCAGGACCAACCGTTCCGCATCCCGGCCACGTTTACCTTTGTGCTGCGCGCGTTTTCCACTCTCGAGGGGGTGGCGCTGACGCTGGACCCCAACTTTAAGTTCTCCGCCGTTGCCAAGCCGTTTGCCGATGACCTCCTCGCGCGGGCGGGCAAGCGCGTGACCGCCCAGCTTGACGCCTCGACCGGCGGGTCGGGCGGCCCCGCCGGCGCCCTTCGCGGCGCGCTGCGGTCGCTGCTGGGCGGCCGTGGGGACGTCCTCTTTGCCGCCGCCCGCCAGGCGGCGACGGACACGTCGGCGGCGGCGGCGGCCGCGCCGGCGCGCATCGCATCGATGGACGCGACGCTGGCGCGGCTGGAGCGGGGGGACCTCCGCGTGCCCGCGCGGGCGACCGAGACGGAGCGCCTGCTGCGGGCGCAGGCCAAGATCATGGCCGCGAACAACGCGCTGGTGGTGGGCGTGGGGGGGGGGGTCGCCGCCGCCGTCGCCGCCACCGCCGCCGAGCCGGGGCTCGGCTGGCTGGTGTGGGGGGGGGGGGGGGTGGCCGCGCTCGGCCTCATTGCGTATGTGCGGGGCATGCAGGGGGTGGGGCGGGAGGAGAGGCGTGGCAAGGCGGGGGGGCGGAGTCGCTCGTAAATTGTGTCCCAACCGGTCCGCTCCCCGTGTCTCTACAGTGAAGGGAGGGTGAGTGGTGGAGTTTGGCAAGGACGGCGCGAGCGGCGGCTGCCGCCTGTCGCGCCGACCCCGCCAACGTCCCACCGTCTCTCGGCGGGAGTACACGCCCGGCGGCGTCGCCGACCACGCTGACGGCGTGGACAGGTGCGAGTGCGCACGACGGCCGCGCCCGCCACCGGCCGCCCACCCAGCAACCAGATGGAACGCTCACGGGAACTGCGCAGCGGGAGGGGCGGGGGAGAAGGTCGATGCCGTGGCCGCTGGCCCGCACCCCTGACGGCGCGGTGAGCGCGGCGCGGCCGTGAACGGCCACGGCGGCGCGGCAGCTGCTCCCGCCGCCGCCGTGCGGTGTGCGGCGGGTGCGTACCCGCTCACACGCCGCCGCCACCGCCGACCCACTGCCCACGTCCTTTGCTTCCCCCGCTGCTGCCGCTGTTCCTGGTCGCTGCCGCTGCGACTGTCACTGATGACTCGCGCCGCTGGCGGCGGCTACCCCACCCGTTTTTACAGGCGGGTGCCCAAGCGGCGGCCGCGTCCTCTAGTGGCCAGAGGCTCCCTCGTCGAGTGCAAGTCCCCGCCCGTCGGCAACACCCGTCTACAAGACGCTTGCGCCAGTGGCGGCGGATCGCCATCGCGAAGTCCGTTTTTGGTGTTGTGTGGTATGGCGTCCTGGCTTTGGCATTGGCATGGGGCGGTGGGTTCAGCGGCGTGTTCCCGCTGGTGCGTCACGAGTCGCGTCGCGTCAATCCCGCGCCGTTGCCGTCGGCCTCCAGGGGGACCGCGGGGGCCAGCCCGCCGTGCCGGCAGGCTGCACACGGAGCACGAGCGGCGTCCGCATCCGTTCGGCGCCGCCCGCATTGCTGGCTACTTCCGTAGATGGGATGGGGAAGGGCGACGACGGACGGTGGCGCGTGGTGCTTAGCGAGAGACTCTCGCTGCCGGCAGCACTCTCTCTGTCCCTTCCCGCTGGTCGTGCCTTTCCAGCGCCCCCCCACCCCATCTGCCCCGCTCCCGCATGCAGCCGAGGGCCGCCGACAGGTCGTTACCTATACATTGGGTCGCTAACCTTGTCACATCCCACGTACCCATGCAGAGGACTTCACTCTGAGTACGCAACCACTTGCTAAGCTCAATCTGAAGTGGGCGTGTTGTACTTGAGGTCCTTCGCCTCTCGGAACACTGCACGGCGTGCGTGAACTGCAGACGTAGTTGACAGCACATCGCGCGCGGGAATGATTGTACACGCAGTTCATGGACAGCAAGTCGGTCGCCGGTCACCGCCGGGACTTGCTCGCGTCAGAACACCCGCCACCACGCAACTCCGCCGCCCACGCCCCACGCGGAGAGGTCGGGCGGGGCCGGGACGGCACTGCCGAGGAGCAGCGCTGCGGGGGGGGGGCGGGCCCGCATGACAGCCCCACCGCGGGTGCGTGCCGCCCCGACGCCCCCCCCCCCCCCGCGCGAACCTCCGCGTCGCCGCCCGCCCCCCCCTCGACCCTTCCCCCCCTGCCGCTTCCCCTCCTCCTTCCCCCCCCCCCCCCCCCCAAGACCTCCCCCCTCAACCCCTCCCCCCCCCCCCTCCCCCTGCCACGCCGCCCCGTGGCTGCCCCCCGGCGGGCGGCGGCGGCCCCTGTTCCCCCTACCCCCCCCCCCCCCCCCCCGCCCCCGCACGACGGCGGCCGCATCGCCTGCCGCCGCCGCCGCCACCGCCGCGGCCGCCGCGGCCGTCGCGGACCACGGCTGGCCGGCCGCCGCGTGCGGCGGGCGCGGCGGGGCGCGCCGCGGCACCGCCGACGCGCCTGGTCGCCGCGGCCGCGTGTGGCGGCCGCCCCCTCCTGCGCCCCCCTCCTCCCCTCCCCCCCCCCCCCCTCCCCCCCCTTTTCGGTGGCTCCGCCGTCACTGGCGCCGGCGCTGACGCTGCCACCGCCACCGCCGGCCGCTGCGGCCGCCGTGGTGGCCGCCGCGGGGCGGGCGGCGGGCTGGGGGGGGGCCACGCCGCCGGGGGGGCGTCGCCGCCCACCATGGTCCCGCCGCGCGCCGGCCCGGCCGCCACCGCCGCCGCGTCGGCCGCGACCGTCGCGGCGGCGGCGGTGGCGGCGCCCACGACGGGCGCGGCCGCCGCGGCGGCATCGCGGCCCGCACCACCCGCCGCCGGCGCCGACGCGGCGACGCCGCCTCGGTCGTCGCGGGGGCGGCCGCGGCCCGCGGCGGTGGTCGCCGCGGCAGCGGGGGAGCGGGGGGTTGCGCGTCGGGGTGGCGGTGGGGGGGGGGCCACGGCGGCGACGGCGGACGCGGCGGCTGACGCGGCGGCCGCCGCGAGGTCGGGGCGCAGGGGGGAGGAGCGCGGCGCGGCGGCGGCGTCGCCCCAGCCGGCCGCGGGCCGGCACGCTCCCGGCGGTGACGCTGTCGACGGTGGTGGGGACGCGGGCGGGGGCGGCGACGGGGCGGCCGACGGGCTGCCCCCACCGGGGGGTGGCGCCGCGGCCGACGGCGCGGACGGCGGTGGCGGCGGTGCGGGTTGCGTTGCGGCTTCCGGTTCCCCCCCTGGCCGCCCGCCCTCCGCGGCGCCGCCAGAACGGGGTGCGACGCCCGCGGCCGCCTCCCCCCCGCTCCCCCCAACGCCCCCCGTCGCCCAGACCCTCACTGACCGCTACCGGGCGGCGTTGGCGGCGGTCCCCCCCGTGCCCCTCCCCGCCCTCCGCCGCATGGTAGCCGCCGAGGGCCTCCCCGTCGACGCGTCCACCCCCCCCCACCGGGGGCGCCCAGCCTGCGTGGCCTGGTTTGGAAGGCCCTGCTGCGCGTCGGCCCGCTCCCGCCCGGCCTCTACCCCGAGCTCGTCCGCCGCGGCCCGTCGGCCGACGACCGCAAGATCCGCGAGGACGCGCGGCGGACCTTCCCCAAGAGCCCCGACTTTACCACCCGCGTGCCCGCCGCGGCCCTCATCCGCCTCCTCAACGCGTATGTGCACGCAACGGGCAACGTCCGCGGCGGCTACCAGCAGTGCCTGTCCATCCTCGCGGCGCCCTTCCTGTACCTCCTCCCCGAGCCCGACGCGTACGCGTGCTTCCGCGTGTGGGTGGGGGCGGCCATCCCCCGGTACGTGGCGCACTATGCGGGCGCGTCGGACGGGTGCGGGCTGCTGGACGAGGTGCTCGGCTGCGCGGCGCCGGCGGTGGCGGCGGCGCTCTCCGCACGGGGGCTCCGCGCGGCCATGTACGCGTTCCCCCTCATCTCGTCGCTAGGCGCGTGCGTGCCGCCAATGGGCGAGATGGTCCGCCTGTGGGACCTGCTCATGGCGTATGGGCCTCACCTCAACGTGCTGTTTGTAGCGGCGCGGGTGGTGATTGAGTGTGAGCATGTCATTACCGCCAAGGGGGACGACGCGCCGGGTCGGGGGGGGCGCCCGCTGATCGGCGGCGGCGCCCCTGCCGCCGGCCGGCCGGCCGCGGTATCGGGTGCCAAAGGCGGGGGCGGCGCTAGCCGCGGCGGTGCTGGTGGGGCGGCCGCCTGGGGCGGCGCCGCCCCCCTCGACACGCGTCGCCTGGAAGCGGGGGTGGGCGTCAAGGTGGAGGAGGTGGTGGAGGTGGGCCTCCGCCTCGGGCGGGGGCTCGGCGAGGACGTCTGGTCCCGCCTCCGCCTCCACCCGCGGGTGCCCGTCGGCGCGGCCCGTCCGCCCTTTGGCGGGGGGGGCGCGGGGCTGCCCCGCGTGCCGCCATTGCCACCATCCCCGTCGGCCATGGCGGGGGGGGGCGGAAGGGCATCGGCGGTGTCGGCAGCGGCAGCGGCGACCGTGCCCGGCGGCACGCCGTCCGTGCGCGCCACCGGTGCGCCGTCGACGGCCGACGGGAGCAGTGCGGCCGCGGGGGGGGTGGGCACGCCCACGACGCCGGCTGCGGCAGCGGCGGCGGCCGCCGCTGCAGCAGCAGCGCGGCCGTTGAGCCCCACCGCGGGAGGAGGGGGACGGCCCCCCTAAGGGCCGCCGCGGGGGGAGGCGAGAGCGCCGTGCAAGGTGGGGGGGGGGGGGGGGGGGGCTCCGCCCGGCCCGTCGCTGCACGCCCCGCTGTCGGCGGGCGCGTGCCGGGAGCCAACGGGGAAGGGGCGGGCAGGGCGGGGGCTCCTGGCCTGTGCAGTCTTCCCGTGGTGGGCACAAGTTTTCTTTTTTGGGCCCCCACAGTCGCTGCCCCCACCACTGACGCCGCCGCCGCCCCCCGCCGCCCCCCGCCGCGCCACACGAGGCCGACACCGCCGCGGTTGGCGGGCGGGGGAGGGGACGGGCGCGACGTGGTTGTCACTTGCCTGCCAGCCTGCCTGCTCATCTCTTCTGTCCGCCCCCCTCTCCCCCCTGTTGCTCTGTCCCCCACCGCTTGCCGTCGCCGCCGCTGCCGCTGCCACCCGCAGGACCTGTCGCTGGGGGGAGCCCCTCCCCACGCGGCAACCCGCCCCCACGCTCTGTCACCGCCCCCCACCGCCATCACCAGTGCCGCCACCCGCCACGCGTTGCGGTGGGCGTCGGGTGCACCGTTGTAGATGGGGATGGGGGGTGGGGTGCTTGCCGGCTTGACCGCAACGGCAACCGCCACAGCGCTGCCGGCATCGCCGCCGCGCGCGCCACCTCACTGCTTCCCCTGCCTACCGCCGGCACGGCCTACCCGCTGCCCTGCCTCCGTCGCCGCCGCCGTCGCCGCTGCAGCCGCCGCCGCCGCCGCCGCAGCAGCCACCACCTCGCTCTTGGCATTGGCGACCTTGGCCAACGTCCACCGTCGGGTAGGGCGGTCTTGCTGAGAGGGGTACAGGGTGCGCTCCGCACCAGTCTGGCCCGTCGGCTGCGGGCGGTGCTGAGCACGTGGGTGCGGCGGCACACAGGCGGCACCGGCGCTGTCCTCTGGGCCACCCCGCGCCTCTGGGGGGTACAGACGAGCGGGTGCGGGTAGGGGCAACAGGTCGCACCCAAGGGGCGGCCGACGTCGCCTCGTCGTCGGTCATCCTGGCGGCGGTGTCGGCTGCTGCTGTGCCCCGCCACCACTGCGGCTTCGGCGCAGCGCTCACTGGTTCCAGCCGGCACCATCGCCCCCCCCCCCCCATCTCCCCCCCGTCCCCTTGACACTAGTAATACCCCTGCTCGTTCGCGCAGAGGGCATCGTCAATGGCGCCGGCGTAGGCGGCGGCAAACGCCAGCGGCGCCGCGACATACGCCTCGTACGCAGTGGCGAGGAACGCGGCAAACTCCGTCCACGCCTCCAACGGGTCCTCCCCGTCGTCCAACGCGTCGGCTGCTCGCATCGTAGGGGGGGGGGGGCGTGGGGGGGGGGGCGTACGATCCGGGCCACTCCATGGCGGTGCCCCCGGGAGGCTGCCGCGGCCGCTGCCGCGGGGAGTTGAGGGGAGGGGGGAGGGCGGGCCGCTGTTGGTAGAAGGGGCGGTGTGCTGGACCCTGTGCTGGACCGACAGGCCCCCCGACAGCGGCGAAGGGGAGAGGGAGGAAGGCGGCGGCCACGGGGCCTCGCCGTCACGGCCGCAGACGGGAGCGCCTTCACGGGTGACCGCCGGGGAGGACGGGGGCGTCGTCCTGGTAGACCTCCGCCACCACCCGGTCGCTCACGGTTGCCGCCGCCCGCCGCCCACCGTTGTTCACCACCGCCCGATTTCGGTTGCTACCCCTGCCAGCCCTCTGCAGCCGCCACCGCCGCCGCCGTCACCGCAGCTGCCGCTGTCACCGCTGCCGCCGCTGTCACCGCTGCCGCCGCTGTCACCGCTGCTGCCGCTGTCCCCGCTGCCGCTGCCGCCGCTGCCGTCGCCGCCGCCGCCGCCGCCGCCGCCACCGTCCCCCCCACAGCCGCCACCTCCTCCGGCGCCGCCCGCGCCGCGTCGCCGCAGACGCCGCCGCAGGCCCAGCCGCTGGCGGACCGCCGTTGGCAGCCGCCCGGCGGAGGGGTGCAAGCGGAACAGAACCACCTGCGTTCGTGCAGCACTAGCACGCAAACGGCGACGCACGAGGGGCGAGAGGGGGGGGGCGGCAGCGGCGGCGGCGACGACGGCGACGACGACGGCAGCGGCGGGGACGGCGTTCATCATGGCGGGGGCGGCAGTTGCGCCCATCCCCGCGGTGGGGGACCCATATAGGGCGTGCGAGGCCGCCCGCGGCGGTCACTGGCGCTGGCGCTCACAGCGGGGGCAGGGCGGTTGCGCCGCGGCCGCGTGGGCCATGATTGTGTGTCGGAGGGGGGTCGGGACCGGGGGGGCGGGGGGTGCGAAAGGCAGGGGGGGTAGGAGCACGCTCCAGGCGGGTGCTTTCTTCGCGGCTCTCCTCCCCCCCACCCCACTCCGTGGCCCACCGCCATCCCCGCACGGCGCGGAATGCAGCTCTGTAGGCAGCGGATTGCAGCAGCGGTAGCAGCGGCGGCGGCTGCGGCACGGCCTACAGGCGCTGTGCGCGCCGGGGCGCCCGTTTGGCGTCGAGGCGGGGAGTGTGGGAGGGGGGGGGGGAACAAAGGCGATACCGGCAGCGGTGGCAGCGGCGGTAGCGGCGGCAGCAGCGGCAGCAGCGGCAGCAGCGCCAGCGGCGGCGGCGGCACGCAACGCCGGGGCGCCCAACCCCGCGGCGCCGGTGGGCGGCGAGGCGCGGGATCCCGAACGCTCATCCCACCCTTTCCCCCGCATGACGATGGTGGGTGGCACCGGACGAGCGTTTGGGAGGGGGGTGCGTGGGTGGGAAGAGGGGGCTGCTTACGACACGGGCTGGTGGTGTTCGGGCGGCCGTGCCTTTGCCGCTGCGCATGGGCGAGCGGGGTGTTGCATCCGCGGCGGCAGCCGCGGGGTCACCTCGCGGAGGAGGGGGGCGAGAATTGTGCTGCAGCCGTCGCTGTGCACTCGATCGAGGCGCGCCGCCGATCGAGCCTTCGCCAAGTGCCAGGATCGGCGGCGGCAGTCCATGGGTGTACTTTGTACTTGTCTATCCATTGGATTTGAAAGCCGGCAGCTCCCGCGGAAGCGTGCTGACTGGGACCACCACCGCGAGGCGAGTCCCGACCGGCACCGCCACCTTTCTGCTGCTCGTTTGGAGGGGGGCCCGCCTTCTGCCAGCCCAGCCGTAGGCCGCCGCACCCACCCGCCGCGCGCCACGTGCGGTTGTTGTCCGCCCGGGCGGGCGGGTGGGCGGCGGGCCAACCACGCCCCCCCTCTCCGAGACCCGTTTCCGCGCCCTGCTGACGATGCGCGCACCGCGAGGGTGACGGCGAGGGCGGCGTCACGCGCCGTCGAGGCGGGTGTGCGCGGCCCGCCGCGGCGCTGCCGCCGACGCGGCCACCGTGCGCTGCCCCGCCCGCGTGACGCTGCCCGCGCTGCCCGCCCTGCCCGCGGCGCGTACCTGGCGCGCACGCGGCTGCATCTGTTTCCCCCGTTCCCTCACGCTACCCGCTCAAGCCCCAGTCACCGGCTTACCTCCGCGACGCAGCAACAGCAGCGGCGGCAGCAGCAGCAGCAGCAACAGCGACGGTGGCGGTGGCGGCGCGCCGCGGCGCATCGTCGCCTGCATCCCCCTGCCCGCCGTCCCACGCAACGGGAGGCCTTTCTTTTGGGCGACCGGCCGCTTCCCGCCGACCCCCCTTGCTGTCCCTGCCCCCCCTTTCCCCCCCCCCTTTTCCCCCCATTTCCCCCCCGCCCCTCTCACCTCACCCAACCGCCCGCCGCTGCCCCCCCGGTGCTCCACCTGTCATCGCGTTTTGAGCTCGGCGGCGGGTGGGAGGGGGGTGGGGGGGGGCGGGAAGGGAGAAGGGTGCGTGCGCCCTCTATGGACCAACGTCACCGCCGCGCCTACGAGTCGAGCACCGACGGGGACAGCGGCGGGGAGGGCGGCGCCGACGATGCCAATCGGCGAGCAGTAGAGGCTGCCGATGTTGCTGCTGCGGCCGCCGCCACCGCCGCCGCCGCCGCTGACGCGGCCGCTGACGCTGCGCGGCGGCGACCGCGCCAGCCGCCCCTCCGCCGGCGGTCGCTGTCATCGTCGGCATCGTCGCCGCCGTCGCCCGTTGTGGCGGCTGACGCCCCCCCGTCGGGAGCTTCGGCGTCGGCATCGGCGTCGGCATCCATGTCGGCGTCTGCGTCGTCTTCATCAGGGGGGGGAGAGGGGGACGGGGACGCGAAGGCGGGCGCCAACGCGGGAGCGGGCACGCCATCCCCAACTACGACGACGACGACGACTCGGACTATGGCAACGACGGTGGGGACGGCAGCGGCAGCGGGCGCGGCCGGCGGGCGCGGCGGGACGGCGGCGGTGGGCGGGGGGGCGGTGGCCGCGGCGACCGCGGCGCCGCGCCCGGCGCGCCGTGGGCGCCCTCCCGCGGGCGGCGGCGGCGGGAGTTTGGCACGGAGGTGCTCGAGGTGGACTCGTCGGCCGCGTCGTCCATTGGCGGCGGCGGCCGCCGGCAGAGTGGCGGCAGCGGCGATGGTGGGGGGGCGAGAGGGGGTGGTCGGGACGGCGGCAGCCGCCGCCGCCGGCCGGTCGCCGCCACCACGTCCCCCGATCTGGCCGGCTACATGTCCACGGAAGACGACGAAGCGGAGGGGGGTGGCAGCGGCGCCGACGCGACCGCCGGCCGCGTGGGCACCCCTGATACGGATGAGCGACAACGGCGGCGGCGGCGGCGAGGCGC
Source organism: Pyropia haitanensis (assembly GCA_008729055.1). Lineage (NCBI taxonomy): Eukaryota > Rhodophyta > Bangiophyceae > Bangiales > Bangiaceae > Pyropia > Pyropia haitanensis. Next base: position 1,688,024 of record SDUX01000003.1, on the reverse strand, counting down.
GGCCCGCTCGGGCAGCGTGGGGGGGGAGGCGAGTAGCAGCGGCGATGATGGCGGCTCGACGGCGAGGAGAGCGGGTGGCCGTGGAGCCCGGGACCGTGACCGTGACCGCGACCGCGACCGCGGCAGGGATCGGGACGGGGACCGCGATCGTGACCGCGACCGGGGGCGTGACCGGGGCGGGGGCGGCGGCCGCGCCGGCCACGACCGCTCCCCGGACCGTCGGTGGAGCAGCGGTGCGCGGCCACCGACGGCGGTCTCGTCATCCACGTCGGCGCTCCCTCGCACCCCCGTGGGGGGCGACCTCGGGGGCGACGGCCCGCCGTTTGGGAGGGAGGGGGGTGTTGTGGGGGGGGAGGGGGGGGTGGGGGGGGGGGACGCCCACGCCAGCCCGGCAGGCGTGGGCGGTCTGACGGACGCGGCCGCGGCGGTCCTGCCGCCCGTGGCGGCTGGCGCGCCGCCGCTGGCACCTGCCGTTGGCGGCGGTGACGGCGACGTGCCCCCCCCACCGGCGCCACTGACCGCGCGCCCTCCCCCCCCGGCGAGCCTCACCGCCGCGGACCGTCGCGCGACACCGCCGGCGGCCAAGCCGTCGATTTTTCGGGGCGCCCGCACCTTTCTGGGCAGGGTGCGGAAGAGCGTCGGCGGGGGCACGGTCAAGGAGGCGTCGGTGGAGAGCTCTCCCGCGGGGGTGGCAGGTGGGAGCGGGGGATCCCCCCCAGGCGCCACGTTGTCAGCGGGACCCCCCTCGACCGCGGCCGCAACCGCCACTGTGGCCGCCGCCGCGGCAGGCGACCCCGCGTCCGTCGCGGCGGCGGCAGCGGCGGCGGGCTCCCCGACCTTGGCCGCCGAGGTGGCCCACACGATTGACTCGCGGCAGGCGCGGCTGCTGGCGCTCCTGGACGCGGAGGTGGCAGCGCTCACCGCCGCGCGCAGCGGGGCCATCCCCTACTCGGTGCTCGCGCCATTGACGGCGCGCACGCTCGACGCAATTGTGGACGATGGCATGCCGCTGCTCGCCGAGTACGCCGCGCTCGACGACCGGGCGGCGCGGCTGGCCAGCCGCCTCGCGTCGGCCGCCGCGGACGGGGACGCGGCGGTGGGGGAGCGTGAGCAGATGCTCATCGTTGCCAAGGTGGGCCTCGCCGAGGCGCGCGCCGAGGTGGACATGCTCCGCATGCGCGTCGCGACGGTGCGGCGGCAGCTGGCAGAGGCGGGTGCCGCGGCGGCGGCCGCTGCCAAGGGCGGGGGGGTGGGGGGCGGGGGGGGCGGTTGTGGTGGGGCGGCCGACGCGGACGAGGGGGGGCGTCCGCCCCCCAATGGGCGGGGGGGGGTGCCGCCGCCTGGCCCTGGGCGGGAGCGGACGGGGGACCCACCGGGCGGCTCGCCTGCGCCCGCGGCGGTCAAGACGGGCGACGGCCAACCACTCCGGCGGCGCCTGTCGTCGCTTGCACTGGACGGGGAGGGGGGCTCGACGAGCAGTGACAGCGGGCATGAGGGCGGGGACGCGGGGGCGAGTGGGACTCGGGGATAGGGTGCACCTTGGAGGGGGGGGGGGGGGGGGGGGGGGGGTGGGGGTGGGGACTTGAGCGTGGCGGCAGGAGGGGCGACGCGGCCGTCCAGACGGGTGCGGGGCGCCACTCGACGGGGTCTGTGTGTTGGGGGGCGGTGGGTGGCGACTTCCTTTTGCGACTGTTGTTTTTTTCCGAGCGTGCCGCTGCGACCCTCATCCCGCTGCGCAGCTGGGGGTATGTACTCTTGTGGTCGGCGGGGGACAGGCGTGGGCGCGGCGGAGAGAGGTGCATTGGACAGCAACGAACGGCGCGGCGATGCGGAGGCGGTTTGCCGGCACGGCGGGCCCCCGGGCGCCGTGAGGCGCCGTCCCCACGCGGCGGGCACCACGCTGACGCGCGCCATCGACCAACCACGAGAGCAGCGTCTCGGTCGGCGGCAGTGGACCGGTGAGTGGCTGCCCGTAGACTTCACCCCGTGCCAGGCACGGGGAGAACCCGGCAGATGGTCGTGGCGGAGGGGGAACCGTCAAAGATAGCGGACGCACGCCAGTTACGCAGGACCAGCCCCGCCTCCCACCCCCTATCCCTATCGTTGAGACCAAAGAGGCTGGGTGAGCACGCGTGTCCCGTCTGTCCCCCTCCTGTAGTCAACGCCGCTATGCGGGCGGGCACCCTCGCGTGTCAGATGGGCGTGCCGCCGCTCTGCATGCCTGCGCGCCACGCTGCGCCCGCGTGTGCGGTGAGGTGTCCTACCTCGGTGCGCCGACGCACGGGGCCAGACAGGGGAACCCCAGGGCGCCTGCCAGCTCCTCAACCACTGCGACCTGCACCAGCTCGCCCCCCACGGTGAGCTAGACAGTTGCTGCGTACCGCAGAACACGTCACTATCCCGCTGCGCTCTGGCCAAAAACAGGCGACTGCATTGCCAGCTCACCTGGTTCCGCCCGTGGCTATGACAATTCTTGCGGCGAAACGCACAGTCACTGCAGACGGTGATGGGAGGCTGGCCGCGGGGCTGTCCCCTCGGGCGACTTCCCATCTCGGCCCCTCGCCCCGCCCCATGCCCTCCTCAACCCACTCACCGACACCCCGCCCACGCGAGGTCCAACACCGACGCGCCCAGGCCTTCCGGTCGCTCTCGGGAAGAGATCCCACCGCCACCAGCCGCGCGTGCTCACGGCGGCTTGCCACCAACCGCCATCGCCCTCGAACTCCAGCTGCTGACCCCTCTTTCCTTCCCCCCCCCCCTCCCTATTGTCACCCTGGACACACTCAAGCGACGAGGGAAGCCCGTGGCGGGGGAGTGCGGCAGCCTAGCCCGCCATCTGGCACGGCCGCGCGATGATCGGCAATGGAGCGTTGTAGGCACTTCCCCCTCTCACTGGCGGTGCTCCCCTACCGCACGCATCAACGAGAGAAGCGACAGCAAAGCCACAACTATGGACGATGGCGCCGTGCCACTACTATCGCAGGCGCTTCCCACCGCACATCCCTCATTAAATTATGTCCTTGTACATGTGCACACAGAGTGGGGTATTCGAGCGTGAGCACCGCCGACCTGGCTCAATAGAGAGTTTTGGCAAGTAATCCGACGGTCGCTTTCGACTGTATCTCGACGGAATCTGGAAAGAGTCGAGATACCGTATTTTTTCTACCGTCGCGGACTCGAACGAGTTTTGGCAAGTAACTTTCCTGTAACGCGACAGTCCTGTACACGAACGGAACAGAAGGCGAGGCGCGCCACCACCACGGGGGACGAGCGACTCCCGCCACAAAAATTGCGAGCGACGCTCGCGGGCGCGGCGGCGGAGGGGGTCGGGGGGGGGGGGGGGGGGGGGGGGGGGGGGGGGGGGGGGGGGGGGGGGGGGGGGGGGGCGGGCCGGACCGCAAGGGATCAAACGCCCCCTAGTGGGATATGATGATAACAGCGGGTGGTGTTATCCAGTTATCAAACCCCCCTCACGACCTCTGGGGGGGGTTGGATAACATGTTATCCGACCCCCTCCTAGAGGTCGTGAGGGGGGTTTGATAACAGGGGTGGTGTTATCCAGTTATCAAACCCCCCTCACGACCTCTGGGGGGGGGTTGGATAACATGTTATCCGACCCCCTCCTAGAGGTCGTGAGGGGGGTTTGATAACAGGGGTGGTGTTATCCAGTTATCAAACCCCCCTCACGACCTCTGGGGGGGGGTTGGATAACATGTTATCCGACCCCCTCCTTGAGGTCGTGAGGGGGGTTTGATAACTGGATAACACCCCCCGCTGTTATCAAATCCCACTGGGGGGCGTTTGATCCCATGTGACGCGGCCCCCCCCCCCCCCCCCCCCCCCCCCCACCGCCCCCACTCCACGCAACCCCGCTCCCCCCCCCCCCCCAACCCCCACTCCCCCCACCCCCCGCCGTTCCCCACCTCCCCCCACCCCCCCCCCCCACCCCACGCAACCCCCCCCCCCCCCCCCCGCCCCCACCCCCCGTCCCCCCACCCCCCGCCGTTCCCCACCCCCCCACCCCCCGCCTCCCACCTCCCCCCCTTCCCCCGACACGTTGAGGTTGGTGTGGTTCCGTGCGTCGACTGTTTCCATGTGCCATGCGTCCCGGACGCGCGTGGGATCCTCCGAACACAGCAAGCACCGCAAATGGGAGGTCCAGAAGTCTCGATCTCTCGTGTGACGTCCCTCTTCACGTCTGGTGGTCTGGCGCCACGTGTATCCCTGCCGTTTGTTTTCTCCATTCAAAATCTTCCATACACTCCCTCCGGATGCAGGCGTCTGAAAGGTCGGACATTGGTCATTTATGGACTTCCAAGAGTAAATTCCCGCGGGCGTGGCCTCCCCAATTCGTCTCTCATCCCGCAAGATACAGAGTGAGATCCTGTACAATCGAGTGGAGGAGTCGACGCAGTGCCATTGGCTGTGTCTCTGGTCACACCCCTCAGGATCAACAACAGGTGCCCTCACACTGCCAGCAAGACTGCACAACCACACGGGACCCAGCCCAACGTATCCAAAGACGCCGCCCAGTGCCACAAACAGGTGAAAGGGCAGGCGGCTGGCGGCTCCAGACCACGTCCTGCTGCAGGCCTCGCTCTGCGTTCTCTGTCGTCCCCCAGTGCCCTCTGCTGCCCCGCCGTTTGGGTGACAGTCCCGGTAGTGGGCCCCCCATGGTGCGGTAGCGCCCCCCAGTCCCCGTTGTGGGCTCTCTCACGCTCCGGCCAGTGGGGCACCAAAGCCTCCATCCGAGCCGCTCCGCCCCTCCCCATCCCTGCCTCCTCCCGTCGGGCCACCCCCCCTGGGCCGGCCGGAATCGTCACCCCTCCTCCCGGTACAGTTACCTATCGGGTTTCGGTCGCGTCGTGGGTGGCAAGTGGGGCCGCTCTCCTCCTTTCCCACCCGCCCCCTCCTGCCAACGACCGCTCCCGCAGGACGCGGCGCTCTGGTGTGAAGGGCGGCTGCCGCGGCCGCCCACGGCCAAGCCTCGCCACCCACTCATCTGGTGGCGACGACGCGCACGCGATCGGCCGCCTCCCCCCCACCCTCGGAAGGTGCTGCTCACCCCACCCCACCTCTGCTGGTCTGACGGTGGCGGACCGGGTCGGAGCGGCGCCGTGGGAGGGGGCGTGCGTGCGTGGCCGTTTCCCACCCATCCGGTTCAGGGGTGGGGGGGGGAGGGAGCAGAGGCGGGTTTTTCGTGGTGGGGGGGGGGGGGGTGGTCACGCTGGAACGCTGGTCACAGCCACCCCCCGCGGGCGGCGCCGCCAGCCAGCCAGCGCGCACGCACGCGCTGGTCGGCGCGGGCCGCTCTGTGACAGGGGGGGGGGGAGGGGGGCGGGGCGGGGGTGGGTCCCCTGGCCCTCGCTACGCGGGCCCTCGGCGCGGGTGTGCCCGCGGCGCGCGGTTCCGCACGGTGCGCAGTGGCGGTCCCCCCCACCGGCCGCGTGGCGCGTGCGCCGGCGGCGTAGCGTCGGGTCGTCGCGTCCCCCTCCCCCCCCGTCACGGACGTGTGCGCGCCGCAGCAGGGCCCCCTCGCCCCGCCCGCGTTGCCGCCGCCACGCTCGACGGGGCCGTTCCCCACTGCCTCCCCTTCCCCCCTCCCCCCACCGTCACCCCCCCCCACCCCCCCCCTCCCCCCCATCACCCGCACCCCCCCACGTCCGGGGCGCGTCGCCACCGGCAGTCACCGCGCTGGTAGCGGGGCGCGTGTCGTCCTCGCTCGTGGTAGCTCCCTTCCCCCCCAGCCCACACCCTCCCCGCCCACCTTCCTGGGTGCCCGTTTGCCTCCCTCGGCTGTTTGGGCCTTTCCCCGGTTGACTCTTGTTTTTTGGGTGGTGGCCTGGCCGGGGTGGCAGGGGGGTGGGGAGTCGGGTGCCTCGGTCAGTCAGGCGCCGGTGACGAGCCACGCCGGCCGTTTCCCTGCTCGCCCTCGCCCCGTATCTGTCTAGCCGCGCGGCCACGTCGGTGCACGTTACACGGGTTGCGTGTCTTGCCACACGCGGCCTGGGGTAGTGGTTTCGTTCTTCCGCCCCCGTCCCCGCTCCGCCCTCATCCCCGTTTGTTTTGTTTTCCTGCCGTTCTCAAGGTCGGGACACCCCAGTGCTGGTGCTACCGGCGCTGTCTTGCCGGGAGGGCCTGCATAGACCTCGTTACTCCTGCTCGCCCTATCGACTCCCCTACTACCTCCCCCCCTCTCCCCCCCCCTTTCTTCTTCCCCTCCCCTCTTTGCTCCCTCTGGGTGGCTGCGTCCTCATGGCGCAGCAGGCGCGGCCCGCCAACGTGGCGGCGTTGCCGCTCGCTGCCGCCCCCGCCACACCCGGTCGGCCGCCCGCGTCGGCACCATTAGCGGTGCCCGCGGCGGCGGGCGGGGTGCCGCCAGGTGGCCCCGGCGCGTCGGGGGCGGCGGCCACGGCGGCCACGGCGGCCACGGCGGCCACGGCGGCCACGGCGGCCGCCGCCGCCGCCGCGGCGCGCGCGTCTGCCGCCAGCGCGGCGGCGGCCGGGGCGGCCGCCGCGTCGCGTGCCGCCGCGGCGGCGGCGGCGCCCGTGCCCGTGCCCGTGCCGGCCCCCCCCCCGCCTCAACAACAGACGGTCATTGGGGTGGACGTGCGGGTGCCGGCGGGCGTCCTCGATGATGGCGCCGCGCTCTTCACCCGAGTGCCGCTGCAGCTGCACGAGCTGACGGGCGTGCGGCCAGCGCCGGCGCCGGCGCCCGCGCCCGTGCCACCGCGGCTACCCGTCAGCAGCGGCACCCCGTCGGCCATGTCGGTGGTGTCCATGGCGCCATCGGCGGCGCACGCGACGGCACGACCGCCGGTGCTGTTGCACTCGCCAACACCCGCGTCAGTCGCGGCGGCCGCGGCGGCGGCGGTGGCTGCGGCTGCCGCGGCCGCGACGGCGCGGGCGGGCGGCCCGCCGGCGGCGGCCTCTGCCGGTGCCTCCTCGGCGAGTACCTCCACCACCACCGCGGGCGGGCTTCTCGGCGCGGGCCTGCCCGGCAGCGTGAGGGGTGTCGTGCACCCGTCGGGGGTGTCGGGGTCGGTGGCGGGCGGCGTGGCGGTGCCGCCGAGGCTATCGCTGCGGGACTTTCAAAACTCGGCCACCTCCCTTGCAGCCTGCGGCCTGCCCGCGCGCCTCACGGAGGAGGCTCTCGAGTCTGTCATTGACCGTGCCAAGGGCATGTCCATCGGCACGGGGCTGCCCCCCGAGGAGGGCGCTCGCCACGTCACCGTGTGGCACAAGGTGGAGGGCCGCAAGATTGCGGGCAACGCCGCGCCGCTGCGGCGTAACCTGTACCGCTACCTGGAGCGCCACCCCGAGTGCGAAGTGTACCTGGAGCAGGACAAGCTGCTTGACGCGAATGGGGGGGTGGACCCGCTCACGGGGGAGAGCCTCACCACCTTTCACGAGGAGCACGTGCCCATCTGGCACACCCTCGAGGCACGAAAGGTAACCGGCAACGCGGCGCCGCTCAAGAAAAACCTTGCCGCGTACCTTGCGAAACACAAGCACTGCGAGGTGTATGACGGACAGGACAAGGCCCTCAAGGTGGCGCAGCAGCAGGCGGCGGCAGCAGCGGCTACGGCTGCGGGAGGGGCTGGGGGGGTCGGCATGGGTGTGGGAATGGGCATGGTGGGGCTTGGCTCTGGCGGCGTCGCCAGCGCTTCTACGCCGTCGTCCACGTCGGCTGTGTCGGAGCTGCCGTCGGGCCTTGGGCCACCCGCTGGCGGTGGTGGCGTTGGGGCCGGGGTTGCTGGCCGCGGCGGCATCGGCACGAGCGGCCTTGGCGTCGACGGCCTGGACGGTGGGGGTGTGGAGGACGACGGCGTGTACGGTGCGGGGACGGTTGCGTCTCCCTCTTCCATGTTGTTGTCTGGCGGTGCCGATGGCAACGGCGCGTCAAGAGGTGGGCTTGGTAGTGTCGGCGTCGCCGGCAACGGCGGCGGTTACCCCCCGGGGTTACACGGCATCGTTGCGGACGACGAAGACGATGGGGGTGTGGTGGTGGCAGGTACTCACCCTGGGCTTGCGGCGCCGCACTCCAGCCCCTTCCCTCGGGTGCAAGTGGTGCAGGTGGACGCGTTTGGGGAGCCCACGCATCACGTGCGGTTGGGCTCTGGTGGCTCTGGCGCGGACGCAGATGGGGTGGTGTCTGGCGGGCCTGCTGGGGTGGCCACTGGCGACAAAGTTGGTGGTGGCGGCGGCGGCGGCGGCATCGTCGGTGGCGGCGCAGGCGACAACGTCATGGAGCCTAGCTTGTTGACAACGCCGCCTGCGCAGTCTGAAGAGGTGGCGCTGGCGTCTGCCAAGCACCCCACGTCTAGCGGCTTTTCGAGCGGCGTCGGCAGCAGTGCTTTGCCCGGGACTGGCTCCTCGGCGGTTCCCATTTTTGTCCGCACATCTGGTCCTCCGGCTTCGGCGACCGCCGCGGCCACTGCGGCGGCCACTGCAGGTGGTGACCTCACCTGGTACGAGCTGAGCTCGTCGTGGTCCAATATGCCCGCTTGGCGCGCCGCCGCTGCCACTGGCGCTCATGCGGCGGCGATGGGCATTGGCGGCGGCGGCGAGGGCGGTGCCGCGGCGGACAGTGTTGCTGGGAGTGCGGGCGGCGGCGTCAGCGGCGTGGCCGGCGTCAGCGGCGTTGGCAGCTGGGGCGCTCCCACCCCCCCCAATGGCAGCCGAGGTATCCCCATCCCCGGACGCCTCGGCGTGGGCAGCAGTGGCACCCACCAACACGGAGTGGGAGTGGGCGGTGGTGGCCTCTTGGGTGGCCCTGGCGGCATCATGAGCGGCAGTGGGGGCGACGGTGGCCACCTGCGGGACGACTTGATGCTGTCTGGGGCGGGCGTGGGCTCCTTTGGCGGTGGCGCCATGAGCGTGACGCTCGGCAACACGCCGGGCGAGGTGGCCATGCTCCTTGGCGGCGGCCACACCCCGGTGGCCTGCTCCATTGACCTGGACCACGCGGCGGGGGCAGGGGACGCGGGGATGGACTTTAGCCCGTCCAACTTCCTCTCCCTCTACGCCAGTCCGTCGGAGCGGATGCTCACGTTAATGCAGCAGCGCAAGTAGCTGGGGCCTGTCGGGTGGCGTGCAGTGAGGAGGATGGGCTGGACAGCAGTAGCCAGGCGGGGGGACGCTGCAGGGCGGGGAGGCGGTCGCCTAGAGGCGGTGGCGGCTGCGCATGTGTACTCTCGTCGCCTGTTTTCTCCTCTTCCGCGCCGTTTGTGATGGTGCAAGCGGGTGCGTTTTTGTCGTATCTCGTGCCCGTTCTCATTTTTTTGGAGCCCGTCTCATGTGCTGGGCTCGTGCGTAACACACAACTGTCGGTTTTTTCTTTTTTCTTTGTTGCCATCTCGGCAGGCAAGGAGGGGTCCAACACCCGCCTGCGTGCTCATGCGATGAAGGTGCCCAGCTGATGCGCCAGGGGGGCATGGATGCACTGGTCGCGCATGCTGTGTCTGCGTGTGATCGCAAAGTGCTCTCCGTATTGGAGGCACCCTGAACCAGTCGTCCGACGGACGGCGCGAGGCAAACGTGGCTGGCAGCTTCGTCCGACGCTCCCCGTCGCGAGGCAGGCAGTATTGTTGCTCTTTCCCTGCACCGCCTAGAGCGTCCGCACGCCCGTACTCTGCTCCCTTCGCAGCTCCTTGATGGGCACCGACAGCAGCACCCCCCCCCCCCCGGCGCGGCCTCGGCGGCGCCCACGTCCAGCCACACCCCCAAGTCCACCGCCACCACGCGGGTCCAGCCGGCGGCCGCGGCCGGGTCCCCCCCCCCGCCCCGCCGGTGAGGTCCTCCCCCCTGAGCCACGACAGGCCGTCACGGGGTACGCCCAGCGCGGCGGCGGCGAGGCCCACCGCTGCGGCGGCCGCCGCGGCCTCGGCACCGCCCGACCCGGTGGCGGCGGGCGGCACCCACGTGACGACCACCTCCACACGCCACGGCGCGGCGGGCGTCGGCGCGGCGCGCACCTCCCACGTCACCGCGCCGGTACCGCGGGGCGGAGGGCCGGGGGGGAGGGGGAAGAGCACCAGCGCCGCGCCCGCGGGGAAGCGGGGGACCGTGCCGGGCGCGACGCGCATGTGGGTGACGGGCGGGTGAGAGCCGGGGGGGGGGGGGGGGGCGGGGCGGCGGGGGGTCGGACGGGAAGGCGACGTGTCCTTGGGGGGGGGGGTGGAGAGGGTTCCCGGCGACCACCACGGGGGGGAGGCTGTGGAGCAGGGGGTGCGGGGGATCAGGGGAGTGGGGGTAGGCACGGCCCGCCACCCCTGACCGCACGACGGGCAGGCCCGGTGTCAGTGCCGAGAGTGGCGACGCGGCCGCCGCGCCAGAGGCAGCGCCGCCGGGCACGGCCGCCGCGGCCGCGGCGGCCACCGCCGCGATCATGGCCGCGCTGGCAGCGGCCGCGGCGGCCGCGGCGGGCGACGCGGCAGCCGCGTCGCCCGCCAATGGCGACGCGGCGTCCCCACCCGCCAGCAATGGCGGGTCGGCTTCCCCCTCGCCGTCGCCGCCGACGCCCCGCCCCCGTGGGCGCTTCCCGCCCGTCCGCCCGCCATGCTGCGGGTAGCTGAGCGCCCGCCCCAGCCGCGGGTGCGGCGACAGCACCAGCGCCGGTGGGATGCGGAGGCCCGTGACGGCACCGCCCGGTTCGTCGGTGTGCAGGCCGACGCCCATGACCGCCGCGACGGTCGGGGCGGCGAGGACGCGCCGAAAGGCGCCAATGTCCGCGGCGGTGAGGCAGCAGTCAGGGGCGCAAAAGTCCGCCTCGAGGCGAAGGCGGAAGAAGCGAAGCGAAAAGACACGACGCCCGTCTTCGGCGGGCTGGCCCGCCGCGGCGGCAGCGAGGAAGGAGCGGACGTCGGGCTCGCGGAGGGCGGCGGGCTGGCCCTTGAACGACACCTCCACGTCGCGGCGCGTCTCGAGGCGCGCCGTCTTGGGCGACCGCAGCCCAAACACCGCCCGCACCCAGTAGCCGATGCGCTTGGTCGCGAGCGCTGCAGCCAGGCGGGTGGCCGACGGTGGCGGCGGTGGCGGCGGAGACGACAGCGGCGGCGCCCCCGCGGCGGGCGCCGCGCCGCCTGTGACCAGCGGCACCAGTTGCAGGAGCGCGTTGTGAATAAGCGCGCGGGGGATAAAGACGGTCGCCTTGGTCCGGGCGTCGTCAAAGTCCACCGCCAACACCGCCCGCGCCAGCAATCGTAGCCGCGTCTCCACATCCGCGTCGTCGGCCTGGGGGGCGTCCGCGGCGTCGCCGGCCGTCCCGCCGCCGGCCGCCGGGGTCACGGGGGTCTGGGGTCCGCCACCGCCACCGACGCCGCCGCCGACCGCCCCGTCCTCGTCGTCATCGTCGACCGCCATCACGCTGCCAATGCCGCCGTTTCCAATGGCGCCCCCCGCCCCCAACCCGTTGCCCCTCCCACCCGCTGCTAGCACTGCATTCACGACCGCCGAGCTGGCAGGCGGCAGCGTGTGCACAATGGACATGTCGGTGGCCACGGGGGGAGGGACTGCCGCGCCGCCAAAGGGAGGAGGAAGGCCCGGCGAGTCCACCACTTCCATGGACCGCCGCCAGCGGCACGCCGAGAGCGAGGCCCCGCAGCGCCAGACGACAACGGGGATGGAGGAAAAGAGAAGGGAGCCGTGGGGAGTAGCAGGTACGGGATGCAGAGAAGAAAGGTGGGTAGCGTCTGGGGGGTTGCAGGCTCGCCCCCTCTGCGACTTCGCGCGGGCTGTCGGGGCGCGCGGTCGACCTGCGCGGGAACACACGGGCTCGTGGGTGGACTCCCGTGAAACGCCGTTTGTTAGTCCACGCAGGTCAGCAAGCTGGAAATTTGATTGGAATTATAGGTCATGATACTGCTCGAGCGCCTGTCTTTGCATGCATCCTATGGCAAGAAATAATTGTTTCCAACTCGCCTGAAGAATTTCGGCTATGTGGGAGGCTGGCGCGCGGAGGGCATGCGCTTGCACCTTGTCGTCCTTTGCCGACCCGACCAACCGACAGTCGTCTGCCGCGATGCCGAGCATCGCTCAGCACCGCCTGCACGGCCACACGCCTTTGCGACCGCATGTGCGCGGCCACCCCCCCCCTCCTTCCGCGGGCGGATCACCTGCTCGCCTGGCCTGTCCCGGTTGGTGTGGCGCGACGTGTCGGCGGCCACGCCGAGCCGGCCCCTCTGCCGCCGCACGCGGTCGGCTGGTAATATTTTGGGCCGCAAGGGCGCGGTTGCCGCGTGAATGGTAGTCCTTGCCGCGGGGGCAGGGCGGGGGGTGGGGGTGGGGGTCTTGGCGAGTGGCTGCATGGACCTCGCGCGCGCGCGCGCCGAGAGGATGGCGTGTGTGTGAGGGGGGTACGGGTTTGGGGCTGGGCCCCGACGGAGCTTGTTTTTGGGTGGTTTGGCGCGCCGCCTTTGTTGTTACCACGGCGTGGCACCGCCGCTGCGGCCGGCCGTGCGTTCCACTGTCGGTGTCGGGTGGGGGCGGGCGACTGGGAAGTCGCGGCGCCGCTGCCGTCTACGGGGCTGGCGCGGTTCTACTGCCCTTGTCAGTTCCTGCCGGCCGGTCGTGCTTCGGCTGTGTTTATTTGTACTCGGTCCCGGGGGGGGGGGGGGAGGGTGGCGGGCGGCACTGGAGGGAGTGTCTCGTGTGTCTGACCTTCTATCTCTGCCGTTTGGTGCACCCGGCCACACTCCCATGCCGTCCCCGTTTTCCCCGCCGTCCGGGTGCCGCTGGCGTCGCGCGGGGGTGAACCCTCGGCCACCACTTTTGGGCGCCCGGGGAGCGCTGGGCGCTGCGGGGGCAAGTATGGGCGGGGGGTGGGTCCACGGCACGCGCCACTGGTGGTGCCTGGACGCCCACGGGGACCTGCCATAGGGTCCCGCCCGTTTTCTTGGTGTCAACCGTCTGCTGTGAGCGGCCGGGGGGGGGGGGGTGCCAAGCGCCGCCCTCTACGCCGCCGACGGCGGCACGACCCGACGGAGGTGTGCGGTCGCCGGCGGTGGCGGCGGCGGCGGCCGCAGGGGGGGTTCGTGGGGGGGTCGGCCGAGCACCTGCGGCCGTCGGGGTAACCGCTCCCCGCGGGTGCCGAGCGGCAGCGGAGGGACGAGCGGAAATATCGATCCTTGCTGCCGAGTGCCCATCGGGTGGTGCTGGGGGATGTAACGGGGGGGGCCTCGGCACCCCTGCCTGCAGGTACGCGAGGCGGTGAAGGGGGGGGGGGACGCCACGCCGTGATCTTGGCGTCGACCCCTGAGGACGACCATGGACGGCGCGCCACGCACGCCTGGGGATCATTTCAGCACACGGGGTCGCTGCCGCGAACGGCCGATGCGGCCGCCACCCCCACCGGTGCCGCCACGGGTAGACGAGGCGGGGCTTGCCGGGGCCGACGGCAGTCGTCTGCCGCGGTCCCCGGCGCTGCCACCGCGCAGTGCTCGTGAAGCCGCGGATCCCGGGTGGCTACCGCCGCCGTCGTTCCGTCTGGGATACCCGGCCGGCCGGCTGGGACGGGGGTCCGCGAGCGACTGCGACCCGGCTGGGCTCTGAAGGGTGGTGTCTGTGGCCGTCGTTGCGCTTTCCAACGCCGCCGCCGCCGCCGCCGCCGTCACCGCCGCCGTCGCCGCCGCAATAATCATGGGGCTCCTCGTCGGAGTACCTGCATGCGACGTATGAGGAGCCCCTCCGCCGATCCTGACGTTTCCCGCTGCCGCCTGGCGTGTCTACCACGTCACTGTCCGCCGGCCGCGGCACAACCGCAGGGTTTGCACGTCGAGTCGGTGGAGCGGGGTTGTGAGGGGGGTGAGGCCGCGCTGGCCGCACTTCCGCGTCGCCATTGGGGTGTGTGGTGGGGCGGCTGCAGGGCGGCGCGTGGGCGAGGGTGGGCAGCCCCCTTGCGCGACGGGCACGCACGAGACGCTCTTGTAGCGTCATTCAGGGGCAGCCACAGGCGCCGACGGCAGCTGCGGCTGGTGGCCTCGGCGGCAGGGGGGTCTGGGTGGCGTGCCTGCTCTGGACGGCAGCTGCGGCGGGTGGTGGCGTGGCGTGACGTTGCCGCCACCGGCGCGGCGATATTCACGAGGCACGGCGGGAACAGGCGGTCACGGCCATCGGCGGCGGCAACTACGGGGAGCGGCAGCCGCGGTGACGGCGGCGGGCGCGCACAGTCAACGGCTACAGACCAGAAGGGTCCACCCGCGGTGCCAGTGCTGGAGTTCTCCACGGAGCCAGTATCCGCGCCATTGGCGGGTGGGAGTCCCGGGCTGGAGCGTATCCCCACCTTACTCCTCTCCCCCGCCCGCACGACTGCAGCCGCGGTGACGGCGGTCATCACGGATGCCGCTCCCAGTACCTCGTTAAGGACCTACACGCCAGGGCCAGTTCGTTGTCGGCGTCGCCCTTCCCCATTGTTTGGGGGACAGAGGTGGTGGTCACGCACCGCGAGAGGAGGGGGACGTCACGACAGCGTCGGCGAAGGTCGGTGCGCCGGTAAGCGTTGCGCGTTGGCTTGGCGGCGACAAGGCGCCGTCGTCCCCTGTTGGACTACCAGCGGGTGTGTGAGGTCTCCGCGCGCATAGCTGGTAGGCAATATGGACGGCGTGCAGCGCGTCAAGGGGGAGGTGGTTGTCGCGGTGGATGCGACGGATGAGTGCTTGCGCGATAGCATGCCGCTGGCTGGTGCGTTTGGACCCTGGGGCGGGCCGACCGAGCGTGGTGGCGGCCGCGGCGGGCAGGGTGGTGGTGGAGACGGTCACCGCGGTGGCCGTGGAAGTGACTCGGAGCATACGCTGAGCGGGCACACATCTCCACCCGGCCAGCCGGTGCGGTTGTCGCTGGACCGTGACAGCGGTGCGGCCAGCGGCCAGCCGAGTGGTGACATCGGCAGTCGCTGCGGCCTGTTGGACTGTGGCAGTGAGACAGGCAGTGGCAGCTGCAGCTGCAGGAGAAGTCGTGGCAGCGGCAGTGGCAGCGGGGTGGGAAGCAGGGATGGAGGGAGCGCTGCTGATGGCACCGGCACTGGTGGTAAGCGCACCGGTGGGCTCTCCCCGTTGGCGCTCCCACCCCCACCGCCGCTGTTGCCGTATGGTGACTCACACTCGCTATGTGACGGCACCGCGCGGCTGGGCGGGGACACCAGCGGCCTGCGGGACCTGCTGCAAACTCCCCCCCAATGTCTCACCACGATGGGCATTGGGTCACCATTAGACCTGGACATTGCCGTTGGCGGGATGGGGAGTCTTGGCGAGATGGGCGGCACGCTCGGCGGGGTGGGGGGTCTTGCTCCCGTGGGCCAACTCTCTGGCATGAGCGGCATTGGTGGCATGGGCGGTATGGGCGGCCTTGGTGGCCTCAACGGCGTGGGCGGCCTTGGCCTTGCCGATCTAGGCAGCATGGGCGGGCTCGGTGGCGTGGGCGCGAGCCTGGGCATGGCGCTGGGCCTGTCGGCCGAGATGGGGCTGCTGAAGGGGTTTTCTTCTGTTGGTGCTAATCTAGCCAGAGGAGGGGGGACGAGCGACCTGGCAGCGGGTGACACGGATGCGGCTATAGGCCTCGGGGCCCTGTCAGTGGACAACGCCATGGTCATGGACCTGATGGACGACAGGCCGCCTGCGACGAGCCTTCCTCAGGACCCCCGGTCGGCGGCAGCCGCCGGTGCGGTCCCACACGCGGACGCCACCGCAGTCGCCACAACGCCGTCTGGCCCGGGCGCGCTGACCACAGAAGCTGAGGGCGCAAACGGCTGCGGCGGCGGGCGTGGCAACCTGGATAGTCTTGCCGTGGGCGCGACCACTGCGGGCACCGCGGCCACTGCAAGTGTCTCGGCCAAGGACACACAAGCGCGGCCCGAGGGTGCCAGCCCCCGGCATCGTCATAACGCGTTGAGGTCCAAGGCCGCTTCCCCGACTTCCCGTGCCGACAGTCGGCATGGAGATAGCCGCAAGGTGGCGCCCCCGAAAGCTGAGTACCGGTGCACCTTTGAGGGGTGCTCTAAAACGTTTGCTCGGCGCTATAACCGGGTGGTGCACTCGCGCAAGTAAGTTTGAGCGGAGCGGGGGGAGGGCGCGTGTGAGTGGGCGCTGTGTCGGCCACCTGGGGCTGGGTGCTTGGGACAACCGACCGATCGGTCGTTCAGTGGGGACAACTGCGATACTAACGGCCCTCCTTGTACTCATGTGTTTGGCGCCTTGTTGGTTGATACTCCCGGCGACTTCTGCCGTTGGATTACACCTCAGGCACACTGGCGAAACACCCTATCAGTGCCCCCACATGGCGTGCAGCCTGCGCTTCAAGTGGCGGAGCAGTCTCGCCCACCACGCACGTTCCGTACACGGCAGCTTCACCCCCGCCTCCTCCCCAAGCTCCGTCACGATTTCGGCCGGCGGCGGTAGCGGAGGGCCGTCGCCTCGGAACGTTACGCCCCTGGGCGACACGGGCACCTCCGCCGCTGATGCGGTGGTTGCCCGGGCGGCCGTGGTTGCTGGCTCGGCTGCCACCGCGGCTGCAATCACGGCCGGCGGTTCCGGCGTCGCAGCGCCATCGGGCGCATCATTGGATGGCGTTCCACCCCCTCAAGACCTCAACCTATGCACCCGGGCCGCCGATAAAGACGTGACCATGCGGGACGCGTCCGCAGGAGCGTCTTTGGCAGTGACGCCGTTGCCGCTGCCGCGCCCCCCCCCCCCCCGCCGCCACCAAAGCGGATGGCGACCAAGGGGCGCCGGCAGCCGGCAGCCAAGCGGCCCACGCGGGCCGCAGTAGACACCAAGGCTGGAGGTCAGCCGGATGAACCTGCCGTCGTCGCCACAAGCGCCGCCGCCAGGCCTGCGACCACTTCCGGTACGGCGCCCCCCCCCTCGTCTCCGCCTCCCCTTCCTCCTCCGCGGCCACTCGGGGGCGGCACCTCCAAGATTGTGCGCGTCGGATCTGGCGTCAGCGCCAAGTCGCTCACTGCCATGGGTGTTGCCGCAGCGGCGGCTGCCGCCGCCAATATGGGGGCTGCTGCTGGCAGCCGAGGCGGCGTGGCGCACCGAGGCGGCTTCGCGGGGCGGGTACCCGGAGGCGGGCGGGCGACCAAAGCGGTGAGGCGGCCCAGGGCGGGAACCGCCGCGGCGACCAAGGCCGCGCGCGCCGCCCTGGCCGCCGCCGCTGCCACGACGACCAATGGTGGTGGGGGCGGCGGCCGGCTAGCCTGCCCGTCTCTGCCGCAACCACCGCCGCCGCCATTTGGGTTCGTGTCACCACTCGCGCCGCCGCCCCGCCGGTCGTCGTCAGAGACTGCGCGTGCGCGCGCAGCGCGCAGTGGGGGCGCTAGTCGGGGTGGTGGTGGCGGTGGCGGCAGCGACGGCGATTTCGGCGTCGGCGGCGGTGGCCGCGGCGGCGACGGTGGCGTCGGCGGTGTCATCGGCGGCGGTGGCAACGGAGGTGGTATTGGCAGCGGCGGCGGGGTCGGCAGCATTGGCGGCGGGGATATGGTAATGGACTCGTCCCACGGCTCTGGGCACGCGCCTATGGACACTCTCTCTGAGACCGGCGCTGATGCGTGCCTCTCTGCGTGCCTCTTGGCGGGCCCGTCGCCGCCCGTGTTGCGTCCCCCTCCGCCGCCATCTGGCATGCCCCCTGCGGCGGTGGCGGCCGCGCTGGGCATGACCTGTGACGCTTCCGAGGAGGGTTTCGGTGCCCCCACCGGCGCGTATGCCGACCATGGCGGCGGCGGGGTGGGCGCCGGTGGCATAGTGACGTTGGGAGCCGCCGGCATCCCCGGCTGCGCGCCGTCTGACATGGCGTTTCTGGAGGAAGCGGTGCGGGACCCGCTGCTCGAGTCGTGGATCTGTGGGGACTCCCTGACGGGTGCGCCGCCGCTGGGCGTGACGGCTGGCGTCGCCGCTGTCAGCGGCGGTGCAGGTGGGGCTGATGGCGGCGCGCCGGGGGGCGGCGGCGTGGGCAGCAGCGGTGGCGGCAGTGGCGGCGGCTGTGGTAGCGGCGGCAGCGGCGGCGGCAGTGGCGGCTGCCGCGGCGGCGGCGCTGTCCCGCTAGCCTCTGCCGCAGGAGCGGCGGCGGTGGCCGCCGATGCGGTAGCGCTGGTGGACGAGGGAGCCCTCAAGGCGCCGCTCACCACCGACGAGGACCACCCGTGGTTCTTTTTCGACGAGCCCCATCCGTGCGGCCTGGACGACGCGGACGGCCTCGCACCGTCGACACGCGACTATGGGCGACTGTTTTGAGCTCCCCTCCTCGCCCCGCACGGCGAGCGGGTGGTGCCGCCGGCCGTGGGGGTGGAAGAGAGGAGGGAAGAAGGGGCAGGGGTCGAGGCTCGGTCCACCTTCCCCACCCCCACCGCGCGAGAGCGGGAGTCTGTTGGATTCAGACTGGGACTGGGAAAGGTGGGAAAGGAGTTTGAGGGATAGGGCTGGGGACGGAGGGATTGGAGAAAGTGAGGTGGTGAGGCCGGAGGGGGGCAGGAGGGGGACAACGTCAGCGGAAGCGGCGCGCCGGAGTCCCCGCTCCCTCCCCTCCAACGGTCATTCCAAGAATACATCTATAACTCACACACCACGCCCGATGGGTGCTCGTCGTCGGACACCGCGGCGCGCTTCACGCCCACGGCGGCCGCGGCCGAGCAGGAGAGAGGATACTGAAACATGAGAGGGGAGTCTAGCGCGTTCCCCCCCCCACCAACGACACTGCGTTGGCCACCATCGCGGTGGGGCGGTGGCGGCCATCGCCGCCTCGCGGTGGAGGGACCCCGGCCGCGCGGCGGACGCTGACGGTATTCAGGGCGGGATCTTGCAGCGGCGGCTGCACACGAGGGCGGCCTGCGTGGCCAATGAGCGGGGGTGGCGATGCGGCGCACTGCCGTGCGCTGCGTGGCCTCGCGTCGCCGTCGTGCTCGACTTGGGCTCGCCGTCTACGATCCGCTGCCACCGACGTGCCGCCCGACACCTCGCCACCCCCCCCCTCTTCTTGGCGAGCCCCGCTCTTTTCCCAGACCAGACGCTCTTTCTGCCCGCCCCCCGCCCATCCTCTCTGACCACACCCTCCCCCCCTCCCCAACCACGACCGCAACTCCATTCTCCCCTGTCCGACGACGTCCCCCCCGTCAACCCCATCTCGGCCAATCCCTCTTCCCTTCCCCCGACCCACCCCCCCCCCCCCCACGGGACTACCTCTGCCGTTGACTGTGCTGACCCCTTTATTTTCCCGACTGAGAGGATGGGCGGCGCCGCCCCCCCCCAGCCTCCCCCCGAGTTGGAACTCGTGTCTCCGGCCGGAACCCCCGCCCCCACCCCCCCCCCCGCGGAGTTTGCCTTTTGGACCGACTACCTGCGCCCGCTGCGGCCCGGCGAGACCCCCCCCCCTCCCCCCCCCGAGCTCGCCCAGTGGGCCACCGAGACCGCCTACGCCGCCGCGCTCGGCGGCGCCTGGGGCGGCCGCGCCGCCCTTACCGCCGCGTCGGCCGCCGGCGCGGTGGGCGCGCCCGCCGCCGCCGCGGCGGTGTCGTCTGGGGTGCTGCGGACGGGCGGCCGCGTCGCGGCGTTTGCGTCGGCCGTGTCGGCGGGGCGGCTGGCGCTGGGGGGGCGGGGCTGCCGGCGGGGGCGGCGACCGCCACGGCGGCGGCGGTGGTGGGCGCCGCTGCCGCCGCCGCGGGGGGGGTAGCGCGAGGTGGGGGGGGGGTCCGCGCCGCGGCGGTGGGGGGGTGCTGGGGGGGGTGCTGGGGGGGGTGGCGGCCGCGGCGGAGGCCGCTGCCGCCGCCGCGATTGCGGCACTGGAGGATGCCAGGGGGGGGGGGGAGGCGGTGAAGGGCGAGGCGGAGGAGGCGGCAGCGGCGGCGGCGGCGGCGGCGGCGGTGGCGGAGGGGGGGGGGGGGGTGTGGCGCGCGTCATTGGGACGATGGAGGCGTCGCTGCGGGCGCACCCCGCGGTTGTGGCTCGGGCGGCGGGGGGAAGGGGTGGGGGAGCGGCGGCCTCACCACCCGACACGCCGGAGGGAAGGGGGGTTCCCGCCGACGGTGACCGACCATGAGTGGCGGCCGGGCGGGGTCGGGGGGGGGAGGAGAGGAGGGGGGCCGCACCGGGCGGGCTGGAACGGGCGCCGCCGCCGCCGCGCCGTGAGGACGGGAGGAGGGACAGCCGCCGCCACCTCCCGCCTGGCGCCGGCCACCCTGGTGGCGGCCGCCCCGCCGCGGCGGGCCGCGCCCGTGACCACACCCACGGGGGCTCTCCGGGGGGCGGCGGCCCTGCTGCGCCGCGTCGTGCATCGCGGGCGTCACTGCCAACGTGTCCTGCTCGCGCCCAGCCGCGACGCGGGACGGCTGCCCCCATTGGGGTGCGGGTCGCTTTCCCGCCCAAAAAGTGAACAAAGTATACGTACAGGACACATCCACCGCGTCGTGCTCCGCGTCCATGCAGCCCAGCTCCTATGGCAGCAGGACCGCGTCCGACCCCGCCGCTACCTCCCACCCTCCTCAAAAAGAAAAACTCACCCCCCAAAAAACAGGTGCGCTCCCTCACTGGCAGTGACGCCAGCCACATCCCCCCACCCCCCTATGCACCAGCCGCTGCCATCAAGGCGCAAAGCGGACGCTGCGAGGGGGCCCCCCGGCAGCCCCCCCGCCACCATTCGCGACGCCCGCCGCGCCCCCCCCACCACCCCCGCCCCGGCGGCGACGCCGCCGCCGCCCGTCGCCACCGCCCATCCCAGTCCCTTCGGCCTGGGCCGAGGCGGCGGCCGCGGCTGCAGCTGCCGCCGCCGCGGCCGCCGCCGGGTCCACCCGCGCCGCCCACCCCCGGTCGTGGGTGGCGGCGAGCTCCGCCAGCCGCACCCGCGCGCGGAGGCCCAGCAGCGGCGCGCCGCAGACAGGCGGCCACGCCGAAGCAGCGGCGGCAGTGTCGGGGCGCCCGCCCAGGGAGGCGGACGCTCCACCCGTCGCGTCGCGGGTGTACCCGCCGCTGCCGTCGCCGTCCACGCAGTCGCCGTCGCCGCCACAGCCGCCGGCGCAGCCGTTGGAGAGGCAGCGGATGGCGGCAAAGGCGGCCGTCTCGACAGGCGCGGGGGCGGTGGCCCACAGCGCGGCGCCGCCGCCGGCCAGCAGCGCGACGAGCGCGTCGGCCGCGTCCTCCCGTGCCGCCATCGTCACCGTCGCTGCCGCTGGAGCCGCCGCACTGACCGGGCCGCTGCCGTCGCTGACGCCGCCGCCGCCGCCGCCATTGCCGCCCGCCCATCGGCCCGCAGCGGCAGCCAGCAGGGGCCCCACCGCGGCGGCGCGAACGGCGCCACTGCTGACCACCCCCGCGGCAACGAGGTGCCCCACAAACGCGGCCACGTTGGCCTCCCGCCGCCGCGCGCGGGCGGCGAGGACCGCCACGTCCACCGCCGCGACGCGGCCGGTCGGCGAGCGCGTCGACCGGGCGGCGACGGCGGCGAGGGAGGCCGCCACGTCCCGGGGGGGGGCCACCCCGCCCGCCACCGCCGCGGCGGTGAGGGAGGCAGCAAGCGCAGAGAGCGCCACGGGGCGCACGCCTGCGGCGGCAGTGGTGGCGGCAGCAGCCGCGGCAGCGGGAGTGTTAGTGGCGGTGGTGGTGGCAGCGGCGGTGGTGGCAGGGGCGGCGGTGGCCAGGGGGAGGGAGGGAGGGGCATGCGCCGCGACGCGCCCGTCCGCGGTGCCACGGCGGTGGGAGATGCCCCACGGCCACGCCGGCGGCGGGGTGGCACGGGCGGCGGCCACTTCCGCCTCAGCCGCCGCCGCGAGCGCGCGCAGCCGCGCGGCGACACCCCCACCGCCCGCCACGGCCGTCAACTCTGCAAACAGGGTGGCCAGCAGCAGCGCACGGATGCTCGGCACTCCCCTCCTTGGCGACGGCGGCGGCGACGGCAGCATCGGCGGCGCGGCGGTGCCCCCCGCCCCCCCCCCACCGCGGGCGCCGCGGCGGCCTCACCAGCGGGCGGCGGCAGCGGCGGCGCCCGCTGGCGCGGTGGCTCGCTCAGCGGGCCAGTGCCACAAAACCAGGCGGCGACGCGGGCGTAGACGGGGAGGAAGAGCTCCCCATCCGACAGCGCAGCGGCGAGCTCGGTCACCACCGCCAGCCCGTCGGCGGCCGACGCCACCCGCGCCGCGACCGCGTCAAGGACAAGGGTGACGGTGGAGAACTTGGCGGCGCTCACCTTGTTCAGTGCCACCCGCGTGGCACGGCCGACCGCTACCGCCGAAGGTAATGGCGGGGGGGGGGGGGGAGCGCGTCGCCGCTGTCATTTCCGTCACTGTCGTCGCCTCCGTCGCTGCCACCGCCGTCGTCGCCGCCGCCGCGGGTGGGCGCGCCCGCGGCGGCCAGCACGTCGGCGACGGCGTGGCCGCCGACGAGGGCGGCCACCACCCCACCGGGGACACGGCGTGGACGCCAGGCAACGGCATTCGCAGCTTCGGGCACCGCCATCCCTGCCCGGGAAGGAAGGGCGGAGCGGGACGGGGGTCGGGGTGGCAAACGCTCGGGGTGACAGAGGAGGCCAGTGTTGGTATGTCTTCAGTCGTAGGTGACTTATGTCGTGAGCGACTTGGTCGCCGTGGGGATGACGCGTCGGCGAGGCCGCCCGTTGGAGGATGCGGCCGTCTGCGCTCCACGTGGCCAGCGGCACCCAGTTGGCCGACGCCCGAATGCACAGGCCGAAGTGGATCCATCGACGAGTATTTGGGTGTCAGAGCAATTCTCTCAGGGGTTTCCGGGGGTCAAAATTGTTCAATACTCTCGAAGTACGACTTCCCATCGAAAAAAGCGCGCCAACCCACGGCTGCCCGACGTGTGCGAGGCAGGTGGTGCCTTGACCGGATCGGAGGCGCAACGGTGTTGTGACAGAGCCGTGCTGCGCTGCCGACCGGCCGCCCGTGGACGACGCTCCACCGGCTGGTGGCGTCCTCGCAACGCTTCCCACCTTCACAGCCGTGGCTGTCTGTCTCGCACCAAGCAGGTACGGGACGAGCGTTGTCTCTTCTCCCCCCTATTTTTCAAGTTCTCTTGCCCTTTGTCCTGTCCTTCCTTCCAGGGCGCCCCGCTACCTTGTTCGCGTCGCAACCCCCCCCCCACCCTCTCGAGGCGCCATGGCCGCGTCTGTGGGCTTCACGCCCTCTGCCGGCTTGGACCTAGCGTTTGGAGACGGCGCTGGCGCGGCCGTTGCTCGTGCCAAGCTGCTCGTGGTCGGCGCTGGGGGCATTGGCTGCGAGCTGCTGAAGAACTTGGCGGCCACCGGCTTTCGCGGGGTCGCGCTCATCGACCTGGACACCATTGACGTGTCCAACCTCAACCGCCAGTTCCTCTTTCGTCGCCGCCACGTGGGCGCGCCCAAGGCCGACACCGCCGCGGCGCAGGTGGAGGCGCTGGTACCCGGCGCGGCGGTGGCGCCGCGGGTGGGCAACATCAAGGACAAGGCGTTTGACGCTGACTACTTTCGGGGCTTTGACGTGGTGCTCAACGCGCTGGACAATGTGGAAGCGCGGCGGCACGTCAACCGCATGTGCCTGGGCGCGGGCGTGCCACTGGTGGACAGCGGCAGCACCGGCTACAATGGCCACGTGGCGGTTATCAAGGGCGGCGCCACCGAGTGCTACGACTGTACGCCCAAGGCCGCCCAAAAGGTGTACGCCGTGTGTACCATCCGCAGCACGCCAGACAAGCCGGTGCACTGTGTGGTGTGGGCGAAGGCGCTGTTTGACCTCATGTTTGGGCCCGAGGACGCGTCCAACGTGCTCGCCGACCTGGACGGGGGGGGGGTCCACGCCTCGACCGAGGGGGAGCCTGCTGCCGCGGATGGGGGTGCAGAGGCGGCGGCGCCGGCCGCATCGGCGCCAAATGGGAACGGCGCCGCCGCTGCGCCGGCTGGTACCAGCGCAGCTGCTGCGGACGCCACCCCTGCCACCAGGCCCGCCGCCCCGGCCGCCTCTGCTGACGCAGAGGCAGAGGCGCAAATAGCCCGCCAATCCGACGGGGACCCCACGTCGGTGGAGAAGGACGACGCCAAGCGGGTGCGCTACGACGGCACCGAGGCGCCCGACGCGTTTGTGACCCGCGTCGCCCACCGGGTTTTTCACGCAGACATTGCAGAGCAGGCGGCGATGGCGGACCTGTGGACAAAGCGCGAGCCGCCGACGCCCCTGGATGTGTCGGCGCTGGCCGCGGCCGCGGCGGCAGGCGGCGGCCCGTCGGCGGGCCTCCAGGCCGCCGCCGCCGCTGGCACGCTGGACCTCCTCTCCCAGACCCCCTGGGACGCGCCCGCGTCGGCGGCGGTCCTGCTGGGCACCCTGCAGCGCCTCGTGGCCACCCGCGCCGCCGCGTTTGGCACCCTCACCTTTGACAAGGACGACGCGGACGCGCTGGCGTTTGTGACGGCGGCGTCCAACCTCCGCTCCGCCGCGTACGGGGTGCCGCTGCAGTCGCCGTGGGCGGCCAAGGGCATTGCCGGCAACATTGTGCACGCGATTGCGACGACCAACGCGGTCGTTGCGGGGCTGCTGACGCTCGAGGCGGTCAAGGTGGTGGCCGCCGCGGCGGCGGCGGGCGGCGACCTGGCCGCCACGCGGAGTGTGTTTGTGCTCAAGGAGCCGTCGGGGGATGGCGCCAAGGGGCGCCCGCGGCGGCTGTGCGTGCCGGAGCGGCTCGCGCCGCCCGTGCCGTCGTGCTACGTGTGCTCGTCGGGGCAGCTGGCGCTGCGGGTGGACACGGCCACCTTTACGCTGCGGACGCTGGTGGAGGGCGTCCTACGTGGGGAGCTGGGCGTCCTCGAGCCGCAGGTGTCCGTGTCGGGCCCCGGCGACTACCACAACACGCTGTTTGAGTGTGGCGAAGGCCTCGAGGCGGACGAGGTCGCCGCGTACGAGGCCGCTCTCGACACGCCCCTTGCGGACCTCCGCGTCGGCCACGGCGCGGCGGTGGGCGTCGAGGACTTTGCGCAGGCGCTCAAGGTGACGCTCCACGTGGCGCACGTGGAGGGTGGCTTTGACGCGGAAGCCCACCCGCGGCCTTGGGAGGTGGTGGGGCGGCCGCCGGTGGCGGCCACCGCGGCCACCGCCGCCCCTGCCGCCGCGGCGGCGGCGGCGACGCCCGACGCGGCGGCCGCGGCGCCCGACGATGCAGACGAGCTGTCCATTGTGGAGGCGGCGCCGGCGGCGGCGGCGCCCGCCGCCGCGGCGACGCCGGTCAAGAAGCGGCCCCGCGACAGCGCGGGCGAGGCGGAAGCCGGGGTGGCCAAAAAGGTCAAGACCGCCGCCACCGACGGCGGCAGTGGGGGGGGGGCGACGGCCGACGACGACGACGTCCTTACCATCGACTGATCGGGCGGTCTTCCCCTCTTCTCTTTTTTCTGTGCTTTTTTTTTTCTCTTCGCTTCTGCACGCCCGTTGGCACGCCGTGCCCGCCCGCCGAGCGGCAGGCGGTGGAAGAGGGTGGGTGACGCGGCTGGGGTGACGCCGGGACCAAACTGGCGGCTACACACCCCTGGTCTGTGCTCCCGCCCTGTCCATGCAAGCCGCGCGGGCACCGCCGACGCGGCGCCCACTACCCACGCGCCGCGACGCGAGCGGCGCGTGCCGCCGCGGGCCGGCCGCCCGCGCGCGCACCACGCCGCCGCGGCAGCGCCCGCCGCCGTCCACCGCAAGGGGGGGGGGGGGACACGCCGCTGCTGCCGCCGTCGCCGTCGCCGCGGCCGCCACCGCACGCCGCCGCCCGTCCACCCGCCGACCCGCCCGCCCGCCCGCCACCGTCAGGGCGGAAAACGGGCTGGTCACCACCCGTCAACGACAGGCGCCCCTCCCCTCCTCCCCCCCTCCCCCCTTCCCCACCCCACCACACCACCGCACCGCCGCATCACCACACCACTAGATGTCACCGCCACGGGCGGCTGCCGACGCCGTGGCGGCCAGTGCACCCGCCACCGCCGCGCGAGCGACGGCGCGGTCGACGGGCGGGGGGGTGGCCACCACACTCGCCACAGGCGCGCGGGCGCGCACGGGCACCGCCGCACGCTCCCCCGCCCACTCACCGCCCCTTTCCACCCACCCAATCGCCTCCCCACCACACCACCGCCGCCACCCGCCCAGTGCCAGCGGCAAATGCCGGGGTCTGCGACCGTGGGGAGCGCACGGGCAGGCGCGCCCTCGCCGCGGCCAGCGGCGGCACCTCAGCCCGCCCGCGGGGGGGGCTCGTCGGGCGGGGGCGTCCAAAACACCACGTTTTGGCACGCCGACGCCATCATGGCGTACTTGGGGTTCCACTGCCGCCGTGTACATACAGAGAGAATGGGGGAGGAAGAGGGGAGCGAATGGCAGACAACCATGCCCGCGAGAGACGGGCAAGAGGGCCAACAACCAAGCGAGAACGAATGCACAGCTGTGTCAGTCCAGAGCGCTGGCGGCTGCGGCAGCAGCCACCGCCGCCGCGGTAGCGGCCCGCATTCCCGCCAGGCATCCCCTACACAACTACCGGTAACACCCCCCCGCACGTGCGCACCCCCCACCACCCTTGGTCCAGCTGCGCCCCCCCCCACCACCACCATGGCCGAGCTGCACCTGCACCCCATCGATAGGTCCTCGCCGCCCCCTCTGTTCCCTCACGTCCGCATCCTCCCAACATACCTTGACACACCCCACGGCGGTAGCGTGGCCGCCCAGGCGGGCCACCTCCCGCCGACCGGCGACGCTCCACACGACCACCTCCCCCCCCGCGGTGCCAGCCAGCACGTACGCGGCGTCTGGGGTAAAGGACGCCTCCATCACGAGCCCTTCCGCTTCGGCCGGGACGCCCCCGGCGGGGGGAACGGCGCCCCCCGGGAGTGGCGGCGGGGGTGCCGTCCCACTACCCGGCACCCCCCCCCCCCCCACCGCCACCTCATCCAAAAAGACGCCCGTAAACGCGTCGTACAGGCGCCCCCCCCCCCCCACACTCGTCAGCAGCAGCGCCTTGCCGTCGGCCGAAAAGGACAGGCGCCCGACCTCGGCGGCTGTCTCGCGCATGACGAGCGTACAAAACGGCCCGCCCTCGTACTTGCGCACGTCGTACAGGCGCACCGACTGGGCGGCGGTGGCGTCCGACTGGGCCACCCCCACCACCAGCCCCGCCGCGTCAAACGCAACGGCCGGGCGGCCGCGGAGGCCGCGCAGCACCCCGCGCGCGGTCGGCGACCGCAGGTCCCACAGCCGCACGCTGCCGTCGAGCGACGCGGACAGCAGCGCATCGTCCACGGGGGACACCCCCATCGACGTGACGCCCGCCGTGTGGCCGCCATACGCCTGCGTGTAGGCGGCGGCGTGGAGGTCCAGCGCCCGCAGCGCGTCGTCGACGGGGGTGGTCGCGGCGGTGACGACGACGCCGGGGGCGTGCGTAAACGCGACCGCCCCGGCGCCGTGCTTCTTGACGGGGATGCTCTTGGGCGTGCCCCCCGTCAGCACCGAGTGCACCGCCACCGTCGCGTCGGCCGCGGCGGTGACGGCCAGGGTGCCGTCGGGGGAGAAGGCCAGGTCCGACACCCGCTTGGCGTGTGCCTTGAGCACCCGCCCCCGGCCGAGGCGGGGGAAGAGGCCGTCCACCAGGCCCACGGGCGGGCGCGAGTCGCGGGGGGCGGGGGTGAGGACGGTACTGGATAGCGGGGAGGGGGCGGCGGCAGACAAACTGGGCATCATGATGCCGAGGAGGCTGGGGAAAGGCGCCGAAAAGGCAAGGGAGAAGATAGAAAGGAGAGTAGAGAGGTCGAGGGAATGAATGGGGTGAACGGAAAGAGGGGTGAGAGAGAGGCCGGGGGGTAGGGAGGGATGACAAAGGGGAGCGGCGAGCAACCGCGAGTGCCTCTCGGGGAAGGACGTGGTACACTCGAGGACGGTAAATATAGGTGCTCCGACTGGCGCGATCGTCTCCACGTGGCTCTACGGATTGTTATTCATGGGAACGAGTCATTACAGTTCAAAGCTTGAATTGTCACTCGTAGGAGTGAGCCAGGTTGGACTCCGCCCGCAGGTGTCGTCCGGACAAACCCGCATCCGCCAACAATGGACACCCCCCATGCACGAGAGGACGCGACGGATTTCGAAAGAAGGAATCCGCGCCAGTCCCGCCGGCCTCAGCAGTAGCTGGGGCGACCGGCCCCCTCGGCGCTTTTGAATCCACCTAGACTGCGAGCGAATCAAGGCACATCTGCCGAGTCAATCGTGTCGCGCAATCGAAGCGCAACGGGGCAGGACGGGCGCCGCCGCTCATGAAAGGGCACGCGCGCGCAAGATTCGTTCGTCAGCCGGGCGTCGGCGTCTGCCCTCGCGCAAGATTTCCAAGGCTCGGACCCGCCCGCCAAACCACCCCGGATACCGTAAACGCGACAACGTTGGCCTCGAGTGCCGCCTGTGCACAGTGAAAACACGTTAGCAGAAAACGGACGGAGAACACGAGACTCCAGCACAAGAGAGGCGCTCACGAGATAATCGCGAGAGTGATGTCTTCGCAATTTGCGACACACGAGAGGATGAGGAGGGGGACAACTTCTTGCTTTACTGCCACCTTGTCCGTCGCGAGAGTAGTGCATTGTAGATCTCCTCACCTCGGTCCCATTATCGTCACGTGCGGTGTAAACCTGTAAGAATTGTGTTTTTGAATGGTTATGTGTTAACCAAAATTTTGTCAAATTTAAAGCATTTGATGGCGTGAAAGAAATAATTTCCAATTGCCACACGTGCAGTGCATTGAACAAATGGTAGATAAGAAATGTGATCATGTATCATTGGCGTAATAGCATGATATCAGATTATTCAGCTGCACAATCTGATTGAATCGCACATGTCATCAGCACCTGCTTCCATCTTGAACTGGGGTCTTGTCACGCGCACCTTACCAGTCGGACGCCTCCGCACGGGCACACACTACACACACTACACTACCTGCTCCGTTTCTGGACAGAAGGCTAAAAATAAGTGTACATATAGTCTCAGTTCTTTACACCTGGCGCTCACCGTTGGTGCCCATGCCGCGACTGCGTTATGAGGGGGGGACCTTTCAGCACTGGCGGCGGAGTGGATCACTTTGGAAGAGGGACAGGCGGCCTAGGCAGCCGCGCGCGGGGCCACCGCGGAACCCGTCCCGACCGGTTCCGCGGCAGCGCAGGCCGAGCGGGCGCTCGCGGCCGTCGCAGCCGCTGCGGCGCGAGGGACCTGGCGGCAGTCACTGCCGCAAAGGGGCTGCAGCCGCCCTCATGCCCAACACGGACCAGCGGGGTCGTCGCGGCTACGCGGTCACGGCGACAAGCGCGGTGTTTCTCCCAACCGCCCGCCCTGCTGACGTCCACCAGCGTCAGCCCCGTGCAGGTTGAAGGTGACGTCACCTCGGCCCCCCTTTTGCGGTGGGTGCCTCTCCGCGCTGACAGCGCGTGATCCACACCGCGGCCACTGGGACGGTGAACGGATCTAGGCAGCGGCGTGATCTACCGTCTCGTGACCTGGCGTGGAGGGGATTGGGGATCACATCTGCCGGCAATAGACACTTGGCCGAGTTTTCGATTGGGTCGACGACCGATCACTTTCCCGCCTCCCTCGTCCCCACCCGTTCACTTACCGCTGCCCACCACAGATCAACCAGTCGCCGGCAAGAGGCCGGCCCCCCAGGCCCCGTGAAGCAATCTGCGGTGCCCACGGCTGGGGCACCCTTGCGCTTGGACTTTCCTCCATGGCCCCTGCTGGGGGGGCCACCTCGACGATCCGCGTGTGCCGCCGACGATTTGTACCGCACCACTGTCAACTGGCGGCCCGCCCAAGCGGGCGGCGGCCTTGCAGCCCGCCCGGCGGCCGCCCGCCCCACCGTGTGCGGCCGCGATCGCGCAGCCGGCGGCGGCGGCGGCTTGCAGCCGTGGCGGGCGGGAGCCGTGCCGTTTGCCGCTTGCATCAGACGGCGCGTGGCCGGCAGACACACCGCCGTGGGCGGTCCCACGTGCAGCCGCGTGCGCGCCTGCCGCGCCGCCTCGGGCGCGGCGCACAGATCGCTTCCCGCCCCCGCCTCCCATCCGTTCCGCCTCCCGCCCGCCGCCAGCGGCGGCGAGCCGTCTGCGCGGGCCGGCCCTCCCGGCGCGTGACGCAATCCCTGGTGCCCACGGGGATTTTGTTTGGGGGCTGCCAGGAGATATGGTGATGGCGGCGGTTGTTGGCCGCCCCTAGAGTGGCCGCCACGGGCTGCTGGGGGGCGTGGGGGGCGGCGTGGCGGGAGCGTGCGGGGCGATTCAAATGACTCGCCAGGGCGGGCTCGGGGCGGCGCGGTCCCGCCGCCGCCGCCCGCCCGCGCGGCACCGCCAACGCAGCGGCGGGAGCCGCTCCCCGCCGCGCACTTCCAGGTGTGTGGCCACCGCCGCGCCGCGGGTGGTCACGAGAGGACACCGACGCGGCCACCGCCGCCGCCGCACGGCGGGCCGACCCGCCGCCGCGGCGTCCACGACGCCAACGGGACCCCCCCCCCCCCCTCCCACGGGTCCTCCCCGGCCCGCCCCCGCCCCGCCTTTCGCCAACGCCGTCGGCGTTGCCCGCCCCCGCCTCGCCTTCTGCCAAGGCCGTCGGCGTTGCCCGCCCCCGCCTCGCCTTCTGCCAACGCCGTCGGCGTTGCCCGCCCCCGCCTCGCCTTCTGCCAAGGCTGTCGGCGTTGCCCGCCCCCGCCTCGCCTTCTGTCAACGCCGTCGGCGCGGCCCGCCCCCGCCTCCCGGTCCACCGATGCGGTCGGCGCCGCCCTTGCCGCCCGCCGCCGCCTCGGCCGCCGATGCCGTCGGCGTCGCCTTCCCCGCGTGTTGCCGCCTCGGCCGCCGCCCCGACCGTTGACCGCGCGCCCGCCCGCCGCGGTGGGGAGGGGGGGGGGGACGGGGGGGGCGCACCGACGCGCCACCGCGGGCGGGGGGGATGGAGGGCGGGGCGGTGGGCGGGGGGGGGGGGGGGAGGGATGGGGCGTGAGCCCGCGCCGTTGTGCGGAGCGGAGGTGGCGGAGGGGGGGTGGGGGAAGCCGGTGGACGGGGTGCCGTCGCTGCGCACTCCCCGCCGCCGCTATATAACCCGTCGCTGCCGCGGCGCTCTCCCTGCTTCCGTCTGCCCGACTCGTCATCACCGTCGGCCGCACCTCCACACCCTCGCCCTCGACGGTCACGACCCGACGCCTTCCCCTCTTCACCTCTACCCTCCCCGACCACCAACCTCCCCGCTGCTCATCGCTCCGCCAACGCCGCTTCTCCCCTTTACCGGCGTCGACCACCAACCCTCCCCGCCGCTCACCGCTCCACCAACGTCAGCCGACGTCTACCCGCTTCCCCCCTGCCTCCTTCCCCGCGTCCGCAAACGCTCTCGATTCCCCACACCCCCACCCATGGCGGCGGTCATCCCCCCCACCCGCCGCGCCGCCACGCGCGCCCCCCCCCCCGCCCACCGCCTCGTGTCGGTGTGGCCGCCGCTGTCGCCCGCCGCGGCGGCGGCGGCGTCCAAGGCGGCGGTGCTTGCGGCGGACCCCCCCCCCCCCCGGTCGCACACCCCCCCCCGCCGCCGCCGCGGCGACCGCGGCGCCCCACGGGCGGCGCGGCTCGGCCGGGGCACCCCCCCGCGGGGGGGCGGCGGCTCGGGCGCCCTCCCCTACGCGGGCGGCCTCCGCCACGGCCGCTACGCGCAGGGCGCGGCGCCGCCGCCGACGCCCGCCGCCGCCACCACCGACGCCGCCGCGGCCGCGTCGGTCGACGACGCCGCGTTGACCGCCGCGCTG
Source organism: Pyropia haitanensis (assembly GCA_008729055.1). Lineage (NCBI taxonomy): Eukaryota > Rhodophyta > Bangiophyceae > Bangiales > Bangiaceae > Pyropia > Pyropia haitanensis. Next base: position 1,656,288 of record SDUX01000003.1, on the reverse strand, counting down.
ACCGCGGTGGTGGGGGAGCGGGCGGCCGCCGCCGCCGCCGCCGCCGCTCGCGCCGTCGCGCGCGCCGCCGTGCGGGCGGCCGCCGCCGCCGCGGCGGCGGCGGCGGCGGCGGCGGCGGCGGCGGCGACGGCGGCGGCGGCTGACACGCCGCCGCCGCCGTCGCCGCTGCGGTCGGTCAAGCTGGTCGTGCCCCGCGGCGTGACGACCACGGCGCGACGGGCGGGCGGCCGCGGCGGCGGCGGCGGCGGCACGACCCCCGCCCGGCGGCCACGGCGGACGGTGGTGGCGGCGGCGGCGGCCGCCGCGGCGGCCGTGCCGCCGCGCCACCCCCCAACAGAGAGCACGGAGGTTGCCGCGGCGAGCCGCCCGTTCTTCCTCGACGCGTCTGCCGAGGACGGGGCGCCGCCGTCGGCGGCGGCCGACCGGGTATCGCCCCGCCGGCGGCCACGGCAGCCCGCACCGCCCGCACCGCCGTCGCCGCGGCGGTCACCACCGGGGGCGGCCGACGCGGCGGCGGCGGCGGCGGCGGCGGCGGCGGCGGCGGCGGCGGCGGCGGCGGCGGGCCGCCGCGGGCGGTCGCGGCGGGCAGACGGCGGCGGCGGCGAGTGGCACTGGCGGAGCGGGCTGCGTCGCGTGGCCGCCGCGGCGGCGGGCGTGGCGGTGGGCGTTGGCCTGGCGGCGCTGGCGCGGGCGGGGAGGGGGGATGATTGAGCGGCGGGGGGGAACCGGAGGGGGGGGGGAGGGGGGGGGGGTGGCGGATGTGGGAGGGGGGGGACCGAGAAGTGTTTGCAAGCGTCTGGTACACGAGACCCGCGCGGTTGGGCGTGTGCCTTTCTTGTTTGTGCTGTTGTCATTGTATTTTTTTTTTTGGTGTTCTTGTTTGGTATTGTTGCGCAGTGTGTGTTTGGGGGCTTCTGTCTTTGTTCTTGTTTGATGTTGTCTTTGTTGAGTTGCTGTTGTCATCTTTCCTACGAAACATGGATCCCCAACTGCACCCGCCGTGCTGTCCGTGCTCCCTTTCACAGAGGACCGGCAGGCGGCCGACGGCAACACCCGCCTCCGCCTTCCTGCGGCACGAAACGAGCACTGGTACCAAAACTTGAGGGGGTGGCGACCGTCTCTAACACCTGACTCACATCCACGACGAGGGGACCACCAGCTGCCGTGGCCATAACTGCTCGGTCCTCCGACGAGTCGGCGGCGCCCTGGCGCCTTTGGCCCAGCCGGAACAACACCATGGCACTTGACCTACCTCTCTTCCACCCAGTCGCCCCCCCGTCCCCCGCCGACCGACGCTACCGTCACGCCCGCCACGCCCACCGAGCGTGGAGACGCGCGCCCGACAGACCGCTCGATACCGCCACCCCCGTCGGCCACGCTGCCGCCGTCGCCATCGCCGCTGCCGCCGCTCGCCGCCGCACTTTGCGGTATGGAACGGCGGCTTGCCACACGGGCGGCCGCTGCAACTGCCGCCGCACGGCGTGACCACGAGGCGGGGGGGTGGGGGGAACGACCCCGACGGTGACGGCGGCGGGCGAACGAGCAGCCACCCCGGTGGTGCCTCACGCCCGCGCTGCCCCCCTCATGAGTCCGGCCGGGCGTCCATGCTAGTCGTGCCCGCTGGGGCCGGCGGCCTGCTCGTGGGCTGCGGCTCGACGCCCGCTGCGGTAAGGCCGCTCACCTTGCGCGCGCGAAAACGGGGGGGTCAGTGCCATTGGCAACTAGCAAGGACAGGCAGAACGAGTAAGTCACTGTCGCATGTGGCCGCTCGTCCGCAGCACCACGCCGCGCTTGACCTTCTCCCACCACCCCCCTTGGACCCCGTCCTCACCAAACCAACGGAGAAAAAAGGCACCAAAAAAAAACACTAGAAAACGCTTGGCAAGTAGATTGCACAGCACTGGGCGGGCGCCCTATAATACAGTTAAAACCGCAATGACTGTGCCTCCCGCTCCTCCCCTTCCCGGTGCAACACCTCCGTCTGGGTTAGCGCCGCGACCCGCACCCCCGAGCGGCCGTCGAACGTCAGGAACCCGACCTCATATAGCACGTGGCACAGCACCTCGCCGTCGCCGTGCTCGTCACCCACCGCGACGAACCGGCCGCTCCGCTGGGACGCGTACCGCATCCGGCCGGTGCGGATCCGCCGGGGGGTCGGGCCGAGCTGCCGCCACGGTGGTCGCCTGATCGGCGGCCGCCACGATGGCGGCGAGGCACCAGCCGTGGCCGCGTCTCCCATCTGGGTGGCGTGCCGGAACGGCGGCGCCTGCCAATGCCACCACCGGTGGCGGCAGCGGCAGCAGCTGCGGCAGGCGGTGACCCGCGCCCGCCGGCGACAGGCCAAAGAGGTGCCTGCTTCCGCGCAACAACCGCCGACCGGGGTGACGCACCCCCCTCGGCAGGGGGTGGAGGGCAACGGCTGCGCGTATGCGACGGCCGATGCTCGACAAAGCGGCCGACGGGGCAACCAACGCCGATCGTGTCACGGGCCGAGGAGGCGGAGGCATGACGCACCGGTCGCAGGGGTACCAGGGCGGGGGCGGGGGGAGCAACAGAAGTGAATCTCGGCAGAGCGCCGTGACAGCTTGGCAACGCACAGCTTGGACAACACCTTTGGTCCTTGCGAGGAACCTCGTGCGGACCGGTCGCCTCGACGTCTGTGGGCCCGTCCGCCTCCCCATGGAAGCACTCGTGACGGCCCAACAGCTCAGGTACCGTGGATATCTCACCTGTGATGTGGCAGAAAGGGGGCTTGCGCTTCAGCAACCCCTGACCCTAACCCTAACCCTTCACTTGCCCTGGGATCGACCAAGAGAGTGGCCCCCCTTGCAATGTCCGACTGTTGTCCTGGAACGTCCACCTATTTCATTGATCTGCGCCGGCTGGGCCAATCATCACCCAGAATTAACATGAGTACGGTTCACTTGGCCGGGCCCGTTGACTCGTACCCCCTCATTAGTTGTGTTGATCGGCTCAACTGCGGAGCAGCCACGTGTTGGGTCGCACTGTATTGTAATGGGGGTTGAGGAGGTGTTTAAATACGTGTGAGCGCTCTCCAGTTGAGTATTCGTTGTATTTGATTGACGACGCCGTGAGACATTGCTCCAATTTTGCGTGTACCCTGCCCTTTCCGTCCGTCCCCGAGACCCCACGGCGCACCCACCCCACCCTTTGCCAGTAATATCTGAGCGGGGACTGCCACACGTGACGGTCAGTCACCGCGGGATTTGCGGCCTGCGCTATGGCATAAAGCTGTAGTTCATGCCCCGCCGCCCTTCGACAGTCGCACGTCCATCTGACCGTCACGTCCATCCTCTGTCGCGTCTCCAGCCACACTCCCTGCACCCCCGTCGCGCGTGTACATCTTCTGTTCTCTATGGGCAGCGCAGGAGCTCCCGTACACGAGCACATGCGCGCGTGCTTCTCCGTACATGTGTCCATGTCTGTTCCTTTTGTCGACCCACAAGAACATAGTCACTGGCTCTGTGGCGCACTCTTGTATACTTCTGAACATGAATTCTGTAATCATCGTGCATGACAGCGTACGTAAGGCCCGCGGAAGCGGGAGGTGGTCACAAGTGGTCTCCGCGGCAAGGGCAGAGCCACGAGCGGGCGTGCCCCCATATGCCAAAGCATGCAACTGCGAGACCTTCCGGCGGGTCGCCGGTCGACAACAGCGGCGGTCATCGCGTGATGATCACCCCGCTCGACCGCCGCTGCGTCGCAGCGCCCACGGGGCTTTGCCGCCGCGAACCCCGGTGGCCGCGGACGCTGCTGCGCCCACCGTACGCGCGCGCGCAGGCCGAGTGAGCCGCGAGCGAACCGGGTGGGGTGGCGGGCAAGTCCCTTTCGGTGCTTTCGCAAGGTGCCCTGCTTCGGCAGTCGTCGCGGGGAGCGGCACCACGTACTCGATCGTTGGAGGTCGCCGGCTCGTGGCGGGCAACTTTCGCGCCCCGCCCCTTCAGTCGGCGGTAAGGGGACCGTGTGCTGACCGCACAGACCGACTTCTTTCCACACCGCACCCGCCTTTCCACTCCCCCTGATGTGCTGGCAGGCGGCGGGGCCGCCCCCGCGGGGCGACCACCGCCGGCCCCACACCGCCGCGGTGCGTACGCCGCAGGCGCCCGTCGGCGGCCGACCACCGCGGCGGAGTGCACCCGCGGGCGCGAACCGACGCGTCGTGATCGGCAGCAGAGTGGTCGAGGCCGCCGTCGACGATGGGCACAAGAGAGGGGGCGACGGTGGCCGCCGCAGCGACCCCCGCCCTCCGCCTCTTGTAGCGATCATCCCCCGTCGGCCGGAAGCGGCCGACGGCCACCCACGTGGGGGCCGCGGAGGCCCACCCCAGAAAGGCGCGACGGCCGCCGCCCACGTGGTGGCCGCCTGGGTCACCCGGCGGCGAGGCCACCGCGGACGCCACGTGTCGGACATGCGGCCATTCCGTCGAGCGGGACTGGGCGGCTTGGCAATCCCCCGCCCGAACGGGAATTGGCGATGGCCCCACCGACGCGCACACAAACGAAAAGCAAAAGGTTGATGGGGATCAGTGAGGTCCGGTTGGGTAGGAGAGGAGCAACGGGCCCTCGGCGGGGCCTCGCCGGGTCAAGCACACCCACACACTCGCATCACGAGGGTGTGTGGGTGTGGTTGATGCGGGTAGATCTGACCGAAAACGAAAAGCTGGGGGGGCACTCCCGACGCCGCTGACACCCCGTTGGGAGGGATGAGTGACCCGCACAGCGCATACAGCTGGCCAAACAATCCCACCGCCCAACCCGTCCCCTCGCCCAACCCCCCCCAACGGCACTGTTTCCCACTTGCTCGCGGGCGCGCTACGCACTCGCCCCACTGTCCGCTTCGGCTGAGGGGCCCCCCGTCCGTCGGTCACCAGCTGTATCGATGCTGATTGGCCATTCTGTCACAGCCGCTGACTCGATTGCCACCAACCAGTCCGCTAACCGCCGCACCCACGCTCCACTGGCGTGCACAACCAGACCTCAGACGCGCACACCGCTGCATCGAGTGGATTCTTGCTCGCCGCTGTGCGCCTGCTTGTCGCCCACGGCTGCGGTGCCTCGCCCTCGTCTGACGTGTCTGAGTGGCACGCGACGCCAGCGCCTCCCGCAGCCCCTGCGCGTCAGTGGCTCTGCCGAGGCCGGAGCAGGGGTGGGCGGCGACCCGACGGCGCAGCGGGTCACGCCTGACACGGGATGGGACGCCGGGGCCGGCACCGGTCACGCCTCCCTCCCTCGGGCGGGGGATGCGTGGCCGCCCGTCGAGGACGCGTGTGGCTCGTACCGCCCGCCCACGCGCCACCCGAGAGGCGCGGAGCGCGTGGGCGGTGCCGAGGCGGGGTATCAAAGTCAACTTGGCACGAGACGGAAACGAGCGGGCACGCCTACCGGCGTTGCGGCAGGCAGCGGTGCAAGGCCCGTGATGGGCCTCGCCTGGTTCCACGGCTGGCTCCCCCGTTGGGGGGCGCCCCCAGACCCACTGCCCCCTGCCGCGTGGCAGCGGCGGTCGTCCATTGGCAGGACGTGCCGGGTACACACCGACTGGTGGCCGTCCACGTGGGGTCACCCTACGTATGTGGGAGGCGGGGCACCTCAGGCGCACCCACCCCGACACCCCACCTCGCAGAGCTCCTCTGCGCTCCTGGATGCGGGTTCCGCTGCACCGACCCCCCCACCGACCGACACTGACAGTGGGTGGGCACACCCGTTCCGCCGCATGCCGCCCGCAGACACCGCATTCCAGTCTGGCCACGGGCGTCTGTTCTGTTGGTCCATCCCGCGGCGGGGGGGCCAGACACGGAGCGGTGCTGGCCAAAAAATCCGGCGGCGGTGTCCACCCTCCAACGAAGCCTCCCCCCCCCACCCCTCAAAAAGGACAGGTGCTGGGTGAGACGTGGCGCCGTCGCCCACAGGTGCTCCTGCTGGGAGGGGAAAAGAATGGGGGAGGCGCTCCCCTCCCGGTGGCGGGAGGAGGTGGAACCGGCGCCGGCGCGACGGACCCAGCGGTGGGCGTCACTTGACAGGACGGACCGTGGCCACGCCGACGGCCGCGGCGAGCCGCGCGGTCCGCACGCCCCCTACCAGCCGGGTGATCGGGCGACAGCCGACCGTCGCGCGCCGCTCGCCTGCGCACTCGAACGAGCCGTAGACTGCTGACGCACCGCGCCCGGATCCGACACTGGGAGCAGACCCGTGGCTGCGGCCTGCCGCCAATTCCCCCGCACCCTCCCCCGTCGCCAGTTCAAAGAGGAGCTCGAGGAGGGGGGGGTGAGGACACACCCAGATCCCCCGACGCTTTTTTGTTCGAGGTGGGTGCCGGCGGAGACCACGGCGGACACAACCACCCGCCTGTGGGCCCACCCCGCGCACGCCACCCAGCGGGCCACCACCCCCGCCAGAATGACATCGGCGCACGCAAGCGCGGCGCGCGGGGCCCGCCGCGGCGCGCTCCCTCCCTCCCCCCACCCCCGCGCCAGTCCCGGCTGGATGATTGCAGGGGGGGAGGCGTGGCGTCGCGCGCCCCGGGGCGGCTCGCGAGGCGCCCACCCCTCGTGTCTGGGCCTCGCGCGGCGCCACGCCATGGGCGCTCAACCGGCCGGCGCGCGGGCCCCTCAGCGCCGCCGCCCCACAAAAGAAAACGGATGAGCGCGTGCGGCCGCGGCGCGGTCAGCGCGTCGGCCGGGCGAGGCGTGCGCGCCGCCCCCGGATCGGCCCGGGGCGGGGCGGGAGAGAGGCCGGGCCCCAGGCGCGACCGCCGATTGGCCGGTGCACCCTCGGCGGCCGGTCGGCCGGCGGTCGAAAATCCCGGCGCCGGCCCGCTCCGACGCAAACGCGCTTGCCGGTTGGTCGCCCCGTCCCGCGAGCAGGCCGACGTGAAATCACAGCGGCGGCCAACCACAGGCGCGCGCGGTGACGCCACAGCAGCAGACGAGTTTGGGTAGCCCAGTCCTACCAGCACATCCCCGCGGGGGGCGTGGGCAGGAGCAGCAGGGGGGGGGGCGTGGGTAGGGGAAGCACAGGGGGGGGGGTCGGTTGGGGCAGCTCAAGGGTGGGGGTACCTACGGCACGCACAGCCGCACCCCCCCCCCTCAATCCGCTCTCGCCGGTGGCGGCCCCGCCGCTGCGCGCGTGACGCAGCCACCCCCCCCCCAAATCCCTGCCTAGACGCGGCTCTGCAAAGCCCCGCCCCCCCCCCCCTCTCCCCTGCGCACGCGACACCCCCTTGGCCTCCCCTGTGCGCGCTGCGGGGCTCGCACCCAGCGGGGTGTAGACGCCCCCCACCGGCCGGCGGTCGGGGTGTGCCCCTGACAGGTGCGACGCGTGAGGGGGGGGTGGGGGGAGCCGGACCGCCCCAAGGCAGGAACGCTGGGCGGCACACACGTCGTCCGCCCCCCCACCCCCACCCCCGCCGCCCTGCCGACGCCATCACCCCTCCGCCCAGCCAGGCGCGCGGCCATCCGGGGTGTGTGCTGTGTGTCTTGTCTGTCTTTTTTTTTCTTTCGCGCGCGGGCCCACACCCCCCCCCTCCTCCCCCCCTGCCGTGGCGCCGACCGGCATTGCCGCTCGGCCGGGTCGCGGCCCGGCGGCAGCCCGTCGTTGCTGCTCGCGCGCGCGCGCGCGGCGGCGTCACGACGGCGGCGGCGGGCGGCGGCGGGCACATACTTTTTCCACCCCACGCAGGGGGGAGGGGGGGGCGCGCCCGCTGCCGCCGCGGTTTCTCTCCGACAGCCTGTGGGGTCGCTCGGGGGCCTGTGGCGGCGGCCCGCTCGCCGCCTGCGCCGCGTCGCGACCCGGGCCCCGCCGCCGCCATCGACGCCATCGGGGGGCACGGGTGCGGGGGGGGTGGCGCCGCCCGCGAGCCGCCCGCCGCGTCCACGCCGGCTGCCGCGGCGGCCCCCCCGCGGTTCCCGGTGCTGGCCGCCCGCGCCGCCCCGGCGGTTCGCCCCGCCGGTGCCATCAAAGTCCCGCCGTCCGTCTCCCGGCTGCTGCCGCCGCCCCCCCCACTCTCCCGCACACCGCCGCCGCGGGCGGTGGAGGCCCCGCGTCGCGGGAGCGGGCAGGCATTGGCGGTCGCCGGGGGGTCGTCATCGTCGCGTCTCTGGTGTGGTCACGAGGAGGCGGGCGAGGGGGGGGGGGGGGGGGGGGGGGGTGCCGTTCTTGTCGGCGCTGTTTTCCGCGACCGCCATACTGGTGTGTGCGGCCGTGGGGGCTGGGGGGCGTCCGTCCCTGTTTGTTGGTCTGGGTGTGGTCGGCGGGCGTGTGGTGGAGCCTCGGGCGGCGGCGGCTCCCTCCCCAGGCGACTGCGCAACCCCCGGGTGGCCCCTCCCCGGCCAACCAGCCAGCGCGGTGGCCCTCCGCGCCTCCCCCCCGCCGTCCGCCTGTGCGTGGCGGTTTGTCGGCGGGGGCCCGCCGCCACGGCGGTTGGCGCGTCGTGCGCGGCGGCGGCGGCGGCGGCTGGGGCGCCCGACGGGCGGCGCAGGGCAACCCTGTGCGTGGCAGCGGGGCCCCGCCGCCGGCAGCTGGGGTGCCCTCGACGGCCCCCCACTCCCTTCCTGCACCGTCGAGCCTTTTGTTTGACAGCGAGCATACGGGCGGAGGGGTGGGGGGGGGGGGGGGGGGGGTGCAGGCGGGGCGCGGCTGAGAGGAAACCCAGCCGCTGTGCCCGGCGGCCGCGGTCTGGGGACCGCGCGCCGCGGGGAGGGGGGGGAGGGCGCCCTACAAAAGGGGCACCCGGCCGGGCACCCGCGGCGCCGGCGGCGGGCGCACGCTGCGCAGCACCTTGACAGACGCGGCTGCGCACGGGACGGGCGGGCCAGGCGTGTGTCGGCGCCGCGCCGGCCGGCGACGGGCTCGCGGCGGGGGGTGTGGCCGCGGGCGTGGCGCGGTGGGCGGCCGCGTACTGCCCACGCGCGCGCGTGGCGCCTCTTGGGTTTTCCGCGCCCAGCCCCTCACCATCGTCCTTGCCAAGCCGGTCGCCGCGGCGGGGAACCACAAGCAGCGGCCGGCGGGCAGTCTGGGCGGGCCCGCCGCGACGGCCCGCGGCGGCGGCGGCGGCGGCAAGCCCGCTCCTCCACGGCCGTCCCGCCGACGGGCGGGTGGCGCTTGGCGGGCGGCCGATGGAGCCGCGTCCCCCCCCGCTCCCCCCGCCTGGCGGCGGCGGCGGCGGCGGCGGCGGCATGGTCGGCTACCCCGCCGGCGGCGGCGTCGGGTCCCCCTTTTCGCTCCCCCCCCCGCCGCCGCCCCCCCCCCCCCCCCCGCTCTCTCCTCTCAACCGCCGCCGGCTGCTCCCCTCCCCCCCGCCCAAAACGTGGCCACCCCATCCGTCGCGCCCGGCCCGTGGGGCGACCGCTACATCGAGCTACTCTACTACTACCGGCGGCACGGCCACGCGGCGGTGCCCAAGGCGGAGGACGCGCTCGGCCGGTGGGTCGCGCGGCAGCGGGAGCAGCTCAAAAAGGGCCTCCTCACGCCCGAGCGCATCAACCTCCTCAACGCGGTGCACATGATCTGGGACACGAACGAGCACCTGTGGGAGCTCCGCTACGCGCAGCTCGTCGACTGGATGGCGGCCAACGACAACAGCGCGTGCGTGCCGATCGCGTCGGGCGCGCTCGGCTCGTGGGTGGCCAAGCAGCGCCAGTCGCGGGCCAAGGGGCGGCTCGCGCCCGCCCGCGTCGCCCGCCTCGACGCGATCGGGTTTGTGTGGGACACGCCCGCGAATGACTGGAACGAGCGCTTCCAGGAGCTGGTCGCGTGGAAGGCCGCGACGGGCCACACGCGGGTGCCGTTCAACGTGGGCGCCCTCGGGTGGTGGGTCAACTCGCAGCGGCAGGCGAGCCGCAAAGGCAAGCTCCGCCCGTCCCGCGTCGACCGCCTCAACGCGATTGGCTTTGCGTGGTACCCGCTGCAGGAGGGGCGCGAGCCGGGCGGGTGCGCCGCCGCGGGCTCGCCCGGTGGCGTCACCGTTGGCGTCAAGCGCAAGTACTTTGACGGCAAGGACGGCGAGCCGGCGGGGGGGGGGTACGACCGGCCGCCCCCAGCGTACGGCGGGGACTACGCGCTGCCCGCGCCGGGCGGTGGCGGCGGCAGCGGCGGTGGCGGCGGCGGCGCCGCCGCCGCCGCGGCGGGTCCGTACGGGGCGGGACCCGTGTATGGCGCGCCGGGCAGCCGGGACGGCGGCTACGCGGGCGCCGCCACCGGCGGGCCGCCGCCGCCGCCGCCGCCGTGGGCGCCCCAACAGGCGGCCTACTACGGCTCCCCGCGGGGCGGCGCCGCGTCGCGGCCGCGGCTGGGCGGTGGCGCGCCCGCCTCGGCCGGCGGCGCCGCCGGCGATGCGTACGGCCGCCTGACAGGTGGTGGCGTTGGGGGCAGGGGTGGGGGTGGGGGTAGCCATAACGGAAGGGGGGGCGGCGGCCGCGGCGGCGGCGGCGACGGGTACCCCGCGTACGGGTCGTTTGGGGGGGGGGAGGGGCGACCGGCGGCGCCGGCGGGGCGGCGCCAGAGACGGCATCCGCCACCGCGCTGGAAGGCGGCCCGTACGGGCCGTATGGGGCGGCCACTGCCGGCGGCGGCGGCGGCGCTGGTGGGGGCGCCGCCACGTCGTTGCCGCGGCTGGCGTTCCCGCCCGCCCGTGGCGCCAGCGGCGGCGGCGGCGGCGGCGGCGGCGGAGGCGCCGCCGCCGCCGCGCCGCCGCCACAGCCGCCGCCACGGGCCGCCGCGGACCGTGCGGCGTCCGCCTACCTATTCCCGCCCGACCTGGGTGGTGGCGGTGGCGGTGGCGGTGGTGGCGGCGGTGGGGGGGGGGGCCCGACGTCGGCGGGTGGTGGGAGCGGGGGGGGTGGCGGCGGCGGCCGACCGCTGCCGCCGCCGCCCGCCGCGCCGCTACCGCCCCTGAGCCTGGGGGGGCGGCTGCCGCCGCTGGCGCCGCCGCCCGTCGGCGGCGGCGGCGGCGGCGGCGGCGGCGGCGGCGCGACGCTGTCCCCCCCCGCGGGCATGTCGGCAGCCGGTGCCGGGGCGGGTGGCGGTGGCGGCGGCGGCGGCGGTGGTGGCGGCGGTGGTGGCGGCGGTGGCGGTGGTGGTGGTGGTGGTGGTGGCGGTGGTGGGGGTGGCGGCGGCGACCGCCGCGGCGGCGTTGGGCCGTCCACGTACCTCCTCCCCGTGTCGGCTTTTGGTGCGGGCGACTGGAGCGCAGGCCTGCCCGGCGGCTATGGCGGCCTGCCGTCGTCGTCGCCCGTCAGCCCCGCCTACGCGGGGCTGTCGGTGGGCGCCGGGGGTGCGCCGGGGGGGAGCGCCGCCGCCGTGACGGCCGGCGCCGCGCCGCCAGGTCGTGCCGACGGGGGGGGGGCGGGGGGGGTGGCGGGGGGGGCGCCGGGGGCGCGCCCGGGAGGACGGACGCTGCCGCCGTGGGGGCCCTCGTCTGACGGGGCGCAGGGGGCGCAGCCCCCGGCGGGACCTCGAGGGGGCGCGGGCGGCGCGGGCACAGGGGGCGCCGCCGTCGCGGCGGCGGCACCGACGCTGGCGGGTGCGCCGTCGTCAGGATGGGGGGCAGCCACCGCGGAGGGGGGCGGAGGGGGGGGGGGGACGGCGAGCAGTGCCTGGCTTGGCAGCCCCTTTTATCCGTGAGGGCGTGCTCGGGGAGGGGAGGGGGGGGGGAGGGGGGGAGGTGGGGCGTGATGGGAGGACGAGCGGCGAGGGAGGGGGAGGGGGCGGGTCTGTTGCTGGTGAGCACCAACCGCCCCGCGACCACCCCCGCGTACTGTGTAGGCTACGGAATGGAACACCTCGGTACGTCCCGACGTGCTCTCCCCGTTGCGTCGCCCGTTGCGGGCACAACCGCGGAACAGCGGCCATCGGCCGCCAGGCCGTCGGCAGCCAGACTGTCATCGCTGTGATTGCTGCCGCGCCCGCCCGTCGCACCGGTTTCGCCGCGTACGGGCGCGCGTCACGCGTCAATCACGAGGGAATTACGTCTTGCAGAGCCCCGCACGGGTCCCCATTCTTGGCCTCCGTGGGCGCGGCTTACGTGTCCAGTTGCTAGTATAATTCGACCTTTTCGAAGGAGTGTGGCACGAGTATACTTGCGAAGTGGTTGAGGTCATCCTGAAGGGCCACATCGAATGTATGCCCGGTCCAATTATGTGATGACAGTACTCCGCCATCCTAGATGCGTCAGCCGTGATCCGTTGACAGACCCTTGCGGCCAGCATGCACCGTGTTGACGGTTGACCATACATCCACCAGGGAGAACCTTCAGTACTTCATTGCGGGCCAGGTCTGCAGACAGCCCAAACGGTTGGCTAGTCACTCATGTGGGCAGAGCGGCAGCCCCCGCCCTGCTCCAGCGTTGCTCCGCAGCCTTGAACCCGCACGTTTCGGTGCTCGCGGCCACCGCGAGAAGAGGTAAGGACACCTGCTTCGACCTGCCCATATCAATACCCGTTTCTGTCGTCGGCCTACACGCGAGGGGGAACTGGGGCGGGACGGGGGCACAGGAAGGAAAGGGGAGGCCTTTTGCCAAAGTCTGTGGTGAACGGAGGGAGCCCCACGGTCACCGCCTACGACCGCGCCCACCACACCCCACCGGTCGAGCCCCCCGGGCGCGCCACCCGCGCGCTCGCTGCGGCCGCGGGCCGTGGCGCCGTCTGGCTCACCTCGCTCAAGTCACCAGTGCATCCGCGCATGTGCACAAGACGGAACCCGCCGTCGACCACGCGTCCCTCGAGACCCCACGGCAACAAGGCAGAGACATGAGTCGTGGGGAAGCGAGAGGCGAGACGGCCACGCAGTCTCCCACCGTCGGCGCCACGCCGATCAACCGCGGCGTGCCAGCCGGGAACGGCCCTGGTGGAGTAGCCTCATTGGCGAGCGCCGGCCGGGCCCCCTCGTGTGGATTAACCAAGCAGCAAGAAGCCGCGGCGAAGAAAAGCACACAGCTCGGGCTGAGGCGCCGCTCGCCGCACCCTACTGCAAAATTTCTTCCACACTCCTTCGTAGACCCTGTGATACAGTCTTTCAACGGATTAAACAAAGATGTCGTCGACGAACGCCGAAGCTCCTAGTCCCTCGTTGCCTGGTCCTCGCCCCCTCCGCAAACGACGCCCCTCCCCCCCGCAGCCTCGCTGTATCAAATGTACGTCTGGGCCGGTGGAAGGGAGCGGCCGCGGCCGACACGCAGCGCCACCCGTGGCCGCTGATGCAGCACAGGGTTCTGATAACCAAGAATAACCGCCACTTGAATGGCGCGGCACGCGCCCTTCGGGCTCCCCACGGACCGCGGACAGGCCCGTACCGTGTGGGGCGGCCGATCTGTGGGCACACGCCGCTCGCAAGGTAGGGGGGGCTTTGGCGTCGGCCGACACCCTTCGCCCAGGCGTCGACTGTCATGCCCCGGCCGGCGGACTCAAAGCGCTGGCCATCACGAGAGCGCTTCGAGGGTGTAGGGCCCGTGCACGGCGCTGGCGGTGCGCCAACCGTCGTGCTGGCCCCGACCGGGATCGCCCCAACGTTGGCACAGCGGGCACCTCCCGTTCAACTGCAAGCCGACAAAGAGGCATAGCGAGCCAATGATTGGCTGACATCCGAGCCTGGCCACTCCCACCGAACCCAGATCGATTCGACGACGCACCCTCCCACGACCCGGTGCCCAGTGACCACGTTTGATCCCGCCCGGCCACCCACGTCTCCCGTCAACCCCCACCCCGTCTTCGCCGTGCTTGCGCCTCCAGCCGGGGTTGGTGGCCGCCGCGGGAGGGGCGCCGCGGCAGACGACTGCGTGAGGCCAGGCGCGGCACGGCGAGGCGCGGCGACACGAGCTGCGGCTAGCCACGGCGAGGCCCGGTGACACGAGCTGCGGCCAGCCACGGCACACGTTCTTTCTTCGTTCGCATTGGTTGGCTGGCAGATACGAGAATCCGTATCGTCCCCCGCACCCCCCGGCAATTGGATCCTCGCGCCATCCGCTCCACGGGTCTGTGAACGCGCCACCTTCCCGCAAGATTGGCGCCACGACGATGGTCACCACGGCGGCGGCTGCCTACGAAGGCAAGGAGATCCTGCATTGCGGCGAGGCTAATGGGGACTCTGGGTGGGAGGGGGGCGGGGCGGAGGTCCCCGGTCCAGAGCCGATACGACTGCTCTGGTCGACCATCTCGCGCGCGGGCCGTGGCCGCCGCTCCGAGCGCGGACGCTCCAGCTGGCACCGCCCCGCTTCTCCCCCCCACGCTGGCTAGACGACAGTAGGATCCCCCTGTCGGCAGCTCTCGAGGACGCCTACCGAGGAGGAGGGTAAATTGGGGGGGGGGGGGGGGCAGGCATGCGACCCGACAGGCCCGCCTCGCTGTGGCTATCTGGCTCAGGTGCGTTGCGGTCGGTCCCCACAGCTGTCCCTCGCTCCGACCCATTTTCTGCAATTTTGGGACCCCCGCCTTCCCGGCGCGCGGCATCGTCGCCTCCCCGCCGGCATGGCGGAACGCGTCGCGCCACCCCCAGCGCGCCGCGAGCGCCGCACACGAGCCGGCCGCACTGGCGGCGCGTGCGACAGCCAATGGCGGCTCACGGGACGACTGCTGGGGCAGGCTCCGACCAAGGGTTTGACTGCAATGGGGCGGGGGGGGTTGGCCGCCAGCCCCCGTCGCACGCTTCCGCTTGCACTCTACTGTATCTTTGCACCGCCTCCACCCCCCCCTCACAACTGTGGGGCAGCAGCAGCGAGTGGGGGGGGGGGGGGGAGCCTCCCGTGCAGCGCCTCTGGTCGGCCCCTCTCCCACTAATTTCTGGCGGCCGCTGGGCTGCACTTTTGGGGGCGGCCCCGACGGTGCGGGGGGGTGGGGCGGGTGGGGATAGGCGAGGGGGGTCGGTGGGGGGCGACTGCTTCGTCGGGGGTGCCGCTGCCCCCAACGAAACCACCCACCTCGCTGCCGCCGTTGGCTGTCGCCCCGGAGGGTGCGGCGGCGGCGGGGGGCACGTGTCGGATGGGGCCGCCGCGGGTGAATGTGCTCGCGCGCGCGGCGGAGCACATCGCTCGCGGGCCCCCCGCCGCGCGCGCCGGTGCGCCTTCGTCCGCGAGCAGTGCGCGCAGCGTGCGCAACGACGACCACTGCGCCCGCGCGGTGGGCAGCAGCGAGGGTGTTGAAGGAGGAGGGAGCGGGGAGGTGGGGATAAGAGGGGGGCCGGCACTGCGCGAACGACGTACTCGACCCGTCGCGACACACCCGCACCGCCGACACTGTCGCCGCGCAAACCGCTCTGCCGACAACCGGCGCCGCCCCCCCACCTCCCTCCATTCCCCACCGGGCACGGCCACCCGCTCCCTTCCCGCAATCGTCCAATCGGGCCCTGCCTGCTGTGCGGAGGCTGCACCGCCCTCCGACCTTCCCTGCTCCTACACGCGGTGTCGAGGTGGCATCATCCGCGTTGTCGGGGGTCGTTGCTCCCGCCGCGGCGCCGGGCGTCATCGTCCCCACCTCCGACGCGGGTTGCGAGCCGTGGTGACCCTCCCCCTCGACAGGCCTCCTCCTCTTCTCTTCCAGACGCTGCGACCACCCCCCCGCCCCCCCCCCTCCCCCCCCCCCCCTCCCCGGTCTGCCCTCCGCATCTGGCGGGATGGCGAGTTTCGGCAGACCCGCCGCCGACGCAGCGGCCGCCTCTGCCCCTGCCGGCGTCGCGAGGCGGTGGCGCCGGTGGCGGCCTCGCGCGGCGGGTGTGGTGGCGCTGGTGGGCGTCGCGGTAGTGGCAGCCGCCACGGGCGCAGCGTCGGTGGCGGCGGCGGCTGTGGCGTCCGATCCGGCAGTGGCAGCGCCTGCCGGTGACACGGCTCCCCTCGTCGTGGACGTTGTACGCGACGTCTTCTCGGAGGCAGCGGTGGCGCCCGCAGCGGCGGCAGCGGTGACAGAGGCGGCTCCCGTGGACGACCTCGCTTCCGCCGCGTCCGTCCTGGTGGCGTGCCCGCCCAATCGGTGCATGCGGCTGGGCCAGTTCACGTCGACGGTGGCCAAGTGGCGGCGGACCGTCCGCAAGCGCCCCACCGTCAAGGCGACCCAGGCCGCGGCCGACCGCTTTGAGCGGCTCGCGTGGAGCTTGTCGTCGGCGCGCACGTGCGGCAAGACTGCATTCCGGTGCTTCCGCGGGGACACGCCCGAGCGGGTGCTGTCCAAGGCGGTGGCCAACGCGGTGCTGCGGCCGCGCCTGCCGGGCGCCGCGGCCCGGGGGAGGGGCGCGCCGCAGCCGGGGACGGACCACAAGAGTAGCGGCGGTATGTACGAGTGCGTGCGGTGCAGCCGGTTTTACTTCCAATGGGGGTCCTCGTGCTGCTATGAGGGGTGCCCGTCGCTGCATAGCCTCGGCGGCTCGGCGGCGTTTATCAGCGAGAGCTGCTGCGCGACGCTCGGGCCGCGGTGCGACTCGTGGCGGTGGGTGAGACCCAACCAGTACTACTGGGGGGGGTTCTAGGGGGGGCGGCGCGGCCAGGCGTTCGTTTACATCGAGGGGGGGGGACGTGGTGGAGGAGGACTTGCGTGGTTCAACGCGGGGCGGACGTGGAGACGATCCTTGGAAACTCCATCTTTTTTCTCCCCTGTCCACCCGGTCCGTGAGCGCCGCGGCACCACGCCGTGTACGGGGTGCTCTGACACGATAGTGCAACGCGGCGTCCGCTCATGTCGAGCACCAAGCCGTCCAGACAACAGAGCAGCAGTCTGCTTTGGGGACGAGGGCCCACCATGCTCATCATCCGCCACCGCATGCCTCCTCCCCTGAGTTTCCCGCCAACACAGGCGGGCGCTACCCACGTCGCCGCAGTTTCGAACCGCCCCCCCCCTTGCAGCGCTGGCGCCGCCATAATCACGCTCCTCACCGCAGCCGACACCGCCGCAGACACCGCCAGCGCCAGCGCCAGCCCCACCCGACGCACGCCCCGCCCGCTCCCACCCACCACCGCTCCCGACGACGACTGCGTGGTGGTAGAGGAGACGTGGCGCGCCAGCGGCGTGCCGCCAGACTGGGTGTGGCGACGGGCGACGGCGACGCAGCACGGGGGGGCAACGGCAATACACACACCCCTGCTCCCCTTCACCCCCACCCCCACCTCCCACACTAAAAGGCCACCGCCCCCCCCCCACGACGCACGGCGCCGCCACGAGACGCACCGGCGGCGGCGGCGGCGGCGGCGGCGGCGGCGGCGGTCGGGCGCGTGTGGCAGGCATGTGGCACGCATGGCGGGCAGGCGGGCGGGCGGGCGTCCACGCCGGCAGGTGCGTCAGCGGCGAGCCCGGCCGCCCCTACCCGCACAGCCCCCCACCGACCAGCAGGCTAACCACACTGCCCGTCGTGGGGTTGAGGTGGTCGGGGGGGCAGGGGGGCGGGGGGGGCGGGGGGGGGCGGGACGGGCGCAGCCGCGGCCGCGCGGCCACCCGCTCAGGCCCGTGACAGGCGTGAATCCCCGACGTCACGAGAGGGGTGAGGCAGCGGGGGGGGAGGGAGGAGGGCGTGCCACAGCCCACTCCGGCCTCCTCCACCCCCACCGCCACGGCCGCCGCCGCTCCCCCTCCCGCTCGCCGCAGCTGACACCCTCCGCCGATGGCGCGGAAATGAGAAGGGGGAGCGACGGGGGGGGAGGGAGGTCAGCGTCCGCGTCGAGGCGGCCGCGGCCATCGGGCCTTCCAACAGCGCACCACGATGGCAGCGGCAGAGACAGCCACCACCGGGGAGGCGCGGCGGGACGGCGGCGTCCCCTCCCGGGCCGGTGGCCCGCGGGGCGGGAGCGCCGGCCGCCGACGCGCGCCGCTGCGCTCGAGACAAACGCGCAGCGCGGGACGGGGCGCGGACGGACGGCGGGGCTCGGCGACGACGGTGCCGCCGCGACTGCGGCCAAGGTACGACCACCGCGACCGCCCGCGGACAGCGTGTGCGCACGTCCTCCTCCCCGCATGCGCGGCGGCGCGCCCCGGCGGTGATGGCCCTCCGCCGTCGGGTCGAACGGGTGCCCCCAGCGGCCGACACCCGAGCGCCGCGAGGGGGGGAAAGGTGCTCACCCACGGCCGGCCAGCGGCACCTCCCGCCCGCCAACCGCTCGGGAGGCGCGCGCAAAAGAGGAGGGGGAGGCGTCGCCGCCGCCGCCGCAACCGCCGCCGCTGCCAAGGTCCGACCACCGCATCCGCACTCGGACAGCGTGCGCACACCCCCCCCCGCGCGCGGTGGCGCGCCTCCAGGGGGATGGCCGTCTGCCGATGGAATGAGCGGGGGTCCCCAGCAGCCGCCATCCGAGCGCCTCGGGGGGGGGAAAGACACCCACCAGCGGCCTACCAGCGGCTCCCCCCGTTCGCCAACCACTCGCGCGCCACACGGGGGCCGTCCGTGTTCCTCCCCTCCAACCCCGCGCAGGGCGTACCGGCCAGGTGTGCCGGGGGCAGGGTGTCGGGAAGTGGAGGGAAATTGAACCCGCGCGGCGACCGGCGCGGTCGCGGAGGGTAACGCGTCTGCGTGGGTGGTTCCCCATTGGAGAGGAGTGTCACCCCCCCACTGAACCCCGCCCCGCAGTGCAGCAGCTAGCGAAGGCCGATCGACGGACCACGGCGTCGGAGCCGCTACGGCTGCCGCGGCAAAGCGTCGGGCGGGGGCCCGTCATGGGGCGCGACAAACGCCGGGCGACGTCGGGTCATGGGCACACGCGAGCGGCAAGGGCACGCGGCGGGTGTTCAGCGCGCGGGGAGCCCCCTCCCGCCGCCGCCGTCCCCCCCCGCCCCCCCCCAGCCTGGCTCGGCAAACCGGTTGGGGTACCACCGCACCTCCCCCCAGCCGCCCACGTCGCGGCACAGCGCGCCGCGCGCTTCCGCCGCCTCGAGCATCTCCCGCGCGACGGCGGGCGGGAGGCCCTCCCCGCCACCCCCCCCCGCGACGGCGGCCACATCGAGGACGCCAAGCGAGCCGCCCGCCGCGGCGGCGGCGCGGTCGCGCAGCGCGGCCGCCGCCGCGGCGGTGCCGCGGAGCGCGCCCGCCTCGACCGCCGCGACGCCGCCGGGGAGGGTGACCCGCCGGACAGGCAGGCCGAGGCGCTCAAACTGGTCCACCGCCGCCACCAGGTCGTCGGGGGTGACCAGGTCCGCGCTCCGCCGCGCCCGGTTGTACAGGCAGTAGACATCGGGGAGGGTGAGGACGCCGCCGGCGCGCGCCAGAGGGCTCGACGCACCCGCCACAGCCGCTGCTGCCGCCGCCGAAGCGGGGCCACGCCCCGCACCGCCGCCGCCGCCGCTGACGCCGGGCGTCCAGCCCACCGCGCCCGCGGCGGCGCCCGCGGCGGGCACCGCAGCAGCGCCCATCAAAAAGTCCACCAGCTGCCGCGCCAGTGCAATGTGGTACTGCTTCTCCTTGCTGCGGCCGCGGCGGCCGCCGGTGGTGGTCGCCTTGGTCACTGGCGACGCGATGCCGAGGTCGTCCATCATGTCCCACACGTCCCCCCCCCCGGCCAACGAGTCTCCCGCCCCGCCGCCGCTAGCGGGGGTACCCCCCCCCCCAGCCACGCCAGCGGCCTTGAAGCGAGCGGCCAGCTCGACCAGCTCCCCCGCCTTGCTCATCAGCGCGTCCAAGTCTTGGAACGCGCCCGCAATCGTCGCGCCGCGCGCGGCGGTCTTGGCGCGCTCCCGCGCGAGCAGCCCCGCCACGCCCACCGTTGCGCCCGCGGCGGCCACCTCATCGCGCAACGCCGCGTCCTTGCGAGCCGTGGCGGCGGCGGCGGCGGCCGCCGCCGCCGCCCACGGGCGCTCGCGCAGGGCCGCCGCGAGCGCGTCGGCGAGCGCGCCCCGCTCCCGCCGCCGCTCAAACACAAACCGCACCTCCCCGTGCGCGTGGGTGCCTACCACCAGCCGCGCCGTCCGGAGGCTGCTGCCGTCGGCGAGGGTGGCGGGCCGGAGGGTGGCCAGCGGCAGCGCCGCCGCCACGGGGGGGGACGACCAGATCAACCGGTGGGTGGTGAGCGTCAGCGTGCCGCCCGCGTAGGGCGTGTCGCCGCGGCCCTCGCTGGCGCGCGACGCAAAGACCGACACGGAGGGGGTGGTGACGAGGGTGACGCGCTCCGCGGGGAGGAGGGCGGGCGCGCCACCGGGGGTGAGACTGATCTTGCGAAAGCCGTCCATGGAGAGAAGCAAGTAGAGGCAGGGGCAGAGGAGGGGAGGGAGAGGTGGGGGAAGATGGGGGGGCGGCGGCGGGGAGGAATGGCCGTGGGGCAAAGCCGAAGCGCGCGGTGGGAGTGGGAGGCGAAGCGGCTAGGCTTGTCCAGAACCCCGCTCGGACAGCTGCCGCGGCGCGATGACACAGTGAAGCGCGACTAGTCGACGGCAGAAACGTACCGAACGCAGTGGGGGCGGCGTTGTCGGCCGCTGCAGTGGCATGTGCGTGCGCAGGGAAACCTTCTCGTTGCTGGCGCTGACGCCAGTGGTGCGAGTCGCGACCCACGCACACCCCGACTGCGAAGGCAACTGGAACTTCGTGCCACGTGTATATCAAACTGACGGCTGTTCAACCCAAAAGATGCCAAAAGTGAGACTGCACGGGATCTGGGATGGTGTGGTTTCAGCAAGGAGGTGCATCTCAACCCGTCCAGCACACCGGGGTGACACGCAGCGAACAGAGAAGAGCAGTGCTCGTCCGCTCACAACTACGGGCGCCCCATAGGCCCACCAAAAAGATTTTCGATGCGCGCAGCCGGGGCTGAACATAGGGGAAGGTGCGAAACATGACCGACGTGCCTCAAGCGGTGGAGGAAGGGCAGCTTTGAGCGGCGGGTTGCAACATAAAGCGCGCGTGCGTCACGAGCCGTGAACGACGCGGCCTCCCGCAGGCGCCCCCGGCATATCCACCGTCGGAGTCTGCGCCTCCCGATCCGAGAGGTAGAACAGCACCCATCGCTTGCAGCTGTCGACCAAACATCCTGAGTCAATATGGAGAGAGCGACGAAAATATGAAACTTGTGACGAAAAGTACACATAGCGCAGGGAACTTGAAATCAGATCGTGGGTTCTGCAAACAACTTATTGAGCGATTCCTCAGCCAATCCGTCCCTCTTTGACCGCTCCAGCTTGTCCAGTGCGCCTCTTTCCGAGAACACTAAACAAGAGCAGACGTACGCCATACCAAACGGTGCCGAGTCACACCATACGCGCTGCTATGTCGCAGGTACTCCTCACGTGCTTGACCGCATCCCGACGACTGCATAGGCTGCCATCACCGTCCGGAACGTCTTCTCCGCCGACTGGCTCTCCCAGTCCTTCACACCTCTGAGAAACAGATGGTTGGGTCGGCCTATCGCAGCAGTGTATCCCCGTAGCGCACCCGCAAGGACGCCGTTCAGTACAGCCTGCTGGATGCTGCAAGGTTCAAACTTGCCTCCCCTCGCGGCGCACCGTACCTTCGCGTAGTGCTCGAGGACGGCGCCGACCACCTTGGAAGCAACGTCCAGGCGCGACTGCACCACGGTGTCCGCCTCGCGCACGTCGTCGCCAATCGCCAACATGACGTACTTGTCCGCAGCGGTCACGACAGCGTTGGCCGCGGTGACTTCCGCTGCTGTCACGGCGGTGGGGAACTCAGCATTGGCGTCGTTGGCCCTAACGGTGCTCATGTTAGGCGTGCTGCTGGCAGTAGCTGGGCACCTGGCTACATCCATGGGCGACTAGAGACGGGGCGGTAGATGGAGAAGAGAGAATGAGAGGAGAGCACAGCCGTGAGCCGTGAGCAAGGCACAGGATGGGGGCGCGAAAGATCCGCGAGGCTCGTTGCTGGGTCCTTTTCTGCCGGCCGAGAGGTCGTCCCCTGCAGTGAGCAAAGGGCGGCTGCCACTGTCTGACGGCTGCAGCGGCAAGCAAACCGCCGCGGCCCCTCGCGCTTTGAACGACTTCAGGCCACATCAATCGCCCCCCCTTCGCGCCCACAGCCAGTGCTGGGCCCCCCACTGCGTGCGGCTCCCGGCAGTGACCCCTGCGCAGTGGGCTTAGTTGCGGGATCCTCTTCAAGCGCTTATCAAAAGCAGAACCTTGCAGAAATCACGATCCAGGGCGATCATGAAGTGCCCTAGAGACCCCGTAGAGGCCGATTTCTTGAAGAAAACGTGATAAACCTTGAAGTCACTATGAACACCTGCTCGGACATGGGATTGCGATACACCACAAGGTGCGTCTCAGTGCGGGCTACACAGTGATGTACTGAACGATGATGTCCACGCAGGTCTTGACCCATTATTCAAGGTTTATCAAGCTTTCTTCAAGTGCTAATGCACACAGCTCTCGCGCCGCATTAAGCGTGATCACGCTCTCCTAATAGAAGTACAGCATCGACAAGAGCTTGTAGCCCCCGTTTCACTTGAAAAGTCCCATGTTTCTTGGATTGTATCCCGGCATTTATGCAGCTCGCCGGAGTTGATCACGTGAGGCGCACGCCGTATCTCGGCGGCCTGCAGATCTTCCTGAGAGTTTTTTTTCAATTACGCGGTACAGTACGCTCCCAACCGTCGGCTTGCTTCTCTCCGACGACACTGACAGGCACCTGAAGCACTTGCGTGTACATCAGGGTACCTGTTGACCGCGACGTGAGCAACCGAACACGGTAACGATCATGTCATGGAGCGAAAGGAAGTGGGTATGCGGAACTTCAGGAGCTGCGTACGGCTCCAACTCGATGCACCTCATACACGCCAACGTTCTGGAGCGTTCATGCTAGAAAATCCCCCAGCGGACGGTGCTCTGGTCTGGCTCACAACATTGGTGTTGTGACAAGAGTGTCTTTCTCGTTGTGCTGGTGGAACAAGAGGGAGGACATCAGGGAGGGTGCGGGGAACACGGCGGCGAGCTATCATGGACAATATGCGTTGGCTTGAAATACACTGTGACGTTCGTGTGGCTGGTGGTGTCACCGAAGCACGCGGTGCGGATGAAGATTGTAGACGAGCCTGTTTGTGTCTTCCGATGCGCTTCGTCCGGCGTCATCAGCCGGGCCATGGAGAGGGATTGTCGGCCGCTCAGGGATGGCCTTCGTGGTCCCCGCGAGGACTGTGATGGAGAGTTACCGAAACTTGACAGCCAATTGGATGCTCCTTAGTAGGGAATCCATCACCTCCCTTCAATATACTTTACCGTATTTGTCAACCTTTTAAGTGTGAGGATCGGCCTCTAATCCACTCAGTTGGGGCGGCGGCCGCCGCGGCGCGTGCGACCACTTCAAGGAAAATCAAGGTTTGTTCTAGCCCTTCCGGCTTGAAGAGCGCAGAACGTGGATCCCGGTTTTAGGCCCACTGCGCTGGATGGCCACTCGTCTGGGCGGCCACGCGCGGGCGGCGTCGGCCCTGACGGACGTCTACCCGCCCACGACTGAAGACAGTAATTCACTTTGGATGCACACCCGTTCGCTGGCGGACTTGGAAACGTCCACAGGTGGATCCCACGCCCGATTGGGACAGGCGCGCGCTCAGCCGCGCGCCACCCCGCCCGCCGCCCTTGCCCGCCCCCCGCCGCCGATGTGGCGCCGGCATGGACCCGGCGGCGGCCATGGCGGAGCCGCCGCACCCCCCCCCCCCCCCCGCCCCCCCCCTACGGATGGAACCCCCCTCCGCTGCTGAGTTTGGCGCCCGCTGGGCGGCCAGCGCGGTGGCCCTGCTCACCGCCGCGGCGACGGTGTTTGGGCCGCCCGCGCCGGCCACGGCCGGCGGCGCCGCCGGCGGCGGCGATGGCGGTGACGGCAGCGTCGGCGGCGGTGGTCCTGCCGCGGCGATGGAGCCGCTGTTGCTGCTTGATGGCGACGGGTGCGGCGACGGCGGTGCCGGTGCCTCTGACGCCAACGCGGCGCAGCTCACCGACCTGGCCGTGCGGACGCTGACGCAGCTGGCGCGGCTGCTGGTGACGTCCCCCGCCGAGGGCGCCGCCGCCGCCCCTGTGGTTCTCCGCGCCATTGTGGGTGACGTGACCGGCGGTGGCAGCGGCGGCGGCAACAGCAGCAGCAGCAGCGGCGGCCGCGGTGTGAGCGGCAGCCGTGACATTGCCGTGACCGCCCCGCCACTGTCCACCGCGGGGGCCCCCTCCTCCTCCCCCCCCCCCCCAGCGTGGCGCCCTCCCCCCGCCTCGCCACCGCCCTCACGGCGGTCGTATCCGCGGCGGTCGTCGCGACCGCCCGGTCGCCCGACGCGGCCGCCGCCTGGGCGGCGCACGCGGCGCTCGCCGACGCGGCCGCCGCGGCCGCCGCGACCGGCGCGCGCCTGGCGGCGGCCGCGGCGCGGGGCGCCGCCGCCCGCGGCAGTGCCGGCGACGGCCATGGCGGCGGCGGCGGCTGCGGCGGCGGGGCGGCGCGCGACGGGCCGCCGCGGTCGCCGCCGCCGCCGCCGTCCCCGTGGGTGGCGGCGGCGCTGGCGCCGCTCGCGGCGGGCGGGCCGGCGGTGGCGGGCGTGCCGCCGGCGGCGGCGGGCCGCGCGGCGGCGGCGGTTGTCGCCACCGCGATGCGGTTTGTGGGCGCTGGTGGGGGGGCGGCGCCGCCGGCCGCGGCGGCGGGTCGGGGGGGATGGGGGGGGAGGGGGCTCTGGTCGGGGGGGTCGCCGCCCCCGGTCCCGACACCGTGCCCTTCCTCGACGCCGACATTGGCGCGGCACTGGCGGCCGCGGCGCGGCCGCCGTGGGGTGCCGGCGGCGGCGGCGGCGGCGGCGTCGGGGTGGTCGCGGGCGGCGTACCACCGCCGGGCGGCGCCCGCCCGTTGCTGCTGCCGCCGCCGCGGCTGCCGGGAGCGGCCGCCGCTCCCCCCCAGCACCCCCCCCCCCCACCTCCCCCCCGCCCGACCCGCCCGTGTTGACTGTGGCCACGCTCGCGGCGTGCCTCCGCGACTGGGCGGCGGGGCCGCCTGGCGCCGCGCCGCCGGTGCTGGGCGCCGCCGCCGCGGCGGTCGCGTCGCACCCGCGCCTGGCCGCCGCATTTGTCGCTGCCTCGGACGCGGCCGGCGGCGGCGGCGCGCGCGTGACGTCCCTCGACTGGGCCGTCTGGGCGGTGGTGGCGGGCGCGCAGGGCGGCGAGCCGGCGGCGGCGGCGGCGGCCGCCGCCGCTGCGGTCGCCGCGCTCGTTGGCGCCCCCGAGCCGGGGGCGGGCGCCGCGCTCGCGGCGGTGCCGCCCGCGGCGGTCGCCCTCCGCGCCGCCGAGGGGGGGGTGCGCCGCGTGCTGCGGGCGCTCATGACTGCGCTCGCCGACGGGGTGGTGGCGGCCGCGCCGCCGCGCGACGACGGCGGCGGCGGCGGCGGCGGCGGCGGCGGCGGCGGTGGTGCGGCCGGGCGGGGCGTGCCGAGCTCACTGCTGGTGGTGGACGCTGCCGCTGCCGCGGCCGCCCGCGTATGGGCCGCGGTCTACGCGGCGGTGTGGGCCGAGCCGCCCGCCGCCACCACCGCCACTGCCGCCGCTGCCGCCACCAACGCCGACGGCGGCGACGCCGACGCGCCCGCCAGCGCGGTGCTGGACCTCCTCACCGCCGTGCGGGTGTCCCCCCCCCCCGGCGCCCCCCCCGCCGCGGCCGCTGCCGCCGCCGCCCGCCGCGCCATTGCGGGCGCCGCGCTCGCCGCGCTCGCCGCGGTGCCCGGCCTCCGCGCCGCCGACGCCGACGCGGTGGTGCGGGCGGCGACATCGGCGGCGGCGGCGGGGGGCACGCCGCCGGGGGTGGCGGCCGCCCTCGGCGCCGCCGCGGGCGCCGCCGCCGCCGTGACGGCGGCGGGGGGGGGGGGCGGGGGGGGGGTGTCCCTCCGGCCGCTCGCCACCGCCGAGGGGGGGGCCGCCGACCCCGCGGGCGGCGCCGCCTGGGCGGCCGCCGCGGCGTTGACGCGCAGCGTCACTACGCCCGCCGCGGCGGCGGCGCCGGCGGCGGCGGCGGCGGCGCCGGGGGTGGCCCCTGGTGGCGGCCGGCCGACGGCAGCGGCGGCGGCGGCGCGGCTGTGGACGGCGCTCGACGGGCACCCGCCGCGGCAGCCCGACGCGCCCGCGGCGGTCGCCGCCCTTGCCGCCCTCACCGCCGCTGCCGCGACCACCGCCGCGGCGGCCGCGCCCAGCGCGGGCGCGGGCGGGCCGGCCGGCGCGTCGCGCCTCCTGCCTCGCCTGACGGCGCTGCTCGAGGCGCGCGTCACTGCCGCCGCGGCGGTTGTGCCCGCCGCCGCGCTGGCGGTGGTGGCCGCGGCGGCGGTCGACGGCGATGGCGACGGCGACGGCGACGGCGACGGCGACGGTGACGGCGACGGCGACGGCGACGGCGGCGGCGGCGGCGGCGCGCCTGCCCGTTTGGGTGGGGGACGCGCCAGCGGGGACGTCAAGCCCGGCGTGGCGGCGGCCGCGGCGGCGGCGGCGGCGGCGACAGGAGGGGCGGCGCTGCCGACGCTCCGCGTCGACGCCGAGCGCATTGCGGCGGCGGCGGCGGCGGCGGCAGCGGACCCGCCGCTGCGCACCGTCGCGGCGGTCGTTGCCGCCGCCGCCGCGGCGCTGGGCGCCCGCCTGGCGGGCGCCGCGGGCGCCGCGGCGGCCGCCGCGGCGGCCGACGTCAAGGCGCCCCCCGGCAGTGGCGGCGGCGCGGCGCCCGCCGCTGCGTCGACGGCTGCCGCCGCCGCGGCGGCCGCCCGCCGCCGTACCGACCGCCGGCTGGCGCTGCTGTCTGCGCGCGTGGCGCTGCCCGCCGACGCGGCGGGCGTCGCCGCCGCCGCGGCGGCGGGCCCGGCGGCTGCCGCCGCGTGGCTCCGCGCGCAGCGCGCCGCGGCGGCGGCGGCGGCGGCAGCGGCGGTGGCGGCGGCGGCAGGGGCGGCGGCGGTGGGGGGGGGAGGGGGGTGGGGGGGGCGTCCCTCCTGTCGCCCCCTCCTCTCCCGTCGCGGTGGCCAGGCGTTGCGGCTGCCGAGGCGGCCGCCGCCGCCACCGGCGCCGCTGCCGCCCCCACCGGTGCCACCACCCCGTGGCCGGGCGGCGGCGGGCCCAACGGGGGAGGTGGAGCGCCGCCGCGGTCGGCGCCATCGCTACCGTCGCCGACGCGCGCGGAGCCGGCAGCGGCGACGGCGGCTGCCGCCACCGCCGCGCGGCACGCGGGGTGGGTGCGGGCGGCGGCGGTGGCGGCGGCCGCGTCGACGGGCATCCTCAACCTGGCTGCCGCCGACGGCGGCGACGGCGGCGGCGGTGGCGGCTGCGGTGGTGGACCCCTTGACGGTGCCGAGGGGGTGGACGCTGCCGCGGCGGCGGCGCTGCTGGCCGCCCGCTGGGTGGCCGCCACCGACGCGCTGGCGGCCGCCCGCCTCGCCGCCACCGCGCGGGTGGCGACGACGGCGGCGGCGGCGGCGGCGGCGGAGCCGCAGACGCCCCCGCGGCGCGCCGACCGCCTGCGCCGGTCAACGGCGGCGGCGGCGGCGGCGGCGGCCGTGCCCGCCGCCGCCACCGCCGCGGCGGGTGGGGACGCGCCGGGTGCCGCGCCGTCCGGCGGCGTGCTGCCGGCCGACGCGGCGGTGCTGGCGGCGGTGCCGCCCCTCTCCCTCCCCGCCGCCGTCGACGTGTTTGTCGCGCTCGCGGCGGCGCGGCCGCTATCCGCGGCCACGCCTGCTGCCGCAGCGAGTGGGGTGCGGCGGCCGCACCACGTGGCGGCCGAGGCGGCGCTGCTGCGGCAACTGGGCGCGTACGTGTGCGCCGAGGCGCCCGCTCCTCCCCCTCCGTCCGCGAGTGCTGACGCCGCCGTCGCCGCTGCCACGGTCGACGCTGCCGCGGCGGGAGTGGCCGTGCCGGCCGCCTTGGCCGACGGCGCGGCGGGATGTGGGGTGGGGTCTCCGCTGTACCCGCCGCTGTTCGCGGCGCTCCTCGGCCCGCGGTTTGTCGCCGCCCTGGCGGCCCGTGTCGGCGCCTACCTGCGGCTCGCCACCGCGTCTGCGGCGGCAGCCGCCGCCGCTGCCGCCGCCGCCGCGAACGAGCTCGCGTGCGACGGCAGCGGCAGCGACGGCGGCGGCGGTGGTGCCGAAGTTGACGCGCGGGCGATGGGGCCGGCGGCGGCGGCGGCGGCGGCGGGGGCGGCGGTGGCGCCCCCGCCCCCCCCCCGTCGGCAGCCGCCGCCGCTGCCGCGGACGCGGCGGCCATGGCCGTCGCGGCCGCCGCGGCCGCCGCCGCCGGCCTGCGCCTGTACACCACCCTCCTGGCCGCCGCCGTTGACGCGGCGCCGGCGCTCGCCGCGGCCGCCGCCTGGGCGCCCACCCGCGACGCCGCGCTGGCCGCCGCCGCGGCTGGCTTGGCGGCCGCCGCCGCCGGCGACGGCGGCGGCGGCGGCGGCAGCGGCGGTGCGGGCTGCGGCGGTGGTGGTGGTGGTGGCGTCGGCGCGGCGGCCGCCGCTGCGCGGGCGGTGGTGGCCGCCTGGGGCGCCGCCGCCGCCGCGGCGGGCCACCCGCGGCTGGCCGCCGCCGCCGCCGACGCGGCGGTCGTGACCGCCGTGTTGGCCGCCACGGGCAGCGGCGGCGGCGGCGACGCGGGTGGCCTTGCCGCCGCCGCCGCCGCGGCGGTGCGGGCGTCGCTGGCGGGCGTGCCGCGGGGGCGGCCGCCGCCGCGGCGGTGCCCGGGGGGGGGGGCGGCGCCGACGCCGGGGCTCGCCGCGTGGGCCCGCCCGCGGCTGGCGCCACCGCCGCCGCCCCCGGGGGGGCAGCCGCGGCGGCGGCGGCCGCCGCCGCTGTCGTTGTCGCTGGCGGCGGCGGCGGCAGCGGCCACCACTGCGGCGGGCCGCGACGCGGCGGCGGGCGGTGACAGCGCGGTGGCTGCCGCTGCTGTGGATGACGCGACCCGTCTGGGGGTGCTGCTCGAGCTGCTTGGCCCGGGCGCCGCGGGCCGCGCCGAGGCGGCGGCGTGGACGGCCGCCGCTGCGCGGGTCGTGTCGGGCGGCACGCCCGCGGTCGGCTGCGGCGGCGGCGGTGGCGGCGGCGGCGGCGGCGGCGGCGGCGGCGGCGGCGGCGGGCACCGCCGCCGCCGCCGCGGGCGGTCGCCGCGCCTCTCGTTTGGGGGCCTCCCGCCGGTGCAGCCGCCGCCCCAGTGGGCGGCGGCGCCCGTTGCCTCCGCCGCCGCCGCCGCCGCTTCCGCGGCCGCTGCCGCCCCACCACCGGGCGCGCCGTCGGCGGCCGCGGGCGGCTTGGCCTCCTCGCCCGCGCTGCGGGACGGCCGCCTGGTCCGCGTGGCGGTGGGGGTGCTGGCCTGGGCGGCGGCCGCGGCGCGGGCGGCGGCGGCGGCGGCTGACCAGGAAGGGGTGGTGGCGGTGGTGGGCGTCGCGCGCGGGGCGGCGCGGGTGCTCCTCGCCGCCGCCGCCACCGCCGCGGCGGCCGAGGCGGCGGCGGCGGTCGGGGGTGGCGGCGGCGCGGGGGCGCCGTCAGACACGGACGGCAGCGACAGTGATGCGGGGGGTTGTGCCGAGGGGGGGGCGGCGGCGCGGGGGCAGCGTGCGCGCGCCGCGGGCCAGCCCCGCCCGTGGCGCGTGTCGACCGCGGCCGCGGCGGCGGCGGCGGCGGCGGCGGCGGCCCCCCTCGGCGCCACCCTGTCGGCGGTGCTGCCCGCGGTCGCCGCCGCCGCCGCGCCCACCGCCGCCGCCGCGGCGGGCACGGCGGCGGGGGCCCCTCTCGTCGCCGCCGCCGCCCGGCTGGCCGCCGCCGCGGACGCGCTGGTCGCGGTGGCCGCCGCGGCGGGCGGCGGCGCTGGGGGCTCCCCCCTCCCCCCTCCCGCGCCCTCTTCCCCGCCGGCGCCCGGTGCGTCGCGGCCGCGCAGGCGGTTGTTGATGCGGTCGCCGCCGCGTCGCGGGCGGCGGGCGGGGCGGCGGCGGTCGCCGCCGCAGCGGCCGCCGCGCCGCCGCCGGTGGGCGCCGAGTGGTCGCTGCGGGGCGGGGGCGAGCCGGCCGACCCGCCCGCCCTCACGGTTGCGGCGACGGCCGCCGCCGTCGTCGACGGCCCCTCCGGTACTGATGGCGACTGTGGCGGTGACGGCGGTGGTAACGGTAGCGGCCGTGACGGTGGTGACGCGGGGGGCAGGGGCACCAAGCGGCGGCGGCGGCGGCAGCAGCGGCCGCGGCGGCGGGCCGGCGGCTGCCGCCGCGGCCGGTGGGGCGTCGGCGGCGGCAGCAGCAGCAGTGACGGCGGCGCGTGCCGCCGCGTGGACCTGGTCACCGACGATGCGAGCGGCGACAGCGGCAGCAGCAGCAGCTGCGGCAGCGGCAGCAGCGGCAGTGACGGCGGCGGGGGGCACGCGCCGCGCGGCCGCCCCCGCTTTTGGGCGCACACCCCGCGCGGCGGGGTGGCTGGTGGGGAGGTGAGGGGGGGCGGGGGGGCGCCCGCTACCCCCGCGGCAGAGGCCGGCGACGGCGACCGCGACGGCGGCGGCAGCGGCGGCGGCGGCGACGGCGGTGGTGGGGGGGGGGGGTTGACAGCGGTTTGGGGGGGGGGGCGACGCGCCCGCCACGCTGTTTGTGCGGCTGCGGTGAGGAGGGGGGAGGCCGGCACCAACGCCACCCCCGCTCCCCCCCTCCCCCCCCTTTCCCCAGTCCCTCCCTCTCGCGCCACTCGGCGGGCTGGGGCGGGGACACGCAAGCCAGGAGGAAAAAGTAGAAGAGACGGGCGCGCCCACCTCGCGCGCGTCCACGACGGGCGTACCCCGCGTCGCTGGCAGGTTTGTTGTGCGGCGTGCGCGTGCGCGCACGGTTTCTGCTTCCCTCTCCCCCCCACCCCGCGGCGCCACCCCTGCCCAGCTATCACCCTCTTTCACCTTGTATCCCACCGTCCCAGCCGCCACCATGGCCCTGTCGTGGGCTACGCTCCCCTGCCAGCCTCTACCCCCCCCACCGAGCCACCACCGCACCTATACTAACGTTCCCCTTTGACGGCTCGCCGTGGCCCTGCCCCAACCAGCCCGCATCACGCAGCAGCCCCCGCATCTGGGGAGATGGCCTCGGACGCGGCCAGCATCGGCTCTGCCGCCGCCACCGCCGGCGCCTTGCACGCCCCCGCCGCCACCGCCGGAGCGGGCGCCGCCACCGCCGCTCCCCCCGCGGCACCCACCGTCCCCGTCGCCGCCGTCGCCGCCGTCGCCGCCGTCGCCGCCGTCGCCGCCGTCGCCGCTGTCGCCGCCGCCGCCGCCGCCGCTGCCGCCGCCGCCGGGGCGGCGGCGGTCGCTGCAACGGCGGCGGCGAGCACGTCTGCCCGCGGGGAGGCGGCCCCCCCCTCGCGCGCCGCCGCGGCGGCCACGTGCAGCCGCTCCACGTGCGCCCGGTGGCCGTCTTCAAACCGGGCGAGCCACTTTGGGTAGGCCAGCCGCGCTGCGCCGTGGAGGTGGCGAGCGAGGAACGCGTTGAGCGCCGGCACGTCGTCCATCCACGCGACGAGCAGCACGACGCCGTCCTTGGGCAGCCGCCCGCCGAGGAGCGCGTCGACCATCTTGGCCGTCAGCCGCCGCTTCTCTTTCGCGTCCGCGTAGTGCCGGTGGACGACGGGGGGGAGGAACCGCTCCTGCGCGCCAAAGTACTCGACCAGCTTGGACGCAAAGGTGACCGCCGCCATGCATGCGGTAACCGTCAGGGACGCCACGGTGGGGGGGGAGGGAGGGGGCAAGGGGGCGCTCCCCCCATCGGCCGCGGGGGCGGGAGGGGGCACCGCATCCGCCGCGTCGGCCGCCGCCGCCGCCGCCCCCGCGTCCGCCGCCGCCGGGGACGTCACCCCCACGGACGGGAACGGCAACGGGGTGCCCCCCGGTGTGCCACCACCCGCCCCCGGCGACGTGACCGAGGACGCCAACGGCGCCGACACCCACCCCCCACTGTTGGGCGCCGCCCCGTCGGGGTCGAGCGCCGCGTACAGCCGCCGAAACGCGGCGTGCGCGTCCGTGCGGAGGCGCTCGAGGAGCTCCCGCTGCTCCGCGAGGGCCTCGAGGAAGTAGCCAAGGTCGAGCGCCGAGCCGCGGGCGGCGCCCACCCACGACAAAATGACGCCCGCCTCCAGCCCGCGCACCTCGAGGTAAAAGTCGTGAAAGACCTTCCACCACGCTGCCACCTCCCGCACGTGCGCGGCGGTGAGGGCGGTCCCCAGCAGCGCCGCGTCGGCCATCATCTTGAAGAGGTCCATCAGCTCCCGGCGGATGGCGTTGTGGGGGAGCGAGAAGACGTCCACCGCCCACTTGGCGCGGGTGCCAAACTCGGCGGGGCACAGGACGGGCGCGCGGAGCGAGGTGGCGTGGAACGCGGCGTACGCGGCGGGGCCGTCTGGGCCCGCCCACACCAGCTCGGCAGACAGGTTGCGGGTGGCGGTGCCGCCGGCAGAGGCAGCCGAGCCGCCGCCGCCGCCGCCGTGTGCCGTGCCGTCGGCCGCTATGCGCAGCGGGGGCGCCCGCGGCTTGCGGAGGAACGAGGCGGCGCCGCTGCCGCCAGGGCGGCGGAGGAAGGAGCGCGCCCCAGAGCCAGTCGGCAGCGGCCGCCGAGTGGCGGGCATCGCGTCGCCGCCTCCACTCGCGGCGGCGTCACCGCCCGCCCCCCGCTCGCCTGCGGGCGCCGTCGACCCGCCGCCGCCACCGCCGCCTGCACCAACCACCCGCACCTCTGGGGTCTCCCCAGCGGTAGCTGTCGCCGCCGCAGCGGCCGCCGCTGGTGGCGTCGTCGACGAGGGCACCCCGGCCCCACCCGCCGCCGCCCCGGCAGCCGGCGC
This sequence comes from Pyropia haitanensis, assembly GCA_008729055.1. Classification (NCBI taxonomy): domain Eukaryota; phylum Rhodophyta; class Bangiophyceae; order Bangiales; family Bangiaceae; genus Pyropia; species Pyropia haitanensis. The sequence goes on along the minus strand of SDUX01000003.1, from coordinate 1,623,606 downwards.
GTCTGTCACCCGCGCCGACGGCGGCGGCGGCGTGTCGCCGCTGGTGGGCGCGGTCCCTTCGGCGGCCCGGGTGGTCCGGAGGGGGCGGCGGAGAAAGGAGCGGGCCCCATCGCCGCCGCCGCCGCCACCGGGGCGCACGCGGCGGCTGAGGAAGGAGCCCCGGGGGTTGCCACCGGGCGCGCTCATCGTGGCCAGCGTCAACGCCCAGGTCGGGGGCCGCCGCTTGGGAGGGAACAAAGAAGCCGCGGGTGAGTGACACGCGGAGAGGGAAAAGGGGACTAGGGCGGAGAGGGGAAAAGAGGCGGAGGGACGAGGGATCCCCCTCAACGCCCACCTTACCACCGTCGACTACAGGCTCCACCGTGCCAGTTCCCACACAGCGTGGCGATACACACAAGACAGAGAGCAGGCACTAAACCCCAACAGGTCAAACTCTCTCAGTGACTATGGTGGGGCCACAGCGCACCCCACCCACCATTCCTCCCGCCTGGGCAACCAGCGAACCTGCCAGAGCACTGCCCACTGCGAGAGGGAAAAGGAAGACAAGAGGGACCGCCAAACACTGGCCGCCACTAGCGCGTCTAGCAGAGCGGCAGGGCCGCTCACTGCGAATGATTACATGGCAGCAAGGGAGCAGGGTAGGTTCATGCAGGCAGCCGTCACGATGGAAGCACAGCGCCTGTCTGCGACACGATGCCTTGAGCAGCGACGAGGTGGACGCGAACGTCGAGCTCCCGTGACATCGTTCAGGAGCAAGACGCGTGGGCAATGCATCAGACGCATCCGTTCCATTCCAGAATCCTTGGCACCAGACTTACTTGCACTTACAAAGTAGTACGCCCCTCTCCTGTGTGTACCTGGTCGTGATCACAGGTCATGGCTCATCGCGACCTCACCAAGCTCGTGCCGCGTCCACGCACGCAGCCGCATCATCTGCCGATTCGCGTCATCATCAGCGAGCCCCGTTCCTCGACCCATCTGACCGTCGACCCTGTTTGTGCGTTATGGCCTTCATCTCCCCCGCCATTGCCGCGGTCGCTCCCACCCTGCGCCGCCTCCCCGCCCTGCGCCGTGCACCAGCCGGTCTTGGGGCGGTCGCCCCGCGCCGCGCGGCGGCGACCATGGCCGCCGCCACGCTGGCCGACCTCGGCACCGTCGCGGACATTGATGGCGGGGAGCTGCCGCTGGCGGGCCGCCCTGTCTTTGTTGTCAACGTGGCGAGTGAGTGCGGGTACACCGCGTCGGGCTACCAGATGATGAAGGACCTGTTGGCCAAGTACGGGGCCGACTCCCTCGCGGTCGTTGCCGTGCCGTGCAACGCGTTTGGGATGTACGTTTTGTCGCGACCCTCTGGGTGATGGGGCTGCTTCTGTGAGCCGTCCCCCTGTCTCAACTGCATTCTTGCAAGTGCCTGGCTGTTTCTTCGTGGCCCCAGCAGATGAAGCTCCCCGCTCACGCCTGCCTCGTTGGCGTCTGTGTGCTGTGTTTGCGCGGCTGCCCCACGCGCCCTCTGCCCCGGACATCCCCCGCTCCTGGTGTGCCTCGGCAGGCAAGAGCCCGGCACCAACGAGCAGATCAAGTCGTTTGTCGCGGCCCGCGCGCCCGGCGTGCTCATCGCGCCCAAGTCGGCGGTCAACGGGGCCGAGTCGCACCCGCTGTTTTCCGTGGGCAAGACCGCCTTCCCGGGGGACTGCGGGTGGAACTTTGCGTGCCGGTGTACGTTTGCGCGGGGGGTCGCCGCCGATGGGAGAGCGGGGAGGGCGGCACGCGGCAGCCCCGTACGCGGGGGGGTCGCTAGCTCTCTGCAGTCCCGGCCCAGGCCGCGCGACCGGCGTGCCGCCACCAGTCCTTTTTTTTTTTTTGTTGTTGTTCGCACGGCTGCAAGTGCTGGCTTGTGGTCCCGTCGCCGTTGGTGGGTGTGTACCCCGTTCCCCCCCCGTCGGTCCGAACCGCGCGCGCGATTTCCCCGCCCGCATTGACGGCGTGGCTTGCTCGCCGCATCCGTGGCCGCGAGCACCCGCCCACGCTGAGTGGCGCGTCTGACCTACGTGACGCGTCGCTCTCCCGCGTGTGGGCTGCCGTCCAACTCGTTTCCCGCTTCCCCCCCCCTCCACCCCCACACGCTCCCCCGCAGTCCTGTACGACAAGAGCGGCAAGCCCGTGGCGCGCTTTGACAACTCGTCGACGCTGGCCGACGTCACCGCCGCCATTGACCCGCTGCTCTGAGCGCCCGCGACGGCACTCGCGCGCGGCCGGCGGCGGCCGTCGCGGCGGCTGCCGGCCGGCGCGGGCCGCCGCTCGGCCGCGGGCGTCGGCACTAGCCGTGAGCAGCTGACGACGCGCCCGCCCCGTCGGTTTGTGGTTTTGCATGCGTGCGTCGGCCGAGGACGAAAAAAAAACGACGAAAAACGAACCACACCACCCGCGCACGGCCGTGGGGAGCACACGCGGACGCCACAGCGTCCACGCACCGCGCCGACTCCCAAGTCCCTGGGTCGCTCGCGGGGCGCCGTCGCGGGACCCGCGCCGCCCGGTGACGCCGCGCGCTCGTCGTGCCGCCGACGCCCCCTCCCCCCCCCCCCCCCCCCCCCTCGAGCCCCGCGCCACGCCACGAGCGCCCGCGCAGCGGCACGCCGCCTCGGCACCGCCCGCCGCCCCGGCCTCGCGGCCAACCGCGCCGTCGCGTCGCCAGACGCTCGCGCCGCGCCCCGCCGCCGCGCGGCGGCGGCGGCCACCCCCCCACCCCCCCCATTCCCCGCCGCTCGTGGCGGTCCCTCCCACCAGCGGGCCGCGCCAGGCGCGGCGACCGCCCCCCCCAAGCCGCGCCCCCCGACGCCCGCCCTAACCAACAATAATAAAACACAGACGGCAGCCTCCCTAGTCGCGTGCTCCGCCGCGCCCCCCCCCCCCCCCCCCCCCCCTACCTCGCACGCGGTGGGCGCCACCGGTCGGCCACCGCCGTCCCCCCCCCCCCCCCTCCCCCGCGGGGCGGTCAGCCCCCCCCCCCCCCGCCCCGCAGCTGTAGCACCTCCGCCTCGGCGTCGCGCGCGGCCGCCTCCGCCTCCCGCAGCCGCGCGTAGAGGTACTCGGCGGTGATGCGGAGGGACTCGACCTGCACGCGCAGGCGCGCGCGCTCGCCGCGCGCCTCCTTGGCCGCCCCCTTTTTGCGCCGCCGCGCCGCCGCCGCCGCCGCCGCGGCAGCGTCGGCGGCGGCGCCGTCGCCCGCCGCGCCGCCGCCGGGCGGCACTGGCGACGGCGCGCCGCCCATCCCCTCTGCCGCGTCACCGCCATTGACGGTCGGCGCCTCGTCGCCGCCGCCACTCGCCGCCGCACCCCCCCCCGCCCGCTTGAGGCGGCCCCACACCCCCCCAACCGACGGGTGCCGCCGGAGGCTGCCGCCGCCCTCGCCGCTGCTGCCGCCAGCCATCCCCCTCAACGACGGCGACACGGGGGCGGTGGCGGGCACGCCGCGGCCGCCGCGGCCGCCGCCGCCGCCGCCGCCGCCGCCGCCGCCGCCGCCGCCCCCCCCGCCCCCCACGAGCCGCTGCCGCCGCGACCGCGGATGCGCTCGGCGGCCAGCTCCGACGCCGCCACCGCCGCCCGCTCCTCCGCCGCCGCCGCCGCCGCGCGCGACGCGGCGCACGACGGGCAGCCGCCCGCGGCGTCGCCGTCGGCGGAAGAGAGGCTCGCCACGTCCGCGGCCGAGCCGCCGCCGCCGCCGCCGCCGCCGCCGCGGGCGGCCGCGCCACGGCGGCCGGCGGCGGCGGCGGCGGTGGCGGTGCCAGCGGCGGCGCCGCCGCCGGCGGTGCCAGCAGCGGCGGCGGCGGCACCAACGGCCGAGCGGCTGCCGTCGGGGCGGCCAGCCGCCGGCGGCGACGCGGCGCCCAGGTCGATGGACGCGAGCGTCAGGCCCAGCGGGGAGTCGCTGCCGAGGTCCCCGCCGGGCGACACGCCGACGCTGCTGGCGCTGCCGACGGCGCCGCCGCCGCCCGCGGCGGCCGTTGCGTGGCGCCCTCCCCCCCCCCCCCTACCCCTCCGCCCAACCGGCCGCCGCCACCACCACCACCGCCCCCACCGCCGTCCCCCCCCCCAAGGGAGGAGGCGGAGGAGCCGTCGGATGCCCCCCCCCGGCGCCCACCCCCGCCCCCCCCCCACCCTCACCCCGCCCCCCCTCGTCCAAGCCCGCGTCACTCCCCACCCCCGAGCTGCTGTCCAGCTCATCCTCCACCGCCCGGTAGTCGACGCCGGCGAGCAGGTCCGACAGGAAGGCCGAGTCGTCCGACGCGCCCGACGGCGACAGCGTCCGAAACGCCGACGCGCCACGGCCGGCGGCGGCGGCCGCCGCCGCGGCGGCGGCGGGGGTGGCCGCGAGGCCCGCCGCGGGGGGGGCGGGGGGGGGCGGGCCGGCGGCCGCCGTCGGCGTCGGCGTCGGCCGCCAGCCCGGGGGGGGGACCGACGCCGGTCGGCCGCCGCCGCCGCCGCCGCCGCCGCCACCCAACGCCGGCGGCGGTGGCCCCCGCGGCGGCGCCGGCTGCGCGGCGGGCAGCCCCGCGCGGCGCAGCGGCGGCGGCGGCGGCCCGCGGCCGCGCCGGGGCACGGGCGGGGAGGCGGCGAGGGTGGGCGTCACGGGGGGGGGCGGGGGGGGGGGGGGGGCGTCGCCGCCATGGCAGCGGCGGCAGGGCGGCGACGCCGAGCGGCGGCGGCGGCGGCGGCGGGGAGCGGGGGGGGGGGAGGGAGGGCGGGGCGGTGGAGCGGTGGAGGGGGGGGGGCGGGGCGGTGGGCGTCGCCGCCCAGCCAGCCCACGTGGGGGGCCGCCGCACCCCCGGCGGGCTTGCCGCCGCCGCCGCCGCCGCCGCCGCCGCTGCCGCCGCCGCGGCCGTTGCGGGGCGGCGGGTGCCAGGCTGGGCCGCCGTCGCCCGTCGACGAGACGACGCGGGCGATGCGGGCGGGTCGTCGCCCGCCCCGGCCGGGCGGTGCTCGCCAGCAAGGAGGAGAGAGCGGGGGAGGCGGCGTGGCGGGGGGGCCGTGGGGGGGGGGGGGGGCGTGAGGGGGGGGCAACGGGGTCGGGGTCGGCCGGCACGGCCACGCCGCGGCCGGCGCGGTGGCAAGCGTCGCGGCCGGCGGGACGAGGCGGGATGCGGGACGATCCGCGGGCGTGCGACGAGCGGGTGCGACCCGCGGCGGCGTGAATGTGCGGGCGGGTTCTTCACGCGGTAGGGGAGGCGGGGAGTGCAGCCGACCACTCAGACGACCTGCCGCTTGGGACCGTCCGCCCGCGGCCACCCCCGTGGGAGGCGGGATAATACCAGCCTTGGGATTCTGGACGTCAGAACCCCAAGGTCGCCTTGGGATTCTGGGAGGGGGTGGGAGGGGGTGGGGGGGGGGGAATGGGAGGGTAAGTTTACCAATTATACTTCATATAACTTTTCTTCTTCATTTGAAACCAGAATTCATTTCGTAGGCTCCTTTCACTCATATCTGTCGTCGATGCTTTTTCCGTTGGCCACAGCCGCGCGTCTGACAGCGTTCGCTTCGACAGTGGCCCGTCTCGTGCCGCGTCCTTCGTACTGCCTGATTCCGCGAGTATGCCCTCGACACGCTGGCCACGGCCTGGCCCCTCGAGCCGGCCTTTGTCACACTGGCCGCCGCCGGATCCCTCGACCTGGCCCTCGACACTCTGACCTCCGCCGGGGCCATGCAGGCGTCACCCGTCTAGTCTGACAGTTTTCCACGTGCTGGCCGTTTGACAATGGAGAGGGGTCACCCGTCTTGGCTGACAGAGCGTGGAGAGCCGCGATTTCTCCAGGCGTCTCCTGAGCAGCTTTGGGCCACAGGGTGTCACCAGAGCATGTAGTACGTAGTACCTGGGGATCTCAACCAACACGCATGTTGGGTTCGCTGAGACGCTCTGAGAGCGCTCGAGACTCGCGCGTCGAGGCTCCACAGCCGCTGGGCGCCCCGAGGCCAGCGACGCCATCAGCACACACGTGTGGCTCCTCACCTACTTGCAGTTACGTACACCGACCTGTACTGGGCACCTCCATTACTCTACCCTGCGGCGGCGCGTCCCTGTTCCCGCCACCGACGTCCCGCCAGCGGCAGCCACCCCCCCCCCCCCCCCCCCCCCCCCGTCCCACCACCAGCACGCCGGCCGGCGCCGAGCGTGCGGCCGCCCCTGGCGGCCCCGCGCGCCCACACCGCCCGCCCCCGCCACGGGCAGCCACCCCGGCCCCCCATGCAGCGAGCTGCCCCCCCTGCTCCCCTGCCACGCGATGCGCCCCCCGCCACCCCGGCCCACACCCGCCGCCACCGCGGCCGCCGCGGCTGCCGCGGCAGGCGGCCTCGGCCGCGGCCGCCGCCACCGCTGCCGCCGCCGCCCGCCGCCCCCGCTACCGCCGCCGCTGCCCACCGCCGCCGCCGCCGCCGCCCGCCGCCCGCCGCCGCCCGCGGCCCCCGCCCCCTCCGCCGCTGCCCACCGTTGCCGCCGCCGCCGCCGCCGCCGCCGCCGCCTCTGCCCCTGCCGCTGCGGGCTGCTGCCGCCCCGGCTGCCGCTGCCGCCGCCGCCGTTGCTGCCGGCCGCCGGCCGCCTGCCTGGCCGGCCGCCGGCCGCCTGCCGCCCGGGCGGCCGCGTTGGCCGCCGCCCCTGCGTCCCCCGCCGCCGCATCCGCCGGTTGGCTGCCGTCGCGGCTGCGGCTGCCACCACCGCCGCCGCCACCGGTCGCCACCCTGGCCGGGGGCGGCCGCCCCCGCCGGCCGGCCGCCGGTCCGGCCCCCGGCCGCCGCCGCTGCCGCCGGCTACCGCGGCCGGCGTGCTGCCGCCGCTGGCGGGCTGCCGCCGCCGGCCGCCTGCCTGGCCGGCCGCCGGCCGCCTGCCGCCCGGGCTGCCGCCCCGGCCGCCGCCCCCGCCGCCGCCGCCCCCACCGGGTTGCTGCCGCCCTGGTGCCGCTGCCGCCGCCGCCTTTGCTGCCGGCCGCCGCCAGCAGGCTGCCGCCGCCTGCCTTTTGCCGCCAATCGCGGGCTACCTTTGTCGGCCAGCTGCCCGGCCGGCCGCTGGCCGGCTGCCGCCCCGGCCGCTCTCACCATCGCCGCCGCCCCTGCCGGTTGGCTACCGCTCCGGCTGCCGCTGCCGCCTCTGCTGTCGCTGCCGGCCGCCGCCGATCCGCTTGCCACGGCAGCGCCGGCAGTGCAAGAAAGTGCCTCCCGTCTGCTTCTTTGTCATCCGCTGTGCAGTATGGGCCTGGATATAGAGTGCATGAGAGACCCACCGTGGGAAGAAATAGTCTTACCTGGGTAAAACGATCATGCTGAATCTATTGGTGCACACATCGGGCGTCGTGCACCCGTACGGCGGACAGGACAGTCGAGAGGCTGGGTGGCAGAAGCGCTTTAGGCGCCCGCTCCGAGCTTTTTTGAGCGTAATGGGTCAACTCTGTTTAGTTAACGCTGAGGGCAGAGGTATCCGTTGGCCATCGTCCCGTAAAAATGCAAAGACAGTACTCTGCAGTTCACTCATTCGTGACTGACTGACTGCTGATACGGTGGTATGCACTGTAGCGCAGCTGGATGAGCCCACAGCGCCGTTGAAAGTGCAAAAAGCTGCGGAGGTAGCTGAATACACTGTATAGATCTGATAGATGTAGTTTTTGAAGGATGAGAGCACTGTGGGGCGCTAGACGGCCTGTCGCGGCTACCTGTCCAGAATGGACTTTTGGGGGCCCATATGACCTGCTTCCCGATGTTTGCGACATTTTCTGAGCACATATTCGTGCTCAGCGTCATCGACTTAGTCTGGCGGGAACAGCTTGAGAAGATTTTGCTTCACTTTCTGAAACGCGTCGTAGCGGTGTGTGACGCCTTGCACCGAAGTGTGCGCAGGGCACTTCACCAAGTGCAACAAGAGTCAGGGACCACTTCACCAACTTTTCTGAAGCATGCTCAATCGACTAAATCGAGGTCGCTGAGCACGGTCATGTGCTCAGAAGGTTTCGCAAACGACGGGAAGTGGGTCATACAGACCCCCAAAGTGGCCATTCTGGACAGGTAGCCTCGACAGGCCGTCCAACGCCCCACAGTACTCTCACGCACAAAAAGATACAATTATGAGATCCCAACAGTACAGCAGACATCCTCCGCAACATTTTTTGTTCTCATCGGCGCTGTGGGCGCGTCCAGCAGTGCGACATGTCCCAAGGCGCCTCCTTCTGCACGGGTTCAGCAATGTGCGGACCCCGGCATGCCATCCAACCACTTTGAGCAATTGTATGCCACCAGGTACTCATAAACTCATTGTCTGTGCAAAAAACGAGGACCATGGAGCACTGAACAGCTCTGAGAGGCGGGGAATTTATAGCGTGAAGCGCTTGCCACACCCGGTTACAGGCTTGTTCTGCCCCCTATGTTGGTGCAGAGCAATAAAAAGATACATCAATAGTCGCAGCGTCATCAGTTTACTCGGGAATGACGGATCTATCCAGCTCCGCGGGACCTATGTACTCCACGTGCACGTACATACCGAGCAACAGGTCACACCATGACGGACAGGCGGCGCTTGTCAGCGCTATTCACTATAAAAAAATACGCAGGCTGGTGGAGCGTGGACCATTGGGGACGCCAAAACGTCACAACTGACGGCGTTTCACCGTCACTAGCGCGCCCGAGCGGCGGAACCAGTGGTGAGAGGGTGATGCACTTCGGCCCTCCATGAAACCGTTCTGGTCGCTGCCGTGACAGACGTGTGTGCGGGCGCGCTCTCAACACTGATAGGAGTCGGAGACAAGGCATACATATCCACCAAGTCTGCTCGGAGAGCGGATAACGGCGAAGCGGGCGACCGGGGCGGGGAGGAGGGGGGCGTCAGACGCCGGCGCTTCAGTCTTCGGCGTTGGCAGTCGCAAGTCGCTGACCAGGATGGGTTCAGAGTCAAATATGGTAAGCCCACCTCCGGAAACAATTGATTCAGTACTACAATCTTCATCTCGCCCAGTTCAGATTGTTCAACAGCCTATCAGGTTGGACGAATTGGACATCTGATTCGCCAGATAGGCCAGGAGATGTGAGTCAAGTCGGATGTGTATGTACTGTTGACCTCCGTGGAATAATCGCTTGGATTGTAAATACAATCAAATATCCCTGCCTGCCATGTGAGTAGCTGGTCGCCACAGTCGTCTTGCTGCCCGGCCGCCTCAACCAGCGTCAGGGGAGGCGGCTCGCCGCGGCGCGGGCGCCAGCCTGCCGCGGTCGCGTCAGGGGGGAGACCGCAGTGCGCGGCGGCGGCGTCAGCCCCCCCCACCGGCCGGGGCAGTGGCGGTGGAGTGCCGCCGAGGCCACTTCCCCCCAAGCACCAGCCGCAGCCATTGCCGCCCCCGGCGGCCGCCGCTGCCGCGGCCGCCCCGCGGCCGCCGTGGCCGCCCCCACCCCGCCAGCCGCCGCGGCCGCCCCCCCCGCCAGCCGCCGTAGCCACCCTTTCTCGGCAGCCCCCGCGGACGCGGCCGCCCCCCGACGCCCCCCGACGCCCCCCGGCGCGGCCGTTTCCCCCGGCGGCTGCCACCCCCAGGGGGCTGCCTCCCCCCGGCGGCCGCCACCGCCCGCGGCAATCACGGTCGCCACCCCCCAGAGGCCACGCCAGCCGCCCCCCCCCGGCGGCCACCACGGCCCCCCCTCCCCGCCGCCCCTCGACGGCCCCCGCAGTCCCCCGCCGCCCGTTGCCACGGACGCCGTCCCTACCCCGGCGGTCGCCACGCCCCCCGCCGGCACGCGACGCTGCGGCGGGTGCCGGACGACGGGGACTGGGCGCCGGGGGCCGGGGGCCGGATGCCGGGGCACAGGCGGCCGGGGCCGCGGGCCGGGCAGCGGCGGGGGCCGGAGGGCAGAAGCGGGGTGCCGAGCGGCGGCGGGCGGCGGGCGGCGGGCGGCGGGCGGCGGCGGGCGGCGGGCGGCGGTGGGCGCCGCGCGGCGGGTGCCGGGCGGCGGCGGGCGGCGGGCGGCGGCGGGCGGCGGACGGCGGGGGCCGGGTGCCGGGCGGCGGCGGGCGCCGCGCGGCGGGGGCCGGGTGCCGGGCGGCGGCGGGCAGCGGGCGGCGGCGGGCGCCGCGCGGCGGGCGCCGCGCGGCGGGCGCCGCGCGGCGGGCGCCGGGTGCCGGGCGGCGGCGGGCAGCGGGCGGCGGCGGGCGCCGCGCGGCGGGCGGCGGCGGGCGCCGCGCGGCGGGCGGCGGGCGGCGGGGGCCGGGTGCCGGGCGGCGGCGGGCGGCGGGCGGCGGCGGGCGGCGGGCGGCGGGGGCCGGGTGCCGGGCGGCGGCGGGCGCCGCGCGGCGGGGGCCGGGTGCCGGGCGGCGGCGGGCAGCGGGCGGCGGCGGGCGCCGCGCGGCGGGCGCCGCGCGGCGGGCGCCGCGCGGCGGGCGCCGGGTGCCGGGCGGCGGCGGGCAGCGGGCGGCGGCGGGCGCCGCGCGGCGGGCGGCGGCGGGCGGCGGCGGGCGCCGCGCGGCGGGCGGCGGGCAGCGGGGGCCGGGTGCCGGGCGGCGGCGGGCGCCGCGCGGCCGGGGGGGCCCGGCGGCAGAAGCCGGGGGCCGGGCAGCGCAGACCGCAATGAGAGGAGGGGCAGCCAGCGCGGTGCCGCACACCCACGCTGGCACCGTGCGTGGGGGTAGGGCACGCGTCATGCGGCACGCGCACGCGGCCGGGCACGCGCCATGGCACGTGCCTAGGGCAGCCGCTGTCAGACGTGATGCTGCACTGCTGACTGGCACGGGGCCGTTTTACAGTGATGTCGCGCGAGCGCGACGGTGGCCAGCGCGACGGGCGCAGCCGTGGTGCGCGAGTGCGGCTCGCAGCGGATTGCGCTACCGAAGTGTACGGAAAAGAGAGGCTCCAGAGTTCTGTGCAAAAAATAGTATGGGCTGCAATGAGGACGCTGCTGCCGCTGCCAGTCCATGGATTTGAAGTCCATGCCGGGAAGTCCACCAGGTCCCCCCAGGGGGGCTCACGGGCCCCCCACACGCACCCCTTGAATGCAGCGCCTGGCGGGGGGTTGGGATTCTGGACCTTGGGAATCCCAAGGCTGGTATTATCCTTCTTGCCCGTGGCGGTGGCTGTGGTGGCACACTGTGCAAAGTGCCGACCAATCAAACATCAAAGAAAAACGTCCGTAGATGCAAGAGTGTCAACTACGAAAACAAAGTATGCAATTAATAATTACAAGAAGTTACAGTGAGAGCTCTCCGGATGTGGCCATTTCCACGGTGCCTCCAAAATATCTGCCTTAAAAAGGGAAAAGTTTGCCCAAGTGATGCACTCGCCGGCGAATCCGGCCCGCCGCCGCCATGACCCCACCCACTGCGACCGCCCGGGCCCCGCGCGGCCCCCGCTCTCCCGCCGCCGCCCGCGCGGGTGCAGCTCGCGGCGCGTGCTCCACGGCCACGGGACGTTGGTGCGGCGGGGGGCGTGTTGCCGACGCGGCATCTCCGCCGGGCGGCCGCGCCCACGGGTGGTCGGTGGCACCATCGTAGTCGCGTGGATCGGCGGGGGACGCGGCGGAGGGGGGGGGGGGGACAGCGGCGGCGTCACCGTCCCGCGTCGGTGTGCCGCGCACGTCTGGGGCCGTGGCGTTGGCCGCGTGCTGAGGGGGGCAGGGGGGGGCGGCCGGGGTGGGGGTGTTTGGCTTGGCAGGGGCGGCGGTCGGGCTCTTGATTTTTGTTGGGCAACCCCCGGCGGGACGCGGTTGGTCGCGGTTTGTGTGCCGCGGTAGGTGGCGGCCTCGGTCGGTGCGTCTCGGTGGCGGCGGTAGCGGCTCCCTTTTGTGTGCCCGCGTCGGGCGGGTGACCGCCTGTCGATAGCGGACCTGCCGCGGCTGCGGCGGTGGCCGCACCTTGCCGCTCCACGGGGGGTACGCCGTCCCCCGGGTGACGCTCCCGCCTGCCATGGCCGCGGCGCGGTGCCGGCGCGGGTGCGCCACGGCGGGGGCGGCGACGCCCGTCGGCGGTGCGTCCCCCCCCCCCCACCCCCCTGCGTCCCCCCCCCCCCTGTGACGGTCCCTGTTCCTGGCCCCGCCGCCGTGGGTCTCCCCGCGTGGGCGGGCAGGCCGGCCGCGTTTGTGGGGGGGGTGCACCCGCCGCCGCCACGGGGGGCCCTGGCCCGCCCGCCGTGCGTCGGGGGTGGTGGCGTTGGCGTTGGCGTTGGCGTTTGCATCAGCGGCGCGGGCGCAGGCGCTGGTGCTGGCGGGGGCGGCGCCCCCCGGGGGGCGTGCAGGCGGCGGGTGGCCATGGCGGCGGCGGCGGCGGCGGTGGCGGTGGTGCCGACCAGGCTGGGCGGCTCTGCGTTTGGGGGTGCGCGGCTGGGGGGTGCGGGGAGGAGGCAACCCCCCGGGGGGGGGGTGGGCGGCTGCGGGGCGCGCCGGGCCGGCCGCGGCCGCAGCAGCCACTGCAGCGGAGAAGTCGGGGCGGCGGCAGTGGCGGCAGCGGCGGCGGCGGTGGCGGGACGGCCGGCGGTGCGGCGGGCGCGACCGCCGTCTTTGTGTGGTCGTCGGACAACTTTTTCAGCGACGGCCCCGGGGATGAGGAGAACAGCAGCGTCGGCGGCGGCGGCGGTGGGGCCGGTCCTGGCGGGGAGGGCGACGCGGGCGACGGGTTCCCGCTGGGGGAGGGCGCCGCCGGCGACGGCGGCGAAGGGGTGCTGCAGGCGGGCACGCACCACATGGGGATTGGGGGGGTGGGCGCGACGGGCGGGTCCGCCCTTGGCAGCGGCATGCTTGACTGCATCTTCATGGTGGCGGAGGAGGCCAACGGCCCGACGGCGTCGCGGCCGGGCTGGCTGGACGGGGACTCGGTGTTGGGGCTGGGCGGCGGCGACGACCGGCGGCGGGTGGACTTTGGGGCGGTCCCGGACTTTCGCGAGTACACGCCGCTGGACAGCGGTCGGGGAGCGGACGCGCGGGGGAGGGGGGCGGACGGTGATACGGCCGGTGTCGGCGCGTATGACAGTGACCTCGACGCGGCGTCCAATTTTGACAGCGACGACGAGTCGGACGACGACAGCGACGATGACGAGGGTGCGGAGGAGGTGGTCCTGTACGTGGTGGAAGACGACGACAGCGACGACGAGGGCGGCGCGGACGACTCTGGCGATGAGGACGACAGCGACGACGAGGACGAGGACGAGGACGATGACGACCTGCACAATGACGTGACGATGATGGACGTCAACTTTGACGACGCGGACTTTGCGCTTGCGCTGTGCGACGTGCCCTCCTTCCTCGGCCTCCAGTTTGATGAGGTCGATGAGAATGGGGGCGATGACAGCGACAGCAACGAGGAGAACGACGATGCGGATAAGGGCCACTCGCTGGTCGCGGATGTGGACATGTCAGAGTCCGGTGGCTTTGGCCCCTACCGCATCAACGACATGGTGGACCGGCACCTTGAGGCGGAGAGCCTGCATGCGGTGGACCTGTCGCTGGTGTCGGAGCTCGCCGCCGCCCGGCTTTCCCCCGCGTGCGTGCGGTCGGAAAAGGTACTGTTCGCGTCCATCGCGCACCTCACCCCCAAGACGGTCGAGGCGCTCTCGCGGGACGTGTCGCCTGCCGGGCTGGCCGCCATCCGCCACGCCATTGTCACCCGGTACGGGGATGCGGCCGCGGGCGGCGCGGCGCTCGTAGGCGTCGATGGCGGCGGGGTGCCCGCTGCGGCTGTCGCCGCCATCACCGCGGCGGCCTTTCCGGCTGCGTTGCGAGGACTGCCGGCACGGCCAGTGGCTGCGACCACCGCCACCACGACCGAGGCAACCATTGTCATGACCGCGAGCGAGCTGAACCAGGCCATCTACACTGCCCTTGCTGCGGGCTACCTGCTGCGCGGCTCGGAGTTCCGCTACCTCCTCTCCCGCACGCTCGACGCGCCGCCTGCCGCTGCCGCCGCCGCCGCCGACGGCCTCCCGAGCAGCGGCGGTGGCAGCGACGGCGTGCGCGGCAGCAGCGCGGCGGCGACTCCCACGGCGGCGGCGGCGGTGGAGGCCACGCCTTCTGCCGCCGCGCCGCAGTCGACGGCGACGGCGCGGCCGGGGAGCTCGTCCCCTCCCGCCCCCCTCCCTTCGTCCGCGTCTACCCCCGGGGGCCCTCTCCTCGGCTGGCTCAAGGGCCTCGACCCGTCCTCTGCGGGCGGCATGGCGGTGGAGTTGACGCCTGCCGCGGCGGGCGCCTTTCGGCGGGTCGTCGCGGCGCTCACCGGCGAGGTGCCCACCGCCCGCCTCGCCGTCCGCGCGTCGTACGGGGTGCCGCGGGGGCTGCTCGCGGCGCTCACCCTCTGGGCGGCCATGCTCGGCTACGTGACGCACACCAAGGACAGCCGGCTGCACGTGGAGGAGACGTGGCGGCGGGCGCTGGGGGGGGTCACCGCTCGGGCGGGGTGGGCAGACGATGTGGATGACCGGGGGCCCCCGCCAGCGGGGTCAGGCTGAGGAGCGGCCGGCATTGCGGTGGGGGGGGAGCGGTAGACCGCGCGTTGGGCGGTGTGGTTTGTATTGATTTTTTTTTTTGCTCCCCGCGTGGGGCGCGCGGCGAAGCCGACGCGTGGGGGCGGCGGGGCGTTCCGGGGGGGTGCCTGAGGTGGGCCGTTTTTTTTTCTCCTTATCTCTACTTTCTTTTTATGCTCACCGAGCTGGAGCCCGCGCACAACAACGAAAAAAGATTAGGCCTCTGGTGGACTGGAGGGCGCGACGCCGCCGCGGCTAGGCCAACAAAGACGGCCGGCTGGTGTGGGTGGTGCGGCAGCCGCCGCCCCCCCTCCCCCCTCGGCCGCCTTGGCCGCGCCCCCCCCCCCCCCCAAACCCCACCACAGCCGATGCCGTTCGCCGCCCCCCCCCCCCCCCCGCGGCGCCTTACGCCACCCCCCCCCCGTACAGCGACCGTTCGAGTTCGGGCACGTACGCGGCGCTGACGACCCCCCCCCCCGTGACGACCACGTCCACGTCCGACGGCCGCAGCACGTCCGTGCCGGGCGCGTAGACGCGGCCGCCGCCGAGCCCGCCGCCCGCCGCCGCGGCGGCGGTGGCCGCCTCGCCGCCGTCGCCGCCGCCACCGACGCCAACCACGTAGGACGGGGCGAGGACGGCAACGGGCACGCCCGCCGAGCGGGCGGCCGCGACCGCCATGCCGCCGCCCGCCGGGACGGTCACCACCACATGGTCACCGCCGCCGCCGCCGCCGCCGCCGCCACCACCACCCGTCGCGGCGACGCCCGCCGCCTCCACCCACAGCGCCGCCACGCCCGCCGACCCCGCCGCCGCGTACGCCGCCTCGGCCGGCACCGCCGCGGCGTCGACGCCCGCGGCGGCCAGCCGCGCCGCCAGCCGCGGGTCCCCCCCCAGGAGCAGCACCCGCAGGCCCGGCGCCGCGGCGGCCGCCGCCTCGGCCGCCGCGCCCGCCGCCGCCGCCGCCGCCGCCAGCAGCAGCACCGCGCCGTCGCCGCGGCGGCCGAGCACGCCCGCCAGCAGCCGCGACGCCGCGTCGGCGACCGCCGCGACGCCGTCGGCCGCGTCGGCGCGGAGCTCGCCGAGGCCGACGAGGATCCCCCCGACGCCGCCGCCACCGACGCCGCCACCACCGCCGTCGCTGTCGCGGTCGCCGCCACCGTCACCGCCGTCGGCCGCCGCGGCCGCCGCGACGCGGGTCTCCTCGGCAACGACCGCCACCGCCCGGCGGGCGGTCGCGGCGGCGACGCTGCCCGGCGCGGCGGCGGTGACCGCCGCCGCGACGGCCGCGACGGCGGCGGCCGCGGCGGCGGGCGTGCGCGCGCCGAGGGAGACCGCGACGCGCGCGAGCGTGGCGGTCTGCGTCGCCGCGTCGGCGGGGGGGAGGCCGCCCGCCGCGGCGGCGCGGCAGAGGGCGGCGAGGGGGGGACCACGGGGGGGGGAAGCCCGGGGGGGGGGAGGTCGTCCATGATGGGGGGGGAGAAGAGGGGGGAGGGGGCAAGGGAGAGGGGCGGAGGAAGGGGGGGGGGGTGGGCCGGCACGGGAGCTGATGCAGGAGACAGAGGTGAAACGCAACGGCGGCGGTGAGGCGATTGCTTGGTGGCAGCGCGGCGGGTGCCCCCGCCGTAGGCACGCACGCGTCAGATGGCCCCCCACTCGATTTCACTGGATCACCACGGCAGACAGACCGACTGGATGGGTGTCGGGGGCACCTACAAACTGGGCTGGGGTGGGATAGACACAGGAGCACGGCAAGAACGGCTGGTGGCGGAGCGGTACTTGCCCCCTTTTTTTCTCGGCGCAGGAAACGCGGCCTACCCCGTCGATGCTGTAGCGCTGGAAATAACAGCACCCGCGCCCGAGGGTGCGTGGACCTGCAAAAACATGCGAAGCAAAATCATGCTAAGCGACGACCCCGTCTGGACACGATACGCCATCGTCCGCCCCGTTCCGTCCGACCCTCCTCCCCCCCCCACGCTCCCATCATCACACCTTTGACCACCTCCTCACCTCCCTCATACTGCCGCGCCAAAACCCACAGCGCGCCGAGGACCAGCGCCGCGACCACGCCGGAGCCCCCCCCCCACCCTCTACTTCCGCCGCCGCTTCTGGCCAGGCTTCTTGGCCTTCCGCACCGTCGTCTGCACGCCCGAGCCGCCCTCGCCCGACGCGCTGCCCGCGCCGTTGGAGCTCGACGAGAAGCCGTCCGCCTTGGACACAATGCGCGTCGCCACGCCCCCCTTTTCTTGTGCGCCCCCAATCGCACCGCCGCCGCCGCCCGCGCCAACCGCCACCGCCTCCGCGTCAAACTTCTTGCGGATGGCCAGCGTCTGCAGGGTGGAAAACGCCGTGTTAGTCACCCAGTACACGCCCAGCCCAGACGGCACGTTGAGGCTGAACCAGCCAATCAGCAGGGGCAGGAACTTGAGGAAGCCGTTGGCCTTTTGCGCCGCCTCGTCCTGCGCGGGTGGCTGGAGCAGCTTTTGCGACACGACCTGCAGCGCCACCAGCGCGATGGGGATGACCAAGTACGCGGCCGCGTCGTGCCACCCGACCGGCGGCGAGCCATTCACAAACGGAAATAGCCAGTCCTTCAGCGTCGCACCTGGCTGGGAGACCGGCCCCTGCAGGCTGGGGAGGAACAGGAACGACTCGTCCAGCTGGTTCTCCTGGGCCAGGTTGAGCAGTGCCCGGTACAGGGAGATGAAGATGGGGATCTGAGCAAACACGGGCAGCAGGCCCGCCAGCGGGTTGATTTTCTCATCCTTGTACAGCTGGGCAATCGCTTGGTTGGCCATCTGCGGGTTGTCGCGGAACTCACCCTGGATAGCCTTCATGCGCGGCTGCAGCGCCTGCATCTTCATGCTGCTCTCCATCTGCTTGTAGTTAAGCGGGAAGGTGACAACCTTCACCGCCAGCGTAAAGCCAATAATGGCGAGTCCATACGCACCGGGCACGTGTGCCGCCGCCAAGACATCATGGATGCCGCACAGTGACCGCTCGACAAGCATGACGAGCTGGTCAAACAGGCCCGGCTTCTTCGCCACCTCCTCTACAGCAGCCGTCACGTCCACAGCCGCGTCAGCAAGCCTGGATGGCGACAATGAACCAGACGCGCGGGGATGGCCAAAACGGAGGAGACCACGGGCAAGGCGAGAACCCAGCGTGGACAGCCGTCGGTCAGTCTCCGTCTCTCCAATACTCCACTCAACACGTGACAACACTGCAGTCCCCCTCTCACAAACACAACGAGCACGGCCGAGCATCCTGCAAAACCCTCAGCGCCGCGCACGCCCGCCAGTCCCCATCACGTCAAGGCTGCTCCTCCCACCCACCCACCCCCACGACACGTACCACAACGACGCTGCTGGCAAATCCAAGCCCAGGCGCCCCGCTGCCGCAGCCGCCGTCGCCGACGCTGCCGCCGCCGCCGCGCCCGCCGCCGACGGGTCGACAAACGCCGCCGTCGGCGCGGTGCGCCTCGCCGCGCGGCCGCGGACGGCCACGCGCGAGACGGATCGGCCGGCGGTGACGGAGGCACCGCGGGAGCCCGCCCAGTGACAGGTCCGTACGCCGCCGCCGACACCGGGGGCGGCGGCGAGAAACGCCACGACCGCGGACGGCCGGGCACCAGGGGACACCCCCATGACGAGGGGGGGCGTGCAAATGACACGCACAATGGAGGCGGAGGGGGGGGGAAGGGAGTGGGGAAGAGGGGAGGAAGGGAAGAGGGGGATGATTGGACGGGGCTGCACACCGCTACAGGGAATGTGACACGTCAAGCGGTGGAGGATGGGCGTGGCGGCACGGGGAAAGCGGCGGCCGGGACGACGACGGCCGCGCTTGAATGGGATGCGCCGTGCTGCCCAACGAACGTGAACGGCGCGCTCTTTCGGGCAGACGGCCGTCGGTGCGGCGGCAGCACGTCAATCTCTGCGGCGGCGGTCGACTGCCAGGAGCAGTGGAGGGTGGTCGCCGGCGGGGCCACGCGACGGCCCCGTCCACGCCGGAGGGGGAGCTCAACGCCAACGGTCGTGAGCGCGGAACAAAGTGGCCTACCATGAGATTCATCCATCGCTAACAGATTCTTGATCACAGATCGGGGGACTTCTGGCGGGCTGGCCAATGAGCACGTGACCTTTGCGATCGGACTGTCCCCCGACCGAATCACACGGCGACCTTCCCCACCAAAAATCTATTTGTAAAATGTACGTGTACCGTTTTGATAATATCTGTTTCATTCGCGCGCTTGACACGTTCAATAACTGATCCTCAAGTTATAGTTCACATGCCAATTGGATGGGGTATTGCTCATCACAGTAGAGTGATTACCCGACCACCGGACAATGCTGTCAACTCCTGCCTTCGACTTGTGTGTTTCAAGGGAGTTACATGCAACCGTTCTCGTTGGGATAGAGGAGGGCCCCCTCGGAAGCGCGTGGCGGTCTTGACGAAGATCGTGGCGGATGCTGGCGGGTTGGAGGCTATCACTGGGGAGGGTGGCGCGACCGCCGCTGTGGGAGCAGCGGCGCTGCTGCTGGCGCATGAGCAGTGTAGCTGCTGGCTTCGGGGCAGCGCGTTTGCTGGTGGGGGGGGCGGCACTGCTCCTGGTGGGGGGGCGGCGGCCGCTGCATGGGGCTCTGCGTGGCCGTCCGAGGGTGCGGCGGGGCGGTTTCTGGCGCTGGAGCTGGGCGGCCGCTGGCTGGGGGGCGTCGGGTGCTGCATGGGGCGGTTCGGCCAGAGGCGGGGGCGTGGCGGCTGCTGCTGGGGGCGTGGCGGCTGCTCGCGGGGACGGGGTGCCCGGTTGGGGAGGGGACGGCGGCGCCGCTGCTGGGGGGGGGGGTGGCGTGGCTGCTGCTAGTGGGGCGGGACCGCTGCGGCTTGGGGGGGGCAGCTGCTGGCGGGGCGGTTGGCACAGCTGCGAGCAGGGGGGTGGCGCGGCTTTTGACGGACGCGGGGCTGTTGCTGGGGGAGGCGGCTGCTGGTGAGTGGCCGGCGGCCGCTGGGCGGAGCGTGGTGCGGCCGCTGGGGCGAGTTGGCGGGTCTGCGGCTGGCGGGGGGCTGTGGCAGCTGCCGGGATGCGATGGGGCTGGTGGCAGGGGCGTGGTGCTGGTGCTGGCGGGGGCGGAGCTGCTGGGGGGGGTGCGGGGTGGCAGCTGGCGGGCGCTGGCGGAGTTTCGGCCACGCCGGTTACGGCGGTGACGACGGCGACGACCACGGTCCATCCCTCTTCATGCCGGGGTCAGCGCGGAGGTCAAGTCGGTCGTAGGCAAGCACTTGGGGAATGAGCTGCTGACCCACGTGGCCATGTCGATTGTTGATGCCCAGTTCCGCTGCTCAACTGAGCTACGGTTCTACGCTCAGCCACCTGTTGGCTATGGGGTGGTGGCTTTTCCGCATTGTGGCTATGTTGTTGCAGTCGACTGGGTCGCCAAGCTTTTCGCCACCCCGGACAGCCAGCCTTTTGTCATCGGCTCGAAGCTGCACGACGCCACCATCGCAGAGGTGCTGGACATCCACTTCAAAGAGTTTATCGACGTCGACGTCACCAAGATCAAGTGGGATCCTCGCTCCGGTCCCTCCGCGTTTTGGACTGCGTTCCCGTCGATGCGCACAACAGCTAACGGGCAGCGTGGTCAACCAGTACCTGAAGGTGATGCCCCACTCGGCGTACGAACACTTGTTTGAGTCCGCGGGGTACTCGCGTCGCCTCTACAAGACGTACGCAAGGTACGGTGCTGCTTTGGTCGGTGAGAGCGCTGGTATGGAGGAGGAAGCTGTGCCCCAAGCGTTGCAGCCTGCTCGTCTTTGGTACGGCACTTTTTCAGTCGTTGTGACCATGGAGTTTGTCGAGGGCAAGGGGGCTACGGCGGAGCAGCTGGCGGCGTGCAGCCCTGACGACGAGAGCGGCGCTCGCGCCATTGCCGCTGCTGTGGTCTGGCTAGCGCGCTGCGGGCTCATCTACTACGATCTGCACGAGCCAAACATTGTGATTGACTACGGTGGTTGCTGGCACCTTATTTGCTACGACATGGTGGTGGTCAAGCCCGTCTCCGTTTAGACCGTCACAGGCATACGGAAGTTGCTCGAGGACGGGCAGCCGGTTTGTCACCTTGATGGCGTTTTGACGGCGTTCGACCGATTCCCGAAGCTGGTGCAGTTCATCAGTGCCGCGTTCCACTCGGACTAGGCGGCGTTTGTAGGGGTAGCGGTCCGACTGTCGGAGAATGGAGATGAGTCGAAGGGGGGGCGACCCTGGCGGCTATGGGGCGGCCGTGATGCGTGGCTACTGTTGGGTGAGTTGGGGACTCCCTCCCCGCCCACGCTGATTCATACCCCCGCTTTGACGTTACGCGCCCGGCCGGGTCGGGGCTGTGCATGTACACAGTCGACTTGGTGGAGAGTTTGACGGAGCCGGATGGGCGCATGGGAGCGCGACCGGGAGGGGGGTGCACCGTGGAGGGGCATGACGGACGCGGCGGACGCGGATGACGTGGCGTGCGTGCCGTCGGGAGTGGGACGTAGCTGATGGGGAGCTGTGTCAGTAAGGGGGCGGCCTTGGGGCACCGCCGGCCGAGCTGCGGCGACTGCGAGATGGGCGATGACGTAGAGGGGCAGTTGGCGGAGGGAAGGGCCGCCGGCCCGAAGGGGGTTGGGTACGGTTTGGCCTCCTCCTCCCGCTGCTTCTCCCCCTGGGCCAGCTCCAAAGCAGGGGATGACTTAGGCGCAGCCGATGGGTTGCGGCAGACAGCCCCGAGGAGGTGCGGCCATGGGCCCAGTGCAGGTGCTGCGGCAGGGGGTTGCGTCTGCAAGGGGAGGCACCGCAGCAAGGGGAGTGCCTGGGGGGGGGGGACACGGGTGGGAGGAGGGCCGTCTGGAGGGGCTGTTTGCTCCGGGTGGGATGTCTGGCATGAGGTGGGGGCGGTGCTTGTTGGTGCTGCGGGAGAGCCCCCGAGGAGCACATGAGGACGAGTGAGGAGGCGGGGCCAGGGACTAGGGAGTAAGACACACCATCTTCACATACACACCCACCCCCCACGCAACAGCTACTGTGGCGGCAAACGAGTGCTGTGTCTTCCCCGTGAAGGGGCCTCCACGTGGTGCCACGCGCTAAAGAGCCGCCGAGAGTCTGGCATGTGACACATCACTTGTTGCCATAACGGCGGTGTGTGGGGAGTCGACCAGAGGTGAACGGCGACTGGGAAAGGGAGCTTGGTGCGGCGGTTCTGGAGAGAGGATGTCCTACACTGGCGTCGGTGTAATCGGGGTCTAGCCAACGCTGGCATCGGCCAGAAACGAGCCACCTGTACCGCCTAGTCACCGACGTACAGCTGTAGGCGGATGACAGGACACTTTGGGACAAAGTATCTCGTGACAGGTCGTCTCGCGAAGACAGGCGCTGGCGTCCGAAGCGCGGTGCCGAGGCAAACCGGGCGAGGCGACGCTCAAATCCTGCGACCAGAAATAGGGAGGCTTTGTCCCGTGGCGCATGGCCACGGTCTCTTGACCTATCGACCGCTTCCATCGTTATCTTGGCAGCCCGACGGCGCCGCAAGCGTCCGACCACGTCCAGACTGTATTTTCTGTTGTACAGATGCGCGCTTTGACCGCCAGTTGTCTGAGTGAGAGCTTATATGTTGTTGCAGAGCTCGACTGCTGGAGAGTCTCGCCGCTATGCTCGCCGCCAAAGGGGCGGCGACCATGGCACCGCCCTCACGAAAGTGCTCGACGGGGCCGGCGCGCGGGTGCGCTCCCTGAGCACCAATGGTGAGTCCCGAGAGGACGCGCCGCAAGTCCTTGGCGTTCCAAGCGGGTGCGGCCCAAGCGCTTGACGTCCCGAGCAAGTGCGCTGGAAGCGCTTGGCGCTTCAAGCAGGAGCGCCCCAAGCGCCTCGCGCTCCAAGCACCTGGCGCCCCAAGCGCCTGGCGCCCCAAGCGGGTGCGCCCAAAGCGCTGGGCGTCCCAAGCGGATGCGCCGCGAGCCTCAGGTCAGCCCTGTCGGCCACGGTCACTCTCTAGGAGCTCGAGAATGTTGGAGACGGAATTCTACCCTCAGGAGGACTTGGGTCCATATGAGGAATTCCAGGTTGGGTCATGCGCCCGACGCGGTGACACGGCGTGGCCGACGACGGGGGAGCTCTGGTGGGCGGAGCGCCGGCGGAGAGGCCGTTGGCATAAGGATGGGGAATGCGGCTGGATGTGCGGGGGCATGCCGGCGGCGCAGCTGGTGGGGGCGGCGCCACCCAGCGGCCGACGGTGGCGGCGCGGACGGGACGGCAGTCGCCCGGGTTGCGGCCGGTGATCGTGCGGTGGCGAGCGCGAGGCGCGGCGCGGGGGCAGCGGGGGAGCCGATATGCGGCCGGCGACTTGGGGAGACCGGGGCGCCTGGCGCCGGGCCCACGGGGGAGCTGGCTGGAGCGCGCCAGCGGGGAGCCACTGGTGGCGGCGGCGCCCAGTGGCTAATTGGAGGGCAGCGGCGCACCGGTGGAGGGGCGCGGCGGGGACCTCGGTTGGGTGTGACGCAGCTCTGTGGCGGTGACCGCGGGGGAGGCGTGGCCCCGGACCAGCTGGGGAGCCAGGATGTGGGGGGTGTAGTCGGTGGAGGAGGCGCAGGCGGCGCAGGGGAGTGGCGGGCGGGCCTGCCTGGGGGAGCGCCCGTTGCGGGCGCGTTGGACCGCGGCAGGGGTAGCGCGTGTTGAGGGCGTGTGTGGGGGTGACCCGAGGCGGGGTGCCTGCGGGGAGACGGACGAGGGGCGGCCCCTGCGGGGGCACGCGGCGGGTGCGGGCACGTGGGTGTGTGGGGCGTGCCGGGGAGGGGGGCAACGTGAGGACCGGGGGGGGAGCTATATGAGGAGGGCAGCTCCGTGCCGGGAGGGGGTAGGCAAGCAAACGGAGCGACTTTACCACCATCCACGGGGTCCCTACACAGGGGGGCTGCCATGGGAGGGGGACGGGCATGATGCCCGGTGCGTTCCACCAAGAGAGAAGCGCACCTGTCGACAAGAGCAGCCCGTGTCTGGGTTCCACTGGTTCGGCCGAGTCGGGCAGCCGTGGATTTCCGCGAGTCCCACGCGCGCCTTGCCCTCATGGCCACATGGTCAGACCGCCTGGACCGCGAGACTGCGTGTGTCACCACCAGTCATGCGTACAGTAGTTGGCTGCCCAAGCGCTGAGAAAGCGGTGGAATTCCAGGCTCATGCGGCACAAACCAACGTAACGTCGTGGCCCATCGGGCGTTTCTCCGTGTTGCGACCCAACTGCCTTTCTCGCTGGTGGCACGCGCCAGACACACGCTCACGCTGCACGGCAGCACCAATCCGCTTGGCTGTCCAACTGTAGGGTGTCGCCTTGTGTTCCTGGCTCACACGTCGCAACCCCAACGTCCCTGCCGATGGCGACGGCCGTCTTCGACTGGCACACGAGCACAGGGCGGCTGCTCAAGCACTGGCTGAGACCGTACTGTACTACACATTCATGATTGATGCTGTACCCCTCTCCAGAGCAACGGACGCCAACCAGCCAACTGAACGAGCGCTGGGTCCTCTTCTCTTTTATCTTAGGGCGTGGTCGCCGTGTCTCCGCGCGCGGGGGCACGCACTGTTTGGAAAGGCCGCACCCCGAGCAACGAACGGTGGCCTGTTCCCGGGCAAGTCACCAGTCATGGGCGAGGCCCAATGGGACCCTGACAGCCATGTTTCAGGATGAGCCGGGTGTTCTTGTTGGACAGAGGAACCTGTTGCGTGAAGCGAGCCGCAGAACAGCAGTCGCACAGCGGACTGCTCCGCGAGGTGGGCGCCGTGGAGTCCCCAAGGGTGAGCTTTGACTGGACAGTGCAGAGCCGGAATCTCAGCGCCTGGCCCGGCTGACTTTTGTTGTCGCCCAGCGAGATTGGGCGTATCTCTGCACGTGCTCCGTCTCCAATGATGGAGGGACTGGGAGATGGACCAGCTTGCGTGGCGTGGCCTGACCAGTACACGGCAGGCAGCCTTGTCCCCGTGGCAACCTGACGGTTCGTGCCACAGACGAGTCCCCTGATTCGTCCCCGACGAGGCGCCTCTGGCGGACTGCCTTCACTCCTCGGATCGGCCGCCTGCGCAACCGGCTCGGCGCAAAAAAAGGCGCGCTGCAACTCCAGCGGGAAACCTCGGGGCGCCGTGAGCGCAGCGCTCACCCGTCATTGTTTCAGCGAGTGTGTTGCGGCACACGACAGTGAGTGGCGTCCGCACGGGTGGGATGGCCCCAAGAGCGGGACGACAGGAGAGCTGCGATTGGCGCGCTGCCAAAGCATTCTGTTGCTCGTGCAGCGGGGTTCCCCCACTTTCTCCACGGCCGTGGCCTGGTGTGACTGCCCAAGCGGCAATGGACACCGGCTTGTCACGCTCGGCGCGCCCACTAGGCTGGCGGACGACGGCTGCTCAAGCAGCAAGGGGCGTCGGCCTGTCACTGTCACGCTGGGGCAGCCTAAGCTGCAGCCAGAAGATGGGCACGGCCCGCCTGCCATGTTGCACGTGCCCGGCACGCATGCTGGCCGCCAATCCCCCGCACTGTGGGGCCGATGTGGAATGTGCCATCACGGTATGTGTTTGAGCCCCGCCCGAGAGCGGCCCCACCGCTCTGTCAGCGGACACTCTAGGAGTAGGGAGGAGGAGCTCAGACCTCCGGCGCGCATGACCCGCGTTGCCAAAAGGCACGGTATCAAACGCGGCCACGCTTCTCATTTTTGGTGTCCCGGATAGTCGACCTGCGGGCGTTGCGTTGCAGGTCAGGTCACAGAGCGAGCCGACGCTCAGGGCGCCGCGTACGCCACGGGTCGCGCCACCACGGGCCGAGCTTAGGACGCCTTGATGGCAGAGGAGGCCGGTTGCGAGGGGTAGGGGGCGAGTTCTGTGCACCGGCAGCGCGACCGTCCGCCAGGGTATATAACATTGCCCCGACCGGTGTGGGGACCGAGCGTGCCCGCTCCCGAGCACAACCGTTTCCCGACAAGCTCTGTAACGAAGCAGCTGCTCTCGTTCCCATCTGCTCCCTTCCCCCATCGGCTCCCTCTTCCCCTAACACGCTGCGGTGTGCGTCCTCGGTCCTCCGCACCTTGTCTTTATCCCCCCAAGCCATGGACACGGCCTCCCGCCTGCGTGGCCTGGTGCGGTCACCCACCACCCCCCTGTCCGGTGGTACTGTTGCGCGCCTTGCCGGTCTGCCGTCATCGCTTCCAGTGGCCCCGGCGGCACCCGCCATGTCGGCGGCGGCGGCGGCGCTGGCCGCCTCCATCACGGCTGGTGCGCGGCCACCACTGCCGCCGCCACCCCCGTCGGTCGGTGCCCGGGGTGCGGCCGCTCGGCCGCAGTCGCCGCCACGCCGGCTGCGTCTTGGCCCTCGCCACACGGTCAACGCGTTCAAGCCCGCTGCGCGGAGCGCCCCCGCGTTCCCGCTGGGCATCCTCCCCACGCTGGCGATCCCCGGCGACGCGACGCGGTGTCCGCCGTCGTGGGTGCCCGCGTCGCTGGTGGGTACCTGCTCGGTGGCGACGTCCCCATCGGGCGGCAGCCCGCAGCCGTCCCCGCTTGTGCCGCCGGGCTCCCCGTCGGGCTCCCCGCCGCCAAGCCCGACCGCCGCGCGGCGCGGCGGCTGGGGCGTAGACCGCCTGCTGCTCGCCCCGTCCGTGTGCCCGCCGGTGCCTCGCGCGGCGGCCAAGCGCGCCGCGGGGCCGCCGCCGTCGGCGGCGGCCGCACCGGTGGGCGGCTCGACCCCACCGGCCGCCGAGCCCGGCCGGCGCCGGCGGGCTGGCCGCCCGTCGGTGGGCTTTCGGTGCACCCACCCGGGCTGCGGCGTCGTCTCCCGCTTCCGCTCGTACGCGCGCACACACGCGCGGCTGCACTCGTCGGAGCTGCCGTTTGAGTGCCCCGTTGATGGCTGCTCCCGCCGCTTCAAGTGGGCGTCGAGCCTCGGCTACCACAAGCGGCGGCACGCGGAGCTGGAGAAGCAAGCGCGGGAGCTGCGGGAATTTTGTGAGCAGTTTTGAGGGCGCGTATGTCGCCCTCCTGCGTTGTACAATCCATAAATAACCTCTGGGAAAGAATGAACGGGAGACCGCCGGTCAAACAAAAAGGGCGAAGGAGGAGCGACCCCGGTCGTGCTCGATACGGAGCGCTATGTGTGCGCGGGACAGTTCATCGCCGTCGCACACGCATCTCCCTCCGCCGGCAACATTGGACGTGAGACCCAGTGCGGGCACAGTGCCTCTGTTGAGACACGGCTGGCCACGCCGACGACGCCCCCCTACGCCCCCTACCCCTCCCCACGGGACACAACGTACCCCCTCATACCTTGCCACCCCCGCCCCCCCTTTTCCCCCGGCGGAG
This sequence comes from Pyropia haitanensis, assembly GCA_008729055.1. Lineage (NCBI taxonomy): Eukaryota > Rhodophyta > Bangiophyceae > Bangiales > Bangiaceae > Pyropia > Pyropia haitanensis. The sequence continues at coordinate 1,596,795 of SDUX01000003.1, read as the reverse complement.
GTGCCCCTTGACGCCCTCAAACACAGCAAAGAAGATGGCACAGCTGGGCCCAATGTAGATGACGCGGGGCCCCAGCCCCCGCGCCAGCCCCCGCGCGCCCTCCTCCCGCAACACCTGCCGCACAACGCCGGGCACCCCCCCCGACAGGGCCCCCGCCTCGGCCGTCATCATGCGCGTCTTGACCACGTCCAGCGGCGTCGTCACGGCGGCGGTGAAGCTGCCCGCCACCGCCCCAAGGAGCATCCCCTCCACGCCGCTGATGGCCACCTTGGCGCTCCCCGCCGCCGCCGCCGCGTCCACCGCCGACGCCAACGGCACCGCGCGGGGGGCGGCCCGCGGCGGCCGCGCGCGGGCGACCTTGGCCGCCAGGTACAGGCGGCGGAGCTCCTCGTACGTGACCAGCTGGATGACGCGGAACGGCACGTCCCGCGCCACCTGCGACGAGTAGCCTTGGTAAAACGCGCCGAGCCCGCCCTGCGCCCACATCCGGCGGGCGACGCCGAGCGCGCCGCCGGGCCCGCCCGCCTGCACCTTTTGCTTGATCAGCTCGCCGGGCGTCAGCCACAGGGAGCCGGTCACGTCGCCAACGACCGCGGCCAGGACGGTGCGCGCCATGGGCGGCAGCAGCCCCGCCGCCGAGCCGGGCGCCGCCGCGGCCGCGTCGTTGAGGGCGCCCCGGAGGGTCTCGTACAGCCCAAACGTGAGCGCCCCGTACGGGATGTTGGTGACGAGCGCCGACGCGGCGCCGGCGTAGAGGGGGCCCGCCGCGGCGGCGGTGGTGATGGACAGGGGGGTGGCCGCCGCCTGCAGGCGCGTCTTGAGCGTGTCGATGGGGTAGGTGGCGAGGATGGAGACGGCACGCGCGGTGGCAGAGGCGACCAGGTTGACTGTCGGAATGAAAGAGACGGGCCGCGGGGGGGGGGGGGGGGGGGGGGTAGAGAAGCGGCGTTGCAGTGCACGGAGAGGAGGAGGGGGGGGGTACCAATCGGGAGAGGCGCCCGCGCGCAGCGGCGCCCCACACGGCGGCCGCAGAGAGCAAGGGCGGGCGTCAGCTAATGAAGCGCACAACAGCGGTGGGCCACCGGCCGCGCCCCCCCCCCACAACGCACCAACGCAGCGCGGCGGTGGCAGACGGCCGCCACGCGCCCACGACACGGCCACCGGCGCGGGCTGCGTCCCCCCCCCCCCCTCCCCCATCCCCCCCCACACCCAGCGGCCGGCCGGCGGCGCGCCGACGACAAGACCCCGCCACCCGCGCAGCCGCCACCCCCGCGGCGGCGGGCGCCCACACAGCCCCAACGCACCGCGAGCGCCAGCAAGGAAGGCGCCGCCCGGCGGCACGGCCGCCCGCGGCGGCGGCGGCGGCGGCGGCGGCACGCCCGCGCCCACAAACGGGGCGGCGGCGCCCGCCGGCCGCGCCACCACCAGCGGCGGCGTGCCCGCCGCGGCGCGCCGCCGCGGCCGCCGCCGGCCGAGCCGACCAGCCATGAGCGGCAGCGTGTCGGGGGTGGCGGCGGCGGCGGCGGCGGCGGCGGGCGCCATGGCGCGGCGCAACGCCGGCAGCGGCGGCGGCGTGGCACCCCCCTGCCGCCGCTGCCTGCACCCGACGCGCCGCCGCGGCGACGGTTGTTGACGCGGCGTGGTCGGCAGCGACGGAAGGTGGGGGGGGGGGGGGGAGGGGGGGTGCAGGGGAAGGGCCGCGACGCGGAGGGCGGCGTGCACCGGCAGGGGGCGGGCGGCGCCACGCGCCGGCCGACGGCAACGGCAACGGCAACGGCGACGGCAACGGCGACGGCGGCCGGCGGGGGCGACGGCGACGGCGGCCGGCGGGGGCGGGCGTCTGCCCAGGAGGCGGGGGACAACCGCCGGCGGGCAGACCCGCAGGCACACGCGCGGCAGCCCGCCCCGGGGACGGGTGGGCGGCGGCAGCGACGGCCGGGACGGCGGGCGGCGGCAGGCCCGCCACGGCCGGCACGGGCGGCGGCGGCGGTGGCGGCGGCGGCGGCGGCGGCAGAGGGCGGGGGGGCGGGGGGGGGGGGGGGGGGGGGCAGGAGCGCAGGGGGCAGGAGCGCAGCCAGCCGACCGGGCCGCCGCGGCCGCCGCCGTGCGACGAGGGTGGCGGCGGGTGACGCGGCGGGCACGCGTGAGGAGGGCGGACAGCCGCACGGGCCGGCCGTTGCGCGTGGGGGGGGGGGGGGGGACGGCGGCGGCGGCGGCGGCGGCGGCGGCGGTGGCGGCGGCGGCGGCGGCGATGGCGGTGGCGGCGGCGGCGGTCGCGGTCGCGGCGGTGGTGGCGGTCGCAGTGGTGGCGGTCGCGGCGGCGGCGGTGGGGGCGGTCGCGGCGGCGGCGGCCGCCGCCGCCCGATCCGCGGGCGCGGCGGCGGATCTGGGGAATCGCGCCGCCGCCGCGCAGTGCTACCAAACCCGTGGACCCCTGGCAAACGTGCGGGACGTGAAATATAGCACGACTCGGGCCCGAAGTTGTGCATGGGGGGCACACGAGGTTCGACTGCCTTGGTGAGCCCCGCGTGCCGTCGACGTGCAGCTGGCGTGCAGGAGGCTGTGCCTCCGCGTGCAGCGGCGTGCCTCAAGTCGGCATGGCCTGAGCATTTTCGATGTAGTGCTGGCCAAGTCCTCGAAAGGCACACTGCGACTTGGGCCAGCCGCAGCTCAAGTCCTCTGAAGCTATACTGCGACCCCGCTGCACTTGACTTGCATTTATTGCCAAGGTCTCCGACAGCGCCAGCTTCGCCAGAGATATACACTTCGTTGTACGCTCACATTTGTCAAGAATGGGTGCCTGAAACCTGCCGCTGGTAGCTGCCGCTCCGCTGTCGGGGGTGGGGGGGGGTGACGGCGGCCTGACTTTGTCGGGGGCTACGCCGGAGAGGGCGGCACCGGCCGCCACCAGCTGCCGCATCGTCGTCGAGGGTCGCACGTACTCGTGAAAAAAACGCTGGCCGTCACAATACCACTGAAAGCGGGAAGCCGCCGGGGGCGGGGGAGAGGCGGGGAAGAGATGGGTCTGGGTCATCTTCCACACTGCCGCCTTGTGGCGAGGGTCTTCATGGGGGGGATGGTTGCGACTCGGTGCCTTCTTGTCGCGATAGGGTGTTGGTCGTGCAAAGAGAACGGGCGGTTTCGGCCGGGCACTCCGACAGAGACAGGTCGCGGAGGTTGGGTCATCATTGGTGGGTCGTCTGCAACGGCAACGCAGGCGCCGGCGACTTCCACGCGCAGTCTGTTTGCTACAAAATGTGCTCGTGTGGTGCGGGTGAGGGGGAGTGCGCGTTGTGACAGTCGGCTGCCTTCACTCCTCGGGTCGACTTGCGTGTGGATATCAGGTCACAACAGACTTTGGAAGTGGGAGGGTATGGCTGCGTGAGTCCGTGGCGTCCTTGCTGATTGGGCAAACGCCGGGCAATGGGCTTGCTTTGTGGGCCATCTGATGGGCTTAGGTTCGAGTCAGTCCATCATGTCGGACAAACATCACGGAATGAAGGGCTCTCTGGTCGGGTGTACCCAGTAGTTACTGGAAGGCCTGCTCACATGGCGACGCAATGTCGCGGAACCGTGTATAATTCCGGGTTAAATGTGACCGACTTACGCACCCGTTGCACGTCCCTCGACTGGGCCGCGTGCGGAACCCGTGCATCGCCTGCACGACTCCAGAGTAACTTGTGCATCGGCGGTACGAGTTACAGGCGTCCGCGTGCACTGCGATTTGTCGTTCGGCGGGGAACGACGTGCACGCCCTCCGGTGATGTGGTCGAGGTCCAGTACGAGCACTAGTACGCCCTCCATGTATGGGTGGAAAAAAAGTGCACCGGAGCCCGTGCACGGACGACTGAGCGGCGCTATAGGGCATGTGTTTGAAAAATCGGCCTCTGCGATACCGTAGAGGGGGGTTCGCACGCCGCTGCACGCCCGCGCACGCCCGATTCCGGCCAAATTCTGTTCTCCAGGGGTCCACGGGTTTGGTAGCACGGCGCCGCGGGCGCCGCCGCGGCAGGCCACGCGCGGGCGGCGCGGCGCGGCGACGGCGGTCGCCGCGCGGGGTTTCCCGACCCGCGCCGCGGTGGCGGGCGCCGCCCGCCACCACCGCCGCCGCCGCCGCCGCCTCCCGACCGTGGGTAGCGGTTCGCACCGACGGCGGCGCGTGTGGCAGGGCCTGGCGGGGGGGGGGGGAACCGCCCCGCGCCGCCTCTTGGCGGTCACGCCAACGCGCCGGCCGCCGTGGGGGGTGGCCGCCGACAGCGCCAGACTCAAGACGGCGGCGGGCGGGGAGGGGGGACTGCGCCGCCGCGGCTGCCGCCGACGCGGCGGCCGCCCCATTCAATCGCCGGGCGGCAGCCCCGTGGCGTGACGACGGTGGCGTCGCGGTGACGCCGGCATCCGCCGGGCTCTACCACCGCAGCCGGCAGCCGCCGCCGACGGTCGCCCCCCCCTCACACCCTCGCTCGCGCAGGCAGCCCCCCTTCCCTCCCCCCCCCCCCCCCCCCCCCCACCCCTACTTCTTTCACTCCCCCCCTCCTCTCCCCCCCCGGGCACACACCTCATCGCCAGCGGTTGCCCGTCGTCTTGCGCCGCTTCACATCCCCCACCGCAGCCACCGCCAGCACCCGCGCCGCCGCTGCGCGCGTGCACCGCCGCCGCGTCAGCGCGGTGCGGTCGTTTGCCCGGCGGCAGGGACCGCGCCGCCGCCCGCGCCGCCCGGCCGCGCCCCGGCCGCCGCCACGCCCGTCGTTGTCACCGCGACGGCGGCGCCGACCGCGGCGGTCGCCCGCACGTTGAGGCGGCTCGCCGTCCCCCCCGCGAGTCGACGACGATGGCCTTCCCCGACGGGCCCGCCGCCGTACACGTCGACGACGCGTGCGAGCGGCGTGCCGACGGCGAGGCCGGGGGGGAGGCCCGCGTGGCGGATGTCGTCCTTAGGGGGCGCGTGGAACACGCGCACACGCCGCGTGCAAAGAACCGCCTCGTCGTGGGCAACCCGCCCCCACACGGCACCGGCGGACCGCCGTGCATGCGTTAGCCAGTCTGTCCTTGTGTTGATTTTGTGGCCGGTGCGTCTGTCGGGTCGTGTGGCGCGCCCGGCTAGCCGCCGCCGCCGCGGCGCGGCGCTGCACGGCAAGGCGCGGTGACGCAACGCGGCGGGCGCAGCGGCCGCGACGGGCGCCGCGGTGGGGACGCCCGCCGCGGGGTGGTACCCGGCTCGTGGCGCGCGGCTGGCGCGACGGCGGCGGGAGCCGCGGCGGCTGGCGCCGACCGGCGTCGGCCGCGGCGGTGGGTGTCGCGGCGGCCGCGGCGGTGCCGCCACGCGGTCGCGGCGGTGGGCGTGGCGGGGGGGCGGCGGGCTGGGGGGACCCGCCCGCGCTGGCCGTCGCGGCAAGGGGCAGCCGCCTGCCCCTCTTCCTGTGGGCGGCCCTCGCTCCCCTGGCTTGGATGCTGTCGCGCAGGGGATGGACGCGGGCACGCTCTGCCCTTTCCCGTTGCCCCGTTTCTTCGACGCCGCCCACAAGGTGTCTGGGGCACAGCGCGCCGCGGGGCGGCGGCGTCGACAGACACCAGCCCTTTTCCCCTGTCCCGCCTTGTCCACGCACATGTGACTGCGGCCGCCAGTGGGACTGCAGGCCGACGTGCCGCCCTCGTTTGTTGGAGAACAACAGCCGCAGCCGCCAACGCCCTTTACTTCTGTATACTAACTTTATACGTGTCTCGCTCTGTCATTCGTGTCAGTCCTCCCTCCCCCCGTCAGGTACCCTCCGCCCGAGTTCCTCTGTCACCGCCACACTACCGTCCGCCCCCGACTGTCACCGTCGCGTCCGTATTGAACGTCTGGTGACTGACGACCGCGTACAGCACCATCAGGCCAATCATGCTCGCAAAGACCGCGACGACCACAGCCGGCGCGGACGGGGACTCCCACGCCGTCGGGTCGTCATTGGCGGTGAGCAGCGCGCGGCGGCGGCGGTGGAACTGGCGGAGGCCGTAGAGCGCGCACGCGAGGCCGGCCGCCCACGCCGCGGCCGTCAGCAGCAGCCGGAATGGGAAGGCGGTGTGGTCTTTGAAAAATGCCAGGGAGAACATCCCGAGCGCGCCGAGATTGAGGCCCGTCCAAACCCACTGGTCAACGGGGAGAGCCAGGAGCAAGCCGCGAAGCGCGGAACAGAAGTGCAGAGTTGGAAAGATAGAGTGCATCAACAGGCCCAGTCAAGTTAGATGACCACTTTGGCTTCAGCACTCCTCGTTGAGACCTGCTGCTGACGTAAGCACCCTCAGCACCGACATGACAGTAAGCTTTCTCGCTTACCTTGAAGAACGTGCGCTCACTGCGACGACCACAGCAAAGAGGTTCAAGGGAGGGGGGCGGGGGGGGGAAGGGACGTGGCATAGCGTTCTCCCAAACCACAACAGAGATAGACATACCGTCAGTCTCCGGTTTTCATGCTGCTCTCAGGTGCTTTGAGAGAAAGAAAGCCGAGCCCCACTTGATGCAAGACGGTATGTGGCCCCACGAACGTACCTCGACAGACTGGTCTTCATATAATCCTTGATGGCCTTCTTCAGCTCCTTTTGGCGTTTGGCATCGAGCGCCGCCGCCGCCTTTTCCTCCTGCACCTCATCAATCGACACCTTGCGTGCGGCGGGCTTGTCCTCGTACACGCCGTCGTCCCTCCAGGCCGCCGGCGGCTCGTACAGGTCCTCCACCGACACGTCGTCGGCCACGTCGTCCATGCGCACCGCCACGTCCGGGTAGGCGGCGATGGGGGGTGGCGGCGCGGGCGCGCCGAGGCGGGTCGCCGCCATGACCGCCGCGCGCCGCAGCCCGTCCACCTCCAGCGACGTCCGCGACGGACGCGGGGAGCGGGCGCCCGACCAGCGCCGAGGGTGGTCGGCAGCGGCGGGCACGTCGGCGCCAGCGGCCACCTCCCAGAGGTGGGGGGGGGAGCTCAAGGCGGGGGGGGCCACGCGGGCGGGCGGGCGCCACGCGGCCGACCCGCCCGTGGCCTCTGCGGGCGGGCCGGAGGAGACCATCCTCGGTGTGGCGCGTCGGACGGCGCTCGGTAGGGGGGAGTAGTCGGCAGCAGAGTGGAAACTTCCACGCACAAGGTCGGTGGGGAGGACCAACAGCGCGTGAACAAGAGGCACGAGCCAGCTACGGGTGGGGGGCGGTGGGTGTGTGAAGGGGGGGGACGTCCCAATCTCGCGTCCCACACGCCCTCTTAAGCGCTCGCGGCGTCACCGGCTGCGGCGCGGGCCTGCCCCCCCCAGGCGCCGAAGCGCCGCACGCCGCATCTGGGCAGGAGACAACGCGACCGGCGGGGCGGCCGCGGCGGCCGCCACAACCGCCCTCCGCCCCCAAACTATGCATATGCCAGAGACAGGGCGGCCACCGCCCGCCACCGCCTCCACCACTGCACGGCAGTGGCGCGGCGCGGCCGAGTGGATCCCCCCACGGGGTGAGGTGGGCCACCCGCAGCCACAAAAGCACCGTCTCGGCCCGCATCGAGAAGTAAGAGGGACAGCTGTGGCGATATATCTTGCCTGCGTGTGGTCCCGGCGCGTGCGCCTCGGCGGGGCTCTGCCCGCCGCCTCCCCCGGATGCGCGGGACCGGCCCTCAGCAGCCACAGGAGTCGCCACCGATTCGAGGTGGATGGCAGGTGGCAGGCCACCCAGCCTCACGGAGGTGCCCCCCCTCGGAGAAGGGAGCCTACCTGGCGGCTGGCCTTGGCGACCGACAGACCCTGGAAGCACCGCGGCAGGCGGCTGCTATCCACACCCCCACCGCTCAGCCATATGGACGGTCCACAGGCGCTCGACCGAGCCGGGGCGGGGATATAGATCGTGCGGCGCATATGGACGCGGCGGGGCAATGGGTGACCCGGCCGCACAGTACCTCCAGCACTATGCACGACGCGTCTGACCAACCGCCGTCAACGAACAAAGGGCGGGTGCCCGCGCCGCCTCTTTTCATCTCAGGTGTCCCAATGAAGGGGCCCCCCCGGAAGGGCGGGCCGTCTGACTGGAGCCCTCCCCAGGTAGTCGCCAAAGTCCGGCTGTGTCCAGCCCCCCCTGCACCCTGTGGACCACCACCCGCCACGCGGCCCGTCTCGACGGGAAAGCGGGGGCGACTGCCCACCCGCGCAGTGGTGCCCAGAGAGCGGCAGGCGTGTGAGGTCACCCGCAGCCGCGGGGCCGCCACCCCCCCTGCCCGCTCGCCGACGCAGAGCCGCACACGCCGGCGCGCCGCACCAAGCAAAGGCGTACAGGGGCGGTGGGGGGGCGCGCCGCCCGCCGCCGCGGCGGGCGGCCGTCGCCACGCCTCGGCCGCGGCCCGGCGGGACGCGGGGGCGCCAAGATCGCGGCGGCGGCGCCTCCCTCGGTGGCGCCCCCCGCCCGAGGCGGGCGCGCCGCCCCGCACCGCTGGCCTCACACGCGCTCGGCACCGTACGAGGGCGGTCGAGAGGAGACGATCATAGGTCGGGGTGTGGGTGTCAGTGGGCCCCTCGGTCTGCGGGCCTGTGGTGAGCCGAGCCGCCCGTGGAAAATTCGGGCACGCGGGGGAGACGCACACAACAGCAGAAAAAAAAAAAAACACATACCGGAACGCCGTGCGTTTCTATGGTTTGAAACGGCAGGCCGGCGGGGCCCCTCACGCCGCGGCCGCGCTGCCCGCACAGCCGTTTCGACCAGAGTGCCGCCCGCGGCGCCCCCCCCGGCGCGATTCTTCCACTGCGCGGCAGCAGTGGCGCCCCCCCACCGCGCGGGGCCCGCCGGGCGGGCGGGACCCCCCGCTGATCTGCGGGCCCGCCACAGCGCTTGCCGCCGGCCGCCTCTTGAGTGGCCGAGACGGCCCCGCGGCGGCATTGACGACCGCGCGGCTGCCAATCGGCGCCCGCGGGCGGTCGGCGGGACGCGACGGCGCCGCGCGCGTCGCGTGGTGGCGGCGGCGGGAGGGGTGGGGACCGGCCGCCGCGGGAGGTCCCCGCGGCGACAGGACGGCACCGCCGCGGGGAGCGGCACGCACCCAAACACCCCCCCCGCCCCTACTAGCCCAGCGTCGCTGCCGCTGTGGGGCGACTGCCGCTGGGCGGGTGCCGCGGTGGCGGCGTCCGCGGCGGGGGCGGCCGTTGGCGCCACCCGCGGCGGGCGGCCGCGGCACCGTGACCCGACGGGCAGACGCTGGGGCCGTCCGTCAGTAGCGCGGCACGAGGGGGTGGGCCGGTGGGCGGCCGGGCGGAGGGGGGGGGGGGGGGGGTGGAGGGGGCACGGCAGCCGGCAGGGGTAGCGGCGTCCGTGCGTGGCAATGGGCGGCGCAACGCGGGCGCTGGCCTCCCCGCTGCGCCCCCTACCGTACCGCCCCACCCCCTGCGTGCGCCGTGCGCCCGCCCGTTGGGCGCGGCCGACCCCACTGCCTCTGTGGTTTTTTTTTTTGGCGCGCCTGTCCCCGCCCGCCCCTGACGCGGTGTCCCTGCGTACGGGTCAGGCTCGCGCTCCGCCCCGCCGGCTATCCACGTGGGCGCGCGCTACGCAGGGCGGTGTGGCGGCCTGGAAACAAAGGCCGCGGCGCGCTGTCGGCCGGCCGAGGCACGGCGCGGGGAAGGCCGCCCCGGGCGTGGGCCGTCAACCAGCCCGGTTCCCGGTGCGCACGACGGGGACACGCGGAAAATCGCGCGCGTACAGCCCCTGTTGAAGTGCAGACAGTGTCAACGAGGGCAGCGGACCGGTCCGTCCTTCAGACCATTCCGTGGCAACGCAGACCGCGTGCTTCCGTCTCTCACCCAACTCTGGTCCAGCGCAGCCGCCCGCCACACCTCTGCTCCGCTGCCCTGGGGCGGCTTCATCCATCAACGACCCCCCGCACCCCCATCTACTGCCCTCCGTCCAGTTTTCCTCCAGTCCCCCGCTCTTCAGCCTGCCCCCGCAATCCCGCCGTCGACACCCTCTCCGTTCTAGGCCGCCCCGCCGTGCCCATCGGCGCCCCCCCCCCCCCCCCGCCCCGCCGCACCACCCACCCTCCCCGCCCGCACCGCCACAGCCGCTAGCCGCTGCCGCGTCGGCGCGGCCGCCCCGGCGGGAACCGCCGCCCGGCACCGCGGCGGCGCGGGCGGCGTCCCCCCTGTCTCCGCCCCCGCGACGGCGCCGGTGCTGGCGGCGGCCTCCCGCGCGGCGGCCGTCGACGGGCGGCGGCGGCGGCGGCGGCGGCGCGGCGGCCGGGGGTGGCCCTGACGGGGGGGTCGCTGCCGTGGTCCGAGGGCGGCCGAGTGATGCCTGTGGGCGTCGGGCGGCCCCGAGGCGGCGGTGGGGGCTGATGAGGGGGCATGGGGGGGGGGGAAGGCGGTGGGCAAGGTGGGGGGGGGGGGGGGGAAGGCGAGATGGGGAAGGTGAGGAGGGGGCGCGGTGGGGGAGGGGGGGGGGGCGGGCGCGAGGCAGGAGAGATGGGAGGGGGGGGGGGGGGAGGGGGAGCCGCGGTGAGGGGGGGAAGGGGGGGGGGAACTCGACTCAGACTGCCGACAGCGGTGACAGAAGTGGTGGAGGCCGCGGCGGCTGCGGCGGCGGCGACGGTTGCGGCCGCGTCGACGGTCAGCACCGCGGCGCCGCGGGCGCCCACCAGATGACCAGCACCGCCGTTGTGGGCACAGACGGCCCGCGTCGCAGCCGTCCCGCCCACACCAACGACGCCAACGGCCGCCGCCTCGGCCGCCGTGGGCTTGGCAGTAGGGTGCGTGCCGCCGTGCGGCCGTCTGGGCCAGCGACAAATACCGGCGGGACGACCGCGGCCGCCGCCGCGCGGCAAACGCCCGCCGCCCAAACGGCGCGGGGCAGCCGCCACAAGCCCACAGCCGCTGCGCCGCTCACACCCTCCGTCCACCCGCGAGGCGGCGGACGCACACGCGCCGCCCGCCCCGCAGACCCCGCGGCCCGCGCTGGCCGCCGCGGGGGCTCGCCACGAGCGCCCGCACGCACCGCCACGACAAGCAGAGGCGGGGCGGCGGGGTGGGGAAGAGCAGGGCGGGGTGTACGGAACGCCGCCGCGGCCGCCACACCAGCGACGGGGCCGGCTGGGCCGGCCGCGGCGGGCCAACCGGGCGGGCGGCTCGGCGGGACAGCGGGCGGGTGCGGGCGTGGGCGGGCGGTGCGCGACGGCCGGGGCGGCGGCGGCGGCAGCGGCGGTGGCGGCGGCGGCGGCGGCAACGGCGGTGGCGGCGGCGGCGGCGGTCAAGGCCGTGGCGCCGCGGCCGCCCAGCGGATGACGAGCACCGCCTCCCCCCCGACCGCCTCGACGCGGGCGGTCCGGCCACCCGGCAGGGACGGCGTGCCGCCGCCGGGCGCCCGCCGCTGCAGCAGCCGCCGCAGCGCCTCGACGTGGACAAACGTCTTGGCATAGCCGCCGCCGCCGCCGCCGCCGCCGCCACCGCCGCCGCTACCGCCGCCGCCCCGGTCCCGCCCGTCGGCCGCCGCCGCGGCGGCGGCCGCCGCGGCGCTCTCCGCCAGCAGCCGCCGCAGCAGCCGCCGCGCGACCGCCACGTGCTCGCCCGCCACCACCGCCAGCCGCAGGCCAAGGGCGCCGCCGCCCGCGGGCGGCGGGCGGACCGCCCCCCCCCCCCCCGCGGCGGCGGCGGCCGCGGCACCGGCCGGCGGCGGCGGCGCCCCCCCCCCCCCGGCACCCCCCCCCCGCCCCCCTCCTCGGCGGCGGCGGCGGCGGCGGCGGCGGCGGCCCCACCGCCACCACCGCGCGGGGCCACACGCGCCGCGCGGCGGCGTCGACATAGTCGCCCTCGGCGGCGAGCAGGCCGGCGGTGCGGCAAATGGCGGCTACGACGTCGGCGGCGGCGGCGGCGGCGCTCCCCCCCGCGCCGCCGGGCGCGACCGCCGCGGCGAGCGCGGGGAGGGCGCACCCGCGCAGCCGCCCGCGTGCCGAGCCGGCATTGTACGCGTCGGCCCAGACGGGGATGCCCGCGGCGGCGCAGTAGGCCGCCGTCTCGGCGCGGGTGACGCCGAGGAGGGGGCGGATGAGTACGGGGGGGGCGCGGGGGGAGAGGACACGGTGGGGGGAGAGGGGGAGTGGGGGGGACGCCCACGGCGGGTTCCCCCAGTCGTGGCCATCGCCGCCACCGCCGCCGCGATCACCACCGCCGCCGCCGCCGCCGCCGCCGCCGCCGCCGCCGCCGCCGCCGTCACCACCGCCACCGCCGCCGCCGTCAGCCCCCCCGTCGGCGGCGGCCCGCCACAGCGGCCGGCGCCAGGCCATGCCGCCGACCCCCCCCCCCCCGCCCCCCGACACAGGTGGCCCAGCACCGTCTCGGCCTGGTCCGCCGCCGTGTGGCCCGTCGCGACCGCCGTCGCGCCCACCTCCGCCGCCATCGACGCGAGCGCCGCGTACCGCCACGCGCGGGCGGCGGCCTCGGACTCGGGGGGGGACCGGCCGCCGCCACGTCGTTGGCCGGCTGCGGTGGCGGCCGCCGCGGCGCGGCCGACGCGGCGCGGCCGACGAGCGGCAGCCGCAGGGCGGCGGCGAGGCGCGCCACGTGCGCGGGCACGCCCGCGTCGAGCGGCCACGCGTGGTCCGCGTGGCCGAGGACGAGCTGCGGGAAGGCGGGGGGGGGGGGGGGTGGGGGGGGCCACCGCCGGCACGGCGGCGGCGGCCGCCGCCGACGGGGGTGTCGGCGGCGGCGGCGGTGGCGGCGGTGGCGGCGGCGGCGGCGGCGGCGGTGGTGGCGGTGGCGGCAGAGGCGGCAGAGGCGGCGGCGACCGCCACAAGGGTCGCGGCGAGGGCGGTAGAGTCGGCCCCCCCAGAAACGGCGACGAGGAGCCGCCCCGGGGGGGGGGTAGCAGGTGGTGGGTGGCCAGCGCGGCGGCGACTCGGTGATGGAGGGAGCGGAGGATGAGGGGGGGGGGCGCGGGCATGGTGGAAGATGGAAAGGCAGATAGGAGTTGGCCTAGCTTTTCAAGGATGACGGTGGAGATGACCGAGGTGGACGGAAGGGGGGGGGATAGGGAGAAGGGAAGCGGGAAGCAGCGGCCTGCAGTGGGGTGATAGGGATGGGGCGTCTGGCAGTCGACGGCGCGCCGCGAACGCTCCGAACGTCGACCACGGCCACGTGGAAAGCGGGCGATCGCCTGATCGTACGTACCCGTGGTCGCGCGCACTGGCATTTGATCCCAACGAACTCAATACAACTACTTGATCAATACGCACTTGACGATCAGATTTATTTCGTTGGCATGCCTTTCTACGGCGGAACAGAGGAGCAAGCCTTCCGCGCCTCCTCGCAATGGGAAACCAGCGTTCGCGGATCACCATGTCACGCGTCGCCTCGTCAAGAGGGTCCGATGGGCGCGCAGAAACGCGGGAACGAGCGTTGGCGAGATCACGAGGCCCCCCGCAGACGGACGCTGAAGCGTTGCAGCCGCCCGCTGCAGCCTTCCCCCGTGGCTCGACGGCCAGGGAGGCCGCGCGAGGCTGGTGCCCTGTCGACGCGGCGGGCGCGGTGCACGCGCCGCGGGGAGAAATTCTCGCGCTGGCGAGCCGTCTGCCCACCCGGTGGGCGCGGGCATCGCCCCGCCCGCTGCGGCTCACCCCGTGCGCCACCTCTCCGGCCGACCCACCGCGCCGCGCCAAGCGGCCACCGAGCCACCCGAGATGGCGCATCGGCGCCTATATAGCGCCAGTCTTCCTGGCTCGCAGAGAGAACGCCCTCCGTCTCTGCCATCAAGCCCGCACGCCTGCCTCATCTCTTCCCAGTTCACTCCTTTCCACCAAACCGTCCTTCCCCGCCTCCCTTGACTCCGACCGCTCTCCGCCTTTCCTCTCACCCCACTTCCCAAACCCCCCTTCACCACCGCCACGCTTCGCCTCCCCTCGTCCCGCGCTTCTTCCTAACCCCATCCACCACCATGAGGACTACCAGCACCTTCCTGGCTGCCGCCGGTGCGGTCGGCGCGGCCGCTGCTCTCCCCTCTTTGGCCACCGCTGCCTGCACGGGCGCACCCTTCTACCGGGTCTCCTTCAACTTTGAGTGGACGCCGACCACCCACCCCAACTCCTACGAGCCGTCTGCCCACTTCTCCCCCATCAACGTGGCCGCCCACACGGACGCGTACACCATGTGGGTCCCCGCCGGCTACGCCACCCCCGGCATGAAGGACGTGGCCGAGACGGGCAGCACCGCCGCGCTGCGGACGTCCCTCGCCGCGTACGAGGCGGCCGGCCACGTGTCGTCGTGGGCGACCGGCGCGCCCGGGCCGGTGCCGCCCGTCACCACCGAGTCGCTGACCGTACGCGTCAATGGCGAGGCGGGCGCGAGCCTCCTGTCTGGGTCGTCGATGCTCGCCCCCTCCCCAGACTGGTTTGTCGGCATGTCCCGCGTGCAGCTGTGCAACGGCACGTCGTGGCTGTCGACGGCGAGCGGCGGGCTCGGCCTGTGGGACGCGGGCACCGACTCGGGTACGACGCTCACCGCCGCCGACGTCGCGACGGTGCCGCCGACGGCCATCCGCCGGTTTGGGCTGGACGAGTTCCCGCAGTTTGGCCAGATGTACGGGACGTGGGTGGCAGAGCAGATCTGAGTGTGAGAACGGGGGGGGATGGGGAGAGGGGGGACGGCGTGGCGGGGAGGGTAACTTGGGGGAGGGAGGGAGGCTTGATTGGGCAACGGGGTAGCCGGTCGTTCGTCGCGGCCTCGGGAGTGTCACTTCCCCCCGGTACAGACGGGGGCGGAGGCAACGGGGCTGTTCACAACCAAAAACAAACGCTTTCGGTACAACACCAGTTTGGCGTGCGGGCGGGCACAGGCCATGTATAGGAAGAAGCAACCAACGCTCCGACCTGGAGCGCGTGTGAGACGCACAAAGGACCACAGAGATACGCGCGCGGGACAACGACGCACAGGGGAACGTCTGGTGAGAACGTCTGCCCAAAGGAATTGAAAACGACTGGGAGTCTCGATGATCCGCAGCTGGCGAATGGCAACGTGGCGGATCGGGCCGCAGCAGAACGGTGCGCCGTCGACGTCACCGCCTCGCTCCCGACCAGCTCCGTCGGCGGATGTCGGGTGCCGTCGGCGCCCCTGCCCTCTTTCGCCTTCCCCCCCGCCCGTCACTGTCCCTGTCGTTGCCTCTACCGGCGAGCGCCGCCCCGCCATGACATCACGGCTGGTTTTGCGGCGGCTGCTGTCGACGGCTCCCCCCCGGTCGCCGGCGGGGAGCCCCCCGCCGTCGGCCACGCCCGCCAGCCGCCCGCCACGCGGGCGCCCCAAGTCGACGCCCGCCGCCGCGCCTGCCGCTGCGCGCCCGCCCGATTCCCAACGGCCCGCCCTTGCCCCCGACCCTGCCGCCGCCCCTGCCCCCGCTGCCGCTGCCGCCGCCGCCGCCGCCGCCGCCACCGCCCCCGCCCCCGCGCTCCGCGCCGTCGCCCGCCGGCGTAACCCCCGCTCGCCACCGCCGTCTCCCCTGCCCCCACCAGCCCCCCCCCCAGCTGCCATGAACCCCTTCCGCGCGCTCTTCACGCCCGTCCCCGACGGGCCACGCTCGCCCGCTGCGGCCCGGCGGCTGCGCCGCGGCTTCCGCTGGGACTGGCACCTGCGACAGGCGCTGATGGCGATGATTACGCCGGCGTTCACGTGGGCGGCGTGCGCCACCATGCACGCGTGGATGTTGCGGGCGGAGGAGGTATGGTCGATGGCGGGGGTGAGGGGGGAGGGCGCGGTTTTGGGGGGGGGACGGGGGGAGTCTGCGCACACTGCGTGCATGCGGAGTCGCGGGGATGTGTGCGGGAAGCCGCGTCGATGGGGGCGCGTCGCGATGGGTCGTTGCGGAGGGGGCAGGCGCGCGCGCTGGCTGGCAGCCGCCTCGACTGCGTGCGGGAGCACACCACTGACGCGGGCCACGTGCGCTCCCCTCGCTCCGCGTGCTGGCCTCCCTCCGTTCCCCCACTCATACCCTCCGCGTGGTGGCCTCGTGCCGCCCGCTGTCGTGCGGGTCTCCCCTGCGCTGCTCCCCTCCCTCCCTCGCCTTTTTCTTGGTGGAGCCCGCCCCCAGCGCGAGCGCATCAAGGCCGAGGCCGCCGACGCCGCCGCCACAGACGCGGTGCGCGCGCCCGTTGTCGCCACCACCGCCGCCCTCTCCGACCGCGTTGACGCACTCGCTGCAGAGGTTGCGTCTCTGGCCGCGGCAACGTCCGCGGCGGCGGCGGCACCCGGGGTGCCGCAGGCGGCAGGGGGGGGAGGTGCCGCACCTGCCGCCGCCGCGTCGGCGGTCGGCGTGGGTGTATCGGAGCGGCAGCCTCCGTCGACAGCGGCCGTGCCCCCAGCGGGGACAGCCGTGACCACGGCGGCGGCAAAGGGCGACAGCGTCGCGGCGCCACCGCGGGGACCTGTGCATGGGCCACCGCCGACGGCTGCGTCGGCCGCTCTGCCGCCGTCGCCGCCTCCGTCGTCGTCGTCGCCGCCTCCGTCGTCGTCGTCGCCGCCTCCGTCGTCGTCGTCGCCGCCTCCGTCGTCGCCATCGCTGACTCCGTCGCCACCGCGCTCGCCACAGTCGTCGCCGTCCCCGCCACCACCATATTCACCGCCGTCGGCATCGTCACCACAGGCATCGTCACCACCACTACCACGACCACCGCCACCACCGCCGTCACTGCCACCGCCCTCTCCATCGCCACCAGTCTCACGTGCTCTGTAGAGTGGCGTTGTACCCGGGCACGTCGACTCGTAGCGGCTCACACCCCTACTCGACACGACATTGCACACGGGCGAGTGACAGGCGCCCGTTACTGTGACACAACCACCCTTGAGAAGAGAAAGCAGGTCAAGTGACGAGAAAGGGAATAACAGAGCGGCGTGGCATAGTCCTTCCCCCCCCCACCCTCGCACTACCGCCTTGCCCCCCACTAAAGTGCGTGCGCCAGCACCCCACCCTAACCCCTTCCCAGATTCCTCGTCCCCTCCTAGGTCCCCCGCCCTCACCGACCCCCCAGCACTCCCCGGGTGATGTTGGCCGCCACCTCCGGCAGCGGCGTGGCTGCTGGGGAGGCCGGCACCGGCACGGTGGCCACAGCCGCAGACGGTCCCTGCTGGAAACCAATAAGCACCATCCATGCCAGGGACAAGTAGAAGAGCAACACCGGGTAAAGGGCGAGAAGCTTGCGGCCTTCTGGGAAAGCCGCATCCGCCATGAACGAGGAGGAGGCTGTGGGCGAGGGGAGGCGCGCAGCAGTGTAGAACGAGTGGGTGAGGCCAACGCAAGTCAAACAGAGAGCAACGCCACGCGGCACAAGGCCAAGCAATCTCGTCAGCGAGCCGAAGCACCCCAGGCCGCGGCGAGACGTGCGCTCGTCTCATACGCCCGCATGCCATCTGCCAGAGCACTCCACAACAATCACGCGGTCACCACACGCGCTCCATGGCCGGGGAGAGTTGCCCACCCCCAACCGCCACTCCGCCTGCCGACCGCCGCCACCGTGGTGGCCCCGCGCCATGCTCGCGTCGCAAGCACACAACGCCTTCCTCAACGCGGGCCATTCACGACATAAAAACCAAAAAACCAGAGCCCCCCGCAGCCAAGCCTACCCCAAATGGACCACGCCAGGCCCGCCACAACTAGCCCAAACCGCACCACCACCGCCACCCCCCCTCCCACCGTGGCGTTGACGAGCACGCACCCCGCCGCCGCCACCAGCAGCGGCGCGATACAGTAGCCGAGGAGGCAGACGCTGCCAAAAAACGCCAGCCGCCCCCCCAGCAGCTGCCCATTGATGGTCACTACCGCCGCGCCCGCCCACACAATCACAAAGATGAGGCTGAAGAGAAGGCTGCCCTCCCCCGCCGACTCGACAGACAGCAGGACGGCCAGGCTCATGCACACAAAGAGGGGTCCCCAAAGATCCCAGTCCCGCAGCGCTGCCGACCGCGCCGACGCGCTGACGCCGGGGAGCATCACCAGCGACAGCCGCCGGCCGACCAGCCGGACGTCGCGGAGGATGGTCTCCGAAACGGGCTCGTCAATGGTGCTGTTGGGGGGGGCGGCCGGGGGGGGGGCGGCAAAGTCGGACGGGTCCGCGCGCTCCATTTCCGACATGGAGACAGGAGGGGTCAGCCGTAACGGGGGGGGGGGGGTAGGTGGGGTGAGCGTCGGAGAACTCGACGGGAGGGGCAGGATGGTCACGCACGAGAAGACAAGACGGTCGTGCCGCGGGTGGGGTGGCCTCAGCAGGACACACCGAAGGTGCTGACATGCGGGAATTACGTCTACCAGAGGGAGAACGGTGCTCGAATTCTCCTGGTCAGCAGCCCAATTCTTGGAGCGTTTTCCTTCGCAACGTCCACGCGGGCACTGCATCAGATGTGACTCGCGCCATGAGCCGCACTTGTCGCCCATCGCCGCGGCCGGTGCCGGCGGCGGCGGGTTGAGGGCGTTCAGCGCCGCCGATGAGCCGAGGCGGCGGCCGAGCCCTCTGGCCATCACCCCCGCAGGCTCGTCGAGCAGCCAAGAGAGCTTTCCCCAGGGGGGAGCGCCGCCGCCGGCCGTGCTGTCGAGGCCGCGAACGCCGGCATAGCCCCCGCCGCTGCCACTGTCGCCATTACCGCCGCCTTTGAAGACACCCTCGAGGAGGTACGGCCGCAGGTGCGGCGGGGAGGGCGCAGTCGCCGCCGCCGCCACCACCGCCGCCGCCCCCCCCGAGCGGATGGGCGTTCCGGGCGGCGCGGCGGGGGGAGCCACGGTGCTGGGCGGCTGGTATGGCAGGGGCGGGGGCGGGTCCTCGCCCGGCTGCTGCAGGAAAGGGAAGGTGGCGGCACGCCGCGGCTGTCGCCGGGGGAGGTGGCGGCACTCCGCGGGGCCGCCAGAGAAGAGGGTGGCACGGAGGGGTGCGGCATCAGCAGTGGTGACAGTGGTGACGTTTGGAAGGTGGCCATGACGCGGCCCCCAGTCGAGAGGGGGGTGACAAGCCTCGCGTGACCCAAATGGCAGAGGGGGAGGAAGGTTGGGGGGACGGGGGGGAATTCTCGGCCGTCACTCGACAAACGCGTTCCAACTCCTTGGCTACCGTCACGCCCCACACGCCGCCACAGGCGCCACGAGCGCGTACGGTCGCGAGGAGGGGTGCAGCTCTTGCCAATGACGGTCGTGGCAGAGCGGGGGGGGGAGCGGCGGGGGAGCGGCGGCCGAGGCGCCCACGCCCCTCTCACAGGCTCAGCCGCCATTGGGTGGCGGGGTAATCCCGCCACGCTCCCCACTCAGCATGAGAACTGGGACAATCTCGTCAGCCGCTGCCCCTCTGGGCGGCGGGTCGGGTGCGGTCTGTTTACCCCCTTCCCCCTCGGCCCACAATCGAGATGGATGGATCGGCACACGCCCACATTTCACGCAGACCCGGCTGTCAGCGGCACCCGTGCAGTTTTGGCTCGGCTATGCCAACAACAGCATCTCATCGCCTCAACGGGCCGCCCCCCGATTGCCCGTCCCCCTACTCTCGCGATGACCTCGTCTGCGTAACACGGACACGAAAACGGAAGCGCTGCACGCCGAGCTCGGGTGCTGGGGGCCACCGCTCGTTCACCACGTCCTCCAGCCACCACCGCTTGTGAAACGTCTGTCGATGGAGGCTCAGCGTCGGCGCCAGCTCCGCCACGAAGGTCACCTTCTTCGGCCGATGCCGCCGCGGCGGAGAAAGAGCGACAGCTGGGACGGGGGGGGATGAAGCTACAGGCGTAGGAAAGGGTGCCACCATCAAGCCAGCACGAAGCAGCGGTGCCAGAGAGGCCGCCGGGTCGTGGGCGGGACGTCCCACTGCGTTCATCGTCGCGCTGGGAGCCGCATCAGCGAGGGAAGGCGGGGACACACACCTCCCGCCTGTCGCGCCCTCCCTCCCGTCACTTGACCATTGAGGGGACCACGACGCGTTGCTCTCATCATAGATGACCATCCGGGAGCTCAGCCCCGTCACACAGGGCATCTGTGCGGGCACAGCAAGCTCGGTCGCCAACTGCGGCCACACGTCTTTTTCCTTGCGGAAAATCTCCGCCGCGTTGTAGGGAAGGCCCGTGGACCAGCACACAAGAGACCACGTCCACTCCACGTACGTGGGGTCGGGGGCGTTGGGTACCGCCCAACCCAGTGGCGTCGTGGTGTCTGTTGTCCGCTCACGTTGCCGGATGCTGCCCGTCCACTTCCACGCCGGCTGCGTCATCTCGGCGCTCACCTCGTCGGTGCGGTTCGTCACCTGCTGGGCCTGCAGCGCCAAGGATGGGATCGCCCCGGCCTCGCCGCCAATGCCAACCGTCGCGCCAAACGTGCGCTCCCGCGACTCGGCCGTGCCGTGAGTGATCCGCGAGATGCCGTCAACAACGGCGTTTGGCCCATCCCGCCCCCCGACATCCTTCACCACAACGCAAGTGTCTGGCGGCGGCACTGCCGCTACCAACACGGACAGACGATCCAGGTAATAGCCGAGAACGCGGCCCCGCCCTTCACGGTCAATCACCGCCAGCTGGCCGTCCACCCCCAGGTCTACGTGAACGACTCTCAATGTGCCGACCAGGACGCCGCCTTGCGCAGCATCCGCCACCACCGCTGCCTCAACCCGCACTCGAATCTTGACCACCTGGAGGACGTCCTTGCCGTCCGCGTCCACCAACGAGATCTCCGTGCGGTACCACAGTTCAAACTCTTGCATGCCATCCGTCGTGTTCCCGATTCTGCAGGCCGTGCTAATAGGGATGGCCGGGGACGCGGCCTCGTGGCCTTCCTGCGGAGCTCGGGGTACTGCCACAGGACCGCGGATAGGGAAGGCAGCCTTCTCAGCGGCACGTTGTGCCTTCTTGCGTGAGCACGCCACAACGTCCTGCAGGCTCCCTCGAAAGGGACCAAGGCCTCGCGCCGGTGGCGACCGCGAGGGCATTGTGCACTGGCGAGGGAGACGAAGGGGATGTCGGCTGGCACGAGCCGAGCGGGGAGTCGGGTCAGGTCCACGAGGAAGCTGAGGCGGGGGCAATGGATGCATGGCGGTCGCCCCCGTCGACGCCGGTTCAGCACCTGGAGACGTGGCAGGAATTGCCTGCCGCCTGTCTGTCGACGTTGTCAGGATAGGCAGCGGCCGGCAGGTAGGCAATGGATGTCGCGATGCACCGGCCGCGCAGGGTTGCACCGGTGGCAGACGCGACAGTCGCACAAAGGGACCGGTGAGCCCACTCGCCCTGGCCGATAGCGTAACCCTGACATCCTCTTCCGGGTTGAGAGCAAGGTCATGGGCAACAAGAGTGATGCACAAGGCCGCGCGATCCGTCTCGGTCAGCTCCCGAGGGTAGGGCAGGGGAGTGCATGACGAGCTACCACCGGGTTCACGTGCTGCCAGCCGATCGGCGACCGTGGAGGACATAAAGATGACCACTCGACGCCTGCCATCGCCTGCGTTCGCCGTCGCAAAGTACTGAAACGCCAGCCAAGCAGATACCGACTGGTAGACTGGTGAGGTCGGCGGTTGATTCTTCCCGGTGGGAGCACCCCGCTCGCCAGCAAAAGGGTGCGGCAGTGACTCACGGCCGTCGACCAACGCGACCCCTGTCGCGCCTACCACGGGAGTGCTGCCAGCGACCGACACGCTCCAGCTGTGCATGTTGTCCGTCCCATCCGACAGTGGCGACGACAGGGCCGAGACGGTGGACAGCGACGCCGCGCCCGCGCTCAGCGGCGGGGAAGGGTTGGTCGCATCGGTCCCTGCGTGGGTGGTCCCCGGCAACGTCGACGGCCCAGGCGACGCAGGCGAGTCGTTGGGCGACGACGAGGACGAGGACTCTGCCTGAAAAAAGACGACCACCTCACTCCCCGAGTCGTCGTCCTCCGCCACACCCACGTCGTCAGCTCCGTCCTCCTCCAACGGCACAATCAGCAAGGCGTCAGGAAGGAAGCCCGCGGGCGGCGGGGCGGCAGAGGCGAGCACCCCGCCCATCTGCACCGCGGTGGCACCGTCATCAGCGCCAGCAGGCGTCTCAGCGGGACCCTCTGGGTCAAAGCCCCGGCAAAACAACGGCCGCGGCCGCGGCACGGTGCCCCCACTGAGCTGCGAGTCGAAGCTGGCGCTGTCCCGGATGGTGCTGCTGTCCCGCAGCAGCTCCTCGTCGCCCACGGTGCTCGCGTCGCGGCTCCCTGGGGCGGACCGCGGCGCCGATGCTGGCGCGACGCCCCCACCCCTGCTGCCATAACCGCCGCCACCGCCGCCGCCGCCGCCACCATCACCGCCGCCGCTGCCGCCGCCGCTGCCGCCGCCGCTGCCGCCGCCGCCGCCGCCACCGCCACCACTGCAAGTACACTCAATGCCGCAGGACCCATTGCGGGGTGGCGTCCCACCGTAGCAGGGCTGAAGCTCGCCGCCGGGCACAGCGGGCACCAGCCGCCCTGTGCGGGGAGGGGTAGGCGGTGGCGGCGGCGGCCGCGGCCGCGGCGCCACGCCCGCCGCCGCCACCGCCGCCGCCGGGTAAGAGCCGCAGGTCGGGCACCGCCGGTCGGCGGCCATGCCGACCAGGTGGTGAGGCAAGGGGGGACGCACCGCCGCTGCGGGGGGAGCAGGCCGCAGGGGCATCCCGCCAACGATGAAACGGCGACCGAGGCGGCGGGTGGGGCACCGCGCGGTGTGCCTGCGGCGTGGCTGAAAAACAAAACACCCGCAGACAGCAGGAGGGCCAAACCGAGGCGTGGTGGCCGCCGCCACCAGCGGACGCCACCACACCAGCGTTGCCGATGCGGTGGCACCGTCTGCGGCGGCGCGCGCGCGCCCGCGCGGCGGCGGCGCACGGCCGTCGGTGCTCGGGCGCACGCTTACACGGGCGCGCGGCACGGCAACGGCGGCGACCACCCCCCGTCCTCCGACGCCGCGGCGGCCAAGCACGCAGTGCCGGGTGATCGGCACAGCCATGCACACGCAGCGCGTGCAGTGGTGGGAGCCGGGGACGGAGGCACTCGGGGACGGCCAAGGTGAGGAGAGAGGAGTCGGCGTGACGAGCAGGTTGTGCACCTCGTGGCGGCTGTCAGGGCCGCGGCGCCAATCCCCACGGGCGTGTGCCGGCACGGGCGCGCCCGCCGAGTGGTGGGCAGGCCCCGCCTCGTCACGACGGGCCAAAGAAACAGAGCGAGCAGGACATCGGGCAAGAGCGCACGCGCGCACGACGAAAATCTCACTGCTGGAGTGGCTGCTTGCCAGTGGCTTGGCAGTGGCAACCGCCCTCCCCCCCCAATAAAAAAAAGGGGGACTACTGGGAAGGGCGACCGCCAAGCGCGGGCGCGGCCTCCGCGTGGCTGCCGCACAGCACACACGTGCCCTGCCGGCGGCGGCCCGCGCGGCGACAGCACGCCCCCCGCGGCGGCCCTCTGCCCGCGGCGGCGGCGCGTCCACCGCTGCGCACCGCACGCGCGCCGACAGTCGGTCGGGCGATGACGCCACGCCACCGCACCGCGGCGGTCAGCCGTCAGGCACGCGGCACGTGGGCGAGGCGCGTCCGACCTCGGCGATCGAATCGCCCGGATGGATGAGCGGGGGGGAGAGGCTCGCGGATGGCCGTGGGCGCCAGCCGCCCGCGCGCCCGCGGGAGCCCACGAGGGGTGTGGCCGCCGCGGTCGGAGACCCGCCCGCCGTCGTCGCCTGCACGCCCGCCGGTGGTGCTCCACCCGCCATGATGCCCACAGGCGCTCCCCCCCCCCTCGCCGGCGCCTCGGCCGACAGCCGTGCTGCCCGTGATCCCCAGTGCCGCGGGGGTAGGGGCAGCCCCGGCGGCGGCGGCGGCGGCGGCGGCGGCGGCGGCGGCGGCGGCGGCGGCGGCGACCACCGCCGGCAGGTAGCGACGACCGGCGGCGGTACCCCCCGCGGATGACGCGCGTACCCGTTTTGGCGGGCCGGCCGGGCGCTCAAGCACCCCCGCAGACGGGGCCACGGCCGCTGGTCGGCTGGTCGGCCGGCAGAGGACGAGCAAACAGATAGACAAAAAAAAAAGTGAACAGGACAGCCGCATGACCAGAGGGAGCACTAGAAAAGGCATAGTTGACACTTGTCCTGCCTGTGTCGGGGGAGTACAACCGACGACAAGCACGACGAGAGATGGTGACATCCCCCACTCGTGAGCCTGGCACAGGCGCAGACGCGAGCAGACGGCCTTGCAGCCAGCGCGTCCAGGTAAGGGGGAGGGGGCCGGTCTCGGCGGAGGGCATCGCGACGAGCGCGCGCCGCCCCGCAGCCGCCACCGTCAGTCGCCCGCAAAGGCGTCCCTGTCACAAGCCCGAATGGCGGCGTGGACGGGCCCACCGTGCGAGCCGCCGGGTTCCGCCGCTCCCGCTCCGCACGTGCGCCATGGCGTCCACCACCCGGTGCCTCCCAGTACTGCAGCGACCGACGGCCGCCGCCGTAGCGCGTCTCTACCGCACCACACCGCGTGCACGCCACGCGGGAGCCGCCAAAGGGGCGCCATCACGACCACACCAGCAGGTCCCGCCAGCTACGCAGGGCTGATGCCACCCCCCTGAGCCACCCCCCCAAGCCGCGGCCGACGCCGCCCCCAGTCCGAGACCAGCTGTCGGCACCACCGCCGCAGCTGTCATCGTCACTTGCCCAGCTGTCCCGCCCGTCTACGTCGTCCCAGGTGCCCCCGCTGGGGTCGCCTGCACCACCCCGCGGCGCGCCCCCGCAGCGGTCGTCCCTGTCGCCGGCTAATGGTCGGCGAGCGGCACAGGGCGCTGACGACGGCGCTGTCGTAGCTGCTGCTGCAGACCCGTGCGACGCGGCTGCTGTCGCCGCCGCCGCCGCCGCCCCACCCGCCGACGGCGATTCCGTCGTCGCCGCCGCCGCAGGAGCGCCGCTGTCGTTCCACCGGCGCGCAGCGGGGTCGCCGGCGCACTGGCCGGCCGCGTTGCCACCCGGCGCCGCGTCTGGCCCGACCCCCGCTCCCCGTCGGCTGGTTGTCCTCCCCGCGTCCGCCGTAGCAGCAGGTGGACGTCCCTCCCCCCTCCCACCCGTCGCCGCCGCCGCTGGCGGCGGTTCCACCCAGTCGGGTGCCGCCGCCCAGTCGAGCGTATCCACTACCTCTCCCGCCCAGCGCTCGCCGTCCTTGTCGTCAGCGGCGGCGGCCGCGGTGGTGGCCACGGCGGCAGGCAGCACCCTGGTGGTAGAGGCCGTTACAACCGCCGAGCTGGACGGTGGGGCAGCCGCGACAGATGCACCAGTGGCCCCCGGTTGCGGCCCGGGTGACAGCGGCCGCCGGTGGCCCGCAGGGGCTGCGGCACACGCACGGGCAGGCCCCAAGTGAAGACGGCCGAGCGCTTCGACCGGCAGCCCGTCCCGTTGCTGCTCACGTTGTCGGCCAGGCGACTCACGCTGCCGCCGCCCGACACTGGTACCGCCCGCCCGCCGCCCCAAGTGTAGACTTTCAAATGCGCTCAGTAGAGGGTCGTGCCCGCCGCCGCTGTCGCGGCCACGGCTACCGCTATCACCGCAGCCGTCGCGCAGGTGCAGCGCACGTAGGGCGGCGGTCGGAGGCGGTGGCGCCGGTCCGTCCGCACCGGTGGGCCGCCGAAGGCGGCTGCCGGGAGGTGGCGGAACGGGGCGGGAGGTGTCCAGGGACAGGCGGCCGAGACTGTCCAGTAGTGGTGCAGAAGGGGAAGTGTCCATGGGGGCTGGAAGGGAGGGGAACCGGTGAAGACCTGGACGCCGGGGGCAGCGACAGGTGAAGCAGCAAAAGCGGATGCGCAAGGCGGGATCGGCGGCAGACAGGCCACACCTGTGGATGTGTAGGAAACAGAGCCGGCTGGCCGCGAGGTAGGAGGAAGAGAGCGAGTGACAAGCAGCCACAAGCAGCACGGGAACAAAGGGAGTGGACGGGTGTGGATGGCTGCGTCGTAGGGGTCACGTTCAACCAACAGAGAGGGCACGACCGAGCAAGGGTGGACGCACGTTGAAGAAGCGGCGTTGCCAACATCCACGCGCAGGAACGCTGGCGAAGCTTCCGGTCGCGACCGAGCCGTTTGAAGTGCAGCACGGCCATAAGGACAAGTTCAAAAGTTCGCGACAGCTGATAACGAAACTACTTAAACAGATGTTGTGGTTGACCCGCTGGGGATAAGCTCGTGTACAAGTACTTTTATGGGCCAAATATGAGCGTCGGCCGCTGACGAATCTTTGTACAAACTGCCGTTGTCTTGGCCGGACAAAGGCTGGTTCCTTTCAAGGCGCATTGACCTCCCAGCTCGACTGGCCCTCACCTTGGCCAGCTCCAAGTGCCGGACCAGGGCCCCCACGTGCCGTTGTCGTTATCCCCCAGGGTCGTAGGCTCATCTTCACTGACCTTGCCTTCCCCAGGCCATCTTGCCTCTTCCGTGACGCTCCTCTGCCGCTCTCATTCCGTGCATCTGTTGGTCACCGCTTCGCTGCCGTCGCTCCTTGACCAGCCGTTGGTTGCGGCCGCTCTTCCCCCATGGCTTCCTTCCTCCCACCCCCACCCCTGCGCTTTGGCCAGGCGGCGGCGGCCACGCTGGCGTCTGCACCCGGCAGGGCAGCCGCTGCGGCAGCGTCTCGGCGGCGTCCGCCACCCCTCCCCCCAGCACGGCTGGCGCCGGCCGCCGCCCACCGCAGCGTCCGGCGTGGCCGCCGCGGCGGCGCCCCGCCGCCCAACCCGACCGCCCGCCCCCATCAGCCGATGGTGTCGGCGGCACGACCACCACCGCCGACGCGGCCGCGCCCGCCTCTGATGGCGCCGCCGCCGCCCCCGCCACGGACCCGACCGTCCCCGCCCCGTACGCACCCGGCAAGGTGCGCGCGCACCGGGCGGTGCGGGGCGGCTCCCGCCGGCGGTCGGTGCACATCCAGGGCCGCGGGTGGGCGTCGTCCGGGGCCCCCCCCGCGGCGCCGCCGCCGCTGCGCATCTTTGGCGGCGCCGCGCGGGGGCGGCGGCTCGCGTCGCCGGCTGCGTACCTCCGCCCGATGATGGGCAAGGTGCGGGAGGCGCTCTTCTCCATGCTCACCGAGTGGGACGCCCTCGACGGCGGCCGCGCCGGCGTGCTCGACCTGTACGCCGGCTCGGGCGCGGTCGGCTGCGAGGCGCTGAGCCGCGGCGCCGCCGCGGCGGTGTTTGTCGACGCCAGCCCCGAGTGCTCCGCGACGGCCGCGGCCAACGCGGCGGCGGTCGGGTTTGCCGCCCGCGCCACCGCCGTGTGTGCGCGGGCGGAGGAGGTGCTCGCGGCGCCCGCGCGGTTTGGGCTGATGAGCGCCGCCGCCGAGGCGGCGGCGCGGCCGGGGGCCGGCGCCGGCGCCGGTGGCGACCCGGCGCCGCGGGTGGGCGTGTTTGGGTTTGTGTCGGTGACGCCCCCGTACGAGGAGGTGGACTATGGGGTGCTCCTGCAGCAGCTGGTGGACAGCCCGCTGGTGGGGGAGGGCACGTTTGTGGGCGTGGAGTACCCGGTGGAGCTCCGTACCCTCCCGCCCGTGATTGTTGGCGCGGGGGGGCGCCTCGTCGGCGTCCGCAACCGTCGCTACGGGCGCACCCTCATGGCCCTGTATGTGTGGGGAGGCGGGGAAGGCGACGGCGCTCGGCCGGATGAGTTTCGTGCGTGAGGGAGCACGTGTAGAGGCTGGAGGGATGGTGCGGGCTGGGGTGGCTTGGGGTACGACGGGACGGCAGCAGTGTTGGGGGGGAGAGCTTGGGGTCCGAGTGGGTGCTAGCGATGTTGGATGTTCTTGTCAGGGGGGCGCTGGGTATACATGTCACCTGTTTTGAGCTGGTGCACAAACCAGTAACGTCCGCTGAACTTGTGTAGCGGCTCATTGTGACAAGTTGTGGCAGAGGGGCAACAGAAAACGACTTGGCCACGTACCTGCTCTTCTCGTCCGTGCTCGTGAAGTTCCCTCAAGCACCTCGTCTGGGAGTGCGCCATACACCCAATGGCCTCGCGGGAGCGTTCCTGGGTGCGAGCCTGGTATCTCTCGCATCAAGTTGGACGCCACATGGACCGCTTCTCTGAACGGTCCACTAGAAAAAACAAAAGCATCGGGCGTGCACAGCCCATCTGTACCAAGTGCAGGCGATGCTCGACTCCCCTGCCACCTTCTCCCACGCCGCCTCCCCCCTGCCTGAGAGCACCCCCCCTCCCCCGTCGCGTTAAGACGCGCGTGCGTCTCTTTCCCGATCAATTGTAGTCGCGGTCAAAATAGACCTGGTCAAAGTAGTGGAGTCGAACAAACCCGTCCTCACCACCGCTGACGTAGCCCTTCCCGTCGGGCGTGAACGCGACCGTGTTGATGGGCCCGAAGTGACCCCGCACGCGCCCAAACTCGGTCTCGTAGACGGTGTGGAAGAGGCGGGCCTCAAACTTGCCCTCCCGGTTGCCGGTGGTCGTCACCTGGGACGCCTCCTGCCCACCACCCAGGAGCACGTGGTCCGCCGTGGGCGACATAGATGCCGAGTTGACGGGCGCCTCGACCGAAAAGGTCTTGAGCACCTCCAGCGACCGCGTGTCCCACACTTTCGCCGTGCAGTCGGACGACGCGGTCACAAACTGCTCCCCCGAGGCCGACCATTGCGCGTCATTGATGCCCTTCTTGTGCAGCCGCACGGTCTCCAGGAGAGTCCCTGTCTCCGCATCCCACTTCTTCACCGCCGCGTCCTCGCCCACCGAGATCAGGAAGGTCGCCGTCGGGTGCCACAGCACGCGCGTAGCCGTCGCCTCGAGTCCCGCCAGTTTCATAATGGGCTCGGGGTCCACCGACGCCATGTCCGCCCCGTGGCGGTAGAAAAAGATCTCTGCCTGCTGGCCCATCAGCTTTGCCGTCGCCGCCGTGACGATAGAGTCCCCAGGGGAGAAGCCAATGGCACGCACGGGGGACTTGTGGGTCCACTCGTACAGGCGCTTGCCCGACTCGGTGTGCCAGAGCATGGCCGAGTTGTCGGCCGAGCCGGTCACTATCCGGGAGCTGTCGTAGGTCATATCCATGCCCCACACCGCACCATTGTGACCATTGTAGGTGCCCAGCCGCTCGCCCGTGTCGGCGCGCCACAGCGTGGGGCGCTTGTCCTTGGCGGTGGTGAAGAGCAGGTCCCCCTCACGGTTGAACTTGACCTGCGTCAAGGGACGCTCATGTCCCTTTAGCAGCAGGGGCCGCATGACGGGATGGCTCGTGGAAGCCGGCAGCAAGGAGGCTGTACAGCACCAGGGCAGGAGGGGGGGGTGGGGGGGGGAAGGGGTGGCCGACGACGCTGGTGACGAAGCTTTGCCGGCACGGCGCCGCCGTTGACGGTT
Source organism: Pyropia haitanensis (assembly GCA_008729055.1). NCBI lineage: Eukaryota > Rhodophyta > Bangiophyceae > Bangiales > Bangiaceae > Pyropia > Pyropia haitanensis. The sequence continues at coordinate 1,567,523 of SDUX01000003.1, read as the reverse complement.
GGGGGACGGTTGAAGTCGAGAGTTGTCGAGTTTGACAGTACTTGTGTGCGATTAAGTGTTTCACAGTGCTCTAATCCATATGTCTCGCGTATGTCAGTTGGCCAGAATGGCCAACGTGTACACGTGGCGACCCCTTCCACGGTCAGATGAGTGGTGGTTGTGGTGCGACGCCTCCCACAACAGCCGGTCGGGCTCATGCATGCTCATAGACGGCAGCAAGAACCAGCGGCTACGACCACCACCGTGTTGTAGCAGCTGGCCGGCAGCAGTGTCACCCGGGGTGGGTGGGGCGGGCCGCCGTCGCCGGCCGCCGCCGCCGCTGCCGCCGCTGCCGCCGCCGCCGCCGCCGCCACTGTGCTTCGGCTATCCACTCGTGCTTCCGTGAACGGTGCTGAAAGTGCTGCTTCTCAGCGGCTTATGCTCGGCGGCGCCGCCGAAAAGCAGCTGCCCTCTCCCTTCCCACCTGCATCTTCCCCGCCCGCCCCCATCACTCCTTGCCGCCATGGCCGTCCTCGCCCTCCCCCTGGCGCTGACCCCCCGGCCGTGGCTGTCGCTCTACTCGTCTGACCGCTTGTTCCCATCCCTGCCGCCCAAGCCGGTGCCGCCTGCCGACCCCGGCGGCGGGGGCACCGCCGCCTCCGCGGCCACTGCCGCGAGCGGCTGGGGCACTGCCAGTTCCGCCACCGCTGCGCCCGGCGTGGTGGGCGTCCCCTCCCCCCCCCCCCACCTCCCCCCCCAGACCTGCCGCCCGACCTCCTCCACGCCATCTTCTCGCTGCTCCCCGCGCCCGCCCTCGCCGCCGCCGCCCGCGTGTGCCGCTGCTGGCACGTGGCCGCGTACGACCCGTCGCTGTGGCGGGCGCTGTGCGCGGCGACGTGGCCGCGGTCGCCGCTCGGGCGGACGTGCGCGTGGGGCAGCTGGCGCCGCATGCTGCGGCTGCGGCCGCAGCTCCTCACTGGCGGCGCGTACGTCCTCCGCCAGGTGTGCGTGCGCAACGTGGTGGGGGGGGCGATTGCGCCGGTGAGGGCGATGACCGCTGGCAGCGGTGGCGGCGGCGGCGGCGGAGGCGGTGGTGGGGGTGGGGACGCGGCGCTGGCGGCGGCGGCGGCGGTCGCGGCGCCCGACCGGGTGCGGCTGGTCATTTGGTACCGGTTCTTTGTGTTTGAGCCGGCCGGGCGGGTGACCACCCTCACCACCGCCAACGTCAAGGGGGTGATGCGGCGGCTCGAGCGAGGCAACCTGACCGCTCTCCGCGACGGCGTTGGTGGTGGTGGCGGTGGTGGCGGTGGTAGCGTTGGTGGTGGGGTGGGCGGCGGGGAGGTGTGCGCCGGCCGCTGGTCCCTGGACGAGGACGCGCGCGAAGTGACGCTGCGGGTGGCGACGACGGGCAGCCGCCGCTTCCCCGTCGCGCCCGGCGCCGCGCGCGTCGTGTCGTTTGTGGCGGGCGTCAGCGGCTTTGGCGCGTGCGGGTGGAACCGGCTGGAGCTGCGCCGCCACTTTGCCGTGACGGGCGGCGCGGGCGGCGTGGGCGGCCTCGGCGGCGTCGACGGCGCGCCCGACGCGGAGGAGGAGGAGGCGGACTTTGACCTGACCAACCTCAGCACCCGCTTCCGGTTTGTCGGCTGGGGCGGCGACGGCCGTCTGGCCGAGGTGTACCCGCCGGTGCGGGGCAGGCGGGTGACGGAGGAGGTGGAAGGGGAGGAGGTGATGGAGGGGGGGTGAGCCTGGGGAGGGGAGGACGTCAGCCGGGGTGATGGCGGAGGGGGGGGAGGGGGTGGGCGGGAGGGAACGTTGTGCTTCTGCGGCAGCAGTGGACAAAGACGGGTAGTGGTGGTGGCGGGGATGGGGACCGGGGAGGGTTGGGTGGCGCGGGCGGACCAACGGCGTGGCTGCAGCCTGCCAGACGCGGAGAGGACCCGCTCACGGGGCGGCACCAGAGCACGGGGCGAACGCCGCCCTCTACGGGTCCTTGCCGCAGCGGGGCGCCGCGCCCAGGCGCGCAGACGCGACGGACCGGCCAGCCGCCACCGCACCCCGCCCGGCACGCCCCGCCGCCTTGCGCGCGGTTGTGGTCGCCCGCTCGTTCCTGGCAAATGGCCGCTGCTGCCGCCGCCGCCCGCCCAACCCCCCAGGCCGCCGCCGGCGGGCGGCGTGCGCGGCGCGCCCCCGCGGTCTGCGCCCGCCCGCCGTCACCCCCGCCGGGCGGCGGCGGCCACGCCGCCCCGGCCCGCGGCGGCGCCAGCGGGCGCTCGCCGGCGGTGCCCACCAGCCGTGGGCGCCGGCCTCCCGCCCCCCCCCCCCTCCCCCGCTCTCCCCAGGACGGGGACGGCAGCAGCAGCTCCACCACACGCCCGCCACCCCCACCGCAGCCCCACTACCACACCACCGCCACCGCCGCCACGGGCACCACTGGGGCGGGTGACGGTTCAAGACCAAAAAAAAAAAAAAAAAAAAAAAAAAAAAAAAAAAAAAAAGAAAAAAAAGAAATCCCTCCTGGACTTGTCCGCTGCCTGCAGCTGGGATGGCGCCCGCGTCCACGGTGGCGCGCGAGAATGGCGGCAGGAGCACCGCTGCGTGAGGGTAAAAATACGGCGCGCGGCGCGTCACCTTGCCTACGGGCGCTGGGAATACAGTCGCCAGGCCACGCCGCGGGCTGCCCACACCCCACCCCCACAGCGTACCGTCCAGTCCCGTCCAGCCCAGGAGATGCCTGCGCGCGGGGACACGACGGTCCCAAGCCAGACGGGTCGTCCCGCGACGTACCGTTGGCGCGTCTGGTCGTCCCCCCCCCCCCCACCCCCCCCCCCACGCCCCCCCCCCACGCCCCTCCCACACCCCCCAGCCCCTCGTGCGGGCCCACCCCCCCCCCCCCCCCCCCCGGCGGCCAGCCCCTCGATTGACACTGCGTGCCGGCGGTGGCCCCCCGCCGCGTCGCCGCCGCCCCGCCCGGCCGCCGGTCGGCAGCGGCGCGCCGCCGGTCCGTGGGGGGGAGCGGCGCGCCGCCGGTCCGTGGGGGGGCGCGGCGCGGCGCCCCCCTCGAGGCGTTGGCGGCCAGCCCCGGCCGCGGCCCGCGCGCCGGCGCCGCGCCGCTGGCCACGCGCCGCGCCGGCGCGGCGGCCGGCCCCCGCGCGGGGACGGCACACGCGCGGGGGCGCGGCGGGCGCCCCCCGCGCGGCCGCCGCGGCGGCCGCCCACCCCCCCCCCCCCCCACCCCCCGCACTCCTCCTCACGCACACCCCCGCCCAAACGCGCCGGCCACAGCGCCGCGCAGCGCTCCGCCCCCCCCCGCCTACCTGGCGCGCCCTCCCCTCCCCCCCCCCCCCCCCCCCCCCCGCCACACCCCCCCCCCCTCTCTGCACGGCCGCTGTCGCACACAGCCGGCCGCCACGCGCGCCGCTCGTGACGCGCGGGGTGCGGCGGCTCCGCCGCGCGGTGCTCCCCCCCCCCCCCCCCGCGCCGCGTGCCATCATCGTCTGCCGCCCGTTGCGTTTGCAGCCCCGCCGTGCCGGCCGCCGCCGCCGCTGCCGCCGCGTCGCGACCGCGTGCGCCGCCGACCGCGACGGGCGCAGGCAGGGCGGGCGGTGACGCTGTCGCCGCGGCTGCCACACACCGCCCATCCCCCCGTGGTGGACGCCCCCCCCCCCCCCCCCCCCCGGCACCCCCCCCCCCCTCCCCCTCCTTCCCTCCTTCCCGCCCCCCCCCCCCAGCCGCCGCGATGGCCCCCCCCCCCGACCCCGTGCAGGTGCTCATCCTGGGCGGCGGCATTGCCGGCGCGACCGTCCTCCGCGCCCTCCTCGCGTCGCTGCGCAAGGCCGGCGTGCCGCCCGCCGCGGCGAACGTCACGCTCGTGGACCCCAAAGACTACTTTGAGGTCCCCTGGGCGGTCCCCCGCGCGCTCGTCGACGCGCCCACCCGCGGCCGCCTCCACGCCGCGTACGCCGGGTTTGTCCGCGGCGCCCGCCGCGTCGGCACGGTCACGGAGGTGTCCCCCGAGGCGGTCGTCCTTGCCGACGGCACCCGCCTGCCGTACGACATTGCGGTCGTCACGACCGGCAGCACCTACACGGGGAGCTCGGTGATCAAGCCGTCGGGCGGGCCCGCGTCGGTGCGCGCCCGCCGCGCCGCGCTCGACGCGGTCGCCGCGTCCGTCGCGGCGGCGGCGTCGGTGTTGGTCATTGGCGGCGGGGCGGTGGGGGTGGAGGTGGCCGCCGAGGTGGCCGCCGCCGCCGGCCCGCCGCCGCCGCCACCGCCGCCGCCGTCGTCGCCGCCGCCGCCGCGGTCGCCGCGCGGCCGCCCGCGCAAGGCGGTGACGCTCGTCCACGCGGGCGACCGGCTGGTGCCGCAGCTGCCGCCCCGCGCGTCCGCGGCGGTCGCCGCGCGCCTCGCCGCCGCGGGCGTGACGGTCGTGACGGGGGAGCGCGTCGCGCCGCGTGACGGGTCACCGTCGGTCTATGAGTCGACCGCCCGGCCGGGCACCACCTACACCGCCGACGTGACGCTGACGTGTACGGGCGTCAAGCCCGCGACGGACATCCTCCGCGCGCACTACCCGGCGGCGCTCGACGCGCACGGCAACGTGGTCGTCACCGCCGTCGGCGCCGTCGCGGGCACCGCCGACCGCCTGTGGGCGGCGGGCGACGCGGCGGTCGCGCCGGGCGGCGCGTCGACGAAAAACGGCACCTGGGCGACCGCCCACGCGCCGGTCGTTGGCCGCAACGTTGCCGCCGCGGTGGGCGCGGCGGTCGAGCGCCGCGCGACGGGCCTCGCGCCCGCCGAGCCGCCCGTGTACAAGCCGCTGCGGCCGCCGCCGGCGGTCATGATCGTCACGCTCGGGCCGCACCACGGCGTCGCGGCGACGCCGCTGGGCGTGTCGCGGCGGCTGCTGCCGTGGCTCAAGAACCGGGACCTGTTTGTGGCCAAGACGCGCGCGGATATCGGCGCGCCGCCGGCCGAGGCGGCCGCCGCGGCGGCCGCGTGGCCGCCCGCGGCGGCGGCGGCCAAGGCGGGCGGCAAGGGCCCGGGGGGGGGGCGCCCGCGGCGGCGCCGCCGGCGGTGCCGGCGGCGGCGGCCAAGGCGGTGCCGCCGTCGCCGGCGGCGGCGGCGGCGGGCACGCCGCCAGCGGCGGCGGCCGCGGACAAGGCGCCAGCGGCGGCGGCCACGGCGGCGGTACCGGCCGGCAAGGCGGCGGCCGCGGCGGCAGCGGCGGCAGCGGGCGTGACGGCGGTGGCGGAGGAGCCCGCGACGGCGGCGGCCGCGACGGCGGCGGCGGCCGCAGGGGCGGCGGCCGCCGCGCCTGGCCGCCAGCCGCCGGCGGCGGCGACCGGCGGGCCGCCGCCGCCCGCGGCGGCGGCCGTCGCGCCGCCGGGCGACGCGGCGGCGGCCGACGCGGGCGCACCGCCGGCCGCCGGGGCGGCGCGCGCGACGGGTGGCACCCCCCCCCCCACCCCGCACGCGGCGGCAGAGGCCGCGGCCGCCGCCGCAGCCACACCGGCGGCTGCCACAGCGGCGGCGGCGGCGGCTGGGGCGCCGGCGCAGCCGGGTGCGGCCGGCGCGCGTCCCGCCACGCCGGCTGTCGACGGTACCGCCGACGCGGCGGCGACGGCCGCGGCGGCGGCGCCGCCGCCGCCGCCGCCGCCGCCGCCGTCGCCGCCGCCGTCGCGCGTGTCGGCGGCGGCGCCAGGCGCGCCGCCGCCGCCGCCGCCCGCGGCTGGCGACGCGGCCGGCGGGCGCCCGTCGGCTGGCGGCGGGGCGCCCGCGGCGGCGGCGGCGGCCGCCGCCGTGGCGGCCGTGCCGCCGCCGCCGCCGCCGCCGCCGCCGCCGCCACCGCCGCCGCCGCCGCCGCCGCCGCCGGCCGCGGCGGCCGACGCGGCGGGCGGGGCGCCCGCCGCGGCGGGGCGGGGAACCCCGGCGGGTGGGGGCGAGCCGGTCGAGCCGGTCGCGCCGGCGCGGCCGGCCGAGGCGGCGGCGGCGGCGGCGCCTGGGATGGCGGCGGTGCTGTCGGGGGGGGGGGGGCGGCGGTGGGGGGGGCGCGGACCCGCCAGTGGCGGCGCCAGCGCCGCCCGACGACGCGGACGACGCGGCGGCGGTGGTGGCGGCCGCGGCGGCGGCGGTGCCGCTGGTGGCGGCGGCCGCGGCGGCGGCCGCCGCGGCGGCGGCGGGCGGCTCCCCCGCCCCGGCGGCCGCCGCCGCGGCCGCCGCGCCGCCGCCGGCGGCGGCCGCACCCGCCGCACCCGCCGCGGCGGCGGCGGCCGCGGCGGACCTGGCCGCCGCGGCCGACGCGGCGCTGGCGCCAGAGTAGGCCGCGGCCGCAGCCGCGGCGGCGGCGGCGGCGGGCGCGGGTGGTGGCGACCACCCCCCCCCCCCCCTTCCCCCCCCACCGCCCTGTGTCTTTTTTTTTTTTTTTTTTTTTCTTTTTTCGTCCTTGCCGCTGGGGTGCCGCCCCGCGTGGTGGGGTGCGCGTGGGTGGCGGTCGGCGCCGCCGTTGGGGGAGGTGTGGTGTGGGGGGGGGGGGGGGGGGCGGAAGGGGGAGGGGGGGGGGGGGGGGCGCGGCACCGGCGGCGGTGGCCGCGCCGGCGGCGGCCGCCGCGACGCCGGCGCGTCGGGCCGCCGCGGCGGCGCGGCGCCGCCGGGAGCGGGCGCCGCCCGTGGACGCCCGCCTGCCACTGGCTGTCGCCGCACGCGGCGGCCGCCCCGCGGCGGGGTGGCCACCCCCGCCCACCGCTGTCCCGCCCCCACCCCGCCCGCCACCATCCCCCCCCTAGCTACACGCAGCCACGCCGTCCCCCCCCCCCCGCCACCCCCGCCCCCCCCCCCCCCGCCCCCCCCCGTCCCCCCCCCCCTCGCTTCACAGCACCGCGCGGAGCTCATCCACGAGGCTCCCTCCCCCCCCCCCCCCAGCGGCGGCCGTGCGGTCGCGACCGCCACCCCCCCCGTCGCGAGGCCACTCGCCTCCCCATACAGCCAGCCGAGCACGCGCGGCCGCAGTGGCAGCCGCCACCCCCCCCCCCCCCCTGCCGCCCCCCCCCCACCCCGCCGCCGTGCGCACCGCCGCGCCGACCGCGTCGGCGCGGGCGACGCCCCCCACCACATTGTACACGCCCACAATGGGCGCCGCCGCGGCGGCCGCCGCCGGCACCCCCCCGCCGCCGCCGCCGCCGCCGCCGCCGCCGCCGCCGCCGTCGACCGCCGCGGCAACGGCGGCGGTCAGCGCCGGGAGGCCGACCCAGCTGACCGGCTGCCCGCCGCCGCCGAGGACCGCCACGCCGCCGGCGCGGCCGACGGCGCCAACGCCGCCGGCGAGGACGCCCCACCCGCGCGCGAGCACCACCCCCGCCCGCAGCGTCACGACGCGCGTGGGGGGGGGGGCACCCCCGCCGCCGCCGCCGCCGCCGCCGCCGCCGCCGCCGCCGCCGCCGCCGTCGCCGGTCATTGGCGCGGCGGCGGCGGCGGCGGCGGCGGCCGCCTCGGCCGCCACCGCCGCGGCGCACAGCCAGCCGCTGCCGGCGGCGGACGCCTCCGTCACCACCGCCGGCCGCCGCGTGACGCCATAGTGGCAGACCGCACAGCCGACGTGGACGAGCACCCGCGGGGGGCGGGGGGGAGCCGCCCCGCCACAGCCCCGACCGCCGCCGCCGGTGGCGGCGGCGGCGGCGGCGGCGGCGGCGGCGGCCGGGGCGGCCGCCGCCGCCGCCGCCGCGGACGCGGCGGCCGCGGCGGTGATGGCGGCGGTGAGCGCGGCGGCGGCGCCCGCGGTGGCGGCCACGTGGTCCGCCACGACCGTCGCGTCCCAGCGGCGGAGGAGGGAGCCCGCCCCCGGCGGCACGTGCACGACCGCCACGTCGTCACCCGTCAGCTCCGCCTCCCAGCCACTCCCGTCGGCCCACTCGACCGTCCGGGTGCCCGGCAGCGGCGCACCGTCCGCCCCGCCGCGGCGGCGGTGGCGGCCGCGGCCGCGGCCGCGGCCGGCGGGGGGGGCGGCGGCACCAGCCGCACCACCTCGGACGTGCGCGCGTAGTGCGCGGCGAGGGCGGCGACCGCGGGCGACGCGGGCCCGGCGAGGATGACCTTGCGCGGCGGCGGCGGCGGCGGCGGCGGCGGGATGGACAGCGCCGCCGCCGCCGCCGCCGCCGTCGTCGTCGTCGCCGCCGCCGCCGCCGTCGCCGCCGGCACTGCGGGCCGCCGCTGGGCGTGGGGGGGGGGGGGGGGACGGGCCACCCGGCCACCGCCACGCGGCGGCGGTGGCGGCGGTGGTGGGGGGGGGGGCGCCCACGCCCGGGGGGGGACGAGCGCAAACGCGGCGGCGGCGACGGCGGCGGCGGCGGCGGCGGCGGCGGCGGCGGCGGCGGCGGCCGGTCCGGCGGCGGCCGCCGCCGCTGCGGCGGGGCGGCCGCGGCGGCGGCGGCCGGCGGCGAGCCGCGCGGCGGCGGCGGGCGCGACGGGGGGAAGCGGCGGCGCAAACGCCACGGCGGGCGCCATGGCCAGCGCGTCTGCTGCCAGCGTCGTCGTCGTCGTTGGGGGCAAAGGAGGGACAGGGGGGGGGGGGGGAGAGGAGGGGCGTGGGGGGGGGGGGGGGGGGGGGATACGCGCCCACCGCCGCGGATGCCAGCGGGTGGTGGACGCCAACCGCACAGGAAAGTGGGCAGAGGATGCCGCGGCCGAGGCGGCGCACGAGGGCGGGGGGGGGGGGGGGGGGGGAGGGGCCGACGGCGGCGGCTTGGCGGCTGGACGCTGCCACCGGCCGCGGCGGGGCGCGCCCGCCCGACGCGACGGGGTGGGGGCAGCGGGAGACGCGGGGGGGGACGCCGCGCCAGCCGCACGCGGCGGGGGACGGCAGACGGCGAGGCGGGGGGGGGGGGGGGGGGGGCGGCCGCCCGCCGTGGCGGCCACGCGGCGCTGGGGCGCCGTCCGGTCGGGCACCACCACCCCGCGACGGTGACAGCCGGCACACACACTGGGGGGGGGGGGCGCGCCGCGTCGGCGCGGGCGCCCACAAACCCCGTGTGCTTCCGTGTGTGTCGGTCCCGCCCCCCCCCCCTCCCACAGTGGGCGCGGCGGCGCCACGCGTGGCACCGCGGCGGGCCGCCACGCCCCCCCCCCCCCCCCCCCCCCCCCCCCGCCATCCGGCATACGCGGCGGCGCGTCATCGCCCAGGCGGGGCGGCGGCTCCCCAGCCGGGGGACGGGGCGGCACGCGCGCGCCGCGGCGGGCACACGCGCTGGCAGCGGCGGGCGGCGCGGCGCGGGTGCACGCCCGCGCGGCGGCGGGCGGGGGTGTACGTAGATGCTCGCGTGAGCGGCGGGACGGGAGAGGCGCCGCTCGAGGGGAGCGCGACGGTGGGAGGGGGCGGTCGGCCAGAGGGCGGCACGCACTGGTCGGCCAGAGGGGGGCACGCATTGGTCGGCCAGAGGGGGGCACGCATTGGTCGGCCAGAGGGGGGGCACGCATTGGTCGGCCAGAGGGGGGCACGCAACGGTGGATTTCACGAGGAAGACTGCCGACGATGACCTCGGGATCCCGACGGGTGACGCGGGACCCACACTGGCGACGCGGCCCGCCGGGGACGACCCGCGACGCGCGGCGGCGCCCGGCCGCTGCCGCCGTGTCTACACTACAGCAGATACCGCCGGTCCTCTGGCGGCCGGCGGGGACGCCGCGCTCCGCCCCGCGGCGGCGTGTGGTGTGGCCCGCGCCCGCGCAGCCGGCTGTCGGCGTGGCGCTCGTCGTCTGCCGCCGGCTCGACGGGCGACCGCCACGCCGACGTATATAGAAAGACACGTCCCGTTTTGGATCAGGTATACACCCCCCACACGGGCTGAATTCGCAGATGGTGTATACCGCTCTCAGATGGTCTCAGAGGCGGTCGTGCCAGAGGTGTATACCTGCTCCACGGCCTGGAAGTGACCCACCGTGAGCCACACATTTTCGAATTGGGCATGACCCGTGGGCCGGGGAGGCGTGACGCAGGCGGCCCCGACGGCCGTCGCGGCCTCTGCCCCGGCAATCCGTCTGACAGCTGGACAGCTGGGGGCGGGTGCACACAGGTCGGGATCCCGGAGGGCGGGTGCACTCGGATTGTCCTCGGGCGGGCAATTAATTGTGGGCCGTCGGCATCCGCCGCCTCCGATGCTGGTGCGGCGTGCGACGTACCGCCACGGCCGCCGCCGCCGCCGCCGCCGCCCCCGCGGCCGCCCGCCGGCGTCGCCGCCGACCCCGCCGCCCGCCGCCCCCGCCGCGGCCGTCGCCGCCCCCGCCGCCGCCCGAGACCGCCGCCGCCGCGGCCGCCACGGCTGCTGCGGCGGGCGGCCACGGCCTCCGCCGCCGCCGTCGCCGCCGCCCCCGCCGCGGCCGTCGCTGCCGCCGCCGCCGCCGCCACCGCCGCCGCCGCCCCCGCGGCCGCCCGCCCCCCGCCGCCCGCCGCCGCCGCCGCCGCCGCCGCCGCCGCCGCTGCCGCGGCGGGCGGCCGCGGCCGCCCGCCGCCACCGCCGCCGCCGCCCCCGCCGCGGCCGTCGCCGCCCCCGCCGCCGCCCGCGACCGCCGCCGCCGCGGCCGCCGCGGCTGCCGCGGCGGGCGGCCTCGGCCGCCCGCCACCGCCGCCGCCCGCCACCGCCGCCGCCGTGGCCGCCGCCGCTGCCGCTGCCGCCGCCGCCGCCCGCCGCCACGGCCGCCGCCACCGCCGCCGCCGCCCCCGCGGCCGCCCGCCGCCGCCGCCGCCACCTCTGCCCCCCCCGCTGCGGGCTGCTGCCGCCCGGGCTGCCGCTGCCGCCGCCGCCGTTGCTGCCGGCCGCCGGCCGCCTGCCTGGTCGGCCGCGGGCCGCCTGCCGCCCAGGCTGCCGCCCCGGCCGCCGCCGCCGCGGCCGCCGCCGCCGCATCCGCCGGTTGGCTGCCGTCGCGGCTGACGCTGCCGCCACCGCCGCTGCCGCCGGTCGCCGCCCTGGCTGGGGGCGGCCGCCCCCGCCGGCCGGCTGCCGGTCCGTCCCCCGGCCGCCGCCGCAGCCGCCAGCTACCGCCGTCGGCATGCTGCCGTCGCTGGCGGGGTGCCGCCGCCGGCGGCCTGCCTGGCCGGCCGCCGGCCGCCTGCTGCCCGGGCTGCCGCCCCGGCCGCCGCCCCCGCCGCCGCCGCCCCCACCGGGTTGCTGCCGCCCGGCTGCCGCTGCCGCCGCCGCCTTTGCTGCCGGCAGCCGCCAGCAGGCTGCCGCCGCCAGCAGGCTGCCGCCGCGTGCCTTTTGCCGCCAATCACGGGCTACCATTGTCGGCCAGCTGCCCGGCCGGCCGCTCGCCGGCTGCCGCCCCGGCCGCCGTCACCATCGCCGCCGCCCCTGCCGGTTGGCTAAAGCTCCGGCTGCCGCTGCCGCCTTCGCTGTCGCTGCCGGCCGCCGCCGATCCGCCCGCCACGGCAGCGCCGGCCGCCGCCGTCGCCCTTCGCCACCGCTGCCCCCGCTGTCTCTGCCGCCACCGCTCGCCATCGCCGCAGCCGCGGCCCCCGCCGCCGCAGTGGCGGCTGGCGCCGTCGCCCCCGCCCTCGCCGCGGCGGCAATGGCTGTCGCCGCCGCCCCCTGCCGCCGCTGCCTCCGTGGCGGCAGCGGCCGCCGCCGTGCGGGGGGAGGGGTGACCGGCCACGCTGCTTGCACGCAGAGGTATTTGAGAAAACTTATATACCGCGAATATTCGATGTGGACACAAAAGTACACGCACCTCAGACTTAACAAACATCACTCAGCCTGTTTGGCGAATCAAGTGTCTCGTACGTCTGTTCTGATAGGCTGTCACACTTTCTGAACTGCGACTCTGTAGCATTCAATACTACTCATATTCTTGCTTGACATGAGAGTACCAACTTAGGAAAAACACCTATCCTGGTCAACGACTTGCACCTGGCAACTCCCAACTGCTGAAGCGCCGGCGCCCGACGCCCCCGTCCACCCCGCCTGGTCGCCCGCTTCTCCACTTCCTGGCCACCCAGCAGGCCAGGTGGATACATAAGCCTTATTCACTTGCTCTATCCAGTCTTGAGTGCGAGTCTGCCGATATCTGCGAGAGCACAGCCCCGAACGACCACATGGAGGGGCGCCATGTCTTCACCATTCCCCCTGGGTTCCGTAGCTCAGCGGCGTCTGCGATGGTGAAACACTGTTCGCTATGGCTCTTTGGACATCCTGACATTTGTAATCCTGCAGAACGCAATCGTTTGTTCAGACAGTGCAAGAAAGTGCCTCCCGTCTGTTTCTTTGTCATCCGCTGTACAGTATGGGCCTGAATATAGAGAGCATGAGAGCCATACCGCGGGAAGAGGTAGTCATATCTGGGTAAAATGATCACGCTGAATCTATTGGTGCACACATCTGGCGTCGTGCACCCGTACGGCCGACAGGAATGTCGAGAGGCTGGGTGGCAGAAGCGCTATATGCGCCCGCTCCGAGCGCTTTTGAGCGTAATGGGTCTACCTTGATTAATGAACGCTAAGACCAGAGGTACCTGTTGGCCACTGAGCCGTAAACATGCAAAGAAAGCACTCTGCAGTTCACTCATTGGTGACTGACTCACTGCTGATACTGTGGTATGCATTGCGGCGCAGCTGGTTGCGCCCACAGCGCAGTTGAGAGTGCAAAAAGCTATGGAGGTAGCTGAGTACACTGTCTAGATCTGATAGATGTAGTTTTTGAAGGATGAGAGCGCTGTGGGGCGTTGGAAGGCCTATCACGCCTACCTGTCCAGAATGGACATTTTGGGGGCCCATATCACCCACTTCTCGACGTTTGCGACACTTTCTGAGCACATACTCGTGCTCAGCGTCATCGAATTAGTCTGATGGGAACAGCTTGAGAAAATTTTGCTTCACTTTCTGAAACGCGTTGTAGCGGCGTGTGACGCATTGCACCGAGGTGTGTGTGGGGCAGCGTCACGACGTGCAACACGAGCCAAGGACTAGTTCACCAACTTTTCTGAAGCATGCTCAATCGACTAAACCGACGTCGCTGAGTACGGTTATGTGCTCAAAATGTTTCGCAAACGTCGGGAAGTGGGTCATACAGACCCCCAAAGTGACCATTCTGGACAGGTAGCCTCGACAGGCTGTCTAACGCCCCACAGTGGTCTCGCGCACTAGAAGCTACAGTTCTCAGATCCCAACAGTACAGCAGACCTCCTCCACTACATTTGTGGTTCTCATCGGCGCTATGGGCGCGTCCAGCTGCGCGACATTGCCCAAAGCGCCACCCTTTGCACAGGTTCAACAATGTCCGGACCCCGGCAAGCCGTCCAACCACTTTGAGCAATTGTACGCCACCAGGTACTCATACCCTCAGTGTCTGTGCAAGAAAAGAGGACGGTGAACCACCAAAAAGCTCTGGGAGGCGGGGCGTTTATAGCATGAAGCGCTTCCCTCCATAAATTTCTGGCTTTTTCTGTCCCCCATGATGGTGCAGAGCAATAAAAAAATACATCAACAGTCGCAGCGTCATCAGTTTACTCGGAAATGAAGGATCCCTCCAGCTCCGCGGGTCCTATGTACTCCACAGGCACGTACATACCGAGCAACAGGTCACACCATAACGGACCGGCGGCGCTTGTCAGCGCTATTTACTGAAAAAAAAATTAATGGCTGATGGAGCGTGGACCATTGGGGACGCCAAAAAGGCACAACTGACGGCGTTTCACCGTCACGAGCGCGCCCGAGCGGCGGAACCAGTGGTGTGAGGGTGATGCACTTCGGCCCTCCATGAAACCGTTGTGGTCGCGGCCGTGACAGACGTGTGTGCAGGCGCGCTCTCAACACTGATAGGAGTCGGAGACAAGGCATACATATCCACCAAGTCTGCTCGGAGAGCGTAAAACGGCGAAGCGGGCGACCGAGGCGGGGTGGAGGGGGGCGTCAGACGCCGGCGCTTCAGTCTTCGGCGTTGGCAGTCGCAAGTCGCTGACCAGGATGGGTTCAGAGTCAAATATTGTAATCCCATCTCCGGAAACAATTGATTCAGTACTACAATCTTCATCTCGCCCAGTTCAGATTGTGCAACAGCCTATCAGGTTGGATGAATTGGACATCTGATTCGCCAGATAGGCCAGGAGATGTGAGTCAAGTCGGATTTGTATGTACTGTTGACCTCCATGGAATAATCGCTTGGATTGTAATTTTAATCAAATATCTCTGCCTGCCATGTGAGGAGCTGGTCGCCACAGTCGTCTTGCTGCCCGGCCGCCTCAACCAGCGTCAGGGGAGGCGGCTCGCCGCGGCGCGGGCGCCAGCCTGCCGCGGTCGCGTCAGGGGGGAGACCGCAGTGCGCGGCGGCGGCGTCAGCCCCCCCCACCGGCCGGGGCAGTGGCGGTGGAGTGTGGGAGTGGCGGCAGACGGCGCTGCCACGACGGTCGCGCGGGGGGGGAGCGGCGGCAGCCGCCGCCGCCGCAACCGCGATGCAAGCGGTGGTGCGCAGCAGCGGCGGTGGCCGCTGCCGCCGTGGCAGCGGCTGCAGGGGCAGCATTGGCAAGCGGCTGCCGCCGCCGCCGCCGCCTCCACCGCTGCCGCCGTCGCCAGACCCGTGGCGGTGGGCGGCGGCGGTGATTGCCCCAGCGGCCGCAGCCGCAGCCGCGGGGGCAGCGGTGACGGGTTGCGGCGGTCGCGGCCGCGTAGGAGACACAGGCGGCGGAGGACGGCAGCGGCCGCCACCGGGGCCACCGCGACGGCTGCAGCGGCCGAGGCGGCGGCGGCCACTGCCACCACGGGAGCAGCGGCGTAAAGTGCGGCTAGGGTAGCGGCTGCTGCCGAGCGCCGCAGCCGGTGGGGCTACCAATGCTGCGCGGGGCGGCCGGAGCAGCCTGCGGCTGCCGGGGAGGCAGGGGTGGCGGGGGCGGCCGGGGTAGCTGGGGCGGCCGGGGTGGCGGGGGCGGCCGGGGTGGCGGGGGCAACCGTGCCGACCGGGGCGGCCGCGGGGACCGCAGCCGCCCCGCCGGTGCCGCCCCGCCCGCCGGTGACGCGCCATAGGGAGACGATGCGTGGCGACCACGACGAGCGGGCCACCAGATCGCGCGCGTAGACGCGTAGACGTACAAACTGGCGGGAACACACGGTTACCCGACGAGCGAGACAGCAAAAAATTTCCAGCCGGGCAATTGCCAGCCAGGCGCGCCGGCCAACGAGGCCTGCCTCACGGTGGTGGGGGGGTGCCCGAGGTGATTTCGGAGGGGTGCCCCAGAGAGGCCGTGAGAGCCTGTATACTAAACCGGCGATTTGAGAGCCTGGACGCAGGTATACACTAAGCCCCCCTCAGGCACCCGTGAGAGGGTGTATACTGGACCGTGTCTTTCGCTCATCCGCCGACGGGGGTGCGGCGCCCCACACTGGCGGGCGGGCGGGTGTGTGGCCGCGCCGCCGCCGGCACCGGCCGCCCGCGTCACGCGGGCGCCCGTGGCACGGCTGCCGCGGGCGTGGCGGGGAGGGGGCGACGCGCGGCCGTGGCCGGCGGGCCGCACACGCCCGTGGTGGCGGCCGTCGCGGCGGCGCGCGGCGTCTGGCCGCCCAGAGAGAGAGAAGAAGTAGAAACAGAGGATGGAACAGAGAGAGAGTGGGAGAAGCATCTACTCGTCTTCAGGCCCTTCCCCATGGACCGACCGCGGCGGCCCGTTTGACCCACTCCCCTACCAGCACGTGCGGCGGGTGGTACCCGCTTGGAACGTGGCCGCAGCTGTTGGGGGGTGGGCGGGTGTACACCACGACCCGCGGTGGGCGGCAAGGACCGAGCGTGGCTCCCCTCTCATGACGAGTCACCGGTGGTACGTCCTCCTACACCTTTCAGCATCACCGGGACCCCTCCGCACCCACCCACAAGCGACAGACGGCCGCGAGGGGCCAGGTGGCCACCACAGCGGGTCGGCGCAATGAGGTCATCACCGGGCATCACGGCAGGCACAGGCAAGCGTACGGCACGCACCCAGACGCGGCGTACGACCTCTGCAAGACGCAGGCAACCACAGCCAGACGCGCAGGGCTGCAGCGCAACGAATAACACAATGGCACCAACCGCCTGGCCTGGCCGTCTGGTGGGACGCCCCACGCCCAACAAAACGCAAGATGGGACGCTGGCGCTGGCGACTCGCCCTACGCTCCAGAGCTGGGCTGACCCGCGCCGTGCACGCGTCAGCCGTCTTTTGGGTGACCGCCCGTGCCTTTGAGCAGCGTGCTCACCAGGCACGCGGCGAGGATGAGCGCCCCCCCCCCCGCGGCGGTGGGCGCCATCGACTCGCCGAGGAGGGCGGCGGAGAAGAGCGCCGCCCACAGCGGCTCGGTCGCGAGCAGCACCGCCATCTCGGCTGCCGTCACGCGCACGAGTGCAACGTTTTCCGCCACCACCGTCGCCGCCGTGGTGATCAGCCCCGCGTACGCGAGGGCGCCGCCAATGGTCGCGTCGGCAAAGACGGGCGACAGGTCCGGGGCGAGCACGTGGAGGCCGCCCGCCGCGCTCCACGTCGCGCTATCGGTGAGCGCCCACGCCGCCGACAACGCGGCAACGACGAGCAGCTGGATAGCCGAGATGGGCAGCGCCGCGTCGGGGTACTTGGCGAGCGCTCGCTCGTTGAGGATGAACCCCATGCCAAACGCGACGGCTTGAAACAACGCAAAGCCATCCGATGCCGTGATAGGCGCGCCCGCGCCAAGCTCCAGACACGCCACCCCGGCAATGGCCAACCCCGCAGACAGCCACGTAGAAAGAGAAGAGGGGGGCTCGCTCGAGTTGGACGGCCTGAAGCAGCAGCAAAAGAAAGACCCAGAGACGTGACACACACCAGCATGGACCCCAAAGCGTGTCAGCATAGATGCGCTTGGGCGGCACACCACCACCCCAGAGAGTCAAGCACCGCAGCGTCCGTACTGGCGCAAACGGGGACAAGAGTGCAACATGCGAAAGCACACCGCACGGGAGACGTACCGCAAGCTTGGAAACAACCACGTCAGCAGGGGCACAGCCGCCACCGCCAGGGAGCACAAAAAGGCGCTGGTGTTGGCGTGGCACCCCTCGAGCGCAATCGACTGGGTGGCGTACCCCGCAAACACCCACAGCCCCACGACGACGCCCTCCCGCCAGAGGCCCGCGCTCAGCCGCCGCCGCGCGCCGAGCAGCGCCGGCGACAGCGCCGCGGCGGCGAGGCCAAAGCGGACGCCCGCCGCGGCCGACGCGGGCAGGGCGGTCTGGATGAGCTTGACCGTCCCAAAGTTGGTGCCCCAAATCGCCGCCACCCCGAGCAGCAGCACCCGCGGCCACAGGTAGGCCACCGACAGGCCGGGGGCGGCCCGCCCGTCGGGGGCGACGGCCTTGGCGCCGCCGTCGGCGGCAGCGGCCGCCGCGTCTGTGGGCGCCACCGCCGCCGCGTCTGGCGCGGCGGCGCCGTCGGCTGTCCGCCACTCGACGCCCGGCACGGCGGGCGCGGTGGCGGGCACAGGCGCCACCGGCGGGGGGGCCGGCCTCGGGGGTCCATGGACGGATGTGACCGCCACGGGGCAGGTGTGGTGGCGCCAGGGGGAGGTGGCCGACGCCGGCCGCGGCCGCAGCGGCAGTGGCGGCAGTCGTTGGCCACGGCGGGCCACGGCCCTGGCGGGGCGACAAAACGGCGGGGCGGCAAAGCCAACGACCGCCACCGCCGACACCATCTTGATGGTCCGAGGAAGGGCGGTGGGGGGGGGAGCGTCTGTCACGCTGGGTGTGGGGGGGGGGGACAAGCGCAAAAGACGCAACGTCGGGGGTTGGCTGTAGGGAGCGGAGCAGAGGACGCAACGCAGGAACAGCAGCCGGGTAGGCGGGCCACCGAGCGACAATGGCCCGTGCGGGTGCAGGCCGGCTCAGGGAGGGGGCAAGAGGAGGTGCCGGTCGAGGGGGGCGGTCGGGGGGCGGGGGAAAGAGTCGGCGGTGGCACTTCTGGGGCCCTCCACTGGCATCTGGGTGGAAGGCCACCGCGCCAGGGGGTTGCCTCATCAAGTCCGGTGTCCTCTGCGACCTGCCCCATGGAGGAACCGTCCCGACGAGACACCGTTGGGGATTCTCACCTATGGCGAAAACCCGCGCCGGTTGGCATTTCCAGCCACACAACAACACGGGCCTCGCACGAAAACCCGCGTCTGAGAAGCCTTGTGGGGGGGGATGTGGCACCAAATTCGATCGATGATTGGACACTCGCGCTTGAGCAGGACAGGCTCTCTGATACCTGATTGGTTTCTCCACGACCAGGGTCTTCCCAGGCGGCTCGGTGTAACGTCACTCGCACTAGCAGAATTACATCGGTCCACGGCCTTGGGAGCGTCGGATGTTCTGTCATCCGCCGGATACGATGGTGTCAATGAGGGAGCGGCTTTGCCTTCGTCGTGAAGCTTTCCCCAGGGCAGCCGGCCCTGTGCAATACCACGCCGTCGATGGTGGAGTGACGCAATGCACCGGCATCCGAGCGGCACCTTTGCCCCTCCCGTCCTGTGACGACCGCTGGCCCCCTCTGTGCACGCATTGCGCTCTCTGTTGGCGGGTACTGCTCGAGTCGGTTGCGATCGTTTTTGCTGCTGCTTGCGTCGTGGGTGGTGACTCGAGATGGTGCGCCAGCCCCCCCCGGACTTGGCGGCCCAGGTGTCGGCCTTCTTGCAGGAGCTGGTCGGCCAAGTCGCCCTGCCGCGATCCGCGCTGGGCCACGTTGCTGCGCTCTATCACCACGCCAAGGCATTGGAGGCTTCCTGCGCGTTTTGGCGCGTCCACGTACACCTGTCGGGGGCGTCCACTGCCATGGTGTCACGATGGCTGGCCCTCCATGAGACGTCCTTCACTCCAATGTCAGAACCGGGGCGCGTGCAAGGTATTTTGTATGGCTATGTGCACGGCCAGCAGACGCTGGCTATTGCCGGAGCGTCTCTCGCCAACAACAGCGCGGCGTCCCATGCGCGTGGAACGCAGCCGGCCGCCGGTCTTGGTGGCCGTACTGGACCGCAGCCGGCTGCTGGCGGTGGTGGTCGCACTGTCCCGCAGCCGGCCGCTGGTGTCGGTGGTATCTCTGGGCCTCAGCCAGCGGCTTGCGCAGGTGGTCGTCCTGAGCCGCAGCCGGCTTGTGGCGTTGGGCTGCGGACTTCATCTGGTGCGCTTCCTTTGCGTGCTGATCCTACATCCGTTGGGGTGAGCGGCACACCCGCGCTACTGCGCCGCCCCCCGAGTCCTGCAGAGAGAGTAGCGGACCCGCCCGCTCGCGGATCGACGCATCCGGCTTTGGACGCGCGTAGCCAGGCTCGGATGAATGCGCTTCGCCGCGCTGTGAGAGCCCGGGCTGCGAGGTCTGGCGCCCGCGGACGCGGTGCCGACACCGGTGTAGGACCGCCCGCGCTGCAAGACCCTGCGCTGCAAGAGCCCCCTGTTCCGGAGGAGGAAGTTGATTTGAAGGACCTTGACGCTCTCATTGCTGCTGTTGACGACGATGCCATGTCGCATGGTGACGACGTTGGCGATGGCGCCGACTCTGCCAAACGCAGTGCGGACAAGGAGACGCCGCAAGGCGGCAGAGTTGTGAATGTGTTGGCGGCGCGAGGCACGGTCCCCGGGCCACACACGCCGTCTCCAAGTGCCGAGACGTACATGGCGCGCCTGGGCGTCGTCAACCTCCAGTACGTGGCATCGTGCCGTGCCGCGCTGGAGGCTGCTCGCCGCGCCCTGTGCAAGTACTACAATGCATTCACCTCTAACGAGCTGCAGTATGCGCTCTCGGAGTGCTGGCCTTGTAGCCTGCGGAGCGTCCGCAAGCAGGGGCCGAGCAAGTGCAGTGCTCCCAGCCACCCGTACGCCGTGCAGGTCCCGTGCATCTACCTCATGCGGAACACACGCACCAGGCGGTGCGACGCTGGCTACGAGACTGTGATCACCACCCGTCTTTGGTTTGGGAAGGACTACGACATCTCCGTCGTCATTGCCTCCATCATGTTGGTGTACGACCTTCACTCGGTGGCGCGCCAGGCCCTACATGACTTTATCAACGTCCGCTCTGCTGCTCCGAGTGCTGCGGCGTCGCAGTCGGTGGAGGACGCGGCGTCTGGTGGCGCTGATTCGAACTCGAGGGATCCGGCGCTGGCACAAGATACGCCCGGGCTTTCGGCGGTGCACAGCCAGGGGCCTCCAAGTGCTGGGTCCTCTCCCGCAACTCACCCTGCGTCTGGGTCGTTGTTGTCGCGCGTTGACGGCAACCAAGCACGTGCTGGCAAAGATGCAGCCGATGACGATACTTCACTGGAGGGGCTTGCTGACCCGACCTCTTCTGCGGACGACGTTCCGGGCCACAAAGGACGTCCTCCTGCCGCGGAAAAAACCAAGGAAACGTCCCCGCCGGCGCGCTCCGCGCCTTCCAACCTCACGAGCATGACAAAGTCATCTCTTGTGCGGCTAGCCGCGAGAGCTGCCGCTTTGCAGGCAGCAAGTGATGCCAAAGCGGCGGCCAAGGCACGCCATGCCGCACCCCTGACAACAAATGCAACGTCCGTGGAGAAGCCGTCTAACACCAAGCGGCTGATGTGCAGCCTCGCCAGACCACCAACTGGAAAACGCATGAAGACAAGCGCCGAACAGCCACCAAGCGCTGGAAGCGGAGTCAGAACGGAAGAAAATGTGCCCGACGATGGCGGCGGGGGAGGTGTTGCCCGAGGTAGTGCGACTGGTGCTCCTGCCGTCGGTAAAAAAGATGATGCTCGTGGACTTCCAGCTGGAGCCGGACAAGGAGATCAACCAGCAGCAGCAGGCGGGCGACCTAATGGTGGCAATGGCGGTGACGCCCAAGGTGGTGCTGCTGGTGCGCCTGCCGTCGGTAAAGAAGATGATGCACGTGGACGTCCAGCTGGAGACGGACAAGGAGATCAACCAGCAGCAGCAGGCGGGCGACCTGATGGTGGCAATGGCGGTGACGCCCAAGGTGGTGCTGCTGGTGCGCCTGCCGTCGGTGGAGAAAATGGTGCACGAGATCATCCAGGTGGAGCTGGGGAAGAAGATGCCGAGGCTGCTGCCAACACACTCTCTGGTCATGTAGATGCTGTGGATGTTGCTGGCTTGCCGGAGTTCATCCCTCCCGGCACTAGGAAGGGTGCTCAGGACGTGCACGGCTGCTTGTTCAACCTCTCCTCGCTCTCTCTGGCCCGCGTCGGTCGGCACTCGTGGCCACCTCAGATGAGGCGGGCCGCTTTGCTGGTGCCGTTTTTGATTGAGAGCGGGCATGTGTACGACCTTGTCTCTGACCGGCAGTGTCGCTGCACGTTTTTGCTCTGCGACCGCGACATCAGGGCTGCCACAAACATGCTGGTGACTGCGCGGGCGAAGTTGCCAACTGGGTCCAAGGTGCGTCCTTGCATGCGCGCTGCGTGGCTAGACAAGCAGCCAGCGGACGTGATTTTGACGGAGCGTACCATTGCGGCCATGATGCGGATCCTGAACGCCAAGAAAAGCGTGAAGGCGGCGGGCTGCGCGCAAGTCTGGCTGAGCTCAATGAGCAAGCTGGAAAGTTGCCCGGCAACATCGGCTGCAGGCGGGGCTGCTTCTTGCACCTGCATCAGGTGTGACGCGGGGTCTGACGCCCCCCCGCTCAACTGCGGCGTACCTATCGAGGAGCAGGTGCGGTACGTCAGCAAGGCGCTGCCGCAGTGCGCCTTTGGCGACTCGTGCTTTCGGTACACGGGCTCGTCGCGCCACGCCCACCGGTACACGGCCATCTGCCTGAACCAGAACGACCTTGTACCTGTCCTGTCGAAGGAGTGGCTGGACTCTATCTTTCTCGGCGCGTCATTGCTCATCCTGCAGGAGGAGGCGGAGGTGAAAGGCTTGCCTTTCTACGTGTTGCTGTGCGAGGAGAGCCGGTCATTTATGGGCTGTCTGGCCCGTCCCACGACCACCGCGGAAGCCTTGAAGCACAGCAAGCTGCTTGCGGTCAAGATCCAGAAGGTGAGTAAGATCCTGTTTCTCGTAAACATCAATAACTCACACTGGGTGTCTGTGGAGGTCGACGTGGGACGTATGCACATCACTATCTTTGACTCGATGAAGTCCCGCCCTCACTTGATTTTGCATGTGAAGGCGCGTGCTCTACTCTTTGCACACACGCTGTATATCAGCAACCACACGCCTGCAACCGATCCTCAGAACGCGCTGTTTGAGCAGCTTCTGGCGTCGTTGCCGGCCGAGCCCAAGAAGTCGGATGAGCTTCTGTGCTCATCGGCGTCGGCCAAGCTGTGGACGACAAGCATGGTGCAAAGCCCTCAACAGCCGGATCAGTACAACTGCGGGGCCTTCTCCTTCATGCACCTGCGGCACAGGATGCTGGGTCTGCCTGTCAAGATGACTGGTGGTAGCGGTGACACTATTCGACTGAAGATGGTCTTTGACGTGATTTTTCATGGGCAAAGGTACAGCACAAGAACGACTGAGTGAGATCTGAAGGTAGTGACCTCGTGAAACTGGGCGTATGAAGGATGCGGTGTGAATGGGGAGGCGGCAGCGCGATTGGACGGACACAGGGGGCACGGTAAGACATGGCCGCGGCGGGCAACGGTGGCGGCGGTGGGCAATGATGGCGGCGGTGCGCAACGGTGGCGGCGGCAGGCCACGGTGGCGGCGGTGGGCAACAGTGGCAGCGGTTGGCAGAGGTGGCCACGGCAGAAAACGGTTGCGGCAGTGCGCCACGAAGGCGGCAGCAGGCAACGGTGGCGGCAGTCGGGCACAGTCGCGGCGTCAGGCAACGTTGGCGGAAGTAGGCAACGGTGGCGGTGGTCGGCTACATTCGCGGCAGTAGGCAAATGTGGCGGCAGCAGGCAACGGTGGCGGCAGTGGGCAACGGTGGCAGCGGCAGGCGACGGTTGCGGCGGTGGGCAACGGTGGCAGCGGCAGGCAACGGTTGCCGCGGTGGGCACCGGCGACAGCGGTGGGACACGATGGGGGGCGACGGGCAGCTCGAGTGTTGGCGGGCAATCCCGATGGCGACAAGCAGTGCCGGACTAGTCCTCCTGGGCGGGCAGGGCCGGCGGCAGCATGCAGAGCCGGCGGCGGCACGCAGAGCCGGCGGCGGCACGCAGAGCCTGCGGCAGCAGCAAACAGCACCGGTGGCTGCGGCAGACAGCGCCGGCCGCTGCGGCCCGTGGACGCTTGCAGTTACTTACGCCGACCTCTACTGGGCCCCTCCATTGCTCCACCCTGCTGTGGCATGTCTCTGTTTACGCCACCGACGTCCCGCCAGCGGCAGCCACCCCTTCAACCCTTCCCCACCCTCCGCCCCGCCACCGCCGCGCCGGCTGGCGCCGCCCGTCCTTCCGGCCCCCCCCCCGCCCCCGTCACGGGCAGCCATCCTAGCCCCGAATGCCACGAGCTGCCCCTCGGGCTCCCCTGCCACGCGCTGCGCCCCTTGCCACCGCGGCCCACACCCGCCGCCACTGCGGCTGCGACGGCTGCCGCGGCGGGCTGCCGCGGCCGCCGCCGCCGACGCCGCCGCCGCCCGCCGCCCGGCGCCCGTCGCCGCCGCCCCCGCCTCGGCCGTCGCCGCCCTAGGTGCCGCCGCCGCCGCGGCCGCCGCAGCTCCCGCGGCAGGCGGCCGCGGCCGCCCGCCACCATCGCCGCCGTCGCCGCCGCAACTGCTGCAGCGGGGGCGCCGCGCCCGCCGCGGCGGGCGGCCGCGCCCGCCGCCGCGGCCGCCGCCGTCGCCACCGCCCGCCGCCACGGCCGCTGCAACAGCCGCCGCTGCCGCCGTCGTCGGAGCCCGCCGCCGCCGCCGCCGCCGCCCGCCGCCGCGGCCGCATTCACCTGCACCCCCGCCGCTGCGGGCTGCTGCCGCCCCGGTTTTCCCGGCCACCCGCGCCCCCGCCTCGGCCCCTGCCGCCGCCTGCAGCCGCTGTCATAGCCGCCGCCATCGCAGACGGCCGCCGCCGGCCGCCGCCTCCTCTGGCGTCTGCCCGCCCCGACCCCCGTCCCCCACCCGCTCTGGCTGTCGGTCGCCCGCGGCAGCCCGCCGGCCACCGCTACCTACCGTGGCCCCCCCGCCGATCCTGACCGCTTCTCTCGCCGCCTCCGCGGCCCCCGCCGTAGCTTTGGGCGGCCGCGCGCGCCCGGACCGCCGCCCCCGCTTCCGCCGTCGCCGCTGGCAGCCGCGTCCGTCCGTTCGGGAGGTGGACGGAGGCGAAGCGGACCATGCAATAAAGACGTGCGCGGGGTAGTTGGGGCGTCACACTCACAACAGGGTCGACGCATGGGCAGAGCCTGCGCGGCGGCGGCGGAATGCCGGCGGTGGGCCGGCAAGACGCCCAGCGAGGGCGGCGTCGCAAGAAATTAAACGGGGCAGCAACCAGAAGGCCGAAAGGGCCGCCACGGGGCGGGTCGCACCGTGTCACGGCCAAGTCAACAGATCCCAGATCCGTAGTACTCCGGAAGCGGGGGCCCGTTCCGTAGTACTACGGAAGTGGGAGCGGTCCGACATGCCAGAAATTCAATCTCGTCACGCCGTGCAATTCCAAAGTCATTCGGACATGTTGCCGCGTCTGACGGTCTGAGATTCCGACCCTCAAATTGGATCACATCTCGTGGCTTATTTGGTGAATCAAATGCGCCACTCGTCTCTTATGATAGGCTGCCACGCGATCTCAGCGGTGCAACCTGAGGAGTGCATCCCGAGTGCATCATTGCTGAATAGACGATTACTGTACTTGACTCGGCGAGTAACCTGGTCAGCGACTTGCAACTGCTGAGACGCAAACGCCTGAAGCGTCGGCGTCCGACGCCCCCCTCCATCCTGCCTTGTCGCTGACTTCACCATTTCCTGTCCACTCAGCTGGCCAGGTGGATACACAAGCCTGTTTTTTCTTGTCCTACTCAGTTGTGAGTGCGGATCTATGGACGTCTGCTAGAGCAGAGCCCCCAACGGCCCCATGGACGCACACAATGCATTCACCATCCTCCCTCGGATATGCCGCTCAGGGGCGCTGCTGACGGTGAAATACCGTCTGCATTGACTTTTTGGCGTCCCGAATGTTCCACGCTCCAGCTGAACACGACCGCTTGAGCAGACAGCGCGAAAGCGTGCCTCCGGTCTGTCTCATGGTCATCAGGTGCCTAATGTGAGCTCAGGGTATAGAGTGTATGGGAGGCTGACGGAGAGAAGAGCTCACCGCTTCTGGGTAATATGAGCACGCTGAATCTGTTGGTGCCCACGTCAAGCGTCGCGCTCCCCTACAGCCGACATGAACAGCAAAAAATTAGGGTGAGTGACGCGCTTCACGCTATAAAATGCCGCACCTCCCAGAGCTGTCAAGTGCTTCACGGTCCTCTTTTTGCACAGACACTGAGGTTATGAGTACCTGGTGGCATACAAATGCTCAAAGAGGTCGGACGGCTCGCTGGGCTCCTCACATTGTTGAACCTGTGCAGAGGGACGGCTGTTGGACACTGTCGCGCAGCTGGACGCGCCCATATCGCCGATGAGAACGAAAATAGTAGTGGAGGAGGTCTGCTGTACTGTTAGGATCTGAAAAATGCAGATTTAAGTGCATGAGAGCACTGTGGGACGCTGGAGGGCCTGTCGAGGCTACCTGTCCAGAATGGCCACTTTGGGGGTCTGTATGACCTACTTCCCGACGTTTGCGACACTTTCTGAGCACATAACCGTGCTCAGCGTCATCGATATAGTCAACTGAGGACAGTTTGAAAAAGGATTGCTCGACTTGCTGAAACGCGCTGTTGCGTCGTGTGACGCATTGCACCGAAGTGCGCGCAGGGCACTTCACCACGTGCAACACGGGTCAGGGACCACGTCACCAACTTTTCTGAAGCATGCTCTATCGACTAAACCATCGTCGCTGAGCACGGTTATGTGCTCAGAAAGTGTCGCAAACGTCGGGAAGTAGGTCATACAGACCCCCAAAGTGGCCATTCTGGACAGGTAGCCTCGACAGGCCCTCCAGCGTCCCACAGTGCTCTCATGCACTTAAATCTGCATTTTTCAGATCCTAACAGTACAGCAGACCTCCTCCACTACTATTTTCGTTCTCATCGGCGATATGGGCGCGTCCAGCTGCGCGACAGTGTCCAACAGCCGTCCCTCTGCACAGGTTCAACAATGTGAGGAGCCCAGCGAGCCATCCGACCTCTTTGAGCATTTGTATGCCACCAGGTACTCATAACCTCAGTGTCTGTGCAAAAAGAGGACCGTGAAGCACTTGACAGCTCTGGGAGGTGCGGCATTTTATAGCGTGAAGCGCTGCCCTCACCAAGTTGCTGGCTTTTTCTGTCGCCTATGTTGGTGCCGTGCAAAAAAAGATACATCCATAGTCGTAGCGTCACTAGTTTACTCGGGATTGACGCATCCCTCCAGCTCCGGGGATCCCATGCACTCCACATCCCCGTACATACCAAGCAACTGGCAACACCAGAACGGACAGGCGGGGCTTCTCAGCGCTATTCGATAAAAAATCGAAGGCTGTTGAAGTGTGGACTTTTGGGGACGCCAGAAGGTCGCAACGGACGGCGTTTCACCGTCACGAGCGCGCCCGGTGTGGCGGAACCAGTGGTGTGAGCGTGGTGCACTTTGGCCCTCCATGAAGCCGTTGTGGTCGCTGCCGTGACAGACGTGTATGCAGGCACGCTCTCAATGCTGATAGGAGTCGGAGACAAGGCATACATATCCACGAAGTCTGTTCGAAGAGCGGAAAACGGCGAAGCGGGCGACCCGGGCGGGGAGGAGGGGGGCTTCAGACGCCGGCGCTTCAGTCTTCGGCGTTGGCAGTCACAAGTCGCTGACCAGGATGCGTTCCGAGTCAAGTATTGTAGTCCAATCACCAGCAACAATGGACTCAGTATTTAAATCTTCATGTCGCCCAGTTCAGATTGTGCAACAGCCTATCAGGTTGGACGTGTTGGACACCTGATTCTCCAGATAGGCCAGGAGATGTGAGTCCAGTCGGATGTATCTGTACTGTTGACTTCCGTGGAATATTGGCTTGGAATGAAACTACCATCAAATATCTCTGCCTGTCATGTGAGTAGCTGGTCGCCACAGTCGTCTTGCTGCCCGGCCGTTCAACCGGTGTCAGGGGAGGTGGCTGGCCGCGGCGCGAGCGCCAGCCTGCCGCGGTCGCGTCAAGGGGAAGACCGCAGTGCGCGGCGGCGGCGTCAGCCCCCTTTACCGGCCGAGGCAGTGGCGGTGGAGCGTGGCGGTGGGGGCAGACGGCGCTGCCACGATGGTCGCGCGGGGGGGCAGCGGCGGCGGCGGCGGCCGCCACAACCGCGATGGAAGCGGCGGTGCGCGGCAGCGGCGGTGGCCGCTGCCGCCGTGGCAGCGGCTGGCAGCGCCCCAGAGCGGCGGCGGCAGCCTATGGCTGAGGACGCCGACTCCGGCGGGCAAGCTACATCCGGTCTTCGCTGCCTGGCTACGACCTGCCCTCCTCGACGGCCGCCGACGACACATCCCCAGTCCCTGCAGTTGCCCACGACGGCGTCCACGGCCCGCAGCGGCCGGCGCTGTCTGACGCAACCGCCGGTGCTGTTTGCTGCTGCCGCCGGCTCTGCGTGCCGCCGCCGGTACTGCGAGCTGCCGCAGGCACCGCCCGCGGCCCCCTCTCGTGTCCCAACGCTGTCCTCGGTGCCTACCGCCGCAACAGTTGCGTACCGCTGCCACCGTTGCCCACCGCCGCCACCGTTGCCTGATGCCTCCACCGTTGCCCGCGGCGGCCACGTTTTACTGTGACCCCTGGAGTCCACGACCCGCCGCCGCACCCGCCGGTGCCTGCTGCCGTAGCCCGCGGGCTCAACATCGGGCATTTTCATTTCCTGTTCACCACACAGCAGACCGCTTCCCCGCTTCCCCCCGCACTCCTTCCCCTCAAGTCCGCCACCGTCCGTCCGTCACAGAGGCTTTCATAGCTGGCGCCTTTAGCAGGGGCGACGGCTGGACGCTACCTGCCTGAGGGCCCTGTGGCGGGCATCTACTGTCGCCGACTGCGACCACTGTCCTTGGCGTGCAGCCTTTTCGTTGGTTCACTTTCCTATGGTTCTCTTTCGTGCTCGGTTTGCCCCTCCTTGTGTTTTCTCTCTCTCTTTTTCCTTATATCTTTTGTCCGCCGGGCTGCCCTCGACCGCTGTTGTCTTTTTTCCTACGGTCTTGTCTACCGCATGATACTGTTGGCTTTGTCCGTGCGTGTTACGTCACTCTTTTTTACGACTAGCACTTTATGTTGTCGTTGTCGTCACTATCACCTTCTTCTTGTTGGGAAGTAGCGTCGCCCACGACAGGGCCCAGCGCACCTTGGCTCCTGTTACCCAACGATTCCACAGGTCCAGAAGCTGGCGGCCGGCCTGCAGGTTGAGCGGCCGTGGCGACACTTGAACGGCCGGCACCGCGTACATCCCGGTCAGTCGCAATAACACATGCCTTGGTCACAGCGGCTTCGTCATCACCTTCGTCACAAGGTTGGCGCCCTGTTGCGTCAAAAGTATCACCCGTTGTCCGCGCCGCCACATCGGCGCCTCGACCTGGCGGTGCCTCATCTTCAGCAGGAATATCATCCTGCATTCCATCTGGAGCCCCACACAGCTCGTGTGCAGCACTGGCCGCACTCGAAGCACTAAACGCTCCCGCAGCACAGCCGGCACCAGCCGGATCCGCAGCACCATCTGCACTTGCAGCACGCGCCGTAATCGCCGCATCACCCGCTCTCTCTTCCTCAGCCGCACGGGCGTCCCCCCTTGGCATGTCGCGTGCCCCCGCCAACACTCCCGCAGCAGCTTGTCCGCGCCCGCAAAGGCAGCCACGGCGCTCGCAATGGGCGACGATGTTCTGGTGGAAGAATTGAGGAAGTGGGCGATGGCCCACCTCCGGCCTCGTCTTGTCGTCATCAGGCTGCAGGTGCATCTTCTGCAGCACCCTCAAGTTGTTGAGGGCGCCGTACAGCCGCATATGAGCAATGAAGCGGTCCTGCGTCATGTAGGACACCTGATTGCGCAGCGGCTTGTTGAGCGCGTGCCGGCTCTCGGCCACGGAGGTCTTGTGCAGGCTGGTGATGCCCGGGAACGCGTCCGGGTTGAACATGTCCGAGCAAACATGCTTTGGTTGGTGGAAGCGGTCAAGGAACCACATAACCAGCGACAGGCGCAGCAGCCACGGCATCCGTCGGGTAGTGTTGCGCGCCGCTTGACACGCGGTATCAAAGTAGATGACGCTTGGAAGGACGGGAAGACGACGAGCGAGAATTTCGGCAATGCAGGCGGGGCTCTCCGCCGACGACAGCATCTCAAAGCCCACCAGTAGCCCGTCAGGGCAAACGAAGTTGACCATGCCGGGCGTGAAAACATTGGACTCCGCAAAGGCGTGCCGACAGTCGTCATCGTTGGTCCCTTTGGCCTGTTCTCCAGCCTCCCGCTTTGTCTTGACCCCCCTCTTGTCCTTGGTGACCGCCTTTTTGACGGATCCGCCCACTTCCGCCTTGGCACGCCCGCCCGACTTCCGCCGGCGCTGCTTTTGCCGCTTTTGTGTTGCCTTCTTGGACCGCTTGCGGGCAGCCACCGAATCAAAAGTAAATGGGCGCACGGGCTCCAGCGATGGGAAGATGCTGCCGCTCAAGCGCTCCTCCTCCTGCGCCACGGCCCTTCGGAGAGAGAGGGGATGCGCCAGAACTCGCGGGGCGGGTGGGATAACGCCGACCTCCCGCTCCCACGCCTGGTACTTGAGCCGGTCCGTGGTGGCCCACTTTTCCGCGAAGGCCTTCTGCGACGGGCTGGCCTTCTCCAACCACAGAACCTCCATACGCCTCTCGGAGTCCACAGCAAAAAGCAACAGCTCCCCAATGGCGCGGGCTAAGTCGGGGTCGCCGTCCAGGTCCTCCGCAACTTGATACAGGAAAGGCCACACCAGGGAGACGCACTCAACGGGCGCCGTCATTTCCTGCCACTCGCGCTGCTTAACGCCATCGATGAGGGCCACGACAAGCGCCTGGATGCCAGCCTTGTCACTGCCAGCAAAGATGCCGATCACCGGCTCCGCCAAAAAGGTGGACACAAACCGCTGCACGACGCGCCACCTCTCCAAAACGAGCAGCTTATTGCAGTTCTCGCTTCCAGCGGCCCCCTTAATTCGAACACAGTGCCACGCGGTCGCGGTGCGGCTCGGCTGCGCCGTTGCGGACTTGTTGGGGGCCGGCTCCTGGTCACTGCTGCTGCTGCCTGCGCCGCTGCTCACAGCAATGCTGCCGTCAACAGGGGAGGACGACGACATCTCCGCCTGCACGTCGTCGCTCAACTCGCTGTCGGACGAGTCGGCATTGAGCTCCCCTATGTTCTTGATCTTGAAGAATGATGAGAAGATGTAGCTCGCCGCCCATGCCGCCTCCGCCGCGGACGACTGGCCGATGTCCGTGTCGTCGCACTTGCGCTCGCTCCCGGGCACCCTGCTCCCCAAAAGCAAGAAGGTGTTGAGCGCCTTTACCTCCGCGGCGTTCAGCGAAGACGCCTTGCCACAGGGCGTGCTGCAGCGCTTGCGAATCGCCGACCGGACGCTGGCCGTCTTGACGCTGCAGCCGTTGCTGATGAGCACATCCACCACCGGGTTGTCGATCAGGTGCCGCACGTATGGCCGGGCCATCTCCCGGAAAAAGCCCAGCACTTGACCGTCCGCAATCATGGTGACGTATTGCCGCTCGCCGGATTTGGACAAACACCTTGGGCAGGAATACGTGGACGGCGGGATGATCAGCGTCTCTGTGTACGCTCCCGTCGCCTGAATGATGATCTGCCGCGTTTGCCCGAAGACGGCCAAGGGCAGGCCGGCCGTCACGTGAAGGCAGAACGCCATTGCGGCCGTCGCCGCCGTAAAGCTGCTGCGGGAGGTTAAGGCAATGTGTAGAACAATGTCCAGGTACATGCGCGTGAACACGGTCTTGGAGGAGAAAGCAAAAAGCGACGAGTCCGCCCCGTCGTACCGCACGACTTGTGTGCAGCTGCAAGTCCACACCCCCGTGCGCACGGCCACGCGCCCGCCCATAGTAAACAGCACCGCTTCCGTCGTGGTCAGGGGCCGGTTCTCGCGCAGCCGGCTGCACTTGACACAGGACCGTTCGTGGAGCACGCCGGGAAGCGACCCCATGCCAGACAAGGAGTCCCGGCCGGCGCGGCCGTAGGAGTCGAATATCGTGCAGCTGCGCACCTCCCCACGGCAGGGAAGCATGTTGCGGGATCGCCGACTTGTGCTCTGTTCCTCATGCACCTCGACAGGTGGGAGGCCGCCCGCCTCAGTACCAGCTGCAGGCCGCTCGAGCAGCACCCCGTCCGCGTCATACTGCCCCTCATCCTCGTCCTCCGGCCGTACGTTGTCAGCCTTGTGCTGCATGTACGCCAACACGTGGACACATCGCATGCGCGACGAACAGAGCACGTTCTGGCAGCGGGGCACCTGAGATGATGCCGACTTAATCGGCTGCACCAGCGTGCACCACACGCCCATGGCGCGAACGGACCAGACGGCGCGGTCGTTGCGCAAAGCGGTCACGTGCTCGACGGCAGGGTTCTCGTCGTCAGCGCTTGCCGTGCCCAACAGCCCAGGAAACCGCTCCACGAGCTGGCCCAGTGACAAAAGAGACAGCTGCAAGGCGAGGTCGGAAAAGGCGCAGCGCAAGGCGGCGGCGTGAGGGCATGTGGATGACCGCCGCCGCTTTACCAGCGTCTCGACACAAGTCGACCGGCGCTCACCACCGCAGGAGCAAAAAAAGCACAGGTCCCCGCCGCCCTTTGAAGCCCAAACAATAATGGCCTTGAATCCGTGCAGGACCACAAGCGCCTCGCCGCGGCGGACAGAAGCAACGCGAGTCACGTGCAGCGAGCCCAGCTCCACCGACGCGAGAGACGCGATCCCCAGGTCTGACAGCAGCTGATTCAACATCAGGTGCCGCAGCAAAACGCCCTGTGCTGGACGCCGAATACGAGGAAGAAGCACTTGGTCGTCCTGCGCCTCCGGTTGTTCATGTTGACGAGCCATGTGCAGCGGAACGTCGTCGGCAGGCAGCAAACCTGCGCCGTTGCCAACGTTGTCCTTGTTGTCGTGCTCGCCATCTGGAAGAGCATCAGGGCCGACGGCGCCGTCACCATGTCCGGCGACATCACCATGTCCGGGATGA
The DNA here is from genome assembly GCA_008729055.1 of Pyropia haitanensis. NCBI lineage: Eukaryota > Rhodophyta > Bangiophyceae > Bangiales > Bangiaceae > Pyropia > Pyropia haitanensis. The sequence goes on along the minus strand of SDUX01000003.1, from coordinate 1,535,401 downwards.
TCTTTGCCGCTCACGTGCAGCACGGCATCTTCGTAGTACTTCAGCAAGCCTTCTTGAACCTCAGTGGGGATGTGGATGGCCGCGGGCTCCGCTCCAGCAGGAGCAGCAGCCAGCCCCTGCATCCATACTTGCGCCAGAGCCTGCGCATCGACGTCCTCACCACCGTCACCGCTGCCCAATGCATCGTCTTGAGCGCCAAAATCCATGACGGCACCTTGGAAGACAAACCCGCGCGCGCTCGGGGGGCACACGCGGGGCCGCGCGTAGCAGCACGTCCCGGCAGCGGCTCCCCACGCGGAGAGGTGATCTGCCGCGTCGGAGACGAGATGGGAGCTGCCAGCGCGGGGCACCCAACATTGGGCGCCTTGAGCGCCGCGCGTCCGGGGCGGCGCCTGTTGGCGGTCAGGCCCGACGGCGAGAGCCACCGGCAGAAGGAGGTGTCGGCAGAGGGAGGCACCGACAGAGGGACGAACGGACAGAGGAGACGGTAGCAGGTGCCCCCGGAGCCCGGCGCCCCGGGCAGGGGCGTCCTCAACGGCGAGCACCCCCCGTAAAAGGTGTTAGGCGCCGGCTGGCGAGCCGGCGAGAGGGGCAGCAGGCCGGACCAGTAGCACGCGTACCGGCCGGCGGGTTGGCCAGCCGGCAGGCCGCCGCGCTGGGGGGCCGGCGGGCGGGCCGGGGGGGGGGGGGAGGGCGCGCGGGGGCGGGCGGGCGGGGGGGCGGGCGGGGGGGCGCGCGGGGGGGGCGGCGGGCTGGCGGGGGGGTGGCGTGGGGGGGGGGGGGGGAGCGCGTGGGGGCGGGCGGGCGGGGGGGCGGGCGGGGGGGCGGGCGGGGGGGCCGGCGGGCTGACGGGGGGGGTGGCGTGGGGGAGGGCGGGCGGGGGGGGCACGGGGGTGGGCGGGCGCGGGGGTAGGCGGGCGCACAGTGGGGGCGGGGAGCTCCGACGCCGGTATCCGGTGCCCAGCTCATTACAGAACCGGTCCCCAGACTGGTGCTCTAGTGGTCCACAAAGGTACGTGGCAGCTGACGGTTGTGGACCACTCGGGCGGGCCGCGAGGCAGCAGCCATTCAGAGCCTGGGGACCGCCGGGAAACACTGCGTCAACAGTTCAAAGGGCGCGGGTTTTCGAGCGAGGATGAGAATCCCCAACGGTGTTTCGTCGCGTCTATTACTTGCTCACCTGCCCGACCCAACGGCGCCGGCACGGGAGCCACTCGCGGCGGCGGCGGCGGATGCGCTCGCGGCGCCGTCCCATTTGCAGGTCAAGGATATCTCCCCGGAGGAGGCGAGGCGAGGCGAAAACCCTGGCTGGTCACGTGACAGCCAAAAACCTCGGTGTGTTACTTACTGAAGAGTGTTCGGATCCTTTTCAGTAACTCCTAGAAGAATTGGTGAACTTGTTGCGTTTGCGCACGTACAGTCAAAGTGCCCCGTATTGGGTGTGTACCATCGGCGATGCCGCGTGGTGGACGAGAGACGGCCGCGTTGGCAGGCCACCTACGCCTCCATCCAGGCGCGCGCCTCGAGAGGGGTGTGACCAAACGCCGCGCGGCACAGACACTTTGGCAGCTCCGCCGCGCCGCGACTGGGAGCGCCCCCCGCCGCCTAGCCGGCTGCCCGCCGCTGCCAGCCCGCTGGCAGGGGAGGTCGCCGGCCAAGACGGGCGGCGCGCGGCGGCGGCCAGCGCACCGCCGCCGCAGCGGCCGCCCGCCTAGACGCCGCCGCGATCAGCAAAGAGATCTGTTGCCATCGCCGGCCATGGCCATGCAAGGCCGCACTTGGGGAAAGGCACACCTCCACCGCCCGCGGCGGGCCAGACACTTCCTTCTCGACCCGGGAATCCCGTGTCGTTCCCACCCCCCCCCCCCACGCTGCGGGCAACCGGGCCTTGTTGAAGCGCGCTGTCACTATCCCCCCCCGCCACCACTGTCAGGGGGTTCGTTTCCCCTGGTAAACGAGACGCCAGCCAGGCGTCCACTGGTGCGCGGGTGCCTCGCCTCCATCCTATTCCACTTTCGCCCCGGCCGGCTGGCAGCCACTCGGCCAGCCCCACCCGGTCCGCCGCGTTGCCCGCCGCGTCACCGTGGTGGCCGCCACGCGCGGCGGCCGCCACCTATGGACGTTTCAAGAGAAACAAAGGGCGGGAGGAAGATTCCTCGACACGCGCCGGCGCACCGGGCGGCACGCGCCCCCCCCCACCCCGTCAGGGCGGCCGGCCCTCTCGTGCACCTAGAACGAACCGCCGTCCCTTCCCCCCCCCCGCCCACCGTCCACCCCGCCACGCGGCACAGTCCCCAAGAGGGCGGCGGATGTTCCGCCACTCGGGCAGGCTCCCCTTCATCGGGTAGGGGTGGTGGGAGCGCGGGCGTGCCGGCGCCCCTGCCAGCGGCGTTCCCGTCTTGGCAGGTAGGCCCCCGTGCGGCCGGTGCCCTCCCAGACCATGCCGGGTCGCCCGCCGACGGTCGGCCCAGCGGGCCCCCCCGCCCGCCGCCACCGCCGCCGCCGCGCAACGCTCCCGAGACGGCCGCCTGACACCCGCCCGGCCAATGGCACCTCACCCCGGGGGGGGGGGGGGGGTGGCGGGCGAGGCACGGTCGGCGCCCGCGGCGGCGCGGCGCCCGCGGCGGCGCGGCGCCGGGCGGCCGCGGGCGGCCCGCCCGCTCGCCCGCCCGCCCGCGTGGCAGTGCGGCGGGCGGCGGCGGCGCCGCGCTCCCCTCCATAAGGCCTCGGCTCTCGCGCCCCCCCCCCCCCTCGGCTGTGCCGCGCAGGTGCGACTGGCCAGCAGGGCCTGGTGCCGCTGGTGCTTCGTCCTCCACTGTCACGCTGCGCGCGGCCGCCCCGCTTCGCTGGCACCCTCGCCCGCCTTTGGCCTTCCCCCCCCTTTTACCACTTCCCGCTCCCGCTGGGCCCCCCCCCCCCCCGCTCCCCCTCTTTTCCCATTGCGACACTGTTGCAGCGATGCGGCCCCTGTGTGCCCGGCTGGCTGCCGTTGCCGCCGTGGTAGCAGTGGTGGTGGCCGCCGCCGCCGTGCCGCCAGCCGCCGCGCAGCGAAAGGCCGGCGGCCGCGGCGCGGCGGCGGCCGCCGCGGCGGCCGCCGCGGCGACGACGCTGCCAAAGGCCAAGCCGCCGACGGAGCCAAGGACAGAGCCAAAGACACAGCCAACGTCGGCCGCCTCGACGCCGGCCTTGCGCAGGGGGGCCCGCCTCGGCGAGCGGCCGCCGCCCGCGGCCGTCCCGAGTGGCTCGCCCCGCCAGGTGCGCCCCCCCCCCCCCCCACCGCGACCAACGCCGCCGCGTGCCTTGCGGCCTACCGGGCCACCGCCGCGGACGATATCGGCGCCATCCCCGCCTACCTCTGCTGCGTCGACCCGTCGATGGGCTTTTGCGAGACGTCGATCGAGTTTGGCGCCGCCCAGCAGGTGTGCTCGCTCGACTCGTCTGAGCTCCAGGGCGGCGGCCGCTGCTGCTACACGCAGCCCCCCGTCGGCCGCCGCGCGGGCGACGGCGGCACCCCGCTGGCCGTCCGGTGCACCCGCATCGCGCCGTGTGCCGGGTGCACCGACGCGGGCGCGGCGGCGTGTGGCGACCGCGGCGGCGGCTGCGCCTCCCGCGCGCCCGCCACGTACCGCCGGTGCAACGTGCAGGTGTGCGTGGCACCAAAGGAGCGCAAGGGCCGCATCGCCCGCCGGATTGTGCGGCCGACGTTTTGTGGGTGGTTTGGCACGACCGCCCAGTGCTGCCTGATGAAGAAGTGGTGGTACCAGCGGGTCAAGTGCTGCCGCGAGTGCAGGGTGCCAGACTGGAAGCGGAAGAGCTGGGGGTGCTGCTGGGCAGGGCCGCGCCCGTGGTGAGCATCGCCTGTTTTAGGGTTGGCGGGGGGGGGGGGGGGGGGGGAGGGGGGGGAAGGATAGTGGGTGTCGCCGTGACTCCTGGTCCCTCATGTTTTTTGTTCCACCGCTTGTCGAGCGGTGTGCACGTTTGACTTGTGTGACTGTTTCTTGTCGTGGCTCTGCTCACGTTGTTTATAGTACTGATGTGGCACTTGCCCGCTCCCCAGTGTCACCTGAGGATGCACCAGACGCTCGGTCTGCGACGTGACCGACGGGCCGCCCATTATGCCTGAGACTAGTCAGACCACTTGCGGGCGTCAAGGACGGTCGCCACGCTCGCTACGACCTCACCTCCCAGCCACCTCTGCCCGTCCTTTCCCCAAACAGCCCACCCCTTTTGGTGTCGGTGCCGTGGCATGGCATGCCGTTGTCGTCATCCCAGCGGGTCGTTCAGTTGCTCCGCGCCGGGGTGGCGCCGCCCGCTTGGCGCGGCGAGCGACAGTGGTCCCCTCCCCCTTCCCGCCCACCATTGTCTTGACAACCTTTGTGTCATCGCCTCTTCCCCGCCGCCGTCGCAGCCGCAGCCGCAGCCGCCGCCCACCGCCGCTGGCCTGTCGAGAGGGGGGGAGGGGGTCAAGTGCAGCGCGCTCCTGCCATTGGGGACGAGGGCGGCACCCTCCCCCCCCGTATCGCTCTCGCCAGCGATTTCGACGGCGGGGGCACCCCCGGGATAGCAACCTGCACACATCTGAAAGGGGGCCGACGCGGGTCACAGGGGTGACGCAGATGGGCGTGCAACAGAGAGCATGAAGGCGGAGACGGCGCGCAGGGAGGGTGCAGGCGGGGCGTCTACCCGGGGGGTCCATCGGATCGATGCATTCTTCTCTCCTTGTGCGCGCCAGGGTGGGGAGCCCCCAAGCCTGACCGAAAACGCGGCCAAAGGGATGCGGGTGACCATCGCCCTCTCCCCCTCCCCGCCGTCCCTGGCACCACCCGTTGCGTCCACCCTCACGTCGACGGCGGCGTCGGCGTCGCCGCCCGTGGCTGCCGCTGGTTCCCCCCCCCCCGCAGCACCACCGCGAGCGCCGCCACCAGCGCCGCCACCCCCCCCGCCACCCACGCCGGCGCGGCCGCCGCGACGGCGCCCACCGCCGCCACCCCCACCGCCGCGAGCGCCCAGCCCGGCACCGCCGCGGCGGCGGCAATGGCGGGCCACCCCTCCACGCCCGCCGGGTCCACCCCCGCGCGGCGGGCAAAGACAAACCACGAGCCGCGGCCGCCGCGGCCGACGCGGACGCGGTCGTCCAGGTAGGGGGTGCCGAGGACGACGGTGCTCGGCCGGCCGAGCGCCACCACCACCCGCAGCGGCGGGACGCCCAGCGCCAGCCGCGGCCGCCCAAACGTAACGTGCACCGCCCCGGGCGGCAGCACCGCCCGCGCCGCCGCCGACGATGTCGACGGGGACGGCGCGGGCAGGTCCGCGGCGGTCGCCCGGCGGAGGGTGCCGACGAGGAGGAGGAGCCCCGGCAGGAGCCCCAGCAGCCGGAAGCGCACGACGTTGACCACCTCCCCGGCGGGCGTCAGCGCCTGCACGAGCGCGGCGGTGGGGAAGAGCAGCCGCCCGAGGCCCGACCGCAGCCGCCCGCCCGCGGGGGTGCCCCCGTCACCCGCCGACACGTACGCCACGTCGTAGGCGCCCGCCAGGCGGGCGTCGCCAACCACCGCGTCGGCGGGCGTGTGCGAGCGGGGGAGGGTGGCGAGGAGGCGGTCAATCGCGGCGCGGCGTGAGGGGGACACGGACCCGTTGAGGGGGGGGAGGAGCGAGAGGAGCTCCGTGACGCGCGCGTCGGCCGCCACGGGGGGGGCGCTCCCCCGTGGGGGGGGGGGGGGGACGCCCCGCCGCCGCCGTCCGCCGCCGCGGCCATGCGCGGCCGCGCCGCACGGGCGGCGGTGGCGGCGGCGGCGGGGACGCGGGGGGGGCGCCCGGCCGGCCGGCCGGCCGCCGCGGCGCGGCGGCGGCCGCGCGGCGGCAGCAGCGGCGGCGGCGCCCACGCGGTCGCCCCCGGCCGGGGCATCCTGGGTGCGGGAGGCGGCGGCGAGGCACCGGGGGGCGCCGCCGCGTGATGCGGGCGGCAAGGGGTGAGGGGGGGGGGGGGGGGGCGAACGGGGGAGGGGGAGGGTGGGCGGACAAGGCGGGGCAGAGCAATGGTGGGAGGGGCCGAGGCGGAACGGCGGGGCCGGGGGTGGGCGGGACGGGCGGGCGGGGGTGGGGGGCGGAACCGGGTGCGCGAGCAGCGCAGACGACGGCGCACCGCTCGGCGGTGAGACCAAGGGGGTGTGCCGCCCCGCGCTGCGTGTATGTACGGTACTGTACCTCGCGGGGAGCTCGGCGCTGCGTTCACGCCGTGGGGTCCAGGAGGGCGGCGATCCCGTGGGGATCACGGGGCGGACCGAGGTCGCCCCAAATCTTGCGCCCGTTTTTTTTTTTTTTTTTCCCCTATATACCTCTGTCCATCCCGTCGAACGGTCGTCCCGCGCTGGCGTACACCCGCGCGCGTGGCGGCGGGGAAAAAACGGCGGCCACCCCTGCGTGGCGGTGGCGCGACCGACCGACCCACCGCTGTCGCCGCCGGCGCGGCCGGGGCTGTGCCCCACCGCCGCCGGCCGCCGCCGACGCCCCACCGTCGGCTGCCGGCGGCGTCGCCCACGCCCGCGCGGCACACTGCGGCGCGTGGCGCGGGGTCACTTGCGCTTGCCCTGCTTGGCGGCGGCCTTCCCCCCCCCGCCCCCCCCCCCCTTGGCAGCCTTGGCGTCCCCCCTGGTAGCCTTCCCCCCCCCCTTGGCGGACTTGCCGCCCCCCCCCGTCGCGTTGAGCCCCGGCGCCGACACGCGCGTCGCCGGCAGCAGCGCGAGGACCGCCTCGGCCTCGGGCGCGGCGCGCATCGCGTCGCGCTCGGCCCGCCGCGGCGGGCGGTCCCGCTCGGCGGTGCGGAGGCAGTAGGCGGCCGCCGCCTTGTACGCCTTGCCCCGCTTGAGCGCCCCCGGCAGCAGCTTGACCTTGTACGGCCACGCCGCGAGCGTCGCGTACGGCGCAACGACCGCCACCGCGTGGTGCAGCGTATCCCCGCGGGCGGGCGTGGCGGTGAGCCGCGCGACCGCGCGGGCGGTGGCGGCCTCGACGGCACGCAGCGCCGCGCGGCCGGCGGCGGTGGCGCGCTGGGGGGGGCCGCCGCCCGCGCCGCCGCCTTGGCCGCCCGCCGCTCGCGGATGCGCGCGGCGAGCGCCGCCCGCTCCGCCGCGGCCGCCGCCTCCTCTGCGCTCCCGCCCGCCGCGCCGCCGCCGCCGCCGCCGCCGTCGCGGCCGCCGCCGCCGCCGTCGGCCGAGGCCGCCGCCGCCGCCGCGGCCGCCGTCGCGGCGGCCGCCGCCGCGGCGGTGACGGTCTCGTTGGGGTCGGGCGCGGCGGGCGCAAAGCCGGCCACCTCGGAGGAGCCGAGCACCGCCAGCGCGAGCGCCCGCTCCGTCTCGTTTTGGTCCCCGTACTTTTGCCGCATCCGCCGGAGCTTGGTGCGCTTGCCACGGGGGATGACCGCGGGGGCCGGCTTGGCCCCGGTCGTGCCGCCGCTGCCGCCGCCGCCGCCGCCGCCACCACCCGACGACCCGCCCCGGGCGTCGGTGCCCTTGTCCCCGCCCGCCCCGCCGGCGGCCGCCGCCTTTTTCTTCGCGCGCTTCTCCTTGGCCGCCTTGCCGCGGCTGCGGCGGCCACCGCCATCTTCCGCATCCGGTGCGTCAGCTGCGGCCGGTGCAGCGCCAGCCGCAGGGACTGCCGCAAGGGCGCTGTCTGCCTCAGCTGCTCCATCGCCGCCCATAGTGGTAGCGGTCGCGGCTACTGAGGTCCCGTCTGCAACCGTGTCGGCGACAGCGTCGTCGCCACCGTCTGCCCCTCTGGCAGGCTGGCCGTCGGCATCCTCATCGTCTGCACCAGCAACGCCAGCGCCGCCATCCTCCACGGTGTCGGCAGAAACACCCGGCCCCACGCCGCCAGCGTCCTCGTCCTCCCCATCGTCGTCTGCGCCAAAGGACACCTCGGACGGGATGGACAGCGACGCACCCAGCGTCGTTGCTCCCACACCCCCCCGCACCGCCCGCTCCCCCCGGTGCGCGGCGGCGTCCCCATCCCCCACACAAAACATGAACCCCATCCCCATGATCAGCGGCGCTGGTGGCAGCCACTGCTTCTCCCCGCTGACAACGATACGCCCGCCAGCGGTGCCGCCGCCGCCTTTACCACCCTTGCCGCCCTTCGCGGATTCCCAGGAAACCTGCGAGGCGGGCACCCACCACGCGGCGGGTACGCCGGCGGTGAGGCCCCACGCGGAAGACCGTGCCAGCGCAAACGTGCCCGCCGCAGCCAGCGTGGCGGGCGGCAGAGGCGGATACATTCCACCGTCGCCGTCGCCACCGTCCGAAGCTTCGACAGCGGCGGCGGCGCGCTCGCGTTCGGACGCGCGGGTGCCGCCATCGTCGAGGTCGTCGTCGTCGTCGTCGTCATTGTCGTCCAAGCCCGGCGCAGCAGCTGCAGCTGCCGACGCGTCTGCAGCAGCGGCGGCGGCGGCCCCACTGGGGCCACCCTCCCCCGCTGTCGCTGCCGCCGCCTGAGCGGCTGCCGCCTCTGCGCACGCGGCGTACGCGGCGGCCACTACCGCCGGCCGAGCGTTCTTCACCACCACCGCCAGCGTCTTGTCCACGTCGGCAGACACGTACGCATCGGCAGGTCCGAGGTAGGTGCGTAGGAGCAGCTCCTCCTGGGCCGCGTCGCGGGCGGCCAGCACCAGCAGCCCATCAGAAGAGAGGAACCAGTTGAACTTTTCGTACCAGGCAGGCAGGCGCGAGGCCCGTACGGCAGCGGCCGTCGCCGCCGCCGCCGCCACCGTTGCCTCGGCGTTGGCCTTGGCCGTCGCTGCCGCGAGCGTGCGCGCCGCCGCGGCCGACGCGGTGACTCGTTTGACCGACGCCACCTTGCGGGCAGAAAAGTGGGCGGCCGCGTTTGCACGTGCCGACTGAGCCAGGTCCACCGACACGAGCAGCAGCTTGCGGGTCTGCTTGCTGCGGTTGTCCCGGCGACCGCGGCCGTCACTGCCATCGTCCTCATCCGAGTGCTCATCGTCGTCAACGTCGTCGTCTTCGTCCTCATCCGAGCCGTCCGCGTCCTCTTCGGCCTCTTCGCCTTCGTCGTCAACGTCTGGCAGCATCAGCACAATCTCGTTGCGGTCCAGCTTGAGGCTGTGGATGATCTGTGCCACCGGGTTGCCTGCCGCCTTTTCCTGCACCACCATCCCGCCCAGATCCTTCCAGTCCACCCCCCCCGCCAGGGCCAACCGCACCACCCCCATCGCTTCGTCAGCCTCGTCGGCGGCCGCGTCCAAGGCACGCGCCCGCTTCTCCGCCGCCGCCGCAGCCGCATCCAGGGCGGTCACCCGGCCACGTAGCTCTCCGGTGAGCTTGTCCACCTTTTTGCGCAGCGCCGCCTCCTTCTTGCCTGCGGCGTCCACCTGCCGCCGCTGCTCCACGTCAGCAAAGTAGGCGTCCACGGCGTCATCGAATCGCTCATGGACGGTCATGGGCGGCGCGACATCGTCGCCGCCAGCCGCGGCCGAGGCCGCCGCTGCCGCCGCTCTCTGCGTGTACTGGGCGAGGAGGTAGGGAGAAAAGTCCGTGTAGGCGCTGCCGTCGCGGCCACCACCAAACAGGTACCCACGAAGCGGAAGGCCGGCAACCTCCTCCCCTGCAAGCAGCCGCTCCACCTGCCGCACGCCCGCCAGCAGCGCGTCACCCGTCGCCGGCAGCACCTCCCGCGCGGCGCGCACCGACGCGTCGGGTGGCAGGCCAGCGGCAGCGAGCGCGTGCTCAGCCAGCTGGGGGCCCAGGCACAGGCGCCGCGCGAGCGCCTTGCGCGCCCCATACGGCGCGTCATCCGCGTCGCCGGCGCCGGCCGCCTGCGCCGCCGCGCGGCGGCGCTTGCGGTCGGCCGCGCGGCGGGCGCGGTCCGGCAGCTTTGCACGGGCGGCCTCCTCGGCAGCCGCGGCCGCGGCAGCGGCGGCCGGATCCGGCGCCGCCGCCGCCGCCGCCTCGGCAGCATCGGCTGGCGCCACGGGTGCCGGCGGCGCGGCCAGCGCCGACGTGATCACCTCGAGCGTCACGGGTGGCGCGTCGCGTGCGTGCGCAACCGGGTAGGGGTGGTGGGGGCCAACCACCACAGGCTCTGGCGGCGGCCCCGGCGCGCCCGGCACCGCCGGCGGGTTTACCGTGTACGGCCGGAGGAGCGCCAGGATGGTGCGACCGCCGTCGGTGAGAATCACATTGCCCGCAGAGTAGAGCTCCAGAATCAGCCGCGCTGCGGGCACGCCCGCCGCGGAAAACACCAGCTCCACCACCCGGTCCCCGTCGCCAAGCACGGACACGTCGGACAGGCGCAGCGTGCGGAGGTGCTTGCGGAGCTTGAGGGTAAAGGCAGACGGCAGCGACGCCGTTTCCCGGCGGTAGCGGGTCGTGTGCAGGCGCGCACCCGACTCGACCAGCAGGGTGGTCTTGACCCAGCCGCCCTCCGTGGTGGCCACCTCGGGCGCGGCCAGCGCCGCGGTGGCAGCCGCGGGGGGGGGGCTGGGGGCTGCCGCCTCCTCTTCCGCCACATCCAGCTCGTCTCCCGCTCCAGACGCCGCCCCTGCTGCCGCGCCGCCACTCTCAGAACCCGCAGGTAGAGGGGGCTCAGCAAACCCTGCCCCTCCCCCACCACCCGAGGACGGCTCCACTACGCCCGCGGAATCGTAGCGGGGCGGCACATTGAGCTTGAAGAGGTAGGTGCGCGCGTTGACGTCGTAAATGTTGACGATTCGCCCACCAGTCAGGCGCCGCCGAAGGCTGTGCGCCTGCGTACGGATGTCGAGTACGGACATGCGGGTCTTGACCGCGCCAGCGCCGGCGGGCTTGGCTGCCTTGGCGGGCTTGGGGTTACCACCATCCCGGACAGCAGGGGGCGCAACGTCAGCAGCGGCGGGCATGGCGACGGCTTCAGCGGCGGGCGCCGCCTCGCCTGCCATAATGCCGCGGCTGCCGCTCCAAGACAAAGACGACGGTGCTCCCGCCGCCTGGGAAGACTCAATCGACCTCAGCTACTCCGCGGAACACACCAACAGGGCGATGATGCTGCGGACGATGCCTGAACAAAACCCCGCGGGCACGTTGGACTCGCCTTCCCGAGCGCCGTACCGCGAAGGCTCCACGTCTCCGCGGTGATAGCTGCAGCGCTGCCGCTGTCTACCCAGAAGCGTGAGTACGCAGAATTACGTCGGAAGTCTTGTGCAACTTGTTCTCGGTTTGTGCCGACTTGGGTGTGGCTAGCACTGTAAGCTCAGTCTTGCGAGTCTTGCCGTCCCACTTGCAAGCAGCAAGTGGGCTGCGAGGGGGCCTCTGTCGGGGAGGGGTGTCTGTGCCTTCGGAGAGCGGTTTTCACTTTTGCTTGCCTCCTCTCACCGGGCGCCCCGCGCGCAACTCCTCGGATGCCCTTGGCTGTGGGCGACCAGACCTCTGCTGCTGCCCGTCAGCTCTCGACATGACGGACCCGGCCGAGGCGGTTGCGGTCGCACCCGGCGCGACCGATGACGCAGCGGCGGCCGTGGCGGGGACTGCCGACGACGCCGCGCCCGATTCCGTCCCGGCTGCTTCCGCCCTTGCACCTGGCGTCGATACCAAGCAGGGCACCATCGACAGCGGCCGTGCCGGTGGTGTGTCTGGAGGTGCGGCCCCCGCCACCGCTCCGCTCGTGCCCGTGGGTGCGGCCGCGGCGGCGTCCTTGTCTCCCGCGGGTGGGGGGGCAGCCGGACGGGCGGTTGACCCGCCAGGCGTGTCAGCTGAACGGCCAGATGTTGAGGAAAACGTGCAACGGGAGGAAGGCAAGGCGCTCCTCGGCGGTGGCACCATCGAGGCAGACGCGGCCGCCGCTGGGACTGGCGGCGCCGCCGTTGACGCGGCCGGCGCCGACGGCGGCGCAGACGGGGAGGATGCCGACCGCGGCGCGGCGACTGACGCTTCCGGTGGCAGCGCCACCGGTGGCGACGACGAAGCCGGTTTCCCGTCCTTTTCGGAGCTGCGGGGCGCCGTCGAGGACCTGGACGCGGGCCTAGACGAAGCCATCGGCGCCGCCGCGAGTAGCTTGTGGTCCCTTGCGACGACCACGGCCGGGCGGATCGGTGCGTCGGCGCCACCGGCGACGCGGTCGGTTGTGTCTGGCTGGTCCTCCCACCTGCCCGCCGTGCCGACGCAGGAGTCGCTAGTCAATTTCACCAGCTCCGTGCGGGGAGCGCTCGCCTCATCGCCGTTGCCTTTGGAGAAGGTGGCATGGCCTACTCGGGGGGAGGCTGGGGACGGCGCTGGCGGTGACGCCAAGGGCAGCGGCGTCGGCAGCGGCGGCAGCGGTTTTGGGGAGGGTTTGGATGGGGGGGCGGAGGGCGGGCATGGGGCGGGGGCTGCCGCTGATGTTGGCGGTGAAGGTGATGGTGGCGGCGGGGGTGCGCGGCCGCCAGTCGCAGTGCCAGGTGCAGAGGAGACGGAGCTGAATCGGTCCTCTCGGGCGGCGGTTCTGGCGAGCTCGGGGGCGGTGGCGGTCGGGGAATTGGCCCCCATCTATGATGTAGAGGCTGCCGTGGGTGGTGACGACAGCGGTGAGAAGAGCAGCGGCGCAGAGCCGACTGCCTCGGCCGACGGTGACACGGCTGTGACGCCCGCGGCTGTTGCAGCCGCGGCGGCTGGGGAGATCTCGCGCGTGTCCCAGTCGCTCGCCGGTCTGTCCAACACCTTGGGCGTGCGGGCGGCGGGCCTGTGGGGCAACCTTGCGGCGTGGGTGCCCGCTGATGATGAGGATGAGGCGGAGGACGAAGACGCCCCCCCCCCCCCAACGCAGCGCCCCTGACCCGCTTTCAGCAGCGGGTGGCGGCCATCCAGGGCGACCCTTCCACGTACACGTCTCCCCCACCCGGTGGCGACGCGGCGGTGTCGGCGTGGCAGGCGGCGGAGAAGTGGACGCTGGACGACCACGAGGACGAGGCGGTGGGGGTGCTGGACATGTTCCCACGTGTGGCGGCCGTGTACGAGGCGAAGGTGCCTGGGGAGATTGCGGAGGAGGTGTTTTGGGCGCGCCTTTTTTACCGCCTCTCCCGTCTTGCCGCGGACGAGCGCCGGCGGGTAGCGCTGCTGGACGGAGCTGGGGGTGGTGCGAAGGGGGCGGTTGGCGGGGGGGCGGAAGCTGGCGCAGACGACGACGAGCTGGGCTGGTCGGACGACGATGAGGAAGAGGAGGCGGAGAGGGTGGAGGGGCGGGGTGCGGACGACGCGCCAAGCACCGACACGCCTGCGGCTGTAGCCGCCACGGCCGTCGAGGGGGCCGCTGACACGGCGGCGGCTGCCGACGCTGCAGCTCCTGCGGGCTCGGGTGGTGGCGCCGGCGAAGGTGCCGCGGCGCCGTCGGCGGGAGCCGCAGCGACGGTCGCTGCGAGTGCGGCTGGCGTCTCGCAGCCGACGCCGCCCGCGGGTGCGCCAGCCGCCGCCGCCGTCGGTGCCGTCACGCCGGCGACGGGCTCAGCGGCGGGGGTCTCAACGGCCGCGGCCGGCGACCCACCGCCACCACTGGCGGGAGCGCCCGCGTCTGGTGGCGCCGTGGGCGTAGCGCCGCCGCCTGCAGCAGACGACAGCGCTGCAAGAGACGGCTGGAACGATGACGACGACGACGATGACGACTGGGAATAGCAACATAGACGGTGGTGAGACGGACGGCTCTGACGGTTGGGGAGAGGTCTGTTGTATGGGGGGGGCAAGGGGGAGGGGGCCGGACGTGGGCCGGCCCGGCGCTGGATGCTTGTGTGGCCCTCGCCGCAGGCGTCTGTTGGGAACCGGACGGTGGGACAGGCACGGTGCAAGCACTGTTTTCAGTACATTCTGAGTACGTCTGTGTCGTGTGTCTGTTCTTTTCACCTCCTCGGCCATGTATATGTTTTCTTTCTCCCTCGCCGCCACGTACGCTCGTCTCTCCACTGCGGCCGACGCGCCGCACGCAGGGAGGGCGGGCGCCCCCCCTCGGCCGTGCGAGCCACACGACGCTGCGTGGCGGCACGGACCAACCGGACGTGGAGTGTCCGCGTCGGCTGCTGAGTGGGCTCCTGCCAGTGACACCGCCATGTCCCGTCCTCCACTGGCTGCGGTGGTTGGCGGGACACGGCCAGACGTTGGCACCCGGGCAGGCGGTCGAGGGCGGCCAGGGGGCACCGCCGCGCCCCCCCCGCCCGCGTTGCCATAACAGTGGATGTGCGCACGGAATTCACGGCTCACTTGACCCGCCGGCCTGTGCATGGCACGACCCCCCCCCCCCCCCCCGCAGGGCGGAAGAGAGATGAGGAAGCGGCGGCGGGGACGCTCACGGCGGAGCCGCCACTCTGATCGCGTCGTCCACGTGCCACGGCGCGGTCCACCTCGTACGGCCGCCGCCACCGCCGCCCCCCCACACCCATCCGGTGCCGCAAGCCTCCACGGCGGTTCCCCTCCCGCCGCTGTCCACGCCTTGTGCATCTCGACGCGGGGGGCTGGTGCTGCCAGTGACCCGCGTGAGGAGGGCGAGGCCATAGACTGGCGGACAGCGAGGTCAGACCGCCCGTAGACGCCGACACCCTCGGGGGTTCTGCTCGGCGTGTCGGACCTCTGCCTCGCAGACCGCACCGGCGTGCAGCCGACGGCCCCCACCCAGTCGGGGCACGCCGGCTGCCGTGCCGGACCACCCCCTCACCGGGGACGCACCCGTGCAGCGTCGTATCCCCTACCGACAGTGCTACGCGAGGGTGCGCAGCCACGAGCAACGAGGCGAGTGGTCGTGGCATGGATGGCGGCTGATGGCGGTGCCCCGGCCCTCCCAACTGCAGACACCGTCTTTTCTCCGTGGCGGCGGGCCCCCCCCCCACCGGTCCGACAGCGGCGAGTTGGGTGGATCTCCCCCCACTACAGCCCCGCCGCGCAGTGCACATTGCACCGGGATCCACCTGAGAGCCTCTTCAGGCCGGAAGGCGTTGAAGCAGCCTTGAATTTCCTTGAAGAGGTACCTCTTCAAAGCGCCCCGCGCACCGCGACACGGCCAAGTTAAGGTCCGATCTTCACACTTAGTGGCGTAGCCAATACAAAGAAGTACGATACTAAGGTCGAGCTAGGCGTGCGTTAAGGAGGGCCCCAGTACATTCCAACTCTTCTTAACTCTCCATGTCAGTCCCCATCGGCGCGAGAACCTCTGCCCGATTGCGGCCGACAAGAGGTCCCAACCCCCGGGTTGGAGGCGTCTGACGGAACCGAGCAAGGCGACACGGCCCCGGCCACAACCCTGGCCTGTCCCACGTGCTTCGGTCATCGCCAAGAGAGCGAGCGACACGATGTCCGTCACACGCGCACGGCCTATTCACCAGTGTCCTGTATGCCCCCCCCGCACTTCTCATCCCGTTCATTCCGGTGGCAAACGACCGCTTTCCGTTTTTGGGAAGCCACCCTCACCGCTGACGCCCTCCACTTCCCCGCGCATCGGGCGGAGTGAAATATTGGGGGGGGAGGGGGTTTGGCGAGAGAAAAGGGCGCCGCAGGCAGGCATGGGGACCGGGAAGTTTGGCGGGGGGTGGGTGCGGGAAGAGGAGGACGCGCCAGGGGAGGAGGTGAGCGATGAGGGGCGTCCGTGACGGCCAGGAGGGGGTGTCTGGGAATGGAGGAGGAGGCGTGGCCGGAAGGCATCGGGACGACGAGGGGGGGGGGGGGGGGGGGTTGAAGCGGAAAATTCGCGGTCGCGCCAGGGGAGGAGGTGCGCCATGGGTAGGCGTTGGTGCTGGCAAGTGCGTGGCAGCTGAAGCAGTTGCCTACAATTTACGGAGCAGATGCTCAGGTGTCCGTGAGGAGAAGGCTGGGGGGGGGGGGGGAGGGGGGGGGGGGGGGGCAGAGACGTAGGCGAGTGTGCACTGAAGCTGCACGCGACACAGTCCTCGGCACGCTGGTGCCGGTTCAGGTGACTCCGCCGACCGAGCCAGCAGTGCATGCCGTAGCCAGACTGCTGCGGCATCAATGAACCCATCCAGCGTCGGGGAAGGAGCATCAGAGACTGCACGGTCGCGTACTTCGCTGTCCATTTGATGGAAGCAGTTCACAGAGACTCATCAAACAAGCGAGATACAGGGTGTATCACTCGAGATCAACTCCGTTGAGCTTCGCAAGTGCCCAGAATCAAGGGCATAAACCCGGACTGCTTCGGCACACGAGCGGTCGAAAACCGTGCCGAGTGACGTACTTGGGTTAAGAGAGGCGCGATCACGACCTCTTCAAGCGGAGAGCAGGACGCGACCCCCTTAATCGATCGGTTGAATTTTGCTTGAATTTCCTTGATAAAACGCCAAACTCTTCTCGGTGCAGGCTCTTTCTCACGTCTCTGTATAGCTCTGTCTCTGGCGCACCTTGTGGTACCTCGCACGTCCTCGTTCACGTCCGCAAAGACGTTCATATCAAGGTTTATCAAGATCACTTCAAGGAATCGTGCCCTACGGTGCTTTCAGGAGGGGGTCTTCAAGCCTCCGGGCCCGATTTCCGCCCGGATCAGGCCTTGAAGAGGCTTTGAGGTGGATCCAGCTCCAAACTGCACTGCGCCGGCAGATACCGCTCCAGCGCACGGCGCGGCCGAGGCGGACCCGCGCGGCGGGAGGGTCCGCGCTGGGCGCCCGCGGGCGGGCGCCGCCGGCGCCCCCCGCTGCGCGCGGCACTGCTGCCACCCGATGGGGAGCGCTCCCGCGCGCGGCCGCGGGTGCCGGCCGGGAGACCCCCCCCCCCCGCCGCTCCTAGCACCCCCCGCGGTCGGGATTGGTCCACGGGGCGCCGCCGGTCCGGGTCGCCCGTCACGGCCGCGTGGCCGGCTGACGCCCCCCCTGCCGGATGCCTCCTCGTGCTGTCGCGGGTCTGACAAGGTTTTGGGGCGGCGCGCCGCCCCCGCTCTTCTACGTGAGGGGGTGGCTACCTTGACAACGACGCTCGCCCGAGCGGCCGCCCCCGCGGCCGCACGGTCGCCCCGCCGTCGTCGCGGCGCGACTGGCAGGCCGCATCCAGCACAGACTACAGTATCCGTTGTAGTTATGTGCCCGCCCTCCCGCGTGCGCGTGCGCGTCGGTGGCGCCGCCGCCGGCCGACGCGTCTCTGGCCCGTGGCGCCGTTGATGGCGTGTATGGGAGTGGCCGGCGCGGGGGCGGGGGGCGGGGGCGGCTGCCAAACACCGCGACACGCCCCTCCACTACCCTCCCCACTCACAGACGCGACCGATACAGATGGGGGGGGTGTCGGGGGGAACGGCGGCCCCCCCGCGTCCCCGCCGCCCCATGGGCTCCCGCGCCGCCGACCCGCCCGCCCTCTGCGCTGGCGCCGGCCGCCCGGCGTCACTGTCATTTGTGGGGCACAGCACCCCCTCGGCCGGCGGCGGCGCCCGCTGGCCGCGGCCCCGCCGCGCATCCTCTCCAGTGATGGCAACTATGGCGTGGCGGGCGGCGGCGCCCCACCCTGTCACTCCCCCCCCCCCCCCCCCCCTCCCCTCTGCCTCCCCCCCTACTTGGATTCCCTCTGTCGAGGACACACCAGGTGTGGGGGGGAGGCAGGGGCGGAAGGGGGGGCGGGGGGGGGGGGGAGGGAGCGGCGGGGAGAGAGTGGCAACGAGGCGACGGCTGCCCCCTACGCGGCCGCTACCCACCTGTCATCGTTGCTGTGGTGAAAAACCAAGGGCGACGCCGCCGCCGGCGGCTGTCGCGGTGGGGCGGCGCCGCCCGGAAGGCGGCAGCGCGGCCCGCCGCCGCCGGCGGTGTGTGCTGGGCGGCGGCCGCCCGTGGCGGCCGCCCCCGCCGTCGGGCCGGCCGCGGGCGCCGGTCGCCCGCCCCGCCGGGTGGCGCCGCCGCCAGCTGGCAGCCCGGCCGCCGCCGCCGCGAC
Source organism: Pyropia haitanensis (assembly GCA_008729055.1). Taxonomy (NCBI): domain Eukaryota; phylum Rhodophyta; class Bangiophyceae; order Bangiales; family Bangiaceae; genus Pyropia; species Pyropia haitanensis. The sequence continues at coordinate 1,517,549 of SDUX01000003.1, read as the reverse complement.
GCCGGCGGCGCCCCCCCCCCGCCACGCCACGCCACGCCCGCCGCCGTGCGCCGCCCGCGCACGCAACAGGGACGGGGGGGTGGCCACCACCAGCCGCCGGGCGGGCCGGGGGGGGGGGGGGGGGAAGCCGCGTGTACAAAAGGGGGAGCGCGCGGCTGGCCGCGGCGTCGCGGCGGCGCGCCGCCACACGCGGCTGGTCCCCCCCCCCCCCCCCCACCCCCCCGCCCGCTCCCCGTGCTCCGCCCGCGGTCGTTGCCCCCCCAACGCGTCCCGCCCCGTCGTTGTCCTTGTCCTCGGTACCGCCCCCGCCGCGTGCCCACCAGCACCAGCGGACGCGGCCGCGGCGTGCCGCCGCGTCGGGACCCCGCGTCGGCTCCCCGCCGACGCGCGGCCGCTGCCCGCCACGCGGTCGGCGCGCGTCCCGACCGGCGCCCACGCTGGAAGGTCCGTTCCCCCCCCCACCCGGCGGGGAGTACCCCCCCCCCCCCCCCCCCCCCCCGGCATCCCCCCCCCGCGTCCGCCCGCCAACGGTGACGGCGGTGGCCTCCCCCCAACCCCCCCCGCCGCCCCCGCCATGGACGTCCTCCGCAGCGGCCCGTCGCCGCTCCTCGCCCGCGGCCGCATCGGCAGCCTCGCCGGCCTCGCCGGCCTCGCCGGCCGCTGCGGTGGCGGCGTGACGCCGCTGCCGCCGCTCGCCGTCGGCAGCGGCGGCGGCGGTGGCGGCGGCGGCGGCGGCGGCGGCGGCGGCGGCTGGGGCGCCCCGCGCCCGTCGCTGCTGCCGCCGCCGCCGTCGATGCCGCCGCCACGGGCACGCGGCAGCGACGGCAGCGACGGCGGCGGCGGCGGCGGCGGCGGCGGCGCGGTCGGCCTCGTGTGCTTCCGGGTGGCGGAGACGCCGCCGCGGCCGCCGCCGCCGCCGCCGGTCACGCCAGTGCCGCCACTGGGGCCACCGCCGTCGACGGCGGCGGCGGCGGCGGCGGTGCCGCCGTCGCTGCGGTTACCACCATTGTCGCGCGGGGCCGCCGCGGGCGGCCGCGCGCCGACGGCGGCCGACGCGGACCGGGCGGCGGCCGTGGCCGCGGCCTACACGCCAACCGCCGCGGCGAGGCTCCCAGCGCTGGTCCCACCGCCGCGGGCGCTGCCGGCGGCCGCCGCGGCCACCTGCTGGGCTCCCCACGCTGGGGTAGAGGTGAGGTATGACGCTGCCCCCGTTGCCGGCTACGACGGTGGGATCGATGCGACCACCGCGGCGGCAGCCGCCGCCGCCTTTGCCAGCGCAGCCACCCCTCCCCCGCCGCTCTTTCCGACGGCCGCCGCCCCTACCAAGGTGCGCCGCCCCGCCGACGCGAGCCGCCCCTACCGGTGCCCCTACCCCGGCTGCCGCTCCGCGTCACGGTACCGGTCCAACGCCAAGGCGCACGCGCGGCTGCACTCGACGGAGCGGCCGTTTGTATGCCGCGTGGCGGGGTGTGGCAAGCGCTTCAAGTGGGCATCGTCGATGAGCTACCACCGCCGCCGCCATGAGGTGCTGGGGGGAGGGGGGGGCGCCGGGGGGGGGGTGGGGGGGGTGGGGGGGGTAGGCGGGATCCGCCTCCGGGAGCCGCTTCCGCGGGACAGCATGGGCGAGGCCGAAACGGGGGGGCTGGGGGGGGGGGTAGTGTGGACGACCTACTGACGCCCGGGGCTGTCGGCCACCCTGCGGTGGCGCCGGCCCTTGATGGGTCACGAAGACGGCCATGCTTTGTAGTTTTTCTTTCCATGTTTCACCCCCGATCGGGTTTTGCCTCCAACGGGGAAGGGGCGACGCGCACAGACACCCACGGGGCAGCACCCCCGCGATTGTGCCGCGTTGTGTTTTACGTACACATCGCGGCGCCCCGCAGTGGTCGCGGAGCAGCGCTGGTCCCCCCGCGGCAGACCAGGTACGGCCACCACGCCGGGACGGACGCAGCTCTCCCGGCGCTCTCTCTCGCCCCCCGTACGTCGCCGCCGCCAGGCTTTTTGATCACGGGCGTGCCGCCACCCTCGTGGCCCGCGTGGGCCCGCGGCCGGCGCGGCGCGCGCGCGTCGACCGCGTCGGTCCGTTCCCCTCTGGCATACACACGCGGATGTTCGACGCGGGCGGCGCCACGTGACGCCACCGTTGCGTCTCAAGCGCCGGCGCCGTGCGTGGGGCGCGACGCCCGCGTGTGCTGGCACGCTCTCCCGCCGGCGCCGGCTGTGCACCGCGGCGCGCGTCGTCCGCACCTGCGCCACCCGGCGGGTGTGGGGCGGCCTTCGTGGACAGAGAACAATATTGTTCTTGCGGGGGAGGGGGTGCCTCTGGAGCGGCCTCTGCAGCGGCCACGCATGTCAGCATGCGTCGGGCTGGTCCTCGTATGCGTTGTCTGTTTTTTTTTTGCTGGACTCGCAAGAACACGTCTGGCAGCAGCCCAAACGAACGGGCGGGCAGGCCAACGATGATCTGGGCTGATATCAGTTTGGCCGGTCGGCGGCCTGATCCCATTGGTCGCATCGTCTTGGGTGCTGCCGCCAGCCTGTCTGCTGTCTGGTCCCGTCCAGCATGGAGGATGGCAGCAACCCTCAAGACGTAGTCGCTGACGACGCATTAAATTTGCCCTGGTCTCATGCCTCTCTGTCAGGCCTAACGGGTGGGCAATGAGGAGGTAACCTGCAGGCATCGTCGCGGGCTGCGGCCAGTCACGATGCGCTTTGTCAACTCTGTTCTCCGACCGCCACTCCCGGGGAGTGACTCCCACCTTCAGCCAAGGGGAAGAAAAGGTGTGGGGAGAGGCCCGGACGGGACCCCACGTGCACCCAGCGCACTGCCTCGACGCTCCCGACCGTCCAGGTGGTCTGGCGCTCCCGGCTTGCACGTGACCATTTGGTGTGGTGTCCCCGCCAGGTCAGTCACCGCTGACCAGCCAGAGAGGACGGTGTCGGCGGCCGCCAACGCAGGCAGATCGTCGACGAGGCCGCCCAGCGCGCGGTCGCCCCGGCGGCACCGTCGGCGCGGGTGCGCATACCACACGCCCCCCCATCCTGTTGCGTAGCGCGTCTACTTGAGGAGAGGTAAGGCGGGTGGTGGCCGCCGACTCGGCGGCTAGGAGCTGGACACGAACTGCTGCCGGTCGCCGCAGCCGCCCAGCTTGTCAGCTGGGGCGGCGGTGGCGGCGGTGGCGGTGGCTCTCACGGGCGCCGGCTGTGGCCAGGGCGACGACAGCAACGGCGGCTCGCCACGGCGCGGCGCGCCCCCGCACCGCCATCCCGCCGCCCCGCTCACGCGGGTGTCGCATCTCCACCGCTGCCAGACGCCCGCGCGCGTCGGTCAGTCAGCTGGCGGCGTCCCGCCGCGCCCGCAGCTGCCGTCCACGCGGCGCGCGTCCGCTCCAACGTCGAGCGCGCTGGGCGGGCGTCCAGACGCAGGGTGGGGAAGACGGCCGCCGCTCTCCCCACACGCCACCACGTCCGCCCGCATCGCCGCCGCCACGCCCACCACCAAACTCACGTCCGTCGCCGTTGGCAACGAGCGAGGAGAGGACGGACGCGACCAGCTCGGTGAGGGCTGCCAACACCATCGCCTCGGGCAGCCGAGGGCCATCGCACGCACATTTGCGCGCCGTTTGTCTACCCAGAAAAAGTGCAGGGAAGGAAACGGGGCGTAGCGCGCTTGTGGGGGGGGTGCACCCCCGATGAGCTGCTTGGCTGTCTGCTCCCGGATGAGCTCGCCGCCTCTGTTGGCCGGTGGCTGCTCCCGGTTGGGCACGCCGCCGCCGTCCGGCGGCGTCGGTGGTGGGGAGACGGAGTGCCCCCAGCGGCTCGGTCTGGCTGTCCGCATCGACGCGCGCCCAGGCCGTCCCACACGAGGACCACGCGGCAGCACCCGTCATCATCACCGCAGCGCCGGGGGGATGACCGACCGGTCACCTCCCCCGGCACTGGCGGCGGCTGCTGGCGCGAGCGGTCGGCCCCCCCCCCCCTCCCAACCCCCACCCGCGGCCACTCCCCCGCGGCCCCGCGGCGGCGGCCCGGCGCGCCGTCTGACGGCGGCCATCCCCCCGCCGCGGCCGCCCGCCCGCCCTCCACGGCGGCGGGCGTCGCCGCGCCGCGCGCGCGCCGCGACGGCGGCGGCCGCCGCGGCCGCCGCGCGGCCGCGGGGGGGGGGGCGCCGCGTGCGCCGCGCGCGCGCGCGCGCGCGGCGCGGCGACGCGCGCGGCCGCGACGGGGCTGGCCGCCCGCCGACGCGGTCGGCTCGTGTCGGTACCGGCCTGTACACGCCAGTGGCGACGCGACGGCGTTGCCGTGGCGGATCCGCCCGTTGCCGGGTGCCGCGCAACCCGCAACGCCCATCGGGTGGTCCCGCGCGCGCGCGGGGCGACGGCTGCGCCGTGGGGGGGATCACGCGTCGCCCTCCCCCCTCCCCACCCCCCCCCCCCCCCCCCCCCCAAATGCGCACCCTGTGCCCCAGTTTCTTTTCCGGCCGCCGGGCGCGGCCACTCGCGCCACTCGCACAAAAGCAAACAAAAAACAAAAACACACCGGCGCGGCTCCCCGCCGCTCCGCCCTCCACCGCGACCGCCTCCCCCCCCCCCACACGCCTAGCTAGGTACAGTTCCGGCGACAGGCACGGGCCTCGGCGGCGGGGGACCTCCCCACGGCACCTTCCCCCCCCCCCCCCCCCCCCCCGCCGTTGCCCTCCCGCTGCCCCTTGCCGCTGCCACCCCCGTGTCGTCTGGTTGCTTCCCCGCAGCCGACGGCGCGGCGGGGCACCCGCCGCGTGCCCACCTGGCCGTGCAAAGCAGCCGCGTGGGCGGCGCGGCTGGCGCTTGTACACCCGACCGCACGACGCGACGCGGGCGGGGGTCCCCCGCACGGAAAACCGTCGCGTCTAGTGTCTATTCTACCGGAGATGAGGATCAAATGATCCTCACCTGAGGATCATTTGATCCTCGCCTGACCTGACCAGAAATCGTCGATTCCATGCATCTGAGAGGGTTTTTTGTCCTCCACCAGGCTACGGAGAGCTACAGACGCAGCCTGAGGGGCGCCCGCGGCGACCGGCGGCCGCGACGCCGTTCGCAGCGCCGGCGAAGACGACCACAAAGGCGACGACAGGGGCGCCACGAGAGGGGCGGCAGGCAGAGGCCCCGCCACGGTGGTCAGCGCGCCCGGCGCAGCGAGCGCAGGTGCGCCCGGACCGGGCGCCCCAAACGACGGCCGCGCCACGGCCAGCACCACAGCCCCCTGCCCGGTGCCGGGAGGGCTCCGAACACGGGCGCCCGCGGCGCCCCCGCCGGCGGAGGCGTCGGAGTTGCGCCTCCACCCCGCCGCGGCGGCGTCGTCGCCGGCACAGCCGCCGTCGCCAGTGCCGCCTCCGACCCCTACGCCGGCGTCGACGGCGACGGCTGCGCGGCGGAGGAGGCGGAGGTGACGGCGCCTCCGCCGGAGGCCAGACCCCCACCCCGTCCCCCTTCGCCGTCGCCGGCGGCGGAAGGAGCGACGAAAAGGGCGAGAAGGCCGCCGGCGGGAAGGGCAACGGCCCTCCCCGCTTTCCGGCCACCGGTGGGGCCAACACCCGGCAGCTGCTGCCGCGGCCGCTGCCGGCGGGCGCCGGCGACGCTGCCGCGCGCGACTGCGTTCCGCCGATGCCGCTGCCGCTGCCGCTGCCGCTGCCGCTGCCGTTGCCGCCGGCGGCGGCAACGCTGCTCGCTGACGCCGCCGCGGGGGGCGTGCCGCCACAGCGGAATCCCCCCAGCAGGGCCCCCGCAAAGGGCCCCACCCCGGAGGTGGCCGCCCCGCCGCGCAGGCGCACCCCAAAGGGCGTTCCATACGTCGAGGGGGTGGCCCCAAACGGCGGCGCCGCCACCACCCCGCCGCCGCCGCCCGCCGTCGGCGTGCCGCCACTGGGGACGCCGCCGCCCACCGGGGCGGCGCCCGCCCCCGCCCGCGCCGGCGTCTGGGGGGTGCCCCCTGTCGGCGGGGCACCCGCCGCCGCCGTGGCGCGGGGGTGGGCAGAGGGGAAGACCTGTGAAGGAGGAGGAGTAAACTGGCAACCGTTCGGCTGAGGGGGCCTTTCCCGTCGTCGACCCTCCCTCTGCGCTCGGCCCTGGTGTGCGGAACCCGCACGCGCCAGGCTCTCTCTGCTTCTGTGCGTCCGCGGCACGCGGCGAGCGCGCAAGACCTGGCACGTGGTGCCGCGGGCGGCGATCCCAGGTGCAGCGCCACCGGCCCGGGCACTCGACAAAAAGCGCGCCAAACTCATCTTCTGCTCAAGCTTGGATGCACCCAAGCTCCCCCAAGGGCAAAGAGACGGCGCTGAGTTCGTTTCTGGCCTCAGAAAAGGCGGCAGGTGGCGGGAACTAGAAGAAAACAGACACAGAAAAACCGGATCATTTGATCCGAAAAGGATCAAATGATCCGGTCGGTAGAATAGACACTAGACGCCCAGTGGTACCGTACACCCCGGTACAGTACCGCGGGAGGGTGGCGCACGCATCCACAGATCCATCCGCAGCTCCCCCCCCCTCCCCCCCCCCAACCCCCCACCGCCCACCACAACCACAACTGCCATACCCCCAGCCGCCCATGGCCCGCGGCGTGGCCACTCCCGCCACGCCACGCCGCCGGGTAGGGGCGGCTGCCGCGGCTGCGCCTCCACCCCCCCCCCACCCCCCCCCCCTCCCCCCAACGCCCTTGCCCTGTCCCCCCCCCCACCCCCCCTGGCTGACCCCTCCCCCCTCCCCCCCCCCCCCCCCCCGGCGCCCCCCCAACCTCCACTGCCCCGTCAGCAGCCACGCTCCACGCGACGTGGCGGCGCCCCCCCCCCCCCCCTCCATCCACCCCGCACGGCGGCCGGCCACGGCAGCCGCGTCGGCGGCAGCGACCGCGGCGGCGGCGGCGGCCGCGGCCCCACCACAACCGTCGGTCGGCCCATCGGCGCACCCCCCCCCCACCCCGCCCACTCCCCCCCCCCCCCCCCCCCCCCGCCAGCGCTGCTCACCCGGCCGGCCGCCCCGCACCCCCCCCCCCCCCCCCCCCCCGCGCGCACACGCGGGCGCACCCGCCGTGCGGCCACGTGCGGGAGCGGCCGGCGGCGGTGGGTGGCCGCCCGGGGCGGCACCCGTCGACGCCCGCGCTTAACGTGTGCCGGCCGCTGCGCGCGGCGGCGGCCATGGTGCGCTGCCCGTTCCCCCATTGACGACGTGCGCGCGCGCGCCCGCCCCGTTTTTGGCCCATCCCCCTGCGCGTATCTCCCAACGAGGGTGGCGCGGGGGGGGGGCCCGGCGGCGGGGAGCCCTCGCCGCCCGCCACGGCGGGCGGCGCTCGCGGGGGACTGGGCGGGTGCCGGGGCGGTCGACGCGTGCGCCGGCGCACTGCTTTCCCCCCCCCCCCCCCCCCCTCCTTCCCCCTCGCCCCCGGTGGGGAGCGCACGTCGTCAGTGACGGCTTGTCTTTTGGAGGGTGGGTGTGGGTGTAGGTGGGGGCGTCGGACGTGCCGCGGTGTGTCCCCCCCCCGGTGGGGAGCGTGGGCGGTGGGGCGGCGGCCATGTCGGACGGTGGCCGCCCGTACCGGCCGTCGTCATCGCCGAGCAGCAGCGGCAGCGTTAGCGGCAGCGTCAGCGTCAGCGACAGCGGCAGCGGCAACGACAGCGACGGCAATGACGCCGGGGGGGGCCACAGCGGCAGCGACGCGGCGGCGCTGCCACGCGGCGGCGGCCGTACTCTCGGCGGCGGCGGCGGCGGCGGCGGCGGCGGCGGCGGCGGCCTCGGCGGCGGCCTCGGCGGCGGCGGCCTCGGCGGCGGCGGCGGCGGCAGCAGCGCCGGTGGTAGCAGCGCCGGCGGCGGTCACCGCGGCGGCAGCGGCAACGGCAGCGGCGGGGACGGCGTCTATGGGGGGGCCGCCGCCGCCGCCGCCGCCGCCGCCGCCGGCGTCGCGACCGCCGCGGCGACGCCACCCCCCGTCCGCGCGCGGCCGGCGCGGGCGGTGCCCGGCGCGCCGCCGGCGCCGCCACCGCTGACGGCGGTGCCGGCGTCGGGGACGCCCCGCACGCGGCGGCGGCGGGGGGGGGGGGCGCGGCGGCGGCGGCGGCGTCGGCGGCGGCGACGGCGGCGACGGCGGCGGCGGTGGTGGTGGCTGGGGGGGGGGGGGGGGCGGGGGGGGGGCGGGGGGGTTGACCAAGCGCCCGCGGACGGATGGGATGGGCGCCCGTGGGGGGGTGTCTGGGGGGGGGGGGTGTCGATGGTGACTGGTAGTGGCGAGGGGGGGGGGGGTGCCGGTGTGAGGGGGGGGGGGGAGGAAGGGGGCGCCGGTGGGGGTAGCCGCGCTGGCCGTCACGCGTCGTCCGTGTCGGCGCCGACGCTGCCGCGGGTGACCGCGCCGCGCGCGGCGGCGGGGGTTGTTGGCAGCGGCGGTGGCGGTGGCGGTGGCGGCGGCGGTGGCAGAGGCGGTGGCAGTGGGCGGACGAGCCCCACCGCGGCGGCGTCTACCGAGGAAGAGGACGACGGGAGTGGCGGCAGTGGGGAGCTGACGGGCCCCGTGAACGACCTCAACGACCGCACGCTGGTGCCTATCCTGGCCACCGTCCTCAACGTCCTGTGTGCGGAGCACACGGAGGCGGCCAAGGTGGCGAATGGCGCCTCGCTGGCGCGGTCTGAGGACGCGAAAAACGCGGCGCGGTCGCTCTCCGAAGCCGCCATTGCCGCGGCGGACGTGTCGGCCGCCGCCGCCCTCGACGCGGTCGCCCACCCGACGATGGACCGGCTGGCCGCCGCCGCCGCGGCGGCGGTATCGTCCAAGGCCGCGTCGGAGGTGGCGCGGGCGGCCAACGCGCGTGCGCGCGCGCCGGTGACGGTCATCCCCGTGTCGGCCGCGTCGCTGCCCACGTGGGACCAGCAGGTGTCGGTCTTTTTTTCGGTCGCCATCCCCGCCGTGGACACGACGCTCTACATGCGCCGGCTGGTGCGCTACTGCCGCCTCTCCCCGACCGTCGTCCTCGTCGCGCTGGTGCTCCTCCACCGTGCCCGTGAGGCGGACGGCCGGCTCGCGGTGAGCGGCTGGAACGTGCACCGGCTGATGCTGACCGCGCTGCTCGTCGCGTCCAAGAGCGTGGAGGAGCGCAGCTACACGGCCGCCCACTTTGCGCGCGTCGGCGGCGTCGGCTCGGTGACGGAGCTGGTGCGCCTCGAGTGGATCTTCCTCCGCCTCCTCGACTGGCGGTGTCAGGTCAACGCGGAGGTGGTGGCCGCCGCGCGTGTGCGGCTGCTCCGCCGGTACCACGAGTGTGTGGCGCGGCGGCTGCCGGGCTCCCAGCTGACGGCCGAGTTTGCGTCGGCCGCCGCGGACGATGAAGAGCTGACGGGGGAGAGTGGCGAGATGGAGGAGAGCGTCTAGGGCGCAACGCCGCCGCTGGGTGTGGTGGCGGCTGTCCCCGGGTGGCTGTGTGGGTGTGCGATTCACTCGCCGTGGTTGCCACGGTGTGGCAGCTGGATGGTGCCGCGGAGGCGGGCGCAGTAGCCGACGCGGTTGTCTGCAGCGCGTGGCTGCCACACGGCAGCAGCACGAGGCGCCGCGGCGGGTCGCCGGGCCCCGACGGGGAAGGTGTGACGGGGTTGAGGCGGCTGCCGCCGCCGCAAGAAGTGGCGCCTCGGCGGCGCGCGCGGCCGCCCGGGGCGGAGGCAAGGCACTATTTATTCTATCTATTGGGGCGGGGTGGGACGCAGCTTGGGGTGGGAGGCGGAGCGATGCTGCCGCTACAGCCGGGACCTGGCACCCCGACGGCACGCTTGACGGCGGGGGTGGTGAGGGGACTGGTGGGGGGGGGGTGGCTGTGTGTAGGGGACTGGCCTGCCGCAACTGCGGGGGGGGACTCCCTGGCGGTACGAGCGGCGGCCGCGTGGGGGGACGAGGCATGATCGGATGGAGGGGGTGGACGGGACGCAGCCCGGGGCAGGGGGCCGTCCGATGCTGTCGCTGCCATTGGGATTGGCATACCGACGGGAACCCGTTGCGGCGGAGTAGGGGGGGAGCGACAGACGGGGCGGGGGGAAGGGGGGAGGGGCGGGGGGGGGGGGGGGGGGGCTGCGGGTGGGTGGTGGTAGACTGGCCTGCCGCTGCTGCAGGGGGTGGCGCCCCGGCGGCCCGAGCGGCGGTGCGGAGGGGGCGGTTGCAGACGGAGACGGCCGGGGGGTGGACGTATAAAGTGGGGAGCGGCCACCGCCCGCGGGGCGGGGGTTGGGGGGGAGGGGCATCATCTCCAGGGGCGATGCGGGGGGGGAGGTTGAGCGGCCGGCACGGCACTGGCCCGGCGGTGCCCGTCGAGCGAGGGTGGCGGCGAGCGGCGTGGCCGCACAGAGGCACGGCGGAGCCGCGGCAGCTGGTACTGCTGCAGACTGGGCGTGGCGGGGTGTGGGTGGCGCTGTGGTACCGCTGTACTCGTCTGTCTGAGGAGGTCCATGGGGGGGTGGCAGAACAGCCATGGGGGCCAGCTGGCCCTCAGCTGAGACGAACGACTGGGTGACGCAGCGGTCGGCCCACAGTGGGAGATGCGCGCGCTGTTGCATCCAGGGACAGCGTCAGCAGCAGTGGGGGCGGATGGTCTGTGTGTGTACGTACGCGTACGAGGAAGGAAACTCACACATGGGCCACCGCCTCCCCCACCGCGTCCCCGTAACCCCCCCGTTCACTCCCAGCCACCACAGCGATGCGGATGGCAGCGCCTCGGAGCGCGGCCACGGCCCGTCGCCGTCGCGGCTGGCACGTGGCGGCAACTGGTGCAACGCCACCACGGCGGGAGGGCCAGCGCGCGCTCGTGCCTGGCGCGTTGCGGGTGGCTCCCCGACGGGCGGAGCGGGGCTGCACACCAGGGACACTGCCGCCGGCGCCGCCGTAGCTATCCACCCCCGAGGCCATTGCGTGAGCCGACGGCCCGCCGTGTCAGTGGGAGGGAGCGCCGCCTACCGCGGGCGGCTGTGCAGGCTGCTGCTCTCTGGAGGCGGGCGGTCTCCCGGGGGAAGACGTGTGCATTGGCAACAACCTTCCCCCCCGCGTCCATCTTGCCCTCCCTGCCCTCGACGGACGGTTTCCCCGTCCCTGCCGTCTCGGATGCCGCATTCATTGTTTGTTGGCCGGGTGGAGGGTGTGCAGGGGAGACGAAAGGGGGGGTCGGGCAGGGTTTGGACGGCGTTGCAGGCGCCGTGCGGACGCAGCAACGTCTGTTCCGCCCTACCCGCCGCGCTCCTCCGCCCCCATGAGCCCGAGCGCAGCGCCAGCAGGCCAATGGCTTGTTCGTCCATCGTGTACCCATCGGACGGGGAAGGGCCAGGCCGGCTGGGCGACCGCCCAGAAGCGTGCCTCGCAGCCGCCATCCATGGGTTACTGCTTTGAGTGGCCGTGAACCGGCACAGTCGGTCTGCTGGTCCACAATGATCGCCCACTTTCGTGCCCTTCTCTCTCGAGCTTCCCGACGGTAGCGGTGGCAATCCTTCTGGCCGGACTGCAGTCGCGCGCTTGTCGCGCGACAGGGAACAGCACCGGACGTGGCGCCACACGTGGTCTTCTGAAGACAAAGGAGGGGTGGCGCCACCGTGGGGAGCCAGACACAACAACATTGTCCTCACGCGCCGTGCCTCGCTCCCAGTCCCGGCCGGGTTGGGGGCTCCCTTTCGAGCCGCCCACCGGCGTGCCTCTCCCCGGCACAACTACAGCGCGTCGGTCGAGCCCAGTCTGCCAAAGGGCGTGCACAAGCCACAGAACTTGGTTCATGGCCGGCTACGCTCCAGCTGTACGGGCCGCACGGAGGCGACGATGTCCACAAAAGGGCCCCTCACCGCTGCGCGCTCCCGCGCCGCCGCCTCCCCAGTCCGCCATGGCCTGCGGGCACCGTACCCGGTGGAACGTCGGGCCTCTGGCGCGCGTCCACCGCGTGGGATCCGTGCCGTGCGTCCACCGGTGGACCAAGGGGCGGGTTGGATGGGGGCGCCGACGGCGAGCCCCCGCCGCTGCGGCCGCCGCCGCCGTCGTCAGCACTACCGCCGCGGCCGCCGCCGCTAGCGGCGGCGGCAGCGTCATGAGCGGTAAAGGGACCATCGGCTGGTGGACGGGCACCACCCCGGGCGCCCCCCCCAGCGCCCGCCCCGAGTGTGCCTCTTCGCTGCACACCCGGAGCGCTTCCAGGGGGGGACGGGCGCGGAGGGGGAGTCGGACCTCCCTGCGCGGCCACGCCCTCTGACGAACCCCGCCACCAGCGCACGCCCCGTCGTGCTCGTCGAGATTCCATCGCCCGGGGAACACCTGGCAACACGGGGCGGGCCACGCGCCCACCGCCGCCATGCACCGTCATGTCCTCCTCCACCTTCAGGGCAACGCTGGGGGGGGGTGCCCCGCGGGTGGCGCGCCGCTGCCACTGTCGGCTGCCGAGGCGGATACCGCGGCGCGCACGCGGCCGTAGCGCGGTCGGCTGCGTCCGTCACAGCCGCGTCCTTGACCTTCACCACCGTCCCAAGGTGCGGTGGTCGATGCCGTCGATGCCTGCGGCCGCCGCCAGCCGCCCCTACTTGACAAACACCTCCGCCAGGGGCGCCCCGATGGGCGTCTTGCACACAGGACACGACGGGGTGGACGGGCACAGGGCGGCCCACCGGTCGATGCAGCTGGTATGAAAGACGTGGCCGCAGCAGAGTGCCGCCCGCGGCGAGGCGGACGCCACCCCGCGGGCGTAGCGGCCGCGGCCACCACAGCCGTATCCGTCGGTGGCCGGCGGGCACCCCGCGTGGGCGGCGACGCCCAACGCCGCCGGCAGTGGCCCGTCGCGGCTCAGCTCCTCGAGGCAAACCGCACAGGAGGGGCCGTCGGCGGGTGCGCCGTCCGCTGCCGCCGCCGCCGTCGCGGCTGCCGCGGCGGGGTCGTTGTCCGCGCCGTAGGGCGGCGGCGGCTGCCGCCGCCACATCGAGGCAAAGATGGCAAACGGGGCGGCGAGGCAGAGGCTGCCGACGAGGAACAGGAGCGGCCCAAAGCTCGTGGAGCCAAAGAAGAGGTCCATTGCCGGGGGAAGAGCGGATGGGGGGGGGGGGGTGGAGGGGGGTTGAGGGAGAGGAGGGGGTGGGGGGGAAGGGGGGAGGACAGGGCCGGCAAGCGGAACGGACGACCAGATGTCGAGGGAGCCAAAAGGATGGGTCGATCGCTGGGAAGTCGGTGGGATGGTGGGGGGGTGGTGGCCGCCCTGTGGGAAGTGCGGGCGCGGCTGGAGACGCGGTACGCGCCGCCGCGTGCAGGAGCGCCGCGGAACATATGCGACCCTATGGACGTTGAGATATGGCAGCGGTGGGGCCAACCCAGAGGGGAACACCGCCCCCTACCCCCCTACGCCCCCCAACTCGGCCCCCCCGCCCGCCCCCATGCCGACGCCCACGCTGCCTGCATGACGAGGTGCCGCACGCGCGATGGCCGGCTGGCCGCGCCACGCAGGGCCCATCCCCCCCCCCCCCCCCCCCACGGTTCCCCGCCTCCCCCCCCCGCACCCCCAGTCTGCTGCCCAAAGGCACGCACGGCCCGCTCTCCGCACGGCCGGCGCGGCCGGTCAGCCGCGGAGAGAGAAGGCCATGACGAGGTGTGCGGGTCAAGATGGGTTCCTCGGCAGCACCCCCCCCCCCGTCCCCCCCCCCATACACCGCTCGCCAGCGCGTGGCGTACAGAGGGGACGGGCGTCCGCGCAAGAGTGGGAAGAGGCGGCAGGGGTTGAGCGTCGCCGCGTGGCGGCGGCGGCGGCCGCCGCCGTCGCCCGTCACGTTGCGGCCGCCAGCACGGGCGCGGGGAGGCCTGCCTTCAGTGGCGCCTCAGATGACGAGGAGACTCAAGTGACGAGGAGAGCCGCCACGGGTGGCCACGCCTCTATGCTCACATGAACCGCCGTGGCCGCGGCCTCTCCCAGAACGCCGTGCCGCCCCTCGGCAGCCCGTTTACACTGATCTGCTATGGCGCGCTTGGCAATGCGCGTGTACGGTACTGGTCAGTGCATGACTGTACAATTCGGTGACGTGTCGACCGAGCAACAGAAGGTGAGTTCATTGCAGCCGCGGTGTTCAGAAAGCAGCACCTCATTGGCTAAACACACTGTCCTGCACCAACCATTGGCCGAGAGATGAATCCATCAAGATGGATTTTTAGTCGTGGACAGTGTCTTCTGTGCTACAATGCAAGCAACAGGGCTAGTGTTCGTGTGGTTGTATACGTGTCATGGCACAATACGACAGTTACGTGAAATTAGAGCATATTTTTGTCGTTGCTGGCGGAATTGTTTGAAAATATCTCTGGTGGACATCAACACAGCCAGCCTCGGATAAGCCCCGCAGCATTCCGCCTGCTCCCACAGTAAGTCTTCACGCACCCCCCCCACATCCAGGTCGTTAACCCCCTCGCCGGTCCCGCCGTCACACCACTCCTTGCTGCGAGTGTACCTGTTCCCCCCCTCCCCCGGCACCATGGAAGCGCTGCGGGCGATTGATTCTTCCGCCGCGCGCCGCGTGTGCGCTGCCGCGGCTGCCGTCACGCTGCGTGAGCGGATAGAGCTGCAGTCGCCGTTTGAGGCTACCCCCCTGCATCTGGCATCCCCTGTTGACATAGCCCATCGTGACGGCTGCCCTGGTCGCCGACGTCACCGCCTCGGTCCGGCAACTCTTTCCCCTTCAGCGGTCGTCGTTGAGGGCGACGGCCCTGGATGTCCCCCGCCGGGCTGTCTGCACCCTTTGTCGGGTCGTCTACGCGGCGGCACGCCGCTGTGTGCCGCGGCCGACGACGCGCTGGTTTGACGTGCTAGCTGCAGACTGGACGAGCGTGTGCGCCGTTGAGGACATCCGTTTTTTGGTGTGCACAGTCTTTGGGAGCGTCTACCTGACTATGGTGGACTCGGTGCTGGCGTGGGTGTGTGACGCTGGCGGTGGCCGTCGCTGCCAGGACCGGCCGGCGGCAGCGGCCACCTGGCCCCCGCCGACCGTGGCAGGCGGCAAGCCGTGGCGGTGGCGGCCGACGCGCCGCGCGCCGCGCGCGGCGTCGGCGGCGACAGTGACGGCCCGGCGCCCTCCCCACCGCCGACGGTCGCCCGCGCGTGGCCACGGCGGGACGGTGGGACGGCTGCCGCCCGCCGCGGCGGCCTACGCACACGTCAGCGGCGGCGACGGCCTGCAAAGACGCCCCCCCCCCCCCCCCCATTTGCACCTGTTCACGGACGCCCGCCGCCGCTGCGCTCCAGCAGCCGCCGCCGTGGCCGTTGCGGGCCGCGCGGCCAGCCGCGGCCGTCTCGGCGGCAGCGGTGGACGTGTGGACACGGCGGGCTGGGCGTCGAACCGACAGCGGCAACTTGCCGCCGTCGGGGTGGGGGTGGCGCCGCCAGCCGGCGAGCGCCACCAACAGTGGCAGCTTGCCGCCGTCGGGGGGGAGGTGGCGCCGCTCCCCCTTCCGCCCTCCTCAGGGCATTGTTCCGCACCCCTCTGAGGCAGAGTCTGAGCTGGGGAACCCCCACCCCGCGTCCACGGCGGCCCGCTTCAGCGCCGCTCGCGCGCCGGCAACCTCCCCATGTGCAGCCGCCGCAGCGGTGACCGCGGCCGACGACGCGGCGCCTGTGGCGCCTCCCCTACCGCCTCCCCTCCCGGGCGCGTCGGTCGGCCACAGCCTCACCCGCCGCAGGTCGTCGACGTGGTCGTCCAGGAGCGCCGCCACCACCTCCCCCGCCACCTTGCCGCCGCCGCCATCGTCGCCACCCGCGTAGCGCCGCGCAATTACGTGCCGGCCGGGGCGGGTGTAGACGACGCCGACCAGCCGGCGGGGGAGGCGGTACAGCTCTGGCGGGGAGGGCGCACGCGGGGAGGCCGATGACGGTGGTGGCGACGTGGGGGACGAGGACGCGCCGACGCCACCCGCCACCGCCACCGCCGCCCCGACGGCGTCGGCATCCGGCACCCCCCCTCCCCCTCCTCCCACCGGTGCGAGCGCGTACAGGCCTGCGCCGGGGGCGGCCACCACCACCATGATGGCTTCCCCGGGGCCGGGACGTGGCGACGCTGCCAGCGCCGCCGCACGGGCACGGCGGGCCACAGGGCCACGGACGACGCGGCCCATGGCGGGAGCCGTGGGGGCGCAGGCCAGGGGGCAGCTGGCGGCAGCGGAGGACGGGCGGGTGAACGAAGACCAAAGACGATGACTCGAGTCGACAAGGCGCACCACGTCGAGACGGCAGGCGGTGGCGGGACTGCGTAGGACAGGCGAGAGAGGGTGGAGATGGTGGTGGCGGAACAGGGAGAGTGGCGAAGGCAAGTAAGTCGACTGTACACACACCAAGGCCATGGAAGAGACCGCCGGAGAGCAGCAGCTCCGCACGAACAGGGACGGGACGTCGGTGAGGAGGGGTCACCCAGACGCGGCGGAGTACACGGGCGGGAATGGGAGGGACTGGCGTGGCGGCGCCATACCCCCCATTCATAGCCGTGGGTTGCCAAAGGGCACCTGCGTCAAAGAGA
The DNA here is from genome assembly GCA_008729055.1 of Pyropia haitanensis. Classification (NCBI taxonomy): domain Eukaryota; phylum Rhodophyta; class Bangiophyceae; order Bangiales; family Bangiaceae; genus Pyropia; species Pyropia haitanensis. Next base: position 1,501,044 of record SDUX01000003.1, on the reverse strand, counting down.
CGGTCTGTCTGAGCCTTTGCTGTGTCAATGCAGCCAAGCAAGGCAAACGGATGCGTTCCTACACCATTGGGCGGCCGAAAAAAAGTCCACGGGAAAACCACGTGGCAGAGAAGCAGCGCACGCCGCGGCGCTGCGCACGCGCGGATACGGTGACGACTGTAAAAAAAAACGGTGCGCCCGCGCACACGGTCGCGCGCGTCGGCGCGTCGGGCGGCGCTGCAGCCGCCACGGGGGCTCTCTCGCGCGCCGCCGCTCGGCCCGCTGCGCAGCGCCTCGCCGGCCGACGCTTGCGACCGCGAGCGCACCGCGGGCGAGCGGCCGGCGTCCCCCCCCCCTCTGGCGCGTCCTCCACGCCGCCGGCAGGGAGCGGAGCCAAAAGAACCCAACCTGTGCCGCCCCCGGCGTCGGTATGTACAGTACAGTACAGGCTGTCGGCCTCTGCCAACGGTCGGGCCTGGCCACCCCCCGCCCCCCCCCACCGTGCGCTCGCCGTGGGTTCACGGTGGGGCAGAGTTGAGGCCCCGCGACCCACCGTCCAACCGCGTGCCGCTGTGGCGTGTGGCGGCGGGGCCCGACCCAGTTGCCGGTCGACGGTTGAAGGGGGGGGGAGTGGGCGGGCGGGGGGAAGAGCGGCCCCATGCAGAGCGCCGCTGTAAGAACCCGTCGGCTACGGCGACTGCCAGCGTGGGCCGCGGCGGCAGGCGCGCCCGCGGCGCTAGCCGCTGTGGGACACCCACCGCCGGCCGGGGCAGCGGCCCAGACGGCGCCGCCCCACCCCTCCCCCCCGCTCCCCGCACGCGCACGGGCGCGGTGGCGGTGGCGACGCTCGGCCGGTGCCGCGCTCCCGGTCCTTATTATTATTTTTTTTTCTCTTGCGCGCGCGGGTTGCGGTGCACGCCAGCACGTACGGTGCCTCGCCCGTCACCTCCATTGGCCCCCCTTCCCAAGACCCCTGTCCTGCTGCGCGTGGGTGTGAACGGGGGAGTTGGGGGTTGGGGTGGGGGAGGGTGGGGGGGGGGCGGGGGGCGGGGCAGAGGAGCGGTCCGCCGTCGGCCGCCGAGGTCGACGCCACCGTGCGGTGCGGGCCACCGTGCGTTGCCCGCGCTGCCGGGCGCGGGCCGGGTGGGCGGTCGAGGGGTCGGGCGCAACGACGGACGCCCGCGCTACCGCCGCTGCCGACGAGGGGGCCCACTCGCGGCCGCGCAGCCGCGGCGGCCGACGGTGTGGGCCTGGCAGGGCGTGGTGTCGGGGGGGTGGCGGCGGGGGGCGTGGGGGGGGGGGAGGGGCGGCTTGGGGGGGGGGGGGGGGCGCGACGGGCGTGGCCACTCCCGCCCGCGGTGCACGCACGGCGCGGTGGGGTCGGGTAGCGGGGGGCGTGGCCGCCGACCGCGCCCGCCACACCGCGGCGGCGGTGGTGGGGACGGCACGCCCACCCGGCTGGCCGGCCGTTGGGGTGGCCGCCGCCATCCCCCGCGCCTCCAGCGCAGCGCCCACCCGGGCAGGGGGGGGGGGGGTGGGGGGGGGTGGGACGAGGTTGCGTTTGGGCGGGGCGGGGGGGTGGGGGGGGTGTTCCCTTGAACGTTTGGGGGCGGGCCCGGACGGCGACCTTGACACGGCCGTGACGCGTGGCCGGCTGGCCGTTGCCGCCGCTGCCGCCGCCGCCAGGGCCTGGGACGCGAGTAGGGCTTGCCCTTTGCTGACGCTGGCACCGACCCCCCCCCCCTCCCCCCCCCCTCCTCGGTTACCTGCTCGCGTTTTCCCCGCCGCCGCCGCTCCCACCATGGGCCTCGTCCCCGGCCGGCGCTCCTCCAAGTCCTCTGTCTCGGCGGACCCCTTGACGCGCACCCCCTCCGTCTCTTCGACCGTCTCCTCCTCCTCCTCCCGCTCCCTGCGCTTTCGGCGGGGCTCGTCGGCGGGCGGGAGCACCGCCGCGGCGGCGGCCGCCGCGGCGGCTGCAGCCGCTGCTGCCGCCACGGCGCCGTCGACCAACGGCGGCAGCGTCGGCGTTGGCGTTGGCCCAGGCGTCGGCGGCGGCGGCGGCGGCGGCGGTGGGGGCGGCGGAGGCGGCGGCGGCGGCGGCGGCGGCGGCGGCGGTGGTGGCGTCGTCGTTGGCGGCGGCGGCGGTGGCTTGGACGATGACGAGGTGCTGCCCCTGCCCGGCGGCGGGAGCGCCCCCGCCGCCGCGCCCATTGACGCGACCGCCCGGCCGCGCGGCGGCTGGCGGGTGCTGGTGACGGGGGACCTGCCGGAGCGGGGGCTCGCGGGCCTCCGTGGCGTACCCGGTGTGGAGGTGGTCACCGCCGGGCGGGCGGCCGGCGGCGGCGGCGTGGGGGGCACCTTTGTCGGCGGAGGGCGCGGCATGACCGCTACGGAGCTGGTGGGCCGCCTCTCTGCGGGCGGTGGCGTCGACGCGCTGCTGTGTGGGGTGGGCGACGCGGTCACCGCGGACGTGGTGCGGGCGGGGGGCCGGCGGCTCAAGATCATCTCGTCCACGGGCGTCAGCACGGCCAACATTGACACGGCCGCCGCGGCGGCGGCGGGGGTGGTCGTCGCGTCCGTCCCCGACGTCCTCACCGACACGGTAGCGGACCTGGTGGTGGGCCTGGTCATCGCCGTGGCGCGGCGGTTCAAGGAGGGCGTCACCGCGGCCGACGCGGGCCGCACCACCCGCCGCTCCCTCCCCGGCGGCGGCGTCGGGATGGACATCCACGGCGCGACGGTGGGGATTGTGGGGTTTGGCGCCGTCGGTGCCGCCGTTGCCCGCCGGCTGTCTGGCTTTGACGTCTCGTTTGTGTACACGGGGCCACGAAAAAAGATGGGCGGCACCGCCGCCGACGTGGGCGCCCGCTACGTCGGCCTCAACCACCTGCTCGCGGTGTCGGACATTGTGCTGCCGCTGTGCCCGGTGACGGACGACACGCGGGGCATGATGGACTGGGAGGCGCTGGAGCGGATGAAGAAGAGCGCGGTGCTCATCAACTGCGCGTCGGCGGCGCTCATGGACGCGGAGGCCGTCTACTACGCGGTCAAGACGGGGGAGATTGCGGGCGCGGGCATCTGCGTGCCCGAGGGCAGCGGCCGCGACGCGTGGGACACGGGCGGCGTCAGCGGCGGCGTCGCCGGCGTCGTTGCCGCCGTGCCGGGCGGGGCGGCGCGCCAAAAGGTGCTGATGCAAAAGCTGCTGGGCCTGCCCGCCGTGACGGTGCTGCCAGACATGGCGGGCGAGACGGTGGGGTGCCTGGAGGATATGGCGGCCATGGCGGCGGGCAACCTGATGGCCGCCCTTCGGGGCAAGCGGCTGCCACACATGGGCGCGGCGGGGGGGGGGGGGACGGACCCATCACCGGGATGATGGGCGCGGGCGGGCGCGCGGGGGGAGGGCTCCTTTTCTTTCGGGGGGTGGGGGGATGACAGGAGCCGGCACCAGCCCCAAACCAAACTGTCTAAATAGGATGGGAGCGACAGCACAGGAGTGGCCGCTGGGGGGTAGCCATAGCCTGGGTGGCTCTTTCATTGGACAAAGACGATGCGCCGGACCTCGTCGACGGATGCTGGGGATGGCTGCTGTGGACCACTCCCAAACGTTGCTGTGTTCTTCGAGGAGAAGTCGCTCCCTTCTCGCGCTGTTCATGTCAAGCAGAGGCCGCTGCCCGACACGGTTGTCACTGTCAACACTGGCCCCATCCAGTACGGACCGTACGACTGACGGCGCAGCAGGCGTAAGCTCGTTTAAGCAAGCACTACTCGCACAGTAGAGGTCGCATACAGGCACGGCACCCTAGATGTGGCGCGCGTGCCCTCCCGCCCCTCCCTTTCGGCCGACGCCCCGCCCCACCCTACACTCGTAGGCTCCGCGCTACATCGACCGCCGCCAGACCCACCTACGCCGCGGACAAGCGGCGGCCTGCACCGTGGTGGTTTCCGCACTGCCTGATGGGCAAACACGCAAGCTCGTACGCAGGCCAAGCCTCTCTTTCCAGTGACCATCGTGTCCGCCTTCGTGGCGCTGCGCTTCTTCTCTGCCACGTGGAGCTTTGACCTGTAATGAACTTGTTCTGGGACTCCGTGCAGGATTTTGTTCAAAGACTAAGTCGACCACAACATGGTGTACCGACTGTACGCAGTACGTGTTCGCACCGCACATTAAAAATTGGCTGCCTCGCAGGGTACTTTGATCCACGCTGTCCAAGGTCACCGTCGGCGTCGCGGGGCCTCGCACGCTGGTGGTGGTCCCTGCAAACCTCGACCTTTGCTCCCGTCCCCCTCACTCCCATTCCCGCTCGTGTGCTCCGCCGCGTCGGGGTGACCCATCCTCACCAACATCTCGTCCCTGTTCGCGCGGAGCTGCTCCTTTCCGGCCCTTTCTGCTGTGGTATTGGTGTGTGCCGCCGACTGTCTTGCCCTCGCCACTATCCCTGTTCCGGCACCGCAACCTCCACCCGCTCTCGCCTGTCCTGCGCAGTCCCGCCACCGCCTGCCGTCTCGACGTGGTGCGCCTTGTCGACTCGAGTCATCGTCTTTGGTCTTCGTTCACCCGCCCTTCCTCCGCTGCCGCCACCTGCCCCCTGGCCTGCGCCCCCACGGCTCCCGCCATGGGCCGCGTCGTCCGTGGCCCTGTGGCCCGCCGTGCCCGTGCGGCGGCGCTGGCAGCGTCGCCGCGTCCCGGCCCCGGGGAAGCCATCATGGTGGTGGTGGCCGCCCCCGGCGCAGGCCTATACGCGCTCGCACCGGTGGGAGGAGGGGGAGGGGGGGTGCCGGATGCCGACGCCGTCGGGGCGGCGGTGGCGGTGGCGGGTGGCGTCGGCGCGTCCTCGTCCCCCACGTCGCCACCACCGTCATCGGCCTCCCCGCGTGCGCCCTCCCCGCCAGAGCTGTACCGCCTCCCCCGCCGGCTGGTCGGCGTCGTCTACACCCGCCCCGGCCGGCACGTAATTGCGCGGCGCTACGCGGGTGGCGACGATGGCGGCGGCGGCAAGGTGGCGGGGGAGGTGGTGGCGGCGCTCCTGGACGACCACGTCGACGACCTGCGGCGGGCGGGGCTGTGGCCGACTGACACGCGAGGGGGGGACGGCGGCGGCGCGGGCGGCGCGGGCGCCGCGTCGCCAGGGGCCGTCACCGCTGCGGCGGCCGCGACCGGGGAGGTTGCCGGTGGGGAGGCGGCGCTGAAGGGGGGCGCCGTAGACGCGGGGTGGGGGCTCCCCACCTCGGACTCTGCGTCCGAGGGGTGTGGCACCATGCCCTGAGAAGGGGGTGGAGGGGGGGGGGGGGCGTGGTCCCCATGGCAAAGGCGTCGCACGGGAGCGACAGCGCGAGCGACTGCCGCGGCGCCCCGCAGCGTCGTGACGATGCCGGCAGCGGCTGGGGCGTCTCGGCCGAGGGAGGGCGGCGTCGCCTGCCGTGGCGCGCGCCTGGCCATGGGAGCGTCGTCTGGCTGGGTGCGCGGCCGCGGCGGCGGCGGCCTCGTGCTGCCAGTCGCCCGCCCGCCCGCCCGCTGCGACGGCAACCGCGCGGCGGGCGTGACGGTGGCGGCGGCGGCAGCAGCAGCGGCGGGGGCGCGCCGGCGGGAGCCCGCAGCGACTGGTCGGTGGCGTGGCGGCGGCTGTGGCGGCGGCACGTGGCGTGGGGGGTGCCGCGTGTGACGGCGGCCGCGCGTTCCGGCGGCCGCGGCGTTCTGGGTCTTGCAGCGGCGGCGGCGCGTGAGGCTGGCAGCTGGCAAGGTGGCGCCGGCCGCGAGTGTCGGCGGCGGCAGCTGTGGGCGCGGCGTCTAGCAGGGGCAGAGCGGCACTGGCTGTGCAGGCGGTATCGGCGGAGCGCGTCTTGGGGGGTGCTCCCCCGCCGTGTGTGTGGCTGTGTATAGAGACCAAGCAAGTGTTTTCAACCCCGCTGGACGGCCTGTGCCGCCGCGAGCATCGCTCGCGCCCATCCCCACCGGCGCAGCTCTCCCAGTCCCCCCCCCCCTTCTGCAGCGGTGCCCCCCCCCCCGCCTTCCGCCCCCCCCCTCGCGCTCCGTTCAATCCCGCGCCCAGTAGCGGAGCGCCAGCAGCACCGCGTGCAGCTGGTGCTGCGTCGTGTCCACCCGCAGCCCGCTCTCGGTCGGGTGGTTTTGGATCCCCCCCCAGCCCGCGAGCGCGCCCGGCGGGCGGCGCCCCCCCCCCCCCCGGGCGGGCGGACCCCCCCCCCCCCGCCACAATCGCCGCGTTGGCCGCGCTGTGGCCCACCTGCCAGGTGGTGAGCTTGCCGAGCACCGCGTCGACCGCGCACCCGAGCCGCCGCGCCCGCGGCGCGGCGCCCGCCGCCGCGCCGTCGGCGCTCGCCGCGTAGGCGTAGGCGTGGACGAGGCCCTCGGCGGCGTAGGCGGTGTTGCGCCGCCGGCGGGGGACGTGGTGGACGTCCACCACCCACGCGGCGAGGTCGACGAGCCACCGCCCATAGACGGCGCGCGCGGCGGGGGGGAGGCCGGGCGGCAGGCCCGCCGTGGGCGCGCCCCCCGCAGGCGGAGCGGGGGGGTCTCCCGGCGGCGGCGGCGCCACCGCCGCCGCCGCCGCGCTCGCGCCGCCGCCCCATGTGGCGAGCTCAAAGTAGACCATGCTGCCCCACTGGTAGTAGCCCTTGGTCTCCGCCGCGTCACCCCGCACCGCCGCCGCGACCGGCGCGACGACGTGCGCCGCGTGGCACGCGTCGGCCGCCGCGGTGAGCGCGGGGACCCCCCCCGCGGCGGCTGGCGGCGCGGCGCCCAGGTACTTTGCGGCCTTGACCAGCGCCAGCAGCGCCTCGCCGTCGTAATAGGGCGACGCGTCCCCCCGCGGCACCCCACTGTCTGGCGCGTAGGAGCTGTGGAAGCCCGGCCCGTCGCGCCGCCGTGCGGAGAGGAGAAAGGCCAGGTACTGCCCGAGCGCCGCGCGGAGGCGGCCGACGGTGGCCAGCTCCGCCACCGCCCCCGACCGGAGGAGCTCCACGTGCGCGAGCGCGACGAGCGCGACCGCCCCGAGCGGCGCGTCCGCGTCGCCGGGGAAGGCCACCCACCGGGTGGACCCGTCCGCCGACGTGGCCGAGTGCGCCGCCCACCAGTCGAGCGCCGCCAGCGTCGCCGCGGCGGCGGTTGCCGCCGGCGGCAGCGCCCTCGTGGCGCCCGCCTCCGCCCCCGCCGCCGCCGCGGCGGCGGCAGCGGCGGCAAGCCCCGCGGCGGCAGCGGCGGCCAGCCCCCGCGAGCCGTCCGCGGTGGAGGCGAGCGCGTGGGTGGCGACGCCGAGCCCCCACGCGGCGCCCGCCTGCCGCACCGCGCTGTCGTCTGCCGACGCGGCGCCGTTGTGCCAGTCGAGCTCGTACACAAACAGGCCGTCCGGCTTGCGGGCGCGGAGGAGGTAGCCAATGGCGAGGGCGGCCGCCTCGCCCAGGGCGCCACGCGACAGCCGCCGCTGGCAGTTGGCCGCGTCGGGCCCGCCGCCGCCGCCGGCCACGCCGTTGCCGCCGCCGCCGCCGGCCACGCCGTTGCCGCCGCCGCCGTCGCCGCCGCCGCCGCCGCCGCCGCCGCGGTACGGGCGGGTGGTGGCGGCCGCGGGGTGGGAGCGCCACCACAGGGCACCACCGGCGGCGACAGTGAGGACAATGGCCGCTGCCGCGGCGGCGGCCACCACCCGCCGCGCGGGGGGGGCAGCCGCCACGACGGGGGGCGGCGGGGGGGGGGGCGGCGGGGCGGCATGGCCGGGCGGCCGGGCGGCCGCCGGTGTGGGGGGACCACCAATGGATGGGAGCAGCGATGCGGGGGGGGGGGGGGGTGAGGAGAGAGCGGTGTTGGGAGAAGGGGAGGGGAGCGTGGGGGGAGGGAGGGGGGGGTAAGGAGTGGAGCGGTGTGAGGGGCAGCGGCTTGCTATGAACACGGTCGAGTGGACCTCTGGCGAACGGGCACGGGCGGGGCGCTTGCCGACCGCCGCGGATCACGTCGGCGTCTGTCAAGCCACAGCGGGCGCGGCGGGCGTGCCGCAGCGCACCGCCGGCTAAACCGGCTCAAGATCCGGCTGCTTTTTGGCTGCCAGCAACGCCGTCCGCTTGCTGAAACCGGGTGTCGCAAAGCCGTGGCATCGCAAAGAATTGCGAAAATCGCAGCCCGTTGCGAAACGAGTGTTGTTTCCACATTCTCGCCCACTCTCACCGCTTTTGCGTTCTTGTTGTGGATATCTCCCGGCCATTCCCTGACATTCATCATTATACTGTAACCAATGAGAGGCCCGGAAGTGAGAGCGGGCGCCCACGCAATGACCTTGGTCGCTCTATATCAGTCACTTTTCTTGCTAGCGGGCGACACACCGAGCGGGAGATTTTTTGACTCACGACGTGTACAACACGTCTTTTACAACGTCGTTGCGGTTCACGCATTCGGCTTGCGATCGTCGGGATGTCGCCGAGCACCATGTTGTATAGCGCGCTGTGAAGAGGCATTTCGGTTGACCGCCCGTCACGGGGTCGTTGTCGCTGGATGGCCCAGCTCGTGACGCTTCTGCACGTATGAGACGAGGAGGGGGCGAAGGACCAGAAGCCCTTCTTTCAAAAGATAAACTGAAAAATGCAGAAAATGCTCCATCAGGAGTCGAGAAAGAGGGCCCGCAAATCCTTGCGAGCTCTGTTTACAACGAAAATCGCAAGGAGAGCTTGAGCCGGTTTAGCCGGCGGTGCGCAGCCGTTTTTTGTTGTTTTTTGTTGTTTATTTTTGTTGTTCCGCCCCAGCCGGGGGACGCCCAGCAGAGCGCCCCCACGGGCGACGCGCTGGCTGCCGCGCTGCCCGTGGACGGTGCCGCACGGTGGGGAGCGCCGCCGGGATGAACGCAGAGAGGCGGGAAAGGGAGGGGCGGAGACGGGAGGGGATGGGGACGCGCACGCGCCGCGCGCGGCGCGGGAGACAGGCTGGCCGCGGCAACGCCGCGTGGACCGGGGCGGCGCGGCCGGTGCACCCCTGCGGCGGCGGCTGCAAAAGGGGAAAAAAAAAACGCAAGCCAAACCCCGACAGCCCCGCAGGCGGTGTCGTCCGCGCCGATGGGGTGCGCCCCACACCCACGCGCGACGCGCCGCGGCCGCCCGCCGCCCTCCCCCCGCCCCCCCCCCCCCCGCCGCCCTCTCCCCCACTCTTCCCATTTAGTAGAGGAACGGCACGAGCTTGTACTTGACCTTTTCGCAGTACGCGGCGTACCCCTTGTACGTGCGCGCGAGCGCCACCTCCTCGAGCGTCACCTTTTTGGCGAGCACCACCCCCAGGAGGGCGGTGAGGGCGAGGCGCTCGAGGCTCCCCGACCCCGCCGCGAGGCCCCCACACGCGAGCAGCAGCCCCGAGTACATTGGGTGCCGCACGTACGCGTAGACGCCGTCCGAGATGAGGGTGCCCCCGTCGACGGGCGTCGCCAGGGGTGTCAAGTTGTCCATCGTCAGGTCCGCCAGTGCTGTGGAGGAGCAGAGAGAGGCGGGGGCCCACGCCATGCCGAACGCGTCAGTGGGGGGGGAGCACGGCCACGTGGGAAAAACAAACAGTGGGGGAGGGCGCGGCCGTCAGTCGTCAGCTCCAGCAGACTGCGGGGAGCGACACCGCTCGTGCGCAGCTGCCGGCCGCGGCAACGACCGCCGCGGCGAGCCGCCGCCCGCGGGACGGGAGCGTCCACGGTGGCAGCCGCCGACGGACACACTCCCACGCCCGGACCGCCCCAGGTGGCGGAGTCGCCGAGCCATTCCCCCAACACCCCAGTGTCCCTGCCCCCCCCCCCAAGGAGGCTCCTCACTCACCCCCTCCCCTCGTCCACAGTCCCCCCCCGCCCCCCCCCCAAAAAAGAAAACAACCAAACCCACAACCGCTACGTACACTTGGCAATGAGCGCCAGGCCCGCCAGCAGCGCGGCGGGCCCGACCGCCAGCCACAGCGCGCCGTCAATGACCCCCCCCCCGGGAACTTGAACACAATGGCCGCGACGAGCGCAAACTGCGCCGCCACGTACACGCCGCCGCCCGCGCCGGCCGCCTTGGCCGCCGCCGCCGACACCCACCCAGAGACGGAGGGGGGGACTTTGGACGCCGCCCCTTCCACCGCCGACGCCACCGCGTCGACCGTGTCCGGGGAGGCCACGCGGGACGCCGCCGCGCGAACCCGGCTGAGGAAAGAGGTGGGCGGCGGCGGAGGGGGGGGAAGGGGAAAGGCAACACGAGGAGCCACCCAGACAGGGCCATGCGGCACGCGCGGGCGCCGGCATCTCAAGGAGACGAGTCAGTACAACCACCCCGCTCGGCAGCACCCACCGCCGGCCGCCACGCTGCCATGGTCACCAAGCCGTCGTGGCCATGCGCGCACCTCCCCTCCTCCCCCCGCCCGCCACCCCAACCCACGAGCATTCGCCCGGGCCCCAACCCCGCCTCACCCACCCCACGCCGCCCCCCTCCGAGAACAAAACCTACTCCACAACGTCGTCGCGTTCGTCACCGCCCCCACCGCCGTTACCGCCGCCGCCGCCGCCGCGGCCACCACGCGGGGCGACCTGCGCCACCACCCGCATCCCCCGTCGCGGCGGCGGCGCCAGCGCCGGCGCCGGCGCGGCGCCGCCGGTGCGCTGGCGGCCGCGGCGGACCGCGGGGCACGCCAGCCGGCGACCAGGCGACGCGGCCGTCGACGCGGCTGCCGATACGGCGGCCGCCGCCGGGCCCGCACCGACAAACGCGACGCGGCAGGCCATACAGACCAGGGTGGGGGCGACAACGGGGGGAAGTGGGGAAGGAAAAGGCGGTAAGAGGGATGGGGGGGGGTGCGGCGGGGGAAGGAGAGTCAAGCAGTGTGCCCGGCCGCGGTCGACGCGGCGAGAAGAGGGGAGCACAGGGAAGGCAAGGACAACGTCCAGCCGCTCGCGAGGCCAGCAGCAGCGGGGCGACCAAGTTGAACACGCGCGGTGGACCGGCGGAGCCCGGCCGAGCAGCCGCGAGGTCGGCTGCCCCAGACGGTGGCAGCTCCCCGAGGGAGAGGCGGGGGGCCCGACAGCGGCTGCGCCACCAGGCACGTGGAGGGCCTGGCTGGATGATCCACTGAGTTTGACAGTTTGAAATCACAGCGCACGGACACGCTTCCACCCACTTGCATGCTTTGGTGAGTCGAATTAATCGGTGGACTTCACTGCGTTGTTTCCCATTGTAGTCGCCTCGGGATCAAGCGAGGGGTACACCACCACCCTTTACAGTCTGCCGCTCAGCCGTTTCATCGACGGAGAGAAAACGACGGCGAGCGTGGCCTTGCGAGTGGCCTTGCGACTGTGCGGCCTTGCGACGACCTGGTTGGCTGAGAGGCCGGCCACCCGACACCGCCGTGGCGGCGGCCCACGCGGCATACCGCCTGGTCGGGGGTGGCCCGCTGGCGCCGTTGAGTCGGGGCACGAGGATGCCAACCACGGCGGGGGGGAAGCACCGATGTCGCCGCGCGGCTCGCCCCCGCTGCCAGGCACGCTGTGCCTGCCGCGGCGGGACCCACCGGCCGCCGCGGCGGCGCGGCGGCGCCGGCTCCTTCCCCCCTCTGCTTCTCCTCTCCTCTCCTCCCCCACCCCCCCCCCCCCCCACGCGCCCCGTTTTGATTTTGCTGGGCTCCTGGTCTCCGTCTGGTATTTTCCCGCCTTTCACTTTCCCACCCCCCCCCCCCCTCCCCCGGTCCTCCGCGTGGGCGGCGCGCGCGCGCGATGCTGTTGCACGGCCGCAGCCGCCGTTTCGCGGCGGCATCGGCTGATGCAGCGACGGCGGCAGCGGCGGCGGCGGGTGGCGGCGGCGGCGGCGGCGGCGGCGGCGGCGGCGGCGACGCGGGGGTGCGACCCCCCGTCGGGGCCACCCCCTCCTCCCCCCAGCCCGCGCCACGCGGGCACCCCGCCCTCCTCGCCGCCGTCGCGCCGCTGCTGCGCCCGTCCGAGGTGTGCGTGTGCGTCATCCGGGCGGTGCAGGTGGAGGGCGGCGGCTCCCTCGTCTCCGCCGCCGTTGCCGCCGCCGCCGCCGCCGGGGGGACGGCGGCGGGAGGCGGCCGGGGGGGGGGCCCCGCCACGGCCGCGACGCCCGCGCCGGCCGCCGCGCCGCCGCCGCCGCCGCGCGCATCGGCGACGCGGGGGTGGGCGTGGGCGGGCGGCGGCGGGCGGGACGGGAGCTCCGCGGCGGTGCGGCTGCCGCGGGGGGCGGTGGGGGGGGTGGCCGTCGCGGCTGCCGCCGCGGCGGCGGCGGCGGAGAAGCCGCGGACGCTCGCGCTGTGCCAGACGGCGCGGCCGCCGGGGCTGCGGCTGCTCAAAGTGGCGGGGCCGGGCCGCCGGGGGGGGGGGGGGGGGCTGCGCCCGTCGATGCTGGAGGCGGTGATGGTAGTGGTGGCGGCGGCGGCGGCGGTGGTGGTGGCGGCGGTGGCGGCAGTGGTGGCGGCGGCCGGGTGGCCATCAAGCGCTCCTGGTGCGTGTCTGAGCTCCGTCGCATCGACGGCCTGGGCGGCGGCGCCGCGACCGCCACCGCGTTTGCACTCGTCTTTGGCGCGCGCACGTGGACGTGGGTAGCGCTGTCCGCCGCGGACCGGGCGACCTTTCTGTGGGCGACGCTGTCCGCCGCGGCGGGGGTGCTCCGCCGCGCGCCGCGGGCGGAGAATGTGCGGCTGCTGGACCTGCAGACCGCCGCCGATGCGGCGGCGGCCGCGTCGGCGGCAGCCGCCACGGCCGCCGCGGGAGGCGGCGCGGGGGGGGGGGAGAGGGGGGGGGGGGGGGGGGGGGGCGCCCGGCCGGGACGGCCGCCGCCGGCGGCGGCGGCAGCCCGGGCGCGGCGGGCGTCACGGACGCGGCCGCCGCGGGCGGCGGCACGAGCAGCCGCTTGCGGACGCCGAGCGGCCGCGGCCTCGGCAGCCGCGGCGGCGGCGTGAGCGTCGGCGGCAGCGGCAGCGCCTCCCGCCCCGGCCGCGGCAGCAGCAGCCCGTCGCGCGGCGGCCGCGGCGGCCGCGCGCTCGCCGCCGCGTTTGGCGCCGCCGCCGCGGCGGTGTCGTCGGCCGAGGCGGGGGCGGCCGCCGGTGCGGGGGGGGGGGGCGCCGCTGGCGGGGGGGGGGGGGAGGGCGCCGCCGCCGCCGCCGCTGCCACCCCACCCGCCGCCACCGGGGGGTTGATGCGCGGCTCGCGCCTCCGCCGGCGGACGACCACGCTGGGAGGCGGGCGCGTCGCCGCGGCGGCCGCTGCGGCCATGCGCCGGTCATTGACTGGGGAGGGCGGCGGCGCGGGCGGCGGCGCGGCTGCCGCTGACGCCGGCCGCCGCACCACGTCGGCGCTCAAGCCACGGGTGGGGGTGGGGGGGGGGGAGGGCGACAGCCCCGCTTCCCCAGCGCCGCCGGCCGCGGCGGAGGGCGCGCCGCCCCCACGCGACGTGGCCGCCGTGACGTCCCCGGCCGCCGACGCGGACGGCCCGGTGCTAGACGCTGCGGAGCCCCCCCACGCGGACGCGTGGCGCCGCTGGCCGCACCGCGCCGCAAAGGGCCGCTCTGGGGGCGTGGCGGATGTGGCGGCGGTGCTGGACTGCCGCCACGGCGGCGGCGGCGACGGCGTGGACGCGTTTGGCGGGGGTGGGGGCGGCGGCGGCGGCGGCGGCAGCGGCGCAGGGGGGGTGGTGGCCCTGGCGCGCGCGCGCCGGCTGCCAGAGGGCACCCGCGGTGGCGCGGAGCCACCGCCGGGCTGGGCCGTGCATCGTGGCCGGCGGGTGGGGTTGGCCGAGCCGCCGTCGGGGTCTGGGCGGGGCGCGTCGGGCGGGCTCCCGCTGGGCCGCGCGGGTCGCCGGGGCGGCGGCTCTGCTGCGGGCGGCTGGCCGTCGATGGCGGGGCGGGCGGGGGGGGAGGCGGAGGGGGAGGCGCCGCTCTCCCACCGTCTTCATCACCGCTGGGGCGCCAGCGAGGGCGCCGCCGCCGATGCGGTGATGGGTGACGCCGACGGTGTCTGCCCGGCCGCCGCAGAGGGGCAGTCTTCCCCGCGTCGGGATGACAAAGAGGCGGACCTCTGTCTGCCGCCGGAAGACTTGGCGGCCCTTGGTGAGGCCTTGGGGGGGGGGATGGCGGGTGATGAGCCGCTCGTCCCTCACCTGAAAGCCGCTATTTCTACCGCCGACGCGATGGCCGCCGCCGCAGCGCTAACGGCCGACATAGAAGGCAGATGGAAAGCACAGGCGGAGCGTCGCGGAGGCCGTGTGGCCACCCACACTCCTGCCACCCCCCCCCCCGAGACGGCACTGGGCCACGTGGCAGCCGCGTTGGTAAAGCGGCCTGGTGACGTCACGGAGTGGGGGCTCGTTCCTCCTTTGGCTGGGGCGACGGAAGCGGTAGCGGCGGTGGACGCGTCGCTCAAGGCGTTGGCGTTGCAGCGGTCAAACGTGGCGGCGCTCGCCGTCGCCCTTGACGCGCTGCTCGCGGGGTGCACCCTCTCGGATGCGGAGGCCGCGGCGGTGGACGGCGCGCTGGCCGCGGCCGAGAGCGCGTCGACATCGACACCATCGCCGCTGCGGAATCGGCATTCCCCCACCGCGAGGGCAGCAGGCGACAGCCAGTCTGCGCCGTCGATGCGGCTGACCGGGGCGACCTCGTTTCGGCGGGACGGCCTCGCCGCCGCTCCCGATGCGGGCGACGTCGTCGACGACGACGACGACGGCCTGCAGACGGTGCTGCTGCCGGCTGCGCGGGTGCTGGCAGCCAAGATCGCGTCCGAGCCGACGCCGCCGGGGGTGACCCGTATGCACGCTGTCGCCGTTGGCCGTGCCGCGCTCGACCGGCGGCGCCGGCGTATGGTTGCCGTGCTCTTGCCCGCGCTGCGACGGCGGGCAGACGGGGTGGCAGCCGCTTCCGCCACGGCAGCAGCGGAGGCGACTTTAACGGCAACAGACCGGAGCCGGTTGCGAGATGGATGCATGCAGACAGACGGCCGGATTGGGGTGGGTGTTCCCCCCAGGGAGCGGTCGCCCTCGGCGTTGGCCACGTTTGGCGCCGCCCACGGCTGTCTTGCAGCCCTCTGCCCGCGATCCGCCGCCTTTCTCCGCCGTGCCTATACGGGGGCGGCGGCCAAAGCACTGCCCGCCGCTCTGGATTCGGCGGCAGCGGCGTCTGGTGTGGACGGCGACGGCGGTTGTTCTCCTGGCCAGCCATCTGTGGTTGCGGAAGTCGGGGGTGGAGACGGCAGCAGCCCCGTGGCGGCAGCCTCGGCTGTGGCCGCCATCGTCAATCGCCACATTGCCGCCGCGGTACGAGTAGCGGCCACCGAGGCAGCCGTAGCGGCCACCGTGTTTGGGACACCACCTCCCGTTCATGGCGGCGACGCCAAATGCAACAACAGCAACGACAGGGGTGGAGTGGATGGGAAGTTGGGTGTACTGCCCCCGCCCGTTCTGACGGTCGTCGACGGGGTGCTCCGGGAGTTGAGCTCCCTGCTGGCCGCTGCCGTCAACCGGGCGGCCGCCGCCACGGGTGGAGGCGGCGCGTACTGGGCGGCCACAATGGCGTTGACCCGTTTTTCCTCGACAGACCACGAAGCGGCAGTCGCAGCCGCTGCAGCCGCGCCCGGCGGGGGTGTGGCTGTCGCCGCCGCCCGGCACGGGGCGGCCGCTGCCCGGACGGCGGCGGCTGCCGCCGCCGCCCGCTGCCGCGCGCACGTGGACGAGCAGCTGGCTGCGCTGGCTGCCGCCGCCGCCGCTGCTGCCGCGGCCGCGACCGTGGTGGGCGACAGCGCCGGAGCGCTCCGGCACGGCGGCGGCGTAGCCGCTGCCGTGGCGGCGCTGACGGACTGGGCGGTAGAGGTGGCTGCGGCTGGGAGCATCCCCTCTGCGTCTGCTACGGGCGATAGCACCCTGCCGGCTGCCGTCGACCCAGCGGGCCCCGCTACTGCAGAGGTGGTGACCACGGCGCTGGCTGCGGCGGCCGCCGCGGCGGCCGCCGCCGGGGGCGCCCCCGCCGTTCACGCGGCGGCGGCCGTGGCTGGGGTGCCCGCCGCGCTGGCCGCGGCGGTCGCGGAGCTCCGCGCTGCCGGCGGCGGCCACGCCGCCGCCGGGTCGCCACCGCCCGCGGCGGCCGTGATTTTCGCTGCGGTCACGGCGGCGGTGGCGTCGACGGTGGCGCGCCTGCCGGCGGCGGCCGCGGCGGCGACGGGCCCACCCACAGCCGCGGCGCTCGACCGGCTGGTCGCGGTGGTGGGCGCCGCCGCCGACTCGGCGGCGGCGCCCGTCAAGGAGCGGTCCCGCCGGCGGCGGCCCCTGCCGCTGGGCGTCGCGGCGGCGGCAGAGGCGGCCTCCCTCACCGCCGCCGCCGGCCGCGGGCCGGGCGCGGCCGTGTACGCGGCCGCCGCGGCCGCCGCTGCTGCGGCGGGCGCGCGGGAGGGGGGGAGGGACCGCCTCCGTGCGGCCGCTGCACTACGAACGGCGCTGTTGCACGGTGGGGGGGGTGGCTAGCCTGTGGAAGAGGTGTGGCGGGGAGACCTGTATGGAACCTCGGGGGCCGTGGATACGCGGGCTCGTGTCCCCCGAGACTCCTGCACCGCAGGCGAACGTTGAGGCGTAGGGGTTGCGAGAAAAAAAGCAAACGGCAGACCAGGAACGCCCACTTCTGGGCGCGAGACTGACCCTTGGCCGCGCTCATCTTGGCGATGGTTTCCGTTAGACTGACAGCTTGGCATGGGAGCATTGAACACGAGCGGTTGGGTCACGAAACTCGAGCTGTGGGCATTGAGCCTGCCGCTCTCGGTAGTGTCAGCAGTTGGCACACCTCCCCAGGCAGACGCTTTGTCAGTGTCTGGGTGGCAAAATCCCGCACTCGGCGGTGTTGATCCAGCTTTGGCATTAATTGCAAGTACCTGCGTGAACACTCAGCAATCATGGCGGATTTCGACTCCGGACAACAGAGTGGCACACAGTCGCGCTCCACACGGCCGCGGCTGCCGATGGGTTGCTGGTGGACGACGGCGGTGGTGACTTGGACGCCCGGCGGCCCCCGTGTGCCCACCGTCGTCGCCCCTCGTCATTGTCGCGGGCCCGGCCTGGTGTGTGCGGGGCGTGCCTTTGCAAGGCATTGCCTTTGGTTGCCGCTCCTTTTGCGTCCATCTCTGCGTGTAGGGTTTGCCTGGCAGCCCGTCGCCCCCCCCCCCGCTGGGGATGGACCGGCAGCCGCTGCTTGGCGGGCCTGCCGGCGGCGGCGCCTCTGGCAGTGGCCCGGCATGGACGGGGAAGAGCATCACCGCGCTCTCCTTACACCGGCGGGCGGCCGTCTGGACGCGCCTGGACACCACCCCTTTTGTGCTCCTGTACGTGGTGGTGGGGGCGGTGGTGCTGCGGTGGCGCCTCTCTCAGTTCACCGCCACCTTTGTCGCCGTCGTCGCGGTCGTCCTCCACATCCTGGCACTGCTGGCGCAGCACTGGTCCGTCGCTGCCCACGCGCTCATTGCGTGGCGTCGGGTGGCGCTGCCGCGGTCCGCCGGGGCGCCGGGAGTGGCGCTGGCGGGCCTCCACGCGCTCGTGCGGCCGCGGCCACACCGGGGCAAGGCCGAGCTGGTGCCGCTCGAGGTGGCAAGAGGGGGGCGTGGCGAGCCGGTCGTTCGGTTCCACTTTCAGAAGCGCGCATATGAGTATGACGCGTCGTCGGGGGTGTGGGTCAAGGCCCCCTACCCCGTCCGCCTGCCGGTGGACGAGTACCGGCGGGTCGGTGCCAAGGGCCTGACCGCCGCGGCGGTAGAGACGGCGCTTGGCCGATATGGGGACAACCGCCTCGACATGCCCGCGCCGACCTTTTTGGAGCTATACAAGCAGCACCTGCTTGCGCCCTTTTTTGTCTTCCAGGTCGCTTGTGTCGGCCTTTGGATGCTGGATGAGTACTGGTACTACGCGCTCATGACCCTGAGTATGATGCTGATGTTTGAGGGTACGGTGGTGTTTGGCCGTCTTCGCTCCCTCCGCGAGCTGCGGGGCATGCGCAACCCGCCGCGGGACCTCCTCGTCCTGCGCAACAGCCGGTGGACGTCTACCTCGTCGGCCAATCTTGCACCCGGGGACGTGGTGTCTTTGTGCCGTGGCTCCAGCGAGGACGAGCTGGTCCCCTGTGACGTGCTGTTGCTGGGCGGCGCGGCAGTCGTCAATGAGGCGATGCTGACGGGCGAGTCGGTTCCGCTGATTAAGGAAGCGGTGGCGCCGCAGTCTGCGGCCGCCGCGGCAGCACCACTGGCGATCAAGGCGGATGATAAGGCACACGTTCTATTTGGGGGCACTCGCATCCTGACGCACACCCCTGCTGCGGAGTCGTCCACCGGCGGCGCCGCCGCTGCGAGCTCGCTACGGCCACCCGACCGTGGCACTGTGTGCTATGTGCTGCGGACGGGCTTTGGTTCCGCTCAGGGCCGGCTGATGCGGACAATCCTCTTCTCTACTGACCAGGTGTCAGCCAACTCTCGGGAGGCGGCTTTCTTCCTCTTGTTTCTTCTCGCGTTTGCGATTGCCGCTTCCGGATACGTGCTGCGAGTGGGGCTAGCCGACGCGGACCGCCCGCGCTTTGAGCTCCTCCTCCATTGCGTCATGATTGTGACCAACGTGGTGCCGCCAGAGCTGCCCATGCAACTGGCGCTGGCCGTGAACACGTCTCTGATCGCGCTGGCACGGGCGGCGATCTTCTGCACCGAGCCTTTTCGGATCCCGTACGCGGGCAAGATTGACATTTGTTGCTTTGACAAGACCGGCACACTCACCACTGACGCCATCCAGTCTGTGGGTATTGCGCTGCCACGCGATAAGCGGACGGAGGCGGCGGCGGCAGCAGCAGCTGGGGAGGCGGCGGCCGTGGCGGAAGCGGGAGCATCTGACGGCCTGGACGACCCGGACTTGCTACTGGCCGTGGACGCCGGTGACGGTACGGCGGCGGTGACGCCTTCTACCGTAGCGGCTGCGACCGCCGCCACCGCCGCCTCGACTGGCGATGCCTCTGGCACCTATCCGCTGGTGCCGTTTGACAAGGCCTCGCGAGAGGCGGTGCTGGTGCTCGCTGGCTGCCACTCGCTCGTCCACGTGGACGACGATGTGGTCGGGGACCCCCTGGAGCTTGAAGCCCTCTCCGCAGTGCAGTGGCGCTACGCTCGCGGCGGCACGGCCGTACCCATCCGTGGCGGCGCCTCTACGTCGCACGGCTCTCTCCGCATTGTTGCGCGGCATAGGTTTAGCTCGGCTTTGCAACGGATGAGCGTCGTCGCGCAAGTGGAGAAAGCGCCCGGCGTCCCTGACGCGCCTCACGTACTGGTCAAGGGCTCCCCTGAGGCCATCCGTCGGCTGCTTGCTGGCGGCTCTCCCCCCTCAGGCTATGACGAGACCGCTTCGTCGCTGGCGCGCCGTGGACTGCGCGTCCTTGCGCTGGCGGTGCGGCGGCTCAAGCCCGGTATGTCTGTGGGCGCGATGCAACACATGAAGCGCGTTGACGTGGAGGCGTCGCTCACATTTGTGGGCTTTGTGTGCTTTGAGTGTCCGCTGCGGCCGGACTCGCGCAAGGCCGTCCGGGCGCTGAAGAAGTCGTCGCACGCGTGCACCATGATCACGGGCGACGCGACGCTTACTGCCGCGCACGTGGCGCGGCAGGTGGCCATCTCGACGCGCCGGATGCTGATCTTGGAACTGACGCCGGCCGGGGTTGCGGCGGCTGCCGCGGCCGCGGCGACGGCCGCGACAGCTGCAGCCTCAGGGACGGCTGGGACCGTCGCCGCTGATGGAGTGGGCGCGGACGTATGTGTACCCGCCTTGGCGGGTGGCGACCTGACTAATGACGCAGGCGAGGAGCTGGTGGCGTGGATGTCGGCCGCCACTGGGCTGAGGAGAAAGGCCTACGCGACCGACGCGGTGGCGGACCTGGCCGCGACGTACGACCTCACCATGTCGGGCCCGGCACTATCGGCTGTGGCCGCCGCCGGCGATGGTGTATGGGGTGTTCTCCGTCACGTGAAGGTGTTTGCGCGGATGACACCTGCGCTCAAGGAGCGGGTGCTGTCCTCGCTCAACGCCGCCGGCCTGGTCACCCTCATGTGTGGCGATGGCACAAATGACGTGGGGGCGCTCAAACAGGCGCACGTGGGCGTAGCGCTGCTGTCCACGACCGTCTCGCGGCCACGTGCGGCCACTGGTAGTTCATCCAGCGGGGGCGCCGCGGCCAACGGCGCCGCTGGGAGTGCCAACGCGAGCCCTCCCACCCCTGCCGAGGCGTTCCGGCAGCGACAGGCAGTGATGGTGCGGCAACGGCAGATGGCCCAGCTGGCGGTGGCCCAGCGTGCGCAGACAGCGCAGGTGGCTCAACGGCAAGCCGCTGCTGCCCGTGTCCGTCGGGGGTCGGCGGACCAGGCAGATGGTTCGGCCAACGGGGGCGGCAAGGAGGTGGCCAACCGGAACGGCGCTGGGGGCGCTGCCGGCGCGAACGCGGCTCCAAAGACCGAGCTAGAGCAGCGCATTGCGGAGCTCCAGGCAGCGCTGGCAGAGGGCGAGGCTGACGGTCCGCCGCTGGTCAAATTGGGCGACGCGTCCATCGCGTCGCCTTTCACGTCCAAGCGGATGTCCATCGACTCGGTGGCGTCGATTGTGCGGCAGGGCCGGTGTACGCTCGCGACCACCCTCCAAATGTACCAAATCCTGGCGCTCAACTCGCTGGTGTCGGCCTACTCCCTCTCCGTACTGCACCTGGACGGGGTCAAGCTCGGGGACCGGCAGCTGACCATCACGGGCATTCTGGCCGCGGCGGCCTTTTTCATGGTTTCCCGCTCCAAGCCGCTGCGGCGGCTGTCACGGGAGCGCCCCGCTGAGTCGGTGTTTGCACCCGCCCTCTTCCTCTCCCTCCTTGGCCAGTTTGCCATGCACGTGGGCGCGCTGTACACAACGTCGGCGGCGGCCAAGCGGTACCTGCCGACCGACTTCCGACCGGACGTCAAGGGCTCCTTCTCCCCCAACATCCTCAACACGGTGGTCTTCCTGTTGTCCACCTCCCAGCAGACCGCCACGTTTGTGGTCAACTATAAGGGGCGGCCGTTCATGGAGGGCCTGTTTGACAACGTCTACCTGCTGCGCACGCTCGGCGCGTGCGCGGCCATCGTGGCGTTTACGGTGGCCGAGGTGTCACCGCAGGTGAACCGCCTGATGCAGCTCGTGGCGTTTCCCAACTCGCAGCTCCGCTGGTTTGTTATCCGCGTGCTTGTTGCCGACTCGTTTGGCAGCCTCGCGTGGGACCGGCTGGTGTCGCGCATCTTCACCCGCGTGCCGCCCGTCGTGGAGTGAGGGCCCCGCGGCTGTCGCCGGCCGCGCTGCCAATGCGGTCTGCGTCGACAGCGGCGGTCACTCCTTCCTTCCCCGGCTGCCCGCTCCATGCACCCTCTCCCCAACCCGTGGTGTCATTCTTTGTTGTCATCTCTTGACGAGTTTGCCGTTGCTGTCTGTCCGAGTGGATGCAGCGAGCCGCGGGGCGTTTGTGGTGACCGGGTGGCGCTGCCGGGGTGCGAGGCGTGCGCGTATGGGCCTTGCGTGTACCAAAACAGAAAACGAGTCTATCCGTTGGTGACGAACCGCCACCGCACCCATGGACAGCCCCCTCTTCCCCGCCGAGGGGGGGAGAGGGGGGGTCCATTGGTGTGCACATCCGCCCCCCTCCGCACTGGCAGACCCCATTCCTCCATGCGGTGGCGTCGCCACCCGCAGCCGCGGGCGCGCGCAACCGCCGCGCGCCACGACCCCACTGCAGGGGCGGCGGGGAGGGGCGGCCGGCGGGGGCGGGGCGAGGCGGCAGCGGCTCGCCCCGCCCCCGCCCGTGCGCCACCGAGGCGTGCGCGGTGGTGGGGGGCCGTCAGCGCCTGCCGGCGGCGGTGTGGCACGCCCCGTCTCGAGGTCCCCACCCCACGGGCAAGTGGGGCGCGGAGGCGGAGGCGGGGTGGGGTCCAAACTGTAACGCCGCTTGGCATGGGATCCCACCACGTTGGGTTGCTGGCCCGCACCCGCCCCCCCCCCCCCCCCCCCCCCACCCGCACCGTGTGGCGCGCAGACTCCCCCCTGTGACTCAGGCGGCTGCCGCCGCTGAGGTGGGTGGCGGCCGCGACGCCGTTTTCAACGGCGGCGCCCGTGCGTTTCTTGTCGGGTCCTCCTCGCCAGTGCGGGGCGGGCGCACACGCACGACCACCGCGACGTGTGCCCGCTTCCCCCTCACCACGTTGCCGCGCCGCCGCCGCGCCGCCGCCCGCTCGTCTCGCCCCACGCCCGTGAGCACCCCGTGCGCGCGGCGCGGCCGCCGCACGCACCCGCCCCGGCCGCCCGCCCGGCCGCTCACCCGCCCGCCCGCCGCCCCGCGCGCGCGCCCCCGACCACCCGCCCGCCCCCCTGCCCGCCAGCCCGCCCGCCCGCCCGCCCGCCGCGTGGTTGGTCCTGGCTGCCGCCGCCCCCCCCCCCCCTCTCGCGGGTGCGCGCGCGCCTCGCCGGCGGCGGACCGCGGTGCGCGGCCGCGGTCCCGTGCACGGCGGGCGGCCGCTTTTGCTCCCCCCCCCCCCCCCCCCCCCCCCCCCTCCCCCCGCCCCCTCCCCGCTTCTCCCGTTGCGAGCACCGGGCCATCGCGTCGCGTCGCGGCTGCTGCGTCGGCGGCGACGGCAGCTGCGGGGGGGGGAGCGGGGAGGTAACTAGAGCGGGCGGACCGCGCCTGCGACGCGCGCTCACGGCGGCGGCGGCGGCGGCGGGGGTGGTGGCGGCGGCGGCGCTTTCCCCCCCACCCCCACCCCGTCCCCCTCCCCTTGTGACGTAGCTGGTCGTGGCGTCCCGCGGGGCGGCGGACGGGGGGTGGGGGGGCGGGACGCCAGCGGCGGCGACGGCGGCGGCCCCGCCCCGTCACCCCCCTCACCGGCGACACCACCCCCCGCGGCACGTGTCTCTGGCCCGCGGGCGTCCGCTTCGCAGGGCTGTGGGCGTGGCGTGCGCCGCCCTCCCCTCCCCTCTCCCCGCTCCCCTCCACCATCACCACCCCGCGCGGCGCACCGGCCGTTTCTCCCCGCTCCCGTTTCTTTTTTTTGCTGTTGTGCACGCGACGGGGAACGCCGGGGGGAGCTTTGGGGTGGCTGGTGAGGGGGGGAGGGGGGGGGGGGGGTGAGGCGCGGTGGGGGGGGGGGGGGACGGTGGGGGATTGGGTGGAGCCGTGTGCTGTCAGCGTCGGTGGCTGCCTCCGTCGGCGCGTGGTCGCGCGTGTCGCGCGCGGGGGCGGAGCGGTGCGCGGAGGTGCGGGGCGGGGCGGGACTGGGCGGGGGGGGGGGAGGCGGTGGTGGTGGTGGGACGGAGCGTGGGGTTGGGCGTGTCGGTGGGGACGCCCGCGCTCCGGCGGGTGGTTTTCCCCGGCTTGGGGGTAGAGGGGTCAGGTGGGGGCCGGCGGGGGCGTTGGCGCGTCGGCGACCGCCGCCGGGAGTGGGTGACGACGACCGTGCGCCGTCGCTTGTCGCTGCTGATCGAGGGGTGTGTGCGTGTGTGTCACTGGTGCCGTTGGGGCCGGCCACGCCCTTCCTTCGCTCCCCCTCCCCTCCCGCCACCTGCCTACCCGCCCGCCCTCCCCGGTGGGCACCGCCGCCGCCGCCATCGCGGCCGCCGCGGCCGCCCACGATGCTGTCTGCGTGCTTTGGCATTGGCCGCAAGTCGAGTGATGGCAGTGGGGGGGGCGGCAGCTACGGGGGGGGTGCCGGTGGGGGGGGTGGCGGCGGTGGCGGCGGTGGCGGCGGTGGGGGCGGCGGCGGCGGCGGTGGGGGCGGCAGCGGCAGCGGCGGCGGCGGCGGTGGCCGCAAGGCGACCCACTTTAGCGCGGGGCCGTCGGCGCACAATGAGGTGCGTGGGGCGGGGTGAGGGGGGGAGGGGGGGGTGCAGTCTGGGGGTGGGGGGGGGGGGGGGGTTGGGGGGGGGCAGCAGCAACTGGCCAGCGGCGATTGGCGGTCGGTGGCGGTTGGTGGGTGTGGCGTGCTGCCGCCGTCGGTGGCGCTGACGGCCCGATGCTGCCCATGGGGACCTGTCCACGGCGGTAGGGGGTGGTGCCCCCCGCTGGGTCATCCTGTTTCTTACGTGTCCCGATGCGCTCCGCCTGCACCCTGTCCGGTCCTGGGGTGCTGCGTTGGACCTCCTGCTGACATGCCCCGTCCCTGCGTATGCTTGTTCCCTCTGTTGGCTTGTGGGGTGCTCGTCCCGGCGGTCCGGGTTGTCTCGCGCCCCCTCTCGCTCATTGCCCCTCCCGTGTTGTGCCCCCCCGCTCTGGGCCGCTATGCGCGACGGCGTAGTCGCACGTAACGGAGCTCCGCCGCCGCCTGTCCATCATTGCGGACCGCACGGACTTCCTGCCGCCGACGTCGACTAAGCGGAAGAAGCGGCGCGTCGTGCACGTGAAGCGGCAGCCCGTGTCGGCGCCCATCCGGCTGGACGTTGGCTACAAGTCCCGCACGGGCTGGGAGCCCGTCCGGTCTGGCAAAGAGAACCAGGACGCGTTTGCGGTGCTCATCCCCTTCCACACCTCCTCGTCCGACCTGTCCACTCTGGGCCGGGGCTCCCCAAGGAGAGACGGCCTGCCCAGTTCCCCGTCGGTGCCCGACGTGGAAGCGGGGACCACCGCTTTTGTCGGCGTTTTTGATGGCCACGGCCAGTATGGCCAGGCGGTGTCGTTTTTTGTGGCGCACGCCCTCACCGACGCGCTGCGCGCGTCGCTCGTGTCGGGCGGCGTGCGCGTGCCAGACGCCATCCGCAAGGCGTGCGCGGCAACGGCGCGGCGGCTGGCGACCGACTCGGACATTGACATCCGGCTGTCTGGCTCGACCGCGTCCTTCATCCTCCTCCACGGTGTGCACCTGTACTGCGGCAATGTAGGCGACTCGCGGTGTGTTCTCGGCCGCCGCACACCGCCCGCCATTGGGGCGAGTGGCCACTCGGCGCTGCTGGATTACCCCTCCCTCGCGGGTGTCGGGGGCCACTCCGCCACCCTCCCATGGCCCAATGTCTCCTCGTCTGGGGGAGAGCCGTCCCGGTCCGCCACCCCCGGCGCCGCGTATACGGCCATCGACTTGTCGACGGACCATAAGCCGTCGGTCGAGTCGGAGCGCAAGCGGATTGTGCAAAACGGGGGCCGCGTCGAGACGTGGGCCGGCAACGGCGTCGGGCCATACCGGGTGTGGCTGGCGCACTCGCGGGTGCCGGGGCTGGCGCTGTCGCGGGCGTTTGGCGACGACGTTGTCCGCTCCATTGGCGTCA
Source organism: Pyropia haitanensis (assembly GCA_008729055.1). NCBI lineage: Eukaryota > Rhodophyta > Bangiophyceae > Bangiales > Bangiaceae > Pyropia > Pyropia haitanensis. The sequence goes on along the minus strand of SDUX01000003.1, from coordinate 1,475,811 downwards.
ACAGTGAGGTGGAGCTGAGCGCCGTGCGGTTAGGCGTCGACGATGCGTTTGTGGTGGTGGCCAGCGACGGGCTGTGGGAGTTTATGAGCAGCCAGGAGGTCGTGGACCTGGTGGGCGAGATGCGGGACCAGGGGTTAGGCGGCCAGGAGGTGGCCGAGGCGCTGGTGCGGAAAGCAGCTGGGCTGTGGGCGGACAGGGAGGACGTGGTAGACGACATCACCGTGGGGGTGGTGGTTCTGCAACACGGCGGAGGGGGCGGGGGGAGCAGTGGCTCCGCCCGGGGACGACAAGGCGAGCCAGTGGTGCAGCTAGGATGACTCTTTGCACCTCGTGACCACCCGTTCTTTCATTGTGCTGTTTACTCTTGATGGACTGTCTTTTCTGCATGGCGTTTTTCTCTCTGCTGTTCCCTCGCTATTTCTATGCTGTGGTGCGTTTTTCGTGTGCTTGCGGACGACACACAGCCAGAAGGGCAGCGCCAAAACAGCACGCGCTTCTGGCTCTGCCACCAGGTGTCAGGACGGACACGCTTTCTAGGCCAGTGGGTGGCCTCTCACCAATTCGCATCGGGCGTGTTGGTCATGACGGCTGCACCTCTTCACCGAGACGGAGAGCAACACTGCAACGGACGCGTCCGTGCAAGAAAGAGGGCCGTCCGCTACATCGACTGGCAATCGCTCTGTGTGTCAATACAAGTGGACGGCCTACGGATGAGCTTGCCTTGGCAGGTCCCCCAACTGACGCCTGGCTTGCCATCAAGGTGACTCTTCTCTGGGCAGGCCAGATACACTGAAAAGGACGTCCACCCCCTGGCGCACATGACGCCGAACAGCAGATGGACGGCTAAGACACGTTGCATGACGGTGACCAGCACTAGATCAAGAAAAAAAAAAGAGACAGGACAGCCATGTCTATGTCCTGCGCATTTCCTCTGGCAATGAATCCCCCGCCAGACAACGCCCATCCACACCGCTCGTGCCCCAGCCGCCATACTCTCCTTCTGCCTCGCTCGACTGCATTTCTGGACCATCCGCGCAACAGCACGGCATCGCGAGCGGCGTTGACCGCATATGGCACGTTCGTGGCGCCATCGGGTAGGCCGCGAAAAGACAGGGCCCAGAGCGCAACAGCACCGCCGCAGGAAGGCACAGACAGCTTAAAAGTTCAGCTTGGTGCGGCGCCAGTGGCGGCGCTTGGCGTTGTAGCGAATCTTGCTGTCTGTCTTCAGCCGGAACCAGTAGGGCACGGGCCGGTTCTGCTTCGCCTTGCGGGCGAGCTTCACCTTGATCTTCAAGGCCTTGTGGGACGGCTGTGACCAGTTGTTCGGGACGGACGTGCGACACGAGCACCATGCATGACACAAACAATAGGAGCCATTGAGGGGCAGGGGAGCAGATAGCAAACGTCAGACACATGTCTAGACGGGTGACAAACACGTAGCATCAACACATCGAAGCACAACAGGGTCGAAGTGGCAGATCACACCAGCAGCTTGTTCACGACCGTCGACTGGGGCCACGTCTAGCGGTGCGGGTCACACAGCGAGCAGATACCCGCGTGCGACCAGAACCCGTCTACAGAGTAGAGCAAAGCGGCAGGATCGGCACCAAGCCCACACGCGGACGGCATTGGGCTGCCACTGGGACAGGTTCAGGCCGCGGCACACGCATACAGCGGCAGTCCAAAGAGGCAGGCTGTGGCTCGGACAAATATCGCCACGGACCACGACCTCCAAGAAAGGCCAACGAACACCGCAGCGGCAGGCCACGAGAGCCGCACCAGCGGGACACCAGAAAATAGAGTGAACCTTGCAGACGCACCATGATGACTGGGTTGTCGCCAGACAGGGCGACGAGCCAAGCAGCGTTGTGTTGGAGGAAGAGGGCGCCCGCACACCGATACGAAGTTGATCGTACCGTATCACGGTGACGGGCGCGATGAAGGCGATACAGTTCCGCGCCCCCGTCGCCGTTCACGTCGACGGCAATTGAGGTCTGCGATCGTGTTGTCAAGGACACGAGTCAGTTATTTGGAGAGCACCCAAAAACGATCGAATCGATGCATTCGTCGCAGCGAAAAAACTTACCGTAGTACACAGGAAATACATCGACCTTTCAGAACCTCCCTTTGAAGCATTGGAAACCCCGCCATCTGCCAAATTCTCTGCTTCCCTCGACAACAGTTGTCGTGCTCACTCGTCTGCCACCACCCCTTCACTCTGCAGGAGCACTCCTGTTCGCTCTGATCGCCGCCGCTTCCGCCCTCTCGACCTCGCCTCGGCCATTCACGCCTCGGCGTGGAGGGGCGGGAGATGGCGGACCGGCGGTCGGCGTCGGGCGGCCGCCCCAGCGGCGCGCACTTTCCAGTCGGTGCTCGTAGCGGCCGCGGCGGCGGACAGGCGGGCAGGCAGGCTGGCCGGCAACGCGGATGGATCCGCCCCCCTTAGCCCACCAGGCGCCGATTCAATAAACGTACGTATCTGAAGGGAAGTGGCGGCAATGTGTGGGGCCACCCAACGTCCGTCTAGATACATCACGCATCGCCGTAGTCAGCGCACCCCTACCAACGCTGCGACGCCCGCGGCACTCACGCGGCACTGGCGGCTCCGGAGTTGGAATGGCAGAGCATGGTGATCAGATACTTTTTGCGCGCTTCGAGATGTGCCTGGTCTCCTACATTGCCGTGGTCTCATTCAGTCCCACTCCAGCGCCGAGTGCTTTTTCCGATGGCGTGCCGCTCGACGGGTGCAACTGAATGGACCCAACTCGTGAGATGGAGGGGATCCTACCTGACAAGGTCCAACTCGACGGGTCCCACCCTGTGGGGTCCAACTCGAGAGTCCAATTGACAAAGACGGTCACGAAAACGCTTAACATGGGAAGGAATACGTAGTTGCTGTGAGAAGTGTGAACCCTGGAACGTGGTGTCAGCACTGACAGTGACACGCACAAGTACCGTCGCCAGATCCAGTTCAACGATCACTGCTGTTCGCAACCCTCTGTGCCCGGTGCGCACGGACCGGTAGGTGTCTGCCCCTTTGGTGGGCTCTCCCATTCGTGCTGCCAGCACTGGTCCTCGGCCCGCGGGCCGTGGGCGTTGATCGTCGTCGCCGCCGCGCGTGGCGGATCTCTTACTTTTGTTGCTCCTACCTGCAACGCCTTCTCATTGTTTCATTCGAGCAGACGGTCAGCCGCACCGTCAAGTCTCTCTGGTGCCGCTGAACGCGGCTGGGTTTGTTGGTCGCTGGCACGCCCGCTACCATGGCCGCCAACGTGCCGCTGCACCGCCCTCTCTCGGCCATCGTGAAGGCCGTCCCTTCTGGGGACACGGTGGTGCTGGTCAAGCCCCAGCCGGGGGCGACGGGCCCGCCCCCAGAGCTGCGCCTGTCTCTGGCTTCGCTGGCCGTGCCTAAGCTGGCGCAGACGCACGGGCCGGGCGCACCCACTGGCGCAGCGCCTGACAATGATGGCTTCTTCCCACCGGATGAGGCGGGCGCCTGGGCCGCCCGTGAGCTCCTCCGCAAGAAGCTTGTCGGCAAGCCCGTGTCGTTCTGTGTCGACTACCGGGTGACGGCGCTGCAGGGGCGCCTCTTTGGTTCCCTGTCGCTGCCGCCGCCCACCGGGGAAGCGGCGTCTTCTAAGGGCGGCGTCTCTATGGAGTTGGTGTCGGCGGGCCTGGCGCGTCTGCGTCGGCACAACCCAGAGAACGAGCGCGCGGCTGACTACGACGCGCTGATGGCCGCCGAGGAGGCGGCCGTGTCGGCTGGCCAGGGGATTCACAACAAGACCCCCGGTGCGGGGCCCGTGCAGCCGAGCCGTCGTGTTCATTTGCCGTTTGGTTCCCCATCGGCGGCTGAGGCGTACGTAGCGTCGGTGAGCGGGACCACGCTGGATGGGATTGTGGACCACGTCATCAACGGGGCGGTCCTGCGGGTGCTCATCAAGGACGATGGCGCGCCGAGCGGCGAGACAGACCCGACCGTGTATCGCGCGGTGACGGTGTCGATTGCGGGCGTCATTTGTCCCGGCTTTCGGCGCCCCGAGGGTTCGGCTCCCCCTGGGGCGGCCCCCACGGGGGCGCCGCCTGCCCTCATTCCGATGCCCTTTGCGCTCAACGCCAAGGTGTTTACGGAGTCCCGTATCCTCCATCGAGACGTTCGGATCAGCCTGGGTGGGGTTGACAAGTCGGGGATGCTACTTGGCACAGTCAGCGACCCTGTGAGCCTGGGCGAGGAACTCCTCCGTCGCGGCCTGGCCCGCACCATGGGCTACAGCCTTGACCAGTCTCCTGAGGCACCCGCCCTGCGTGCCGCGGAGCGTACTGCCCGCAACGCTCGCTTGGGTGTGTGGAAGGACTGGGTGGCACCGGCGACCGGTGCGGTGGCGCCGTCTGGCGGCACCGAGTCGTGGGCGGGTCGGGTGGTGGAGGTGGTGTCTGGGGACATGCTGGCCATTCAGGACGAGCGGTCGCCGACCTCTGAGCCTCGTCGTCTGTCGCTGGCCTCGGTGCGGGCTCCTCGGCTGGGCCGCGGCGCTGAGCGTGACGCACCAGGTGCGTATGCGGCACGGGAGCTGCTGCGCAAGCGCCTGATTGGGCGGCGGGTGATGGTGACGGTCGAGTACACGCGGGTGCTGGGCGCGCCAGGCGGCGGGCCGCCGGGGGGTGGTGGCGCCGGTGGACCGGCGGCCGCCCCACCAGCAGCGGGCCGCAGCGACGCCATGATGTTTGTGTCGCTGCGGCGGGACATCAAGGACGCCGAAGATGTAGGTCTGATGCTCATCAAGGAGGGGCTTGCCACCGTCACTCGTCACCGTGGAGATGAGGCTCGCGCAGGCGCGTATGAGGAGTATCTAGTGGCGGAGAAGGAGGCAACGGCCAAGCGGGATGCCATTTCCGCGGCTGACGGGCCATCCTCGGGGCGCGGCCGCGTCAATGACCTCACCGGCCCGGCTGGCAAGAAGAGGGCCAAGGAGATGGTCGACTACCTGCAGCGCACTGGGCCGCAGCGAGCGATTGTCGAGTACGTCATGACGGGCTCCCGCTTTCGAGTGATGCTCATCAAGGACTCGGCGCTGGCGACGCTCGCCCTCAAAGCAGTTGCGTGCCCGCCTTCCACGCGGAGGGTGTATGGCCCGGGTGGCGTGCTGAAGGAGTCGGTGCCCGGTGAACCGCTCGGCGACGAGGCGCACGCCTTTTCGCGGGACACGTTTCTCCAGCGGGACGTGGATGTGTTGATCGACTCGTGCGACCGCACGGGTGCTTTCCTTGGCACCTTTCTAGTGCCCGCTGCTGACGGCAAGAGCCGCGAGGACGCTGCCAAGATGCTGTTGGAAGCTGGCTACGGGAAGCTCCACCCGGCTTACTACCCGGCCGAAGATCCCAACTCGAGGCCACTGGTTGCCGCGGCCGCCGCCGCCAAGTCGGCCGGCAAGGGCGTGTGGAAGGGCTACCACGAGCCGACGGCCGCGGAGATTGCGGAGGCGGCAGCCAAGGCTGCCGCCGCCCGCGCGGGCCCGACAGTGGTTGGCCGAGTGGTGGACGTTGGGTTTGCTGGTAAGCTGTGCGTCCAAACCGAGGCAGCCGCCCGCCAGATGAGCAGCGTGGAGGGCGCCCTGGCGGCACTCTCGCTGGATGCGGGCACCCCGGCCACATCGTCGCGCGTAGGGGAGGTGCTGGCCGCCAAGTGGAACGGCGACTGGTACCGGGCCAAGGTGCTGGCGCCAGCATCTGCGTCGGACGGGGCCTCTGCTGCCGCACGGGTGTGCTTCCTGGATTATGGCAACGAGGACTGGGTGGCGCCACGCGACCTGCGGCCGATCAACGCGGCGACGCCGCTGGCGTCCATGGCCCCGCTGGCTATAGTAGCAGCGGTGGACGCGGTTATGGTGCCAGGGGAAGATCACGAGGCGGGCCGCGACGCGGGACTGCTACTGCGAGAGCTGGCCATGGGTCGCCGCGTTCGCATTGCTGGTGGCGACGCGGTGGTGTTGGCTGACGGAGACTCTGGGGCGGGCAGCGGCGGCGGCTCCTCGTCGGGGGCGGGCGGCAGCGGCAGCTCAGCTGCGCCGGCGATTGTGGTCAATGGTGGTGACGACGCATTCCCCACCATGGCCGACGCGGCAGCGTCCAGGCGAAGCGGCGGCAAGGGGGCCCCCTCCCCGGCACGGTCGGCGGCGGCGTCGCGGCCCGGCGGCGGCGGTGGTGGCGGCGGCGGCCCCACCGCCACCCTGGCCGAACAGCTGCTCCAGGCGGGGCTAGCCCGCAACTGGCGTCGGCAGGATGCGTCGACGCGAGCGTTGGCCGAGCGCTACCGCGACGCCGAGGACGTTGGTCGCCGCACCCGCAAGCACATTTGGCGGTACGGTGATGCGTACGCGTCGGACGAGGACGATGATGAGGAGACGCAGGCGGCACATCGCCGCAAGTATGGGCCGTGAGGGGGGCCCGAGGTGCGACGCCCGGCGCACGTCTGCTGGCCGTAGTGTGGCGTGATGCCGAGCCGTTGGCTGCTTGCCAGACGCGTGGTTCCGACTCCTTTCTCCAGCGTGCGGCCCCGAGCTGTCGCTGTTAGACGCGCGTTTTGCATGAAGAGTGCTGAAGCTGCTTTCCTTGGTTACCTCCTCGCTAGGCTGCCATTGACGAACACGCAATCTTCCACCAGCCCGCTGTGGGACACCCCCCCCCCAACTACACCCCACTCGCCGTTCAGGTGGACCCGACGCACCCAAACGCCGCCCCCTGCCCACCCCCAAACCGCGCCGCCCCTCACACATTGGCGGTCACCCACGCCTTGAGTGGCGGCACGTTGACCCAGCCGAGCCCCGCCGCCGCCGCGTCGGCAACGACCGCGTCCGCGGCGAGTCCCCCGCGGCGGCCGCGCCACAGCGACGCGACCGCCCCCGCGCGGGTGCCGCTCGCGCACTCGACGAGCACCGGCGGCGGCAGCCGGTCGAGCGCCGCGACGACCGCGTCGGCGGTCGCCGCGTCGGCCGAGGCGGGCGCCAGCGGCACCGCCGCAAACGCAACGCCCGCCGCCGCGGCCTGCGCGGACCGCTCCGCGGCGGTCGGGCCCGCCTCGGCCGCGCCGCGCAGGAAGAGGACGCTGCGGTAGGCGGGCTCGCCGCCGCCGCCGCCGCCGCCGCCACCACCACCGCCGTCGCCGCCGCCGCCACCGCCGCTGGCCAGGCCCGCAGCCAGGGACGGCAGCACCCCACAGATGCCCATCCCGCCGCCGTCGCCGTCGAGGCGCCGCGGCGCGGTGGCGCCAGGGAGGGGAGCACCCGCCGCCATGGCCGGCGGCGGCACCAACGGCGACGACGCCGCCGCCGCCGCCTGCCCGCCGCGGGTGGCGGCGGCGGCGGCGCGTCGGCCGGCCGCGTGCAGCAGCGCCGCCCCACTGGCGGGCCCGGTGGTGGCGGTCGAGCCGCGGCGGCCGGCCGACGCGGCGGCGGCGGCGGCGGCGGCGGCGGCGGCGGCCGACGCGGCGACCGGGGCGGGCGGCACAAACGTGGCGGCGGCGGCGGCGCAGCGGCGGAGCGCGGGGGCAGGGCGGGCCGCCATGGGACCGCGCGGCGGGCGGCGGCGCGGGGTGGGCGGAGGAAGGGGGGGGGACCGACGCCGTGCGCGGCGAGCAGACAGCGGGCGGCTTTGGCTCGTCGGCTGCCGCGGACGGGCGCCGACGGTGGGGCAGCGCGGCGAGGCACGCGCGCGGGCGGCGGCGGGGGGCGCGCGGGCAGGCCACCCGCGACGGGTTGTTTGCGGCGCGGGGGCGCGGGCGGCACGAGACAAGCGCGAGGGGGGGATGATGGTTCACGGCCAATCCGACTTGAGAAACCCGTGGAAGGGGATCAGAGAGCTTCAGCAGGTACAGATCTTGTTAAGATCTCATTATGTGCTTGACACGTTTGCCACGTAGTCTCCGCTTAACGAGATCTGGTAAGGAGAAAACCCTTATGTGGCCGCGCATAACGAAGTGGATCTCGGTACGGGGAGTAGGACACGTGTTGTGCTGAGTAGCAATTGTAGGCATTGATGTTGAAGGTCGACGAGCGAATGCGATGGCGGCGGTCTAACGAGACGCACGTCCCGACGAAGTCTCAGGTACACTCGTAGCTGGGGCGTCATGGCCACCAAGTCAGCTTCCAGACAGGCGCGTGCAAGCAGGTAGCGCCGCAGTCGATGACGTCGACGGACCAGCCTCCCGAGCGTGTGGTCTCGGAGACGAACCATGTCGCCGCAGCCAAGCGCTGAGGGCTCAACACACCTAACAGCCTCGAGCGCAGTTGGCACGCTTGCGGGGCAGGCATGTGCCTCGGGCAGGGACGTGCTGTTCGCTCCACGTTTTGTGTCAACTACATCCACGCAACGTGCAGTTTTCCATACCGAGATCTGGTACCTGCTGAAGGTCCCGCAGCCTCAGTTCTGGTAAGAATATTCTGCTGTCACGCGACCGAGAAATTATCGAGATCTCTTGTCAGATCCTTCCTGTTGAAGCTCTCTATTGTGGTGGTCGTGCGCCACGTGGGCTCGGGTCCCATGCAAACACGAGGGCCCGATTTTATCCTACCAATAGAAGTCGAGGACGGGAGGATGCGTGGTGTAACTGATGGATGGGAGCGCGAGCTGTCGGCCGTTCTCAGCCGCAGCCTGTATAAAGCGGCGCACAGCGCTCGGGTTTGAAACAGCATCAGCCAGTAGAACCTCTGGGATACATAACTTACAGCTGCTTTCGATCGGTGTCAAGCTTTGTGAAAGATCACTTCAAAATTGGGATAGATGGAGACCTTTTGCAGTGTTAGCTGTTGGACGGACGTACTTTGGAACGAGAGGGGACTGCTCATGTCCCACTCGTGTGCTTTCGATTTGTCATGTACGTAAATACTGGTTCTTGTGTAGATGATGCGGCGAGGACACTCGCCGGTTGGGGGCGTCTGCCCGCTGCGACGGCAGCGTGCCGAAGGGAAAAAGTCTGGTGGCGGCTAGCAGCGCCTACAGGCCGGCGGGCGGCCGCCGGCCAATGGGGGTTGGGTGTCGGTAGCGCTAGCGGCTTGCGGCCGGGGGCAGCAGCTGCCGGCGGGGGTTGAGGTTGGTGGCGGGCCGCGGCCGCCGCTGTCGGAGAGGTCGGCGCCGGCCGGATCGGGGCGACTGACTGCCGCTGCCAAATCTCGCAGCGGGGATTGAAAGTAGTATGAGTGGTCGCCAGCGGCCGCAGGCGGGGCAGCGATTGCCAGCCGGTGGAGGGTGTGCGCCCGTCGCACTGGCGGCTGGTGGCGGTCGGCGGCCACTAACGGAGGGATTGGGGGATAGCGTCTGGCGAAATTGTATGCGAGTGAGGGGGGGGATCTGAACCCGCGGAGAGCGTTCGACTTCGTCGGCGGCAGCTGGAGGCGCGGGGAGGGGCCAGCGGCGAAAGCCAACGGCGGCAAATGAGGGAATGGGCGCTAGCTGGGGAGTGGTGACCTCAGACCATCCTGGAGACTGGTGTTGATCAAACGGGCTGGTGGCGGGGTTGCGGGCTGGGAGAGGGAGGCGGGGGCTGCGAGCGAGTGGCGCTGGGTGCCTGGTGGGAGGTACCTGACGGCAGAAGGTGCGACCCGCGGCCGGGGCGGGGGGGGCCGTCGCCCGCCGGCCGCATCAGCGACCGCTGGGTTGGAATGCGGCGATTCGCACCACTACCGGCCGAAGGGCGGAGTCGGCGGCTGCTCGCGCGGTGGCTACCTCTCTAGTCAGACGCGGAAGGGGCGGCAGCTGCAAGCATGGAGGAATCAGTAGAAGAGAAAGCTTGATAAGCCCAGCACAACGGCAAACTTATGTAGTTATACCAAACATTGACTAGTGTTATGAACATTTGAAAATATGTTGAAAATGTGCGAGCTCGTCAAGGGCTAATCAAAATTCATCTAAAGGGTCCCATTCAAAACTCAGAACGCGTGTGTGCATGGGACGGGAGCCGCCACGTGCTGGCCGGACCACGGCGCGTCCCGGTCTCCCGAGCGGATCCTCGACGGGGCAGCCGCCGCGCGGCATCGCGCGCACCCTGCCCATCCCGTGCGCCGCTTCCCTCCCTCTCCTCCCCTTTCCCCGACGCCACCCGCAGCGCTCCACTCTACTCGCGGCGTACGGTGTGCCGCCCCTCCGCGTGGACGCGACATGAGGGGCGTGGCCTTCCTGCCGCTCCTACCCCTCTGCCGGCCCCCGCCGTTGCCTGTCGCTGGCGCCGCCGCCGCCGCCGCCGCTGCCGCCGCCGCCGCTGCTGGCGCCGCGGGCGCCCGCCCGGGGTGGCGCCCACGGCCGGCGGTGGCGGCGGCGGCGGCAGCGGCGGCCGTCCACCGGCGGCCGGCGGCGGCGGTCGCGGCGCACTGCGTCATGGACCCGGCCGCCCACCCGCCGCCGCCGCCGCCGCCGCCGCCCACCACCGCCGCCGTGCCACCGCCGGTGCTGTCCACACCGCCGCCGGCGCGCCCCGGGGAGGACGTTGCGGCGGCGGCGGCGGCGGCGACGGCGGCGGCGGCAGCGGCGGGTGACGCGTCCCCCCCCCCCCCCCCCTGGGTGCGCTACCGCGCGCGCGTCGCGTACGACGGCACCGCCTTTTGTGGCTGGCAGGCGCAGCGGACCGGCCGGACGGTGCAGGCGACGCTCGCCGCGGCCCTCTCCCGCCGCCTCGGCACGGCGGTCCGCGTCGTTGGCGCGGGCCGCACCGACGCGGGCGTCCACGCGGCGGGGCAGGTGTGCCACTGGGACGCGCCGCGGGGGACGGACGCGCCGCGGCTGCGGCACGCGCTCAACCGGATGCTGCCGCCGGATGTGCGGGTGGGGGTGGTGGAGGTGGCGCCGCCGCCGCGGCGGGTGGTGCTGCCGCCCAAGGGGGGGGGGGGGGCGCCGCCGCCGCCGCCGCCGCCGCCGCCTCTGCCGACGCTGCCTTAGCCGACGCTGCCTCGGCCGACGCCACCTCCGCCGACGCCGCCGCTGCCGACGCCGCTGCCGCTGGTGCTGCCGCCAATGACGTGGACGGCAACGCCGACGCTGCGCATGCGCCGCCCGCCACGGGCGGGCGGGGCAGCGCCGGCGCGGCGGCGGCTGCCAGTGGGGACCCCCCGCCCCCCCCGGGCACGCGCACCCTCCTCGTGCCGTGGCACGCCATCTCGTGCGCGCGCGGCAAGCGCTACACCTACCGCCTGCGCTTTGGCGGCGTCGAAGACCCGACCGCGGCCCGCTACCGCGCGCACGAGTACCGGCGGGTGGACGTGCGGGCGCTGGCCGCCGCGCTCGCCGCGCTCGTCGGCACCCACGACTACTCGTCGTTTGCCAACACCGCCGCCTCCCCCGCCGGCGGCGGCCACACCACGGCGGCCCAGCACAACCCGGTGCGCACCGTCGCGGCGGCGACGCTCGTCGCCGAGACGCCCGCCGCCGCGCACGGCACCCCGCCGGGGTCACCGCCGCCCGCGGCGGGCGCCGCCGACTACCGGGTGGACTTTGTGCTCGACGCGGCGCTGTACAAGATGGTGCGGAACCTGGTGGGCGCCGCCCTCGCCGTGGCCACCGGCCGCCTGTCGCTGGACGCGCTGGTGCGGCTGCGCGACGAGCCGGTGCTGGGCGCCAACCGGTTTGTCGCGCCCGCCCGGGGGCTCACGCTCGTGCGCGTGCTGTACGAGACCCCGTTTGGGGATGAGGCGGAGGACGTGCAGGCGGTGGAGCTGCTAGCCGCCGCGGCCGCCGCGAACGCGGCGCGGGCAACGGCGGCGGGAGGGGGGGCGGTGGCGGCGGGGGGGGGGGGGCGCGCCGACGCGGCTGCCGGCGATGCGTCGTGGGGCGCCACCGCGTGGGAGGGCGCCGCTGCCGCGGCGGCCGCCGAGGGCGCGCCCTAGCGGCACTGCCCGCCCGCGGGTGACTGGACGCGGCCAAAGAGTCCCCCGGCCGTGGCCGCCGCACCGCCGCGCCGCCGACGGTGGGGGGCGGTCGGCGGCGCGGAGGCCGCACCCTGGCGGCGCCCCCCCCCCCCCCGCTTCCCGTGGGGCACGTTTGTGTCCCTCACGCCGTTGTGGCGGGGGCGCACCGGAAGGGGGGGGGAGAGGACGGGCGTGTCGCGGCTGCCACTCGCCGCCGCCGCTGCCAAAGCCGCCGTCGCGGCGGTCGCGGACGACACGGGCGCGGCGGCGGCGGCGGCGCGTCTTTGTCCACTGATCTTCTTATGGCCGGCGGCGCCGCGCGCCACCTGCCACTCGCCTGGCGGCGGGTGGCGTTGTCGGCGGCCGTCGCTGGCACCCCACCTACGTTGGCTCTGTGAATCGCAGCTGGGCGGCAGTGCCAGTGCCGCGCCTCCTCCCCCCCCACCCTCCCCCCCCACCCTCCCTCCCCTTCCTGCTCCCCCTCCCCCCCCCCCTTCCTCCTTCTCTTCCTGTCCCGCTTTCTCCCCCCTTTTTTTTCACACCCCCGACGGCGACGGCCGAGGTGACGAGAGCAGAAGAGACTGGATGGAAAGAACGAACATGCGCGGGAAGGGCGCGTGCACGCCCGGTGGCGAGGCGTCCGCCCTTCATCGCCCCGACCCCCCCCCCCCCACCTCCCCTTACGACGACGGCGCACAGTCCTTCCCCGCCCCCACGCCGCGGTACCGCTGATGCCGCCCGCCCGCTTACCACCCTCCGGCAGCGGACGGGCGACCATGTCGCGCTGTTGGAGCCGACCGCGCCACCGTGCAGGGGGTGCGTCCGGCGAGCGGCGCCGCCACGGACGGCGGCCGCGGTGGCAGAGGTGGCGGCGACGGCGGCGGCACCGGCGACGGCGGGGTCGGTATCGGCGTCCGCGTTGGCAGAGATGGGGGACGGTGAATGGGCAAGACGTCCACCATACGACAACGTCCACCCCAGCAGGGTAGGGGCAAGTCCACCGCCGGGAACCTGCATCTCTGCGGGGAACGTTCGAGAGGGGAGCGTCCCCGAGGGAAGGTCCACTCTCGGTAGTGATGACCAGGACGCGCATTGTATGAGCGCGATGGAGACGAGGGGGCGCGATGATCAACACTAACATCTATTAACTACCGCGTTGGGACGGGCTGTAGCCAAGAAGATCGCGCATGCGTCTGTTCAGCAAAAGCAAGGAATTTGTCTGTGACTTTCTTGTAGACTATTTGATCCCATACTTCATCAGCCGACGATGGTGTCTGCGCCGCGCCTTTTGTTGCGCGCCAACTGCTCACAACGGCGCGCTGGTCCCGACATGTGCTGTGTACGCACGGCTCGCCACCCGCCACTGTCCCCAGCTCTTTCTCCCGCCGTCCTGTGTGTACTCCTTGAGCATCTGGAAGCTGCTCGCTGCATGCACCCCTCTTTTCGCCGTCCTCCCCGCTCTGTTGCCGCCTTGCGGCGTCGCCTCCTGCCACCTCCCGCGCTGCCCGCCGTACGCTGCCTCCTGCCCCTCGACGCGCCTGGTCACCATGACCTCCCGGGGCGGCTCTGCGTTGCGGCCCGGCATCCCCCCCCTGGCTCGTCGGCCCGCGCCGGCGCGGCACTAGCCAAGTCGTCGCTCGTCACCACCTCGGCCGATGTGCGCGCCGCCTACCACCGCCGCCTCGACGCGCTCGTCACCACCATCACCGACAGCTACCTCGACGCGCTACGCGAGGCGGCGCTCCCGCCGCCGTCGGACCCCGCCGCGGGCGCCGTCTCGGCACTCCGCACGGAAGCCGCCACCGCGTCGGTGGCGGCGGCGGCGGACGAGCTCCTCCAGCTCGTGTCGGAGCTAAAGGTCGCGGCGGTGGTGTACGACGTGGGCAGCGGCGCCAAGGACGCGACGAACGTCAAGGACGGGCTGGAGCGCAGCCGCCGGGCGGCGGAGGAGACGCTGCGGACGCTTGCGGGGCGCAGCGCGGCGCTGCTGCGGGAGCTCGAGGTGCACTACTACACGAGCGTCGCGGGGGTGGGGGTGGACAATACGGGGCGGGTTGGCGAGTTTTGATGGTTGCGGGGGGGGGGGGCGGAGCGGGGGGGGGGGGGGGCGTTGGTTAGGATGCGATGGGGGGGCAATGGGCGATGCTGCGGGAGCGGCGGGAGTGTACCGTGGGGAGGCCCCTGGTGTGAGCTGTGCAGCGTTGATGCGTGGCCATCGTCAGCGGCTCGGCGGTGCGCACCGTCTGGTGCGTGCCTGGTGCTTGTACAGGGTGGTGGTGCCAGGTGCCGGCTGCGTTTGTGGCTCTTCCTCTTTTCCCCCTTGGCGTTGGCCCGCTGCGTGGCGTGCCGCGCTCACCCCTCGTGCGCGAGTCTCTGTTGGGGAGGAGAGCGCGCAGCGGTACCTTGCGAGCGACGTCCCCGCGCGCGACGGGGGTGGTGGCCGCCCAAGCGCGGCGGTCGGGATGACCGCGCTCTGCCCGGCGGGCTGTGCTGTGGGACGAGGCAGGGGGGGACCCGAAGGGGGACGCGACGTCGTTGACCCGCCGTACACAACCACAGATGCAGCACCGGCGATGCAAAACCCAAACGAGGAGCAGCGCAGTCTCCCCACCCGCACCGAAAAGGAGCAGCCAGCCCCTCGTGCGGAAACAAAAAACATCCAAGAGCTCAGGAGCAACAAGGAAAAAGAAAAAAAAAAAAAACGGAAAGAAAGGGAAGCCAAAAAAAAAAAAAAAAACGGAGCCCAGCAGCACCCAGCCGCGCAATACAGAACCCCCCCGTGCGACGCCAATGGCGTCTGCCGCGCCTCGGCGCGTGCGAGTCGCGGGCCACGCCCCTTGCCGCATGCTACGCTACACGCACCGCCGGCGGCGTCGCGGCGGGCGCGCCGCCGCCCGCCGCTGCCGCCGCGCTGTGGCCGGCTCCACCCTCCCGCGCGTCGGTCGCACACGGGGAGCCGCCGGCGGGGGCGGCGGCGGCGGCGGCGGCGTCGACGCTGCCGCTGCCGCTGCCGCTGCCGCTGCCGCTGCCCCGGTCTCCATCCCTGCGACCGCGCCCGGACGGCGGGGCAGCCGCGGCTGCAGCGTCGGCAGAGTTGGCTGCGATGGCAGGCACAGCAGCGGCCGGTGTGCCGCCGGCGGGAGGGGGCCCACCGGCGGGTGCCGCCGCGGCCGCGGCCGCCCCCCGCCCTCCCCGCCCCCCCTGGGCATTGGACGGGCCACGCTTCGCGGCGCCCCCGCCCCCCTCCCCCGCCTGGTGCAGGTCCCGCTCGTGCCGCACCTTGTGACTCTTGTAGCCAAACGCGCGGGAGCAGTAGTCGCACTCAAACGGGCGCTCGTGGCGGTGCGCGAGGCGGACGTGGAGGTTGAGGTGGCCCCGCGTGCGGCACCGCTTGCCGCACACCTCGCACGCAAACGGGCGCTGCTTCTCGTGCACGAGCGACAGGTGCTCCTTGCGGTGGCCCGCGGTGCCAAAGCCCTTGTTGCACACGGGGCACGCGTAAGGGCGGAGCCGGAGGTGCACCGTCTGGATGTGCAGTGACAGCTGGCACTGGTAGAGGAAGGAGGAGGTGCAGCCGTCGTTTGGGCACGCAAAGATCTGCTCCAGCCGGTGCAGCACGCGGATGTGGCGGGTCAAGTTGGTCCGCGACGACAGCGGCTTGTCGCAAATGTGGCACTGGTGCACGCGCTTGGCCACCCGCCCGTCGGCGGCGGGGAGGTCCACGCCGACACCGCCGCCGCCGCTGTCGCCGCCGCCGTCGCCGCTGTCGCCGCCGCCAGCCACGGTGGCGACGACGACGCCGCCTGCGACTTGGTCGCCCACCGCCACGGCGTCGGCTGGGGACCCGCCGCCGCCGCCGCCGTCGCTGTTGCCGCCGCTGCTGGCGCCGGCCGTGGCCGCCGCGCGCGCCCCTGCGCGGCGTGCGCGGGGCGGCGCGGCGCCACGACGGCGGCGCCAGCCCGCCGCTGGTGCGGCCCAACCTGCAGCCGCACTTCCCCCGCCGGCTGCCGCCCGCCCATCATCGTCAACGTCCATGGCTGTGGCGGCTACGGCGGGCCCACCCTCCGCGTCCGCTGCGGACGCGGACGATGTGGCCGACGAAGCGGCCGATGAGGACGACGCGCCGCCGACGCCGTCGGCGCAGCCACCCGCCGCCGCTACCGCCACGTCCCACTCGGCCACGTCCTCCGTGTCACGGCGGCGGCGGTGGGGGCCGCCCGTCGGGGCGCCCCCCCCGCCCGCCGCCAGCAGCCGCCGCACGTCCATCCGCCCGTCAACCGCTTCCGCGGCGGCCGCCCAGTAGCCGCCACCGCCGGCACCGCCACCGGCCGCCACCCGCCGGCCGCCACCCAGCCCGTCGTCACGGCGGCCAGCGGAATGCGCCGACGCGGCGGCGGCGGCTGCCGCCGCCGCCGCCGCCGCCGCGGCCGACCGCGCCGGCACGCGGTAGGCGGGCGGGGGCGCGTCCTCGGGGGCGTCGACAAAGTCCACCGCGTAGTCGCGCGGAGGCGGCGGCGGCAGCAGCGGCTGTGCCGGTGGCGGCGGCGGCGGCGGCGGCGGCGACGGCGGCGGCCGCACCGCGCGGGGGCGGGGCTCCGCGCCAGCCGCCGCGGACGCCAGCTCGGCCAGGGTGGCCAGCCGCGAACGCCGAGGGTGTACGTGCATGGCCGACGACATGTTTGAGCCAGTATGGGCGGGGGGAGGGCAGGCGCGCAGGGATGCGTGTGACCGCAAAGAGGCACGCCCGCCTGGGCGTGCCCGATTAAGGCAGCGCGAGCTTTTGAGAGCACACTGCAGAGGGGAAGGCGAGTGAGGAGGGGGGGGAAGGCGAGAGAAGGGGAGCGAGAGTCCGATCCGGGAGGTTTGAGCGTGGAGGGACGGACACACAGGCACCACCTTGACGGCCAGGGAGCACCCGCACACCGACGGAGGAGGCGACCGGCACGCCGTCGACGGCCACGTCGTCGACCGCTGCAACGCGCGCGCGCGGGGTGCGCGACGGAGCCTTACGGCGTCGGCGGCTGATGTAGAGCTGTGGGGAGCACGCCCGGGGCGCGCTCACGAAAGAGGACGCTGGGGCAGCTGTGGCTTCGACCCCCCCCCCCGCAGCCGTCCTCGAGAGCCCCCCTACGCCCTGCATGGCCCACAGGGCGGTATCGAGAGAGGCAGAGACGGCGCCGCTGGTGCCCCTCCACCGCCGACCCACCTCAGCGGGGCTGGCACGGCCGCCGCCGTAGGGGGGAGTGGGTGGGCGGGGCGCGGAGGGGGGCGACACGCCCCGAATTGGGCCGCCGACCAGACCTTTCGGGGGACCCCAGACGTCGTGCGCACGCACGGGGCGCGCGGGTGAGACGGCCGCCGGAGCGGGGTTGGGGCGCTGGGGCGGTCGGAGACGAGGCGAGGAGAGCGCGCGAACCAACCAATCTTGTCCCGAGGCTGGATTTCGGGGGGTGCTCGGGGACAAGTGCGGGAGCGGGGGGGGGGGCGCGGGCGGGCGCTCGCTGGCAGCCTCCCCCGCCTGGCGTGCGGAGCCGCCCCACCCAGATTCTTTCCTGGCAGCCTGTCTGCACCCAAGCCCCCGCGGCGGGAGGGGGGCGGGCGGCGGGTGGGGGCCCCGGGGGATTTCCACCTGGGACCCCTGACCGCCCCCCCCCGCGCACCGCGAACGCGGCGGCCGCGCGCAGTGCCGCTGCCGGCCAGCTGCCGGCGGTCGTCGGTCGCGGCGGGCGACGGTCGTCCCAGGCCAGCGGGCGCCCGCCCCCTCCCCTCCCCCCGTCGTCGGTTGCCTCGACTGGGCGGTTGCCGGCAGATGCTCTTGCCGTGCTGTCCGCAGGAGAGTGGTGTGGCGCGGGGGGGGGCTCGAGGGGAGGATGCGCTCGGGTCGATAGTCGCCGATTGGAGTTCCCCAGGTCCGAGAACGAACGCTCTCCGCCGCTCGCTCCGTCCGCGCCCGTGCGGTGGGCGCCCACGAGGAGGTCGCGTGGCTGGGCCCGCTCGGGGGCCCCCCGCTCGACCCCTTGACCCTTCTCGTGGCGCCCGTGTGCATTGTTACTGGCGGCGAGGGGCGCGGGCGTTCGCTCGTCGCTCTTTTCTCTCCAAAGGTATATCCTGGGGACAGGTGCTCGCCAGCTGAATGCCCTTCTTCGGCCGTCGAGTGGCTACACCGGTGGCGAGCTCGACTCCCCGAACGGCCCCCCCCCTCCCCGCACGGCCAGAGACACAGGTGGCAAAGGTTGCCACGTCCTGTGACAAGGCCCTCCCAGCGGGGGTGACGAAGCACGGTTGGTCGGGGACGACGGCAGACGGGCCACAGAACTTGCAGCCTGCTTCCGCGGGTCAGGCGGCGTCGACTGTGGCTCGAAGTCGGGTGGTCGGACCACCGCGCGTCTGGCTTCTTCACACTGCCGACCGTGCACCCGCCAACCTATCCAGCCCCGCTGGAAGAAAGGGATGGGTGGGCGGTCCCCAACCAGTGACCTGCCGCGCCGGGCGCGCACCTGTCTCCAGGCCGGCCAGCCGTCGGATTTTTGCGTCTGCCCCAGGGTAGACGCCTCATCCCTGGCACCTGCCGTGGGCGGGTGTGTTCTCGATAACCCAATCGAAACTGGGTGTGTTGGGCGACCTCTCAGACGGCCCCCCTTCGTCCACGACAGCGCACTGGACGTCCAATGCGTGTGTTGCCTTGCCACCGGGCCAGCCACCGCACGGTGATGACACACCCTCTCTGGCGGCTCTTCCCCATAGGCCTGCCACGCCATCCCCTGCACAGCTGTGCGAGCCTCGGGCCGGCGGGTTTCAAAAAGCCGTTGTGTGTGTGGAGCGCCGGGGCGGACGACCCGCCCATCCTATGGACGTCCGAGACGGCCGTCACAAACGGCGGCGGTCGTGGCAAAAATCTCCTCCTTGTGGTGCCGCGCGCGCGCGGCGCGGCCTGCTGATGAACCGGCGGCCGCCACCGCCGGCGCCCATGAATCATCGTGTTGCAGGGCAGACGGGTGACCCGGGACCGCGGTTTCACAGAGGGGCAAACGAAAACAAGCCGAACAGGCTTCCGGCTCAATGCACCCAGCCGTGCGAGAGTGGGGGCCCCTCCTTGGACCTCTCTTCGACGTTCGCGCATCGACGGGCCAGAGGTGGGACGCAGCCGGCGATGGGCGACCCACGCTGTCAGCTTTGAGGCCGAATCGCAGGCACCGGAGGCTCGCGGGGGATGCCGCTGAGGAAAATGGCCCCAGCGGCCTCGCGTGGAACCCCTTTGCCAAGCTCACGCGCACAAAAAGTACGAGCCACAGTCGTGTAGAAGACCGACGACGTCTCGGCCAGCCCAAGACGACGCTCCGCGGGCGCTGGGGGCCGCCGCGGCCGGGACTGAGGTCAACCTGTCAATCGAACAGTCGTGATGTGGGAAACGGGTCCGTTGGTGGCCCTCTGTCAGACCTGCCTGCGAGTGGTGCCCAGCTTCGGGCCAGTCGCAGCCTGGTTCTTTCCAGTCGTGCAACGCACCCGGTTGGTCGGCGATTGGCCCCCGGCCGTGCGCGTTTGACGTCGCTGTGCAAAAGCCCCTGGGGGGGAATGACGTGGCTGGGGTCGACGCCTGGTGTGAGGCTCTTAAGCACGGTCAGGCGGGGGAGCCCCCGCGACGGGCGTCACCCGCAGAGCATGTTGGGCGAGGCCCTTGGACTGCACCGGCGCGGCACGCTTTGAGCCAGAGAGGCCGGTGGCTGCCCAGCACCCCCATCCCAGTCGTACCTCTGCGTCAGTGTCGGTTGGCCGCTGCCTCGTTTGTCGGCGGGTGTTCGTCTCGCTGGACCATCGATGCTCATCCTGTTCCCTGGCCATAACTTGTGGCCGGACCACCAATGAGGGCTATCCGCCTTAGAGCACATCCAACAATGCCAGGATGGTCGCGAATACGTACACGTGGCTCTCATATTTGCTGGATGGGGTTCGAACGCTCAGCAGTCAATACAAACGGCCACATGACGCCCCAACGGCGGGCCATATATGACGAATCTGATTCATATATTTTTGGTAAGTACTCTACATATTCGGATCGCAGGATGGGGTTGGTCTCTCCTGCGCCCCATTTTGTGGGCTCCCGTCCCATGCACACACGCGTTCTGAGTTTTGAATAGGACCCTTTAGCTGAAATTTGATTAGGCCTGGACGAGCTCCCACATTTTCGATACATTTTCAAATGTTTAGAACTCTAGTCAATGATATATATAAATACATAATTTTGCGGTTGTGCTGGGCTTATCAGGCTTTCCCTTATATTGATTCCTCTATGCTTGCAGCTGCCGCCCCTTCCGCGTCTGACTGGAGAGGCAGCCTCCGCGCGAGCAGCCGCCGACTGACTGCACCCTTCGGCCGGTAGTGATGCGGAACGCCGCATTCCAACCCAGCGGTCGCTGATGCGGCCGGCGGGCGACGGCCCCTCCCGCCCCGACCGCGGGGCGCACCTTCTGCCGCCAGGTACCTGCCACCCGGCACCCAGCGCCACCCGCTCGCAGCCCCCGCCGCCCTCTTCCAGCCCGCAACCCCGCCACCAGTCCATCTAATGAACACCAGTCTCCAGGATGGTCTGAGGTCACCACTCCCCAGCTAGCGCCCACTCCCTCATTTGCCGCCGTTGGCTCCCGCCGCTAGCCCCTCCCCGCGCCTGCAGCTGCCGCCGACGCAGGCGGACGCTCTCCGCGGGCTCAGATCTCTCCCCCCACCCGCATACACTTCCGCCCGACGCTATCCCCCAATCCCTCTGTTAGTGGCCGCCGACCGCCACCAGCCGCCAGCGCGACGGGCGCACACCCTCCACCGGCCGGCAACCGCTGCCGCGCCTGCGGCCACAGGCGACCACCCTTACTACTTTCTATCCCCGCTGCGAGCTTTGGCAGCGGCAGTCAGTCGCCCCGATCCGGCCGGCGCCGACCTCTCCGACAGTGGAGGCCGCGGCCCGCCACCAACCTCAACCCCCGCCGGCAGCTGCTGCCCCCGGCCGCCAACCGCCAGCGCTACCGACACCCAATTTATCATTGCCCGGCGGCCGCCCGCCAGCCTGTGGGCGCTGCTAGCCGTCACCAGACTTTTTCCCTTTGGCAGACTGCCGTCGCAGCCGGCGGACGCCCCCAACCGGCGAGTGTCCTCACCGTATCATCTACACCATAACCAGTATTTATATCCATGACAAATTGAAAGCCCAGAAGTGGAACATCTGCAGTCCCCTCGCGTTCCAAAGTACGTCCGTCCAACAGCTAACACTGCAAAAGGTCTCCACCTATCTCAGTTTTGAAGTGATGTTTCACAAAGCTTGACAGTCATCGAAAATAGCTGTAAGTTGTGTATCCCAGATGTTCTACTGGCTGATGCTGTTTCAAGCCCGAGCGCTGTGCGCCGCTACATACAGGCTGCGGCTGAGAGCGGTCGACAGCTTGCGCCCCCATCCATCAGTTACACCACGCATCGTCCCTTCCTTGACTTCTATTGGTGGGATGAAACCGGGCCCTCGTGTGTGCATGGGACGGGAGCCATTTTGTGCGAGAATGGGGAGCGAGCGGGACCATCCCCATCCTGTTGGCGACCTGTGAAACGAAATCGGACCAATGGGGTGACTGAGACGTGGCTGTGGACGATCGCGGGCTCGCATCCCAGCTGCTTCTCTGATCCCGATTTGAAGCTACATTCGAGGAATGGGGTTGGGTCTTTGTTCTCCCACCGGCGTGAACCCATCCTTCCGCCTTTTCGGCTAGTCTGCGCCCCGTTCTATACAAGTCCTGCAAGACCGGTTGGGGCACGCCCCAACAGAAATGGGCATCCAACCAGAAGCGCGCACGTGTTCGCTGAAATGAATTATTTAACCGTTGGTCCCGACGTTGCTGGATGTGCTCTTAAGCGCGTCGTTTTCGGCCGCCACGTGTACATACGTGGCGGCTTCCGAGTGGATGGGTCATTGGCGAGTTACCCGGGAAAGCACGAGAAGCGGACTTATGGTGAGGACGGGGGCTACCAACAGAATACCTTATATCACAATATCAGGATAGAAAACCCACGTGGCACGTTCACAGCCAATCATCGTCCTCACATGCGGTTGCGTCTGTAGACTACATGGCAATCACCCAGCCAACACAGTGTATTTTGACCGAGCGATAGCCCTGGAGCCAACAAGCGCTGGGGTACCGCGGCCAACTTACGTTGCAACTGATATCAAGTCGATTCGTATGAACAGATTGGTTTCAGGCTAAGACACCCGGTTGACATTGACAAACGACCGCGTCGGTGCCACGATTCGTCCGGTTACCCACGTTTCACACATGTTGCACGAATATTGCCAAATATACACATTGGTAGACCTGCCCTTAGATCAGAGTATTTTTGTCGTTCAAACTTTGGCACGTGTGCATGCGCGCAACTGCACGACAGATGATGACCAATGATATGCCTCACATTCAGCAGATCTAACCAACAGATGCAAAGTATCGCACACACACGTTGCGCAGACAGAACACAGGGCGACTTTCTGGAAACTTCAGACTAGATGGACGGGAGACCTGATTCTAATTGCGGCGTGCTCGCATTAGAGAGTTTTGGCAAGTAATCCGACGGTCGCTTTCGACTGTATCTCGACGGAATCTGGAAAGAGTCGAGATACCGTATTTTTTCTACCGTCGCGGACTCGAACGAGTTTTGGCAAGTAACTTTCCTGTAACGCGACAGTCCTGTACAAGAACGGAACAGAAGGCGAGGCGCGCCACCACCAAGGCAGTGACGCAGCACGTCGTTGCGATCGCTTCCACCAGTGGGACGCCACAGCCGGCGCGGCTTCTTGGTCGCCGATTCAGGGACCCCACCAGTAGACGGCCGGTCCCGCCTCGAGGACGCAGACGACGCATTCTCTGCAGGTGTGGTAGGGCTCGGGGATGACATATTCGGCGCGTCGTGGAGGCAGCACAAGGCCAACAAAGGGGGGAGGGTGGGTGCAAGGGGCTGGGAAAAAGGCGCGCAACACGACAACGATCGGCCCGCTTGGCCAAGCCCCCTGACACCACGGACAGACCACCTGTCCCTCAGCGCCAGCCGAGCTGCGTCCAATGTACCAGAAATGGTTGTACCGGCATATGGCGGCCCAAACCACCCGCCTTTAGGGCCTCGCACGCGCGACACGTGGCTGAAAGGTACAGCTTTTCTTCAACGCGATCCACCGGGGCCCGACTGTACATCCCGAGAATACCGTCGGGGACGGTCGGAAAATCCTGTATCTCGACGGTAGCTCTGAAACGTGGCGCAATGTACAGTCGAGATACCGTCGAAACAACAGTCGAGTTACTTGCCAAAACTCTCTATTCTCTGGGCACGAATGTGCTTGAGATCCAAGGAACCAGGAGAGATTGCAGGGGAATATCCCAATCTTGACGGTTGCGCATGTGTAGCGTGCATCGTAAAAAAAGTGGATGTTGACGGTACGTGAAAGTGTGTGAATGCACTGTCTGGACCAATGGATATACACCTGCACGTCCGAGCAACATGAACTATTCAGCGGAAGCTTGATAAGCGTCTCTGCTGCACGACTTGGGCTTTATTGTGCAGCGGATGCACAACTTTGACCGAAACTCGTGCTCGCCCTTGGCACGACTTCGGGCCCGAGTCGTTTTCAAATCACCCCCAGCACGCTCGCCTGCAGGGGCCCCTAGGTCTGGTAGCACTGCGCTGCGGGTTTGTCAGCTCCGGTTGGGGGCGCTGGTGGATCCACCGAGACATCTGACATGATGTAATTGAAACCAGGAAAAAACCGGATAAAGCGAAAAAAGAAAAGTGTATTGATTTAATCAAAGCAGGAACCAAAAAGGTTAGGTTTTTGCGAACCCTGGCTGTGGGGGGTTTGATAACTGGATAACTTACCCCCCTGTTATCAAACCCCTCTCACGACCTCCGGGGGGCGTTTGGTCACATGTTATCCGACCTTCCCCCAGACGTGCTGTGGGGGGTTTGATAACTGAATAACGTCCCTGCTGCTGTCGACCCGTACATGTACAACGGTCCGGTACATTTTGACCGACGTTTCATCGGAATATCTGCACAGAGCCGCAACAACCGCGTGTCAGACTGACTTAACTCCGTTGGCCCGTTGGACTCTGCTAAACGGGCCATCGCTCGACCCCCACCCCCCCCCATAACCGCGCCAGGAGGGCCCCCCACCCCCCCCAATCGTGAAGCGGCGGCGGCGGCACGGTGAGCTCGGATGAGCTCCGATCCGCATCTGCCGGCCGCGCCCTGCACTCATTCCGCCATTGGCCAATCCGCAGCGCCGTTGGGCGGCCCCCCCGGGCCTCCGCGTGACCGACAGCCGCCGCCCCGAGTCAGCGGATTGGCCTCAGGGGGGGCATGCGGGGCACAGGTGGCGGTGGGGGCGGGTGGCCGCGGGAACGCCGAGTCGTCCGTGTGGGGCTAGCCGTGACAGTCGTCGTGGCAAAGTCCCGTCCAAAAAAAAACCGTCTGGGACAGGACAAGCTCTGCCCGTCTGACCGTCGTTGCCGCTTGCCCACCCCCGCTCGCTTCCGCCGCTTGTGCTGTGCCCCCTACCGCCACCACCTCCCCGCCGCACGTCCCGCGCACGTCTGCTGCGCGCACGGCCAACCCCCCCCCGGCTCCTCTTTCCCACGCCCGTCCCGCCACCATGGCCGCCTTTGTCATCACCGGCTCGGCCTTTACGCCCGCGGCGGCTCCGTCCCGCGGCGCCTTTGCCGGCGCGGCGGTGTCGCCGCGCGCGCCAGCCGCGGCGGGGTCGGCGGCGGCCGCTTCGCCGCGCATGGCCGCCTACTCCCTCGACAAGTACAACAAGATGAGCGGCGGCGACGCGGCGCCGCCGGCGGTGGCGGGCCCGCAGGGCATGAGCGGCGGCTACCGCGCGTACCTGGACAGCGTCAAGGCGGCCAAGGGGGACTCGTACCGGGCGCCCCGGCGTGCAGCGGCGGGCGGGCCGTCGCCGTCCTACGCTACCGCCGCGGTGCTCGCGGGCGGGAGCCCTTTCTTTTACCTGCAGGGCGCCGCGACGGCGGCCAAGTTTGGGAAGGGCGGCGACGCGATGACGGACATGGTGCCGGGCGGGCGCACCGGCGCGGCGGCGGATAAGTACATGGCGCAGTGCGTGCGCACGCAGTACAAGGCGACGGCCGTGCCGACGGGGGTGGTACGTTGGAGTGCAGGGGGGGGTGAGGTGAGGCGGCGGCGATGGGGGGAGGGGTTGCCTCGCGTACGGCCGCCGAGAGAAGGGCGGAAAGGCAGGGGCGGCGTGGGGTGCTGCTACAGCGGCAGCACGGCCGCTGGCGGGGGTGAGCTCGCGCAGCTGGCCGCGGTGCGGGCCTTGGCCAGACAGTGTGACTGACGTGATTTTCATGGCTGCCGCCGTGGATGCCCCGCGCACAAAATTCGCTCTCAAAACCCCCCCCTGTTCCTTGCATCCCTCCTCGCTCCCCCCCCCCCGCTCTTGCGCACAGTACACGACCGCGTGTACGGAGGGGACGACCAAGGGCGCCGCCGACGCGGCGCGCGTCGCGGCCCTGTCGGCGGCCTTCCGCGCTGGCCAGCGGTCGACGGCGCAAAAGTATGGCGACTACTACGAGGCGCGGCGGCAGGCGACGCTCGGCACGCACGGCTGCTCGTACGAGGAGGCGCTCGTCGGCACCTACCCCCGCGTCGCGGCGGCGATGGTCATGGGCCAGGCCGAGGCGTCCCGCTCGTGCATCCGCTACGGCACCCCGTCATCCCCCGCCGAGGCGTACATGGCCGCGTCGGTGGACCGGCAGATGAAGGCGCGCGCCGTCGCGGCGGGCGTCTACACGCCCGCGTGCACCGACGGCGGCGCGGGCGGGGAGGCGGAGGCCAAGCGGGTGGCGGCACTCGCAACGCGCTACCGCGCGGGCCACCTGTCGGCCGCCGCCCGCGCGGCGGCGGCGTACGACGCTGCCGCGTACGCGCGGCTACACTTTGGCCACGGGTGTGGCTACGAGGAGGCCGCGTTTGAGCGCTACCCGGCGGTCGCCGCGGCCATGCGCCCGTCGACAGCGCGGTATTGAGGAGGGGGGGGGCGACCGTGCGAAAGGACTGAGTGGCGGGGGGGTGGGCAGGGTAGGGGGAGCTGTGGGTGGGATTGGTGACGGCGCTGGGGGCTGCCGCCGGCGGGCCGCGCCGACCGGTTGGGCGTGGGGCCCGCCAGTAGCCACGGGTGGCTGCGCTTCATGGATGTACGCCGTTTTTTCTTCTTCTTTTCTGGTTCACTCCCGCCCGCCCGCCCGCCCGCCGTCCCTCCCGCGCCTCCACTAAATGCCCGCACGGAGGGGCGACCGCCATGCCGCCCCCCAACGAGCAGGCACGCGCAGCCCGTCTGCCGCCGCCGCCAGCCCGCGTGGCCGCCGCGTGCGCACCGCCGCCCCCGCGAGGTGGACGCGGTCGCCGCCGCGGGCGGCGGTCGGCGGCGGCCGCTGGGGAGAGCCGCGGTCGGCACCCCCCCCCCCCCCCCCCCGCACCCCCCCCCATGACCCACCCCTCCCCCCCCTCCCCAGCCACCTGCCGCGCCGCCGCCGCCGCCGCCCCCAACCGCCGTGCCACCACGGATGGCGTCGCCGCCGCCGCCGCCGCCGCTGCCGCCGCCGCCGCCGGCACCATCCCCGCCACACACACAAAGACACTGCCCGGGGTGGGCGGCGGTGGAGGAGGGGGGGGGGGGACGGACGCCCCCCCCCCCCCCCCCCCCCCCCACCCCAAAGACCACCACCCTCGCGGTCACACCCCCCCCAGACGCCACCGCCGCCGCCGTCGCCGTCGCTACCGCCACCGCCCCCCGCCGGCAGCAGCGCCGTAACACGGGGCGGCCCACCGCCCGCCCGCCCATCTCCACAGCCACACCACCGCCCCCCGCCCCCCCCCCCCCCCCCCCCCCCGGCGTCCCCACCCAAGCGGCGCTCCCCTTCCCCCCCGCCCCCCCGCCCCCCCCCGCCCGGAGCGTACCGCCGCCACGCCGCGAGCACGCGCGCCACCCCGCCGCGAGCGTGCGCGGCGACGGCGGCGGCGCCACCTCCCGCCGGGGCGGCGGGGTGGCGACGGCGCGCCGCCCCCGCCGGCGGCCGCCTTGGCGGGCGCCCTCCCCCCCCCCCCCCCCCCCCCCCGCGCCGCCGCGCGCGGCGCGGTGCGCCACGCCGTCCACGCCGATCGGCGACGGGGATGGCGCCGCCGGCAAGGCGGCGGGGATGGCGCCGCCGGCGAGGCGGCGGTGGTTGCCGCGCCGCGGTCACGCCCCTGCCCCCAGCCGCATCCCCCGCCGGCCGGGTGCCGCCCACCCCGGCGGCGCTCACCCCGTCGCCGACGCCCCCCCCTGCTCACCCCCCCCGACGGGCACGCCAGGCGGCACCCCCCCCCGCCGCATCCCCCCCCCCCCCCCCCCTCCCCCACCCCCCCCCCGCCTCGGCCATCCCCTCCAGGATCGCCGCGAGCAGCGTCGCCTCCGCGGCCGCCGCCACCCCCCCCCCCCCCCCCCCTCCCCCCACGCCACGCTCGCGTACACGCCCAGCCCCGTGCGCGCGGCGAGGCGGCGGGCGAGGGCCACCCCCCCGTGGGGTCCCCCCCCCCGCCCCCCCCCCCCCCAATCCCGCGGCCACCCCCCCGGCGGCCACCAGCGTCGTCGTCGCGCCGCCGAGCGCCACGTCGAGGCCGCCGAGGCGGCTGGCGGCGGACGCGGCGGCCGTGGCGGCGTCGGCCCACACCCAAACGGCGCCGCGGAGGAAGAGGAGCTGGTAGCGGATGATGCCGGGGGGGGTCGGCGCGGCGCCGGTAAACGCGACGAGCCGAAGGGGTGGGGGGGGGGGGGGGGGGGGGGGCCCCGTTGGCGAGCGCCGGGGGGGACAGAGGCGGGCTGACCATGGTCGGGAGGAGGTTTTGGAGGGGCGGGCGGGGGGGGGGGGGGGTCGGGACGAGGGGAAATAGAGACACCAGCGGGGGTCGTGCGGCTGGAAGAGAGAGAGGGGGGGGGGGGGGAAGAGGGGATGCTGGTGGCACGAACGGGTGTGGGTGGGTGTCGCCGTCAGCAGCGGCGCCGGTTTGGGGGACAATAGGGTGGGTGGGTGGGCGGCGGGCCGAAGCGGGGTCGCGCGCCGTCTGCCGTCGACGCGGGCGAGCCCGTGATCCGATCCGCGAGGGTCGACCCGCGACGAGTCGATCGGCGGCGGCCGCCGCGGCCGAGCCAACGACCCGCTCCCCTTCTTCCCTCGGTCGCCCACGCCAGGCGCGCGCCCCCCCCGCGCTGGTCGTCCCACCCCACCGCTCCGCCACCTACAGTGTACCCCCCACCGCACCTGTCTGCCACCAAACCCCCCCTCTCCACCCCCGCCCGCCCTGTCGAGCCCCCCCCGCCCCCCCCCTTCCCCCTGCCTCAGCCGTCCATGTCGTCGAGCGTGCGGAGGATGCGGCCAAAGTCGGGCCGGTCCGCCGGGTCGGCCGCCCAGCACGCCTCCACCAGCGCCGCGATGCGCGGCGGCAGCAGCGCCGGCGGCAGCGGCAGGCGGCGGTCCTCGACGCCCACCGCGTACAGGATCTGCACCGGCCGCATGCCCCGCCACGGCTCCCGCCGCGTGTACAGCTCCCACAGCAGCACCCCGTACGAAAAGACGTCGGCGGCGGCGGTGTAGGGCGCGCCGTCCATCACCTCGGGCGCCATCGTGCACGGGGTGCCGAGGGGGGGCGGCCGCCGCCGCGGCGCGGCCGTGCCGCCACCCTCGCTGTCGCTGCCGCCGTCGCTGCCGTCGCGGCCGCTGCCGCCGTCACCGCCCGGCGTGGCGGCCGCCGCCGCCGCGGCGGCCGGCGCGCGGAGCGTCGAGGACAGCCCAAAGTCCGCAATGACGGTGTGGGATCCCCGGACGAGCACGTTTTGGCTCTTGAGGTCACAGTGGAGGATGCCGCGGCTGTGGAGGTAGTGGAGCCCCCGCGCAATGCCGCGGCCAAAGCCGAGCGGCTCGTACCCCGCGTCGGGCCCCCGGCCGCTGCCGTCGAGGACGGAGCCGTGGAGGTAGGTGTGGAGGCTGCCGCCGGGGAAGAGCTCCGAGACGATGCACAGCGGCTTGTGCGGCTGGACGGCGCAGCCCATGTAGAGGAGCAGGTTGGGGTGCCGCAGCGCGGAGAGGACCGCCACCTCGGCGAGGCACGCGTGGAGCGTCGGCGCCCACCAGGTGTTTGACGAGGCGCCACCGGGGCTCCCGCCGTGGCCGGTGCGGGTCGTAGCGCCGGCCCGAGGCGTGACGCCGCCGCCGCCGCTGCCGCCGCTGCTGCCGCCGCTGCCGCCGCTGCCGCCGCCGTCGCCGCCGCCTTGGCCGTCATCGCTGCCGCTGCCGTCGCCGTCCTGGGTGCCGTCGTCCGACGCGGGCCCGCCCCGCCCCCCCCCCCCTTGAGGTCCTCCGCCGCCCCCGCCGGCAGCGAGTGGAACACCTTGACCGCGACGGGCAGCATCAGCCAGCGGCCACGCCACACCGACGCGTACGCGCCCTCCCCGATGGGCGCCTCGAGCGTCAGCGCGTCGTGGTCAATGAGGAAGAGGCTCGTGTCGACCGCCGCGGCGCCGGGGGGGGGGAGGGGGGGGCCCCGCCGACCGCCGCCACGCCCAGCGGGCCCACGGCGGGAGCGGGCGGCGCACCGCCGCCGCCGCCGCCGCCGGCGGTGCCCCCCGCGGCGGCCACCCCCGCCGCCGTGGCCACGGCGGCGGCCGCGGCAGCCAGCGTCCGCCCCCCCCAGCAACCACCTCCGCGGTCGTTGGCGCGGGCGGCGGCGGCGGCGGCGGCGGCGGCGGCGGCGGCGGCGGCGCCCCCCCCCCCCCCCCACCGCATCCCCCCCGCCCGCGTCGTCCAAAAACCCAATGCGGGTGAGCTCCAGCGCGAGCAGCTCCCGCTCCTTGGCGCCGCGCAGCGACGCGATCTCGTCCCCGCACGCGGCGCCGAGGCCCGCCAGCCACCCGTGCAGCGCGCGGTCGGCGGTGGTGGCCCACGCGGCAAACTCGTCAAACGACACGCCGCCGTCGCCGTTGCCGTCCATGGCGGCAAACGCGGCGGCGGCGTCGGCGGTCGCGGCCGCCAGGTCCGCCGCGTAGTCCGTGGCGGGCGCCGCGGCGGCGCCGGCCGCGGCGGCGCCGGCCGCGTCGACGCGGGCCGCCCCGCCGGGGGGGTCGGCACCCGACGGCGGGGGGGGGGGGGGGTGGGGGGGGGCGCCCCGCCGCCGGTGGTGGCCACCTCCGCCACGCGCCGGAGGTTGCGCAGCATGAGGAACACGTACGGGAGCTCGTCAATGGTGAGGAAGCCGGACGAGTCCACGTCGTACATCTCAAAGAGGTACCGCAGCCGGTCCTGGTCGGTGGCCCGCCGCGGCGGGGGCGGGGAGGGGGGGGGGAGGGGGGGGGGGGGGGCGGCCAGGCGGCGCGCCCCCCAACAGCGTCCGTGGCGAGGCGGGCACGCCACGAGGCGTGCGGCGCGAGGCGGCGTCAGCAACCAGCCACCCCCACCGGCGGTGGCGGCCCCCCCACCGCGCCGCGCGTCGCGTCGCCGCGCCGCCGTGGCGCCCGCCCCACCCGTCCCCTCACCCGCCTCCCCCCCCTCCACCCCCCCCCCCCTTCCAGACCATCCACACGCACCCCCCGGCGCCCAACCCCCGGCGCCAAACCCCCCCCCTCCTCCCTCTTTCCCCACCCCCCCCCCCCCCCCCCGCCAAACGTACCCGCATGCTCCCCCGCGACAGGACGGCAAAGCCCAACAAGAACTCGCGCGCCGACACGAGGCCGCTCGCGTTGGTGTCAAACATGCGGAAGAGGAAGTCCGCGTCGACCGCCGGCGGCAGCGCGACGCCCGCAACGAGCGCGCGGAAGCCCGGCAGGGGCATCTCGCCGCCGTACGGGTCACTGGCGGTGGCGTCGTTGCCGTCGGCGGCGGCGGCCGCCGCCGCGGTCGCCGCCGCCGCCGCCGCCTGCTGGTGCCGCACAAACGCGCCGTACAGCGCCGACACCTCCATCGCGTGGACCGCTTGGAGCGCGCCGGCCGTGCCGCCGTCGCGGCCGGTCGCCGCCGCGGCGGCGGCGGCGGCGGCGGCGGACACGGGCGCCGCCGTGCCGCCGCCGCCGCCGCCGCCGCCGCCGCCCGTCGCGCCCGTGGCGCCACCGCCACCACCCCCACCCCCACCCCCACCGCCCGCCGCGGCCGATGCCGCCACCGCCGCCGCCGCGGTGCGCGGCGGCGGCGGCAGCGGCGGCGGCGGCGGCGGCGACGACGCGGCGGCGGCGGCGGCGGCGGCGGTGGTGGCGACGGGGCGCGGCGCGGCGGACCACGCGGCGCCCATCGTTGGCGGCCGGTCGGCTCGGCGGCGGCGGCCACCCGCGTGCGCGGCGTGCGGTACGGCGGCGGGGGGGGGAACGGGGGGGCGGGGGGGCGGGAGACAGGGGGGGGGGGGGGGTACGCGCCACGAGCCGCCGCGTGCACCACCGCCGCCGCGCGGCGACCGCCGCCGCCCGCGCGGCGGCGGCGGCCTAAATGCGGCGCCGCCGCGGGGCGGCCGCCGCGGCGGCGGCGGCGGTCGCGCCGCGCCGCGCGGCGCGCCGCGCCGCGGGTGCCGCGCGCGCCGCGGGGGGGGGGCGCCGCGGCCGCGGCCGCGGAGGTCGCGACCTCGCCGACCCGCACGGCGTGGCGCGGCGCGGCGCGGCGCGGCGCGGCGTCGCGTGGCGGCGGCGGCGGCGGCGCACGCCCGTGCAGGCTGCCCATTGCGTGGGGGCGGCCGCGGGTGGCCGTGGGGGGGCACGGATGGGTGGGGGGGGGGCGGGGGGGGGGGGGGGGGGGGGGGGGGGTGAGGGGTGGCGGTGGTGACTGCGCGCCCCGCCGCGGAGGCGCCGCCGTCACGGGAGCGCGTCGGCGGCCGCCGCGGGCGGCGACCCCCCGCGCCGCCGCGCCGGTCGGGGCGGCGGCCAGAGCGGGGAGCGGCCGGGCCGGCCGCCGGTGGGGGCCGCCGCGTGGGGGGGGGTGCCGCCGCGCGCGGCGGCCGCGGCGGCCGCGCCGGGGCGGTGTGGCGCGGCGGGGCGATGGGGGGCGGGCCGCCGCGGCGCGGTGGGGTCTCAGCCGTGAGCCCACGTGGATCCAGGCTGGCCGTGCGCGGCGTGCAGTCGGCGGTGCAGACGGTTTGGAATTGGCCTGTTTGACGCCGTAGTAGGCGGCGCTGTTTCGCTGCACGCTCCGCACGCGGCGTGCAAGGGGGGTCCTATGGGGGACTGCGGAGGATTTTTTTTTGTTGGCTGAAGGCGCGTGTGTGACGTGCTGGAACACCTCTTTGCCCAAGCACAGGTCACCGCCCATGTACAGGTCATCCGGGAGGCACAAAAAGCATGCACGTTTTCGTGCATCTCGTGCTCGACGGTCGGGCTGTGCGTGCAGCGCGTGCGTCGCGTGCGGCCGACTCATGCTCGAATGACATGTATTGATGCTCTCCTCCTTTGATCATTATTCGCTAAAGGCAGCATCTGACGCCATCGCAGGTGGAATGCTACGGCCAAAGCACGTCCTTTCAGCTGTTTTCGACGTACTTTCCACACATTCAGCTGACAAGTGCCGACTGAAGTCTTTGGCTACGCACGTCGTGCACCCGGCGCACGTGCACGTTTTGTGCTCTTTCGACGCCCTCGACCGCACGCGGCGTGCAGCGAGTGCAACCTAAAATTGTTGCTTCCGACGGTCTCGCAGGGGTCACGGGTGACTCCCCGCAGCGCCGCCGCGGTGGGGACCGTTGCGCGCCGCGCGCCGCCGCGGCGCGCCCGTCCCCTCCCCGAGCTCGAGGTCCCCGCCTCCCCCCCCCGGCTCGTGCTCCCCGCACCCCCTCCGCCCCCCTACGCGCCCACGCTGCGTACGCCCCACCCCCCAAGAATCCTCCCCGCCGTCCCCTCCCCCCCCCCCACCCCCCCAAAATCCCCCCAGACGTCCCCCCCCCCACCCCCCCCCATTCCCCCTTCCCCATCCCCCCCCCCCCTTTTTTTCTCCTCCCTCTGGTCCGCCCGCCTCACTTGCACCGCCACTTGCGGCACTTCATCCGCTCGACGCACCGGCGGAACACCTTGCCGCCGCCGTCCCAGTGGAAGACGACGCAGCAGCGGGCGCACACCTGGCCGGCGCGCCGCGACGTGGGGGGGGGAGCGCCGCCGCCGCCGCCGCCGCCGCCGCCACGCCACCGCGACCGGCACCCCCGCCGCCGCCGCCGCCGCCGCCGCCGCCGCCGCCGCCGCCGCGACCACCCCCCCCACCGCCGCCGCGGCGCTGCCTGTCGCTGTCGCTGTCGCCGTCGCCGTTGCTGCCGCCGTTGCTGTCCGTGTCGGTGTCGGCACGGCCGCCCGGTGGGGCGCCCCGCCGCCACACCGCCGCGTCCGCGTCGGCGGCGACGGCGGCAACGACCGCGGCGGCAGCGGCGGCGACGTCGGCGTCGGCGTGGCCGTCTGCGCCCGCGACGGCGGCCGCGGCGGCGGCGGCCGCCCCGCCGCCGCCATTGACCGTGTCGGCGGCGCCGCCGTCGGGGTGGTCCGCCCGCCAGTCGCGCCAGTGGCGATGCTCCCGCCAGCGGCGACGGCGGCCGCGGCCGCGCGCCGCGGCCCACCGGGCGGCGGCGTCCCAGTCCTCGTCAGACCAGCGCTCCCGCCCCGCCATGTGTACCACGTGGTCGTACGCGCTGGCCACGTACAGCACCTCCCACGCCTCCACGTAGCACGCGTAGCCGTCATCGAGGAGCGCCGCCTCCGCGGCGGTCGTTAGCTTGTACCACCCGTCGAGCGCGTCGAGGCCGTCGGCCATCCAGTCGGCAACGAGGTAGCGGAAGCGGCGCATCGCCACCCGCGGGAAGCCGTACGCGTGCATCGCACGGACGACGGCAAAGGCGCGGGCGGGGAGCTCGCCGGGCGTGAAGCACACGCCGGGGACGAACAGCCGCGTGCCGGCCGCGTCGGCAATGACCGTGGGGAGGTACACGTGCGCGGCGGCAAGGGGGGGGGGGGCGGCCGCAAGCAGCGCCACCGCCGCGGCCGCCGCCCACCGTAGCAGCGACCGTCGCCGCGGGTGGGGGGGTAATTGGGGCGGGGCGGGGGGGAGCGCCATGGCGGCGAGGCCACCGTGGCGGGGGGAGGGAAGGAGAGGGTCGGGGGGCGGGGGGGGGGGGGGGGGGGGCGGAGGGGGCAAAGAGAAAAGATGAATGGGGGAAGCGGGACGGCCTGGGGGGGGACGAAAGGGATCGCGTAGCGGCGGGGACGAATGGGGTAGGTGACGACGACGAATAGAAAGACCGCGGCACGGAGGTAAACAGGGGAACCGCCGCCACAAAAGGGGTTGGAAGGAAGAGGGAGGGGAAGGGGAGGGGGAAGGGCACGCGACGGGTGTGTACGGGAAGATGACGTCGGCGGACGGAACAGCCTGACGAGGAGACGCGCCCGTGCGCGGCGTGCCACGCAAGGCGGGATGGGGCCCTACAGTACAGCCGCACGCGCCGATACCAGGCGGGGAGCTACGACCGGGGCATCTACAGCCAGGCCACGCCGGAGCCCCGGCGCGCGCCGACCGTTGCCATCCGGTACGCACACGAGCCGGGGGGGCACCCCTCCGTCTACGTACCGGCCGATGGCGCCCGCGCCGTCACTCCGCCGCCCCCTGCCACGCCGCGCGACGTTGACCACCCCACCCGTGGAGGACGACCGAGGAGGACGACCCGGGTCCCCCACGGCGGTCGAGACGACGACACAACCCGCGGCAGGCGGCGAGGCGGGCTGCAGTAGTGCGCCACCTCCCGCCCGTGCGCCACCGCCACCAGCAACAAAGGACCGCCTCGCAACCACGACGTCGTCGTCGTAGCGCAAGGAAAAAAGAGAAAAAATCGTGCTCCGCCCTCCTTGGGGCGGGCGGGCAGCATCCTCGCTCCCCCTCTCCTCTCGCTCCTGAGTAGCGAAAGGCGGGAAAAAGAAATAAAGAATAAACCCCGTGCGTCCGTCAGTGGCGCGGTCCGCCACGCGAATAGGCGCCGGGCGGAGGGGTGGGCGGGAGTGTGTCAGGCTGAACACAACGAAGAAAGAGAAAAGCAAGCAAGGCGGGATGCGGTTGGCGGCGGCCAGCCGCCACCTTGCGTGCGATACTGTAGACGGTGTGTCCTGGTAGCCGTACCGCCCCACGCCGACGACCGCTCCAATACGCGGCGCACGAGGCTGCCCACCATCGTTCGCAGAGCCCAGATGGGCCCCCCCCGCCCTCTGGTCCGCACCCGCCGTCCCGGTCGCGCGGGACGCCACCGGCCTGGCGCGACGGCGTGGCCAGCGCCACCGTGCCCGGCCCGTCCCATACGCGCACAGACCGTACTGTACGTTGGACGCCGCGGCGTCGCTGCTTCGGCGCCCGCGTGGAGGCGCGTCGGCGCCGTAGGCCGGGCGGGCGGCGCGCCGCGCGGGGCTCTGCAGGCTCTGGTGAGCCGCCATCGCGGGGTTGCCATCCGCGCTACTACCCACCAATGGTGGGTGGACCCCATTGGTTTTCTTGGCCCACTGGTTGCTCGATTGCATGGGGGGACCTCTCGTGGGGGGCGCGCCGTCCCACAGCTGTGGAGGGTGGTGTCTGACATCCTCGGCTGGACACGACGCACCAAAAACGTCGGCTGGGGCTCACTTGACAGTCGCGGGAGGCAGGGGGAGAGCCAGCGGGGTGGCGGCGCGTGACAGACGGCCGGCATCACGACCACTTGTCAGACTGGAGGGGGGGTGGTTGGCTCTCGACGCACCCATGCGCCACCCCTCCGATGCTTCGACGTTGCCGCGGTGCGTTGCTCTGCATCCCCGACCGCCATCGCGTACTGTACTGTACAGGCCGGAGACAATAGTGGCGGGGCACTGGACTTGAGGTGCACCCGACGCGATCCGACATGCGAGCGTGTCTGGCGGGTGTGTAAGTGTCCGGGGCTTTCGTCAGTCTGGGCAGGTCAAGACGGCTGGCTTTCAACAAGCCCCTCTGGACACTCAAGTTGTCTCAAGTAGTACACTTTGATCAAGTGCTGTGTCCTTGGGACAAG
This sequence comes from Pyropia haitanensis, assembly GCA_008729055.1. Taxonomy (NCBI): domain Eukaryota; phylum Rhodophyta; class Bangiophyceae; order Bangiales; family Bangiaceae; genus Pyropia; species Pyropia haitanensis. The sequence continues at coordinate 1,439,839 of SDUX01000003.1, read as the reverse complement.
ATGGCACAGATTGCCCAAGATAAAACAGTTTCGTGACAAATTATTGGAAACACTGAAAACCAATAGCAATACAATATTGGCTTAAGCTACTTGTTGGTGCTGACGGTTGTGGCGGGGCGGGTGCCCGTGACGACGGTGCCGGGGCCGGCGGCGCGCGCGGAGAAGACCTGTTGCGGGGGTAGGCCCAGGCGGACGGCGCGCGGGAGATGCGGATGGCGTCGGTCGCGGCGGCGGCGGCCGCCACCGCGGCGGCGGTGGCAGCGGCTGACGCGGACAATGCGGGGGGAGGGAGGGGGGATGGGGGCACCCGTAGGCAAGGACGCCGTGCGCTGTGCGCACGGCCGTTTCTCCCGGGCTCCCGCGACGTCACCGTGGCGGCGGCGGCCGTCTCCAGCGCGCGGTCCCTGACCGCGGCGGACGCCGCCGCATCTGGCGCCTTTGTGTGGGGCCCCTCCCCTCTGGTCGCCGCCAACCCCTGCGGGGAGTGGGTGCTGGTGCCGCGCGCCAACACCTCTCCGGCGGCGGTACTGGATCAAGGCGCCCCTTACTGCACGCGCGGGGGGGGGGGTGGGGGGGGGCCCTCGCGGGGGGTCTCCCGAGGCCCGCCCCAGACGCGCACTGCCGGCGCTGAACGAGGCGGTGCAGGCGGCGGCGGCGGCGGCGGCGGCGGCGGCGGTGACGGCGGCGGCGGGGGTCGCCCGCGGTCGCCCGCGGTTTGGTGCAGCGGCGGCAGCGGCGGCAGACGCCGACGCCCCCACCAGCCTCGTGTCCGCCACACGGGCGGCGGTGGCACACGGGGCGGTGCCGCCGGCGGCGGCGGCAGAGGCGGGGGGGCCGTCGCGGTCCTTTCCTCCCTGCTGGGGGCGCTAGTGTATTCCGTCACCGCCGCTACCGCGGCGGTGGAGGTGCTCGTGTGGGATGCCGCTGGCGGGGTGGGGGCGGTGGTGGCGCGGCCGCCCAGGCGGCCCCTCTCTTGCTGTGCGTGGCGGTGACGGCGGGGGGTGCCGCTGCTTTCGCGGCGGGTGGTGGGTGCGCCGCGGGTGGCGACCCGGCGGCGGTGGCGCGGCTGGCGGGGCTGTACATAGGGGGCGTACCTCGCCGCGGTCACCGAGGCGGTGGAGCCGGTGGCGGCGGCAGCCGCCACCGTTGACCCCGCTACCACCGCCGAGGCCACCGACGACAAAGACGTCGACACGGCCGCAGCCAAGGGGTGGTCGGTGCCAGAGGGGGAGGCCTCGTCTGGCGGGGGTGGTGTTCCCACGCCGGATGGCGCGCGTGGCCAAGCGGCGTGGGCGTCGGCGGCGGCATCGGCGGTGTAGGCGGCACTGACTGCGGCGGCCGCCGCCGCGGTAGCTTTCTTGCAGCGGTGGGGTTGGTTCTAGGCGCGGCGGAAGCGGCCAACGCGCGGCGGCGGCTGCGAGTTGCGTCTGCTGTGGCGGCGGGTCCTTGGGGGGGCCCCACCGCGTCGGGTGAGCGGCTGGCCGGCTGGGCCGCCGCCGTATCGGCGTGGCGGAGGGGGCGCCACTAGCCGCGGCGGTGGCCGCGGGATGCGTGGCGGCGTGCAGCCCGGTCGGGGCGTCGGCAGCGGCGGCGGCAGCTGCCGCCGCCGCGTCATGGAAGGGAGTGGACCGCGCCGCCGGCGTAAGGGGGAGAGAGGCGCCGCACTTGGCTGACGTGCTGACGCCGCCCCTGCACCCGCTGCTTCCTGTGGTGGTGGGGGTTGCGGGCGCCTACCGGGCGGGGGCGGTCCTGGACCGCGACGCCTGTGGCGGGTGGGTCCTGGCGGGAGAGGGCCGTCTCACCCGCCTCGTGGCCGCCGCCACGGCGCTGGCGATCGCGGTGGGTTGCCGGCTGCGGCCACATCCGAGGGTGAGGCGGAGGGTCTGGTCACCCGCCTGAGGGGTCCTTTTGACGCCCGTGCCGCCGGCGGCGGGCAGTGGCGGGCCGGCCGGGTGGGGCGTGGCCCGGCGGCTGGCCGCGGTGCTGCGGCGGGCGGCGGGGAGCGGCGGCGGCCGTTGCGGGCGGCGCGCTCGCCGCGGCCGACCCGGCCCGCGCGGGTGGCCGGACCGGTGGGTGGGGGCTCCCGGCGCCAGCGTCTCGGGGGGGGGTGCGCCTCGAGCGGGACCTCGTGGCCGCGCTGCGGCGCGCCGACGCAGTGGGCGGCAGCGGTGGCGGCGGCGGCGGCTGTGGTGACGGCGGCGGCGCCGACGGCACGGGCGCGAGCGCGGCGCTGCTGCCCGATGTGCGCTACGCAGTCGCGCGGGCGCTCGTGTCGGCGACCATCCCGCCGTGGGGGCCAAGCCGGGGGTGCGGAGCAGCCTATTTCCGCTGCCATCTTTGTTGTGGTGGCCGCTGCTGCGGCTTTGGGCGGGGCTGGGGAAGGGCTGGCGGGGGGTCGGCTGCCCCGCCCCTGCCGTCCGATGGACTGCGTGCGGGGGGGTGCAGTGTGATGGGTAGCAGCCACCGCCGGTGCGGCTGCTGAGGAGCTGAGCGTGTCGGCAAAGACGGCGGAGGGCCGCCGCTGCCGGCTGCAGTCGCGGCCCTAGCGGGCTGGGTGCTCGCGGCGGGCCTGGTGGTGGGACACGGCCCCTGCCGGTGCTGGCCTTCTCGTTTTGGTCGGGCTACCCCCCCTTCGAGGACGTGCTGGCGGCGAGTGTAGAGGCGGAGAGGGGGAGATCTAGGTGGTATGCGTCGGGGGCATGGCCGGGGAACAGACGGTGGTGCTGTACGAGCACGGGGTGGGAGGGGCGCAAAGAGAAGACACAATAAAGAGACAGTGACAATGATAGGCGACACACGCACGGGTCACAACGTCGGGGTAGAGGGGCACCCACAGTGCTGGCAAGTGGCCGTGGTGGGTGCGGCTTCGGGTGCGGCCGCCCCGCGAGGGCGCATCCCCAGCGGGCAAGGGGTCCTCAACCACTGCGACAGCGGCAGGGCAACAGATGCGGATAGAGGAGAGAGCGGGGAGGGCGCTGTGGTGCCAAGCCCGCGGCCGCCGCACCACCGCAATCGCTCCGTAGCTCGATACTGTCACAACGTCGTGCAACCAATTGGGCCCGGAGATTGTTCTTGTCCGAAGACGTGGCGGTTGCACGAGGGAGGGCAGCAGTGGTGCAGCAGCTCAGACGGAGGGGCGCAACAGAGTGCTGGTGCGGCGGCGGTGGGGGCGGCGCTTTGTCGGTGGCAGCATTCGATGATATGCATGTAGGATCTCTTGGGTTGGGAAGATTGGAGATGGGGGCTGGGGGTGGGGCGGTAGCGGGAGACGGGAAACGTAGTGCTGGCCGCTTTCATGAAGTGCGCGACGTCGCTGTCGGGCGGTGACTTCTCTTGAAGCCGTCTGCATCTGGGGACCCCATCAAAAAAGCGGCAGTCGTCTTCTCCAAGAAACGAGAGGACCCACTCCGGGCGGTCGCTGTGACGCGCGGCGCAGCAGCCAGTCCCTCCACAACGACCGCGGATGCGCATTATCTTGCCTCGCCAGCCGTGCGTCGGTGAACGGGCATCCACCGCTGGAAGTAGGAAAGAGAGGGAGGTCGGGGGGGGGGGGTGGACAGCGTGGCACTGAAACCTGGGCACCGGTCACCCGACGAGGGGCGGACGTCCCGGTCGAGGGCGTCCTGGGAGCGGGACGTCGTCGGGCCGCCGATCAGGCCGACGACGTCGCCGCTTGGATCAGCGAAACCCGTTTCAGGGTTTGGCAGAGGGTGGGGGGGGTGCTACCGAAATATCTCGAGCGAACGCCACCGAGGTCGGCGGGCCGTTGTCGCGACGGCCGTTGCCGAGCGCTTCGTCGCCGCTGCAGCTTGACAGGCATGGTTCATCATCCATCGGCGTGGCAACTACTGTGTTGTCTCTTTCAAGCTGCCCTCTGCTTGAGCTCGTGAACTCGTACCGCTGTTGAAAGAGCCGTCTTCCTGGCACCTTTGTGGGGTGACGGCCACTGTCAACTCCCCCCTCCTTCCTCCACCTGCGCGTTCCCTGTAGCAGCTGTTTCGTGAACATGGACGCGTTCGTGCCCTTGGCGCCAGGCGCGTGGACGGCGCCCTCCAGGCTCGGCGCCGCCCGCGCCGTCGCCCCCCCCCCCCGACGGGCCCTCCCCCGCCGCGCCCGCCGCGCCACCGCGCCAGCGGCAGGCGCCGGGGCCGCGGCGGTGGGCGACGCCGCCGCCGCCGTCGCCGCCGGTCGTCCGTCCATGGCGCTCAAGGCGGGCAAGTTTGCCCCCCCCCGCTTCTACGACTTTGCCCCCGACGCGGTCGCCGCCGTCCGTCTGCGGCACGTGCAGGTCGAGTCGGAGGCGCTGGCAACGGCGGTCGTCGGGCTGGTCAAGGCCGGCGACCAGTCGCTGGCCGACCTCGCCGCCTCCCTCTCGACCGACGCGGCGTCGCGGGCGCGGGGAGGGGACCTCGGCTGGTGGGATCCCCACCGCGGGGAGCCCGCCGACCCCACAGTGTCGCCGACCGACGGCGACACGGCCGCGGTGCGGGCGGCGGCGGCGCGGCTGCCACCGCCGGCGGCGCTGCTCGCCGCCGCCACCCGCGTGCGGCCCAACACGCTCCAGGTGGTGGACAGCCCCGCCGGCTGGCACGTGTTTGTGGTGGAGGACGCGCGCCACGCGCTGCGGCCGACGCTGACGCTGCCGCCGCGGGCGCCGGACGCGTTTCGCCACAAGGCGGGCGCTAAAGGCGGCCCCCGGACGGGCGGCGACGCGACGCGCGGCGTCCCCCCGCCGTCGCCGCCCACGCCCATGACGTACCATATCACCACCCTCGGCTGCGCGATGAACGAGGCCGACTCGGAGCGGATGGCGGCGGAGCTGGAGCGGTCGGGCTACGCGCCCGTGGCGGACGCGCAGACGGCGGCGGTGGTGGTGTGGAATACGTGCAGCATCCGGGACCACGCGGAGCAAAAGGTGTACTCTGCCCTTGGCCGCCACGCGGCGCGCAAGTGGGCCGCCATGGGCGACGTCACGCTGGTCGTGGCGGGCTGCGTGGCGCAGCAGGAGGGTGCGGCGCTCCTCCGGCGGGTGCCGGAAGTGGACCTGGTCCTCGGGCCTCAGTACGCGAACCGTTTGGGCGAGCTGCTGGACGACGTGCGCACCAACGGGGTGCAGGTGGTAGCCACGGAGCCCGTGCACGTGAGCGAAGACCTGACCAAGCCGCGTCGGGGGAGCTCCACCACCGCGTGGGTGAATGTCATTTACGGGTGCTTGGAGCGGTACGTTTGCTGTGAGGCGGCGGGGCGAGTAGGGCGTTTGGCGCGCGTGCGTGCAGAGCGAGACAGGGGCGGGCGGGGGGGGTGTACCCGGGCGGAAGGACTTGGGTGTTGCCCCCGCGGGAGCACACTGTCTGGCTTGTCTGATCGCAGGTGCCACGCGGTCAGCGGGGCTGCGGGCGGGTGTGTCCGAGTACAGACCACTAACTCTCTGGAGATGGCGTCGGTGTTCTCGTGCATCACTCCTGGCAACCACTTGTCTACTGACCTCGTCTGCGACACAGGTGTACATATTGTATGTTTTGCCTGGTCTTTTCTTGGATATCCAGCGCACCGTTGTCGTCGTGGTTTCAACCTGTCTTTGGCGCGTGTCGTTTTCCGCCGCGATAGGGTTGATAGCCCGGATTGTCGGGAGCTCCTCACTAACTCTCTCTTCCGCGCCGCTGTTATGTTCTTACGTCTCTCATTGTGCTGCTCTCTGGCGACGTGACCCCGCTCCAGGTGTCGTCCCCAACGTTCGGGGTCTGGAGCAATCTCGGCCCATTCCGGCCATCCGTGCCGAGATCGAAGCGCTTGCGGCGCAGGGCGTTGTTGAAGTCGTTTTGCTCGGCCAGAACGTGGACGCGTATGGGCGGGACCTGTTCCCCCGCACCAATCTGACGGCGCTGTTCGAAGCCATTGCGGACGTACCCGGCATCCTGCGATACCGCTTCACTACTTCCCACCCGCGCTACATGACGGAGAGGCTCATCCGCACCGTCGCGGCGCTCCCGACGTTTGCCAACCACATCCACTTGCCCTTCCAATCGGGGGACAACACCGTCCTCCGGCGCATGAGCCGCGGCTACACGGTCGAGCGGTACGAGCGGCTGGTATCCACCATCCGGGAGGTGATGCCCGACGCGTCGGTCACAGCGGACGCGATTGTGGCCTTCCCCGGTGAGACCGAGGCCCAGTTCCAGAACACCCTCGACTTGATGAGCCGCCTGACGCTGGACACGGTCCACACGGCGGCCTACTCGCCGCGGCCCAACACCCCTGCGGGCGCCTGGGAGGAGCAGCTGCCCGAGCCGGTCAAGGAAGACCGCCTGGCCCGCATCAACCGGCAGGTAGTGTCGGACGCACTGGCCGCGAGCGAGCGCCGCATTGGTACCGTCTCGGAGGTGCTGGTCGAGGGGCCCAACCCGCGGACACCAGACACGGAGGTGTTTGGCCGCAACGCGCAGAACCGGATGGTTTACTTTGTTGGCGACGCCGCCGAGTGTGCGGGGCGGATTGTGCGGGTGCGCATCACAGAGGCGAAGGCGTTTGCGCTGCGGGGGGAGCGTGTGTGGGACGAGGAGGGTTGAGGGGGTGGGGCGACGGCTACTCAGGTAGGCCGCGGGGCGTGAGCGAGGGGGGGCACGTCATGTCCGTACTGAGACACCATTGACTGTGTCTGCGGTGGTCCAGAGGTGGTGGTACACCAAGTTCCGGCGCCAGTCGGCGCCTATCGGACCGATGGGACAGGAGGAAGAACCGCCAAGCCCCTAGCGCACTGCCTCACACGTGCTCCCGGTAGTGAACAGTCGGGCGACTGCAGGGACTGCAGTTGACGCCCACTGCCCGCGCCTGCGTACGACTCGTCGTCATGACCTTACAATTTTGGTTTCTCTGTTCATGCTGGTGGCGCTCACAAGGAACGAGGCCGCGTCAGCGACAAAACGGGTACGCCCACTAGGCGGCCTTACCCCCAGCGGGTGCAACGACAGCAGGCGTCGACTTCTCCGCGGCCCGCCGTTCTGTCTCGCGCATGAGCCCCGCCTTGTTTTCAATGAGGTCGTCCAGCGCACACACTGCCCGGATGACAGCACTCACGTACAGAACCAGCATGGCGTCGTTGGTCTTCACCGCAAAAGACCTCACCAGTTCCTTGCCCGACAGAGCTGGCAGCAGGTTGAAAATGTCCTGCATGTTGTACAGGATCTCGTGGTTCATGGGAAGTTCCCCGGTGGCGACCGCCTCCAGGTACGACTTAAGCTCTCCCAACCGCGCGCGCAGGCTCTTCAGCGCCCCCACTTTGCCTGCTACTTCCCCTGCAAGGGTGCTCACCGACGAGTCCTTGATGTCCCGCAGCAAGTGACCCACCCCAACCTCCTCCGCATCCGCTGCGTTGATCTCTGACGGCAGGTGCGCAAACGTGCGCGACAGGGTAGCGTCCTCCTGTGGCTGCTCCACCGACAGGTACGCCTCGGTCGGGAGGCCGAGCTCCTTGGGCGTTACATCCACCAGCACAAGCACCGGGTTGGGGGTGTAGGTGCGGATCAGCTCCGTGATGTCCAGGTCCCCACCTCGGATCGTCGGGCCCGTCGAATACCACCCCACCACGGTCTCCCGCGCGTTGACCTTGCGGAACATGGAAGACATGGACTCGAGGAAGTTGTGGTCGAGGAACCAGACAGTCGGGTCCCGCTCATCCTCCTCAAAGGGAACCGCGTAAGAGTTGGTGCAGCTGACTTTGCCTTTCACGATCTGGCCCAGGAGGACCCCTACGGCACGACTGCGAATCGTCGGAAGAGGGTGCGAGGCCAGGCCAGAAGAGCGCGGCGCGCAGGAGGGATGGCGGTAGCAGGTCAAGGCACCCGAACACGATGCGGGTAGCGTTTTGAGGCACGGAGACGTGATGCAGACAGGGAGGCAGCCACGATGGCCAGTCAACGATGAGCAGGACGACCAACGCCAGCGAAGACAATCACAAACAGGTCTCAAGCAACAGGCAGCCACAAAGTTAGTAATGGACACAATCAACCCCGTTCGCGTGTAGTCGAGCACAACCGACAATGCCACCAGTGCTCATTTCCAACCAACCGTGACGCGAGAAAAGATGGGCACAACGACACGGCTGGGAGCCCCGCGCCCAATACCAGGCACAGAGACGCCACCAAATCCACCCACACCAGAAGGAACAGCGATGCGTACCGCTTAGAGCCTTTGCAGCTCCGATTGTAGTGATCCACCACGCCAAGCAGCACAATGGGGTGGACGGCCACCGAAGTGGGCATCGACGGCGCCATGGCGCTGCCAAGTGCCGGTGGACAGAGGCGGACAAGCAACAAGGCAGCGCAGGAATGGCACAAATAAAGAGCCTGCCGCAAGCCGCTCACAATATGGACAGCCTCAAACAGTGACCCAGGCGGAACCTGAAGAAAGCAGCCGTAGGTAAGCAACCCCAGGGATGAACGAGGCAACCAGGCGGGCAAGCGGGCTGACGTCGGAGGATGCGCCTGTCTGTCCAGCATGTCAGCAGGCCGTCGCCATCCCCACACACTTACCACCAAGCACGATTCGAGTTTGACAAATACCAATGGCAAGAAGAATGCGTCTGAACGAGAAGTCACGAGACACAGACGACTTAACTGCTACCGAGAACAACTTGTGATATAATTGAACATCGAACTAGCTACAACCGAGACGCAGACCACAGTGAAAATTCAGACGATCTGGCGTCACCCTGATGACACAATTTAACAGTCCGCTCATCACCACCGCTTGTCTTCTTCCACCCCACCTGACTGCCGTTCCGCTCACACAACGGCCACATCGCAGCGCCAGGCACCCACTGAATACAAACCGCGGTCAGCCGTGTAGAACAGAACAAGACACGCCACTGTTGGTCCGAGACGAACGACCTGGCAAACATCGCTGCCACTGCGCACGCCACCTCGACCGCCCGTTGCTAGCATGGCCAGCCACGCTCCTCCCACCAAGGCCACGGTGGCCACAAACCACAGCGCACGGACGGCGCTCGCACGCCACCATGCTCGCCGCGTGGCGGCCTGTGCCCGCCGCCGGAACGAGGAATGGACCATCCGCGCCTGCCGTGCGACTACGTCTTGGCAGCCAGCGGCCGCCGCCTCCCTGGCCGCCCCCCCTCACCCGCTGCCCAGCGCCAGTCGCCTGGCGGCCCGCGTGCTGGCCAGCCGCCGCTGGCTGAATCACGCCCCCCCCCCGCCCTCCCTCTCGAACCAGGAGCCTGCGGGGGCCTCGCCACCGGCCGACCTCCACCTGGCGGATTGGAGCGCGCTCGCACGCGCACCCCCGCCCTACCAACCGAGGCCGACACGCTTCGCGCTCGACAGGCGGTGCCCCCCAGCCCGCCGGAGGTGGGTGGCGGCGGTTTGTTGTGCGCGGCAGGCGATGCGACAGGCGATGGATCTAGCCGGCGGCCGCTTGCCACCGCCGCCGGCTTTGCGGGCCAATGGCCGTCCCTCTCGGCTTGGCCCGGCGGCGGCCAGCGCCGCCGCGGCGCAGCGGGGTGGCGGGGCACCCCGCCGGCGGGGGCGGCTCCGCGTTGCGTGCGCTGAGACCGCAGCTCCTCCACCCCCCGCGGGGATCCGCTGCGGGTGCCCGCAGCTGCTGCCACAGTTGTACATCCAGAGACGCCCATTGCAGGTGCCGGGGTGGCGCAGGTCAACAGGTGACGTCAGGGCCAGGGCACCGGAAGGTTGAGGGGGGCACAGACGGGGAGTCGCCGGGGCGCAGCAGACCGGCTGGTGACGGCCCCTGCCCCTGCCGGCAGAACAAAAGAGGACCATGCCCTCGCGCGGGGACACGCCTCCGTGCTCCGCCACCCGCCGAGACACTCTAGAAAGCAAAAAAAATCGATGGTTCCCAGGAGTCGGTGTGCCGCCGGCGGTCCGCGTTTGGGTGCGATTCCGCGGCCCCTGGTGGGGTGGTAGGGAGGGGGGTGCTCTGCAGGTAGACAGAGCATCGGACCAGCCTCCTTCCCCGCGGGAGGACAAGTTGACCGCCCAATCACTTTCCCTGCTGCGTCGCAAGGGCATCGTCACGGGCCAAACCTCCCCTCCCCCGCCGCCCCCCTCCCTCCTCTGGCCGTCAGCGGACCGTGTGGTAAAGCACAATACCCTTGAGGGCAACCGCGGCCGCAGGCTGCCAGGGTCTCTCAACTGGCAGCGCACGCGCGCAGTGGTGGTTGCAACCACGCCATTGGTCCGCACCCCACTCTCAGATGGCCCCCGCGACGAACTCCGGCGCCCACCAGCGCACACACCGCCTGCGTGTCACGTGCGCTCAGCCTATTGCGCCGTGGCGCGGGCCCGCGGCCTCAGGCGACTCGACGGATGACACAGGCGGACGCCAGCCCTCAAGTGGTGTGTACATCGCGTGTCCATCACCACCGGGGCAGAGGCGGGGGCGGGTGGAACGTGTGGGTCTCCCGCCACCGGCACGCGCGCAGGGCTTGGGAGGAGGGAGGAGAGAGGAGCGGAAAAGAGAAAGGGGGGGTGCGGCGGAGCCCCCGCCCGAGTGGGCAGGCGGCCCCGCGGCAGCGGCCGCTGGCAGCTGAGCCGGCGGCGATGCCGGTAGAGCACGGTGGACGCCCCCACCAGCCCGTTGGGCGGCGGGTCTTCGCGAGCCCAGTTTGGTTGCGGGCCGCCGGCACCGCGGGCGGCCGCCGCCGCGCCGGATGAGCGGGCGCCGCGCACCGCGAACCGCAGCCTGCGGCCGACTGTGGACGGTGTGACCGGAGGCGGATTGCTAGGGCAACCACCGCCGCGACTCCGTCGCCCTCCCCCCCCCCCCGTAGTCTCGTGCGGTGCCGGGTTGGTGTAGGTGGGGCGCGGGGGTGGCCCGCCGCCGTGGTCGTTCTCATGGCGGCCGCGGCTCCTTGTCGGAAGCGACGGGAGCGTCCCCCGTTTTCATTCTTTGCAGCGTCCACCCCCCACCACCCCGCCGACCCCCTTGCCCAGCACCCCTTCTGCAGACCCGCCACGGACCACACACGCAACGCGCCGCGGCCGCAGCGGTGAATTTGTGTCTTTTTTGTGCCGATGGCCGGGCCGGCTGGTAGACCGAGGACAGGCCGGTGCCAGCCTCCCTGCCGCGCCACACCACCGCGCACCCGACCCCCTCCCCCTTACGCTCCCCGGTGTCCGCAAACTGGAGGAGTGCGGTTGCCTGTGTGTGTTCCCGTCGGACCGACCAACAACCCCAGCCGGGCGCGTTCCTTCAGGCGGACCAGGGTATTTTGCCTGCGCGGGCTGTGCGCGCGCGAGCTGTGGCGAGGGGGAGTACACGGGCGCGGAACCCCCCGTGTGGCCCCGCCGGCAGTTCCAAAGCGGCTTGTCACCGCCCGCTCGCTGTCGGACGCGGCCGCGGGTGGTGCGTGTGGTCGGGGGTGAGGGTGGTGGGGGGGGGGCGGGCCCTCCAGCGGGCCACGCCCGCCTCCGCGCCACACCCGACAGGGGAGTGGCGGGTCCCAGCACGCGGGTGACCAACGCGCGCGGCCCCCCACTGCAGCCGCACAACCCTGTGCCGCGCCTCTGCTCCAACCTCCGCGGGCGCGTCGCCCGTCCCCCCCGCTGCCGCAATCGAGCGGCGCGCGTCCGTCGGGCCCGCTGTCACGTCGCAGTGTGTGGCGGGCACCGGCCACGGCACTCGTCGGTTCCGCTGCTTGCGGGGGGGGGGGGGGTGAGAGCGGACGGCGGCGAGCCAGATCGAGACAACCCGATCATGGCAGGGGGGGTGCAGGGCCGCCGTCGCCAGCCGCCTGGGATCCGTAGAGAGGCGTGTGACAGCCGGCCAGACGCGGGCCTGTAGGAGAGAGGTCGGCACGTGGGAGTCTGTGCGCGCGACGCACCGGCAACCTGCGTCCGTTTTGTGACCAGCACGGGCCGCTACACCCCGCCCGCCCGCGGCCGCCGTCAAACTCAGCGCGTCACGCCCGCACATACACCCGACCCGAGGATCGTCTCCTTGTGCTTTGCCGGCGAGGTGTGGTTGGTTGGTGCGGGGCAAGGCCCAGTGGGGACGGGCGGCAGCGAACCGCGGTGGCGCGCATCGCACCCCCCCACCGCGATAACACACAGGGGCCCCAGCCAGGCGCGGGGGCGGGCCCCGCCGGGGCCGCACACGCACGCACCGCCGACACGACGAGCGGCGGGAGCATCGCGCCCGCCGCGGCCGCTCCATATGATGGGGGGGGCCGTCGGCTGTGCCCGTGGAGAGGGTTTTGGTGGTTGGACCGGTCCTCCCAGTTGGGGCCGCCCGCCGAAGGAGTGGTGGGGGAGACGGTGGGCGGCTGTAGGGATTGTTGGGGGGAGGGCGAAGGTGCGCCCCGCACGCGCGGCAGGTGCGTAGGCGGCGCTTGGATTGGTCGGCGCGCACCCTCGCCTGTGCGTGCGGGCCCCTCCCGGGGGGGGGAACCTGGCGTGCCCTGGGGTGTGGCCGCAGGGGGAAGGGGGAGACGCTGTCTGGGGGCAAGTGCCGGCGTTCCGCCTCCTGGTATATGAGGCACCACATGTCGGACCAGCTCGTGCTGTCTTGATCACGCGCCCTCCCGTGCGCTATTCTGTCGAGCTGAACCGGCACGGCCGTCAAGATCCATTCCATCCCCACCCCGCTTCACCTTCTCCTCTTAGACACTCGTCCTCCTCCTTCCCTTTTCGCGCCACGTGAGCCTCCACCCGGGTTCTTCCAAAGACGGCGTTGCAGCACCCCTACCAGCCACTACAATGGACCTGTCCACGCTCTTGACTACGGATATGGATCCCCGCTCCCACGCAGCCGCGAGCATGCTGCTGCTGCAAGCGGGCGGCTCCATGTCAATGCCCTCGACCGACTGTGACAGCGGGTCTATGACGTCCTCTGACGGCGCAAGAACACCCCGGTCGGTGCAAGCACCGCCGCACGGGTCGGCGGCGGCAGCGGCTGGCGACGGCAGCTGTGGCGGCGGCGGGCTGGGCTACGAGCTCGGGGCCGGCGCAGATCTCGGGTACACCCGCGCCAACGCCCACCCCCACGCACACGCCCACCACGTCCAAGCGTACGGGGGCGCCCTCGGTGACGGTCGTGCGGGCGCATCCGCCGAACTTGGCGCATTTCCCCCCGCTCCACCTCCCACTGGCGATGCGGGCGGGGGCCACGCCGGCGGCGACCTGCCAGCGGCCCCCCCCCCTCCCTCCAGCGGCCGGTCATCCTCCCCCGGCGGCGGCGGCGGGGACCCCGGCGGCTGCTGCTACATTTGCGGCACCTACTTCACGCGGAAGACCAACATTGAAAAGCACCTGACCACCCGCCACGGCGTCGGCATTGCGCAGGCGTCCTTCCCGTGCGAGGTCTGCGGCGTCTCCTTCCTGCTCATGGAGTACACGCGGCGGCATGAGAAGAACATTCACCACCACAAGCGCCAGTACCGGTGCGGCATCTGCCGCAAGATGTGCTTTGGCTACCGCTCCAAGCTCATCGAGCACCTCCGCACCGCCCACGGGGGCAAGGGCGTTGTGTGCGCAGCGTGCGGGTGCGCGTTCAAGGACGTGACGCTGCTGGAGCGGCACTACAAGCGCAAGCACGCACGGGCGACCGAGGCATGATCCTGCCGCCTTTCTTCTTCGACCCTTTTTTTTTTCTTTTTTTTTTTTCCTTCTTTTTTTGGGGCCTCTCGTGTCTTTCTTGAACCGTCTGAATCTGCTGTGACGTGGGGTTGTTCCGCGGGGGTTCGATCTTGGCTGCTGGGAACCTCTTTTTTTTATGTCCCTGTCCGGCCCCCCCCCCACCCTTTTTTTTTTTTTTTCTTTTCATCCCTCTTCCGTGTCTATTTTCTGCCGAGTTGTCTTTTTTCTTCTCTCTATGTGTTGCCTGTTGCTTGCGTTGGTGTCCGTGACCGCCATGCGTTTCGTCCTGAATGCTTTCTTGGCTGCGCCGACCGACCATAAAAAGAGCAGACGTACCCTACGAGCCATGACCTACCAGCCGCACGGTGCACTCCCCACTCCGAACCCCCCCTCAATCTTCACACTGCGGGTGCCCTCCCCCCCCCCCGCCACTCCCGCTGCAGCAAACAAGCCCCACCATGGCATAGTTCCACTCGGCGAGGGAAGGCTAGACCTGTTACCCTCCCGTCGCCCACCCCCCCTCGGCGGGGTCCCCCACCCGCTCATACGGCACCTCTGGCGCGCGGCCACGCAGGTTGGGCGTCGCGTACCGCTCAAACGCATAGGCATCCGCCGGGGCGTCCCCCCCACGGCCCGCAGGGCTGGCCACCCACACCGCCTCTGCAACAAGCAGCGCCGGCGCGGCGTCCGAGCCCCCCCCCCACGTCTGCGCCCACAGCTCGGCCGGCGGCTCCCCTGCCGCCGTCGCCGACGTCGCCGCTGCCGCCGCCGCCGCCGCGCGCAGCACCCGCAGGGCCACCGCGGCCAGCCGCCGCGTGGCGGTGGTCGGCCCGCCCCCCCCTCCGCCGCCGCGCACGCCCGCGGCGGCGGCGGGGCCCACCACAAACGCCAGCTCCACCCGGCCGGCGCCGCCCACCCCCGCCGCCACCGTCGTGGACGTGACGGGCGCGGCGGCGGCGGCGGCGATGGCGGCGGCCAACGCGGTCGGCAGGTCCGCGCTACCCCCCGCCCCCAGCCCGCCCTCCCCTGCAGCACCCGCAGCAGCCGCCGCCGCCGCCGCCGTCGACGCCACCAGCGCCTCGGCCACCCCGACCCGCACCACCGTGCCGCCGCCACCGCCACAGCCGCCACCGCGGTCGCGCAGCGGCAGCGGCGGCGGCACCGACGGCGCCGCCGGCGGGACGACGGTCACTCGCGCCCACGCGGCGGGCGCCGCCGGCGGCGGCCGCGGCGGGCGGGCGCGGAGCTCCAGCCCGACTACCGTCGCCAGCTGCTGCGCCGTCGCCGCGTCGGGCGTCACGCCCGCGCCGAGCGTCAGCAGCATGCCGTGCTCCAGCCGCAGCCCCGACCGGCGGGGGCCGTCGGCGTCCCCCCCCACCCCGCCCCCCCCGCCCCAGCCGCCCCCCCCCGCCACCCCCGCTCCCCCGTGACCGCGGCGGCGGCCTCGGCGCGGCCGTGCAGCAGCCACCCCGCCGCGGTCAGTGCGGGCGTCACCCCCGCCACCGCCACGCCCGTCGCGGCCGCGACCGCCCACGCCACGTCCAGCGTCAGGCCGTGGCGGTCGACGGCAAACGCGACGACCGCCGGCGCCCGCCCCGGCGGCGGCGCCACGACAAAGACGGTCGTGTTGGACGGGCGGGCGGGGAGGGGCAGGTGCCCGCCGGCGGGGAGGCGGACCCGCTCGTCGAGCGCGGGGGACGCGGCGGCCACGTCGGGGGGGACCGGCTCGCGGCTGGCGACGGCGGCGTCGTCGCGCAGCAGCGCCGAGTAGAGGTCGGAGGAGAGCCACGCGGACGCGGGGGTGGGGGGGGGGGGGGGGGGTGGCGGGGGGAGGAGTGGCGGCCGCGGCGGGGACCCGCAGTGGCCGCCGCCGCCCCGGCCGACGGCGGTGGGGGGCCCCACCACCGACGGGCGTGGGGGGGCGCCCGCCCACCGCCGCGGCGCGCGGCGGCGGCAGTCGGGGCGGCGGCCGCGGCGGTGGGGTACCACCAACAAACGCCATGGCGGCGGCGTCGCGGGCAAGGGGCGCCGGGTGCGGGGCGGGTGACCCGAGGGGCGGCAGGCAGTGACCACACAGGGGCGAGGGAAGAAAACGCCGGCCGTGCGCCCCGGGGTGGGCACCGGTCGGCGGCGGGGGAGGAGTAGGCGGCGTGAGGGGGGGGGGGGTGCGCGGAGCGTGCGGGGTGGGCACCATGCGGCGGCAGGGGACGCGCAGCCGAGGGTGGCGGAGGGGGGTGACGGGACCGCGCGGGGGGGTCACCGGGCCCCCGCGACGCTGCCGCGGGCGGCGGGGACCATGACGCCGACAGGCACACGCCACCAGGCGAGTTGCCGGTGAGGAGGCGGGGGCGGCGGGCGAGCGCGGCGACGGGCGGCCAACCAGACGAACGGGGCCCGGCCGGGCAGCTGTCACGTCTGCCAGCGTGGGGCTGGCGCCTGCAAGGCCCCGCGGCCCGCGCGCCGGCACCGCCATGCCTGGCGAGAGCAGACGCGCCGGTGGCACCCGCCCCTATCGCCTGCACGGCCGCGTCTGTACGCGGGGTGCGCAACAAAGGCGGGCACAGCGAGGAGCCTGCCCATGGGCACGTCCACAAGGACGGGGGGAACAGACAAACGAAAGCCGCCACCCCTACGCCGCCACTGCCGCCGACCACTGCGCGCCGCCGCCGCCGCCGCCGCCGCCGCCGCCGCCGACGCTCCCCTCCGCGCGTGTGTGCCGAGCCCGTTCACGTCTTCCCCAGCCCCCCCGGGCAGGGGAGACCCCCTTGGCCCCCCCACCACGGCCGTACGCCGCCCTCCCCCCCTCGATCCCCCCCCCCCCTCCCCCCTCACCACCGCGGCCGCTTCCGGCGGCGCCCCCCCGTCGGCCGGCGCTCCGCCTCCCGCCGCGGTCGCGTCGGCCGGCCGCCGCGGGCGGCCATCCCCGCCGCCGCGAGCGCGGCCTCCGCCTCGGCCGCCGCGGCGACCGTGACCGCCTCGGCGGGGTCGAGCGCGACGCGGCCGCGGGCGCGCCCGCCCCCACCCCCATCGCCGCCGGCGCCAGCACCACCGCCGCCGCTGCCGGCAGCGGCGGCGGCACCCGCACCCAGCGCCGTGGCCGCCGCCGCCGCGGGCGCCGCCGCCGCCGCCGCCCCCCCGCCCGCCAGCGGCGGCGGCGACGACGGCGGCGTGGCGAGCGCGCCCACCGCCGCGGCCGCGGCGGCGGCGTCGACCAGCCCGTGTTCGTACAGCACGCCAATGTGGGCAACGAGCTGCGGGCGGAGCGCGGCGGCGGCGAGCGCCCCGCGCCGGGCCGCCACAAACGACGCGAGCGTCGCGGCAACGTGGCGGTCGCCCCACGGCGGCGCGGCGGCAACGTGCCCATTCCACAACGCCATAAACGCCACATCCGCGGCGGGGACGGGGAGGGCGGCGAGGCGCGCCGCGTCCATGGCGGTCACCCACGCTTCGTCCAGCTCGTCCTCCGAGTCCGGGTCGAGGCCGGCGGCGGCGGCGCCGTCCCCGGCGGCGGTGGCGGTGGCAGTGGCGGTGGAGCGGGAGGGCGGGGGGGGGGGGTGACCGGCGCCAGGCTGATGGTGTGAAAGTAGCGCCCGCGGCGGAGGGCGGCGGCGAGCGGGACGGGCGGCGGCGGCGGGCTGCCCTTGGTGGTGGGCGGCGGCGTGTAGGGCGGCAGCCGCCGCGACGCGCCCGGCGCGAGGGGGTGGGCGGGGAAGGGCGCGCCAGGGTGGGCGGTGGGGGAGGGGGGGGCGGGGGGGCGGGAGCGGCGCGGGGGGGTGACCGCGGCACCAGCCGCGCGGGGGGGCGGGCGGAGCGCCGGCGGGAGGCGCGGGGGGGGGAGGGGGGGGGGGAGAGGGGGGGTGGGCTGAGGCGCTGCCGCCGCTCGCGGCCGCCATTGACACTGGCCTGTGGGGGAAGCAGGGGGGAGGCGCAGGTGCCGCAGAGGGTGGTCCGTCGACACGGTGTTGGGCAAGACGGGGTGGCCACCACGACAGCACCGCCGTCCGCACCGGCCGGCACCACGAGCACGCCACACGCGAGTCAGTTACCACAGTTGCTACAACCACAGCCGCCATGCACGTCGGGGGGCGACTGGCGCGGCACCCCCCGTGGCCGCCCAAGCAACAAGCGGAGGCCACCACCACCGCCGCCGCCGCCGCCGCCATCGCCGCCACCTACCGACACAGCCCGGCACGCCCGTCACACCCGCCGCGGCACCCACCCACCCACACTCACAAACGGCGTCCACCCGGCCAGCGCGATAGGGGGCCCGCCCATTTCCCCGACGTGCAACGTACAGCGGTGGCAACCCGGCGTCCGTGACAGACTGCGCACGCAGGGCGCGGCCGCCGCCGCTGCCGCCGCCGCCGCCGCCGCCGCCGTCCGACGCCGCTGCCAGCGGGGATGCCCCGGCGGCGCTCACAGACGGCACGTCCGCAGCGACGGCGGCGGCGGCGGCGGTGATGGTGGCGGCGGTGGCGTCGGCGGCGGGGGGGAGGACGGCCGCCCCCGCCGCTGCCGACAGGCGCCCCGCGCGGCGGCGGGTGGTGGACCGACGGTGGGCGGCCGATGCTGCGCACGCGGAAAAGGGCGGGGGGGAGGGGAAGCACGGCCGCTAAAGCACCCGCCAGACGCTCTCCGTTAGTGCGCGTCCGCTGACCTCGCAAGCGCCACCCGGGTACGGTCGGCCCAGTCGCGACCACACACGCCGCAGCGCCAGCGCCTGCCGATCCTGTTCTCAACGCCACCCGGTGCGGCGCGTGCCCCCTCCCCCCAGTGGTGGCCCTCCCCACCCCCCCCCCGCCCCAAACCAAAGCGTACCTCTGGCCCACCGCGCGTACGCCGGGAAGCGGCGCGCCGACACGCACAGCAGGTCCCCCCCCGTCGGGACGAGCGTCTCCGCCGCCGACGCCTCTGGCAGCCACTCAATCTGCGCGTGGTACCGCTCGATGGGGGCAGCCGTCGGGTGGGCCGGCGGTCCCCCCGCGTCCGCCCCCCCCTGCTGCAGCGCGCGGAAAAACGTGACCGCCACGCCCACGTGGCCGTCCGCCGTGTGCCGCCGCAGGCCGTCGACGCCGCGCCCGTCCATGTGGCAGAGCGGGCAGCGAGTGTCAGGGCGGGTCTCCCGGCCGCCGCCGCCACCGTCGCCCACCACGGTGTACTCAATCTCCACGCGGGGGGGGATGGGAGGGGCGCCCGCCGCGGCGGCTGCCGCGACCGATGCCGCCGCTGACGCGGCAGCGGAGGGCGACGCTAGGCCCGACGCTGGGGGGGGGGACGCGGCGACCGCGCCGGCAGCGCCGCCGCCGCCGCTGCCGCCACCGGCACCGCCGCCGCCACAATCCACGGCGGGCGGCGACCCCCCCCCATACGCCGTCGCCGCAGCAGCAGCGGCCGCGGCGGCCGCCGCCGGCGACACGGGCAGCCCGAGGAAGAGGGCGTAGGAGGGGAGGCCCGGCAGCGGCGGCACCCCCCCCACCCACGCCAGCCGCAGGCGCCACCCCCCCCCGCGGCCGACCGACGCGACCGCCCCCGCGCCCGGCACAACCGCCGCCCACCGGCCGGCGGCGTAGAGGACGATATCTCCGCCACCAGGCGCGACCGCCCCTGCCGCCGCGCGGCCCGCCACCCGCAGCAGCAGCCGCCCCCCCGCCGCCGCCACCGTCGGCACGCCCCCGCTATCGCCGCTGCCGCCGCCACCCCCGCTACTGTCACCGTCGCCGTTGCCGCCGCCGTCGCCGTTGCCGTCGGCAGTGGCAGCCGCAGTCGCCGCCGCCGCCGCCGCCGCCGCCGCCGACGCCGCCGCCGACGCCGCAGGCGGCCGCGCGGCGGCCGCCAGCAGCGCCACCACCCCCGGCCGCAGGTCCACTCCCACCGTGTCGCCGTGGCCCGCCAGCACCGCCACGCTCAGCAGCGACGGCACGGCGGCGCCGCCGCCCGGCGCGGGCGCCTCGGCCACCAGCGCCACGTACGCCGACGGGCCACTCCCACCGCCACCGCCGCCCCCCCCACCCCCGCCTCCGCCCCCCCCGCCCGCCCCCCCGTCTGACGGCGGCGACGCGGCGCGCAGCGCCAGCCCGCCTCCACCCCCCCCCCCAACGCCACTCGCCGCCCCCCGCGGCGCCCCAATCAGCGACACGGTGACGCCGAGGATGAGCGCCGGCACGCCGGCCGGCAGCGGCCGCGGCGACGGCACCGCCCGGTGGGAGGCCTGCCGAAAGGGCGGCGCCGCGCGCGCCGCCAGTGGCAGCGGCGGCAGTGGGGGGAAGGCAGTCGGCGCCATGGCTGCCGCCGCCGGCGCGGCAAGGGGGGGGGGCGAGGGTGACCCACCGGCCGCGGGCACGAAGGTTGGAGGTGAAGAAGCAAAAAAAAAGAAGAACAGATTGGCATCGGGGAGGGGCGAGGTACCCTTCCGCAACGGGCGAGGTTGTTGTTCCCTGCGCAGTGGTGTCAAACCTCGAGTATGTCGGGGCATCGTGTATGGGCCAAGACGAGGCGTCTGGAGGGGGGGGCACCTGCTGTTCGTTCTTGTTGTTGTCGCAAATTTCGAGGAACTACAGTAATTGGAATGAAAGTTGGGGAACGGAGATTGTCATTGCCTTCCGGTTGCCGGTGCGCGCGCGACCGACCGCCTTCTCTTGTCGCGTCGGGCGCGGTGGTGCTCGCGGTCGTTTCGTTCTCCGTCTGTCCCCGTCGCTGCCGGTTCCCCGGTGGAACCGCCGCGTGCTGCTCCCCTCGGGGCCCCTTCGCGGGCTTAGGTCCTCCACGATGGCGCCCCCCCCCCGACCCGCCTCGCCTGCCGCCTTCTTACCCCCGGCGGCGTACGGAGCGTCGGCGGCCGTGCCGCCGCAGCGGCCGCTGTCCCCACGCCCGCGGGCGGTGGTTGGCCCACCCCCCCCCGTCGCGGCCGCGCGTGCGTCGTCGTGGACGGGCACCTGGGCGGGCTCGTGGACGCGGTGCCCATCGCCGCTGTCGTGGAATGCTGCCCCCGCCCCGCTTGGCGGCCCAACCGGCCGGCTCCCCGGCGTTGTGAGCATCGACGATGTGCGGGCCGGCGGGCGGCGTGCCGCCCCACCGTCGGCACCGGTGTCGCCGCCGCTGCCACAGACGACCATGGCCGCCGACCGGGTACATCGTGCAAAGAGGGTCGGCGGCGTGACCGCCCCATCGTTGGCTGGCGGCGGCGTCTGCGGCAGCGGCGGCCGGCCATCGACGGCCGACGGGGATGGCGGCGACGGAGGCGACGCAGCAGACGCGCCGCCCGTTCGGCGGGTGCGGCTGCTCCCGCGCGTGCACGTGCCGCGGGCGGTTGGGTCGGCACTGGCGGTGCTGCGGGTGGGGGGGGCGCGCGGTCGCCCGGTCGGCGGCGGCGGCGGCGGCAGCGGCAGCGCATCGTGGGCGGTGGACGCGGGGCCCGCTGCGGTGGGGGGGGTGCGCCAAGGCGCAGCGGGTCGCCGGGGCGTTGCCCGGCCACTGCCGGTGCGGCCACACGCGTTGGCGGCGGGGGTGTTGTCGCCGCCGTCGCCGCCACGGCAGGCGCCGGTGGCGCCGCCGCGGCCGGCGCCAGTGGCGCCGCGGCCGAGCGGCGTGCCGCGCCCGCCGCCGCCCGCACCGGTGATGGCACCCGCAGTGGCGTCGCCGCCCGTGGCGCCGCCGCCTGCCGAGGCAGCAGCGGCGGCGGCGGCGGCCGTCAAGGCTCGGCGAGGCCGCCAGCTCCGATCCCCGCGGCCGTCATCGGCGCCGCCGACGGCGCGGGTAACTGTGCCGCCACCGCAGCCGCCGCCGGTGACAACGCCGGTCGTCAAGCGCCGGCGGGGGCGCCCGCGCCTGTCACCGTCGGCGTCGCCGGTGGAGGGCGCCGCCGCGCCCGCGGGGGAGCCGCTGCCAGCCGCCCCCGGGGTGGCGGCGGAGCCTCGGCGGCGGCGGGGGCGCCCCCGCTTGTTGCCGTCGCCGCCACCTGTGGTGGCCAGCGCTGCGCCTGCGGTGGAGCCGTCACCACCCGCCGCCGGGACGGTGGCCAAGCCCCGCCGTGGTCGCCCACCGCGGCGGCCGGTCGTGGCGGCATCACTGACGGTCGAGGCGCCCTGCCGCCGCGGTCGGCCCCCGGCGTCGGCGTCGGCGCCTGTGGTGGCGCTCCCTGCCAGTGCCGGGGCGGCTGTCAAGCGGCCGCCGGGGCGGCCGCCCCGCGTGCCCCGGATGAAGGCGGGCTCTGGAGCGGTAGGGGTGGTGGCACCGACCGCACCCACGCGGGTGTCATTGGTCTTGCCGTCGCCGCTCCATCCGCTTCCGCTCA
The DNA here is from genome assembly GCA_008729055.1 of Pyropia haitanensis. Classification (NCBI taxonomy): domain Eukaryota; phylum Rhodophyta; class Bangiophyceae; order Bangiales; family Bangiaceae; genus Pyropia; species Pyropia haitanensis. The sequence continues at coordinate 1,417,942 of SDUX01000003.1, read as the reverse complement.
ATGAGCCGGCGCCGGTGGAGGCCGCGCCGCGGGTTCGCAAACCCCACAGCTATTGGAATGAGCTCCGGAACGTGGAGACAGAGCTGGTGGCGGCCAACGTGGCCCTGGTAAGTCTTGCGAGCGTTTCCTTCCTTGTCTATTTTTGCCTGCTGTGGTGCGCTGGTGTTCCGCTGACTTTTTTCTTTTGTGTTTTGGTTGCTGCCGCCATCGATGCTGTTTCCGGCGCTGTTTGAGGTGGATCTACAATCATGGTCAGTTGTGTGGTTCGTCGTCCCGCTGCTGCTGCATCTGCCGAGTGGTCCTCTCACCCGCGGTTGTCATGGTCTTATGCTTGATGTCTGGCCGCTGTGTCTGACTCTGCGGTGGCGCCTGACAAACCCCCGCATCCCCCTCTCCCTCCCCATCCCTCTTTTTTGTACCTGACAGGGTGTTGGCCACAAGGGTAAGATCATGCCCCGTTTGGCAGATCTGCGCTCTGTCAACCGCGGCGACCTGATCGCCGCTATTGCCAAGCATGGGGGCTTGCGCAAAGTCGGTCACCATCTTGGCTGGCGCAAGCACCCGACCAAGAAGGAGCTCGTCGCCGCAGCAGTGTCGGCGCGGAGGCGCGAACGTGAAGCTCCCACGGTGGGAAAGGAGGTGTAGAGTCGCTCGGTGATGCGAGGGGTACTGGCCGTACGGATGACGTTAACGACTGTTCATATGTTCGGCACCCAATGAGCAACAAAGACGACAAGCGAGCTGCACAACGTCGGTCGAGGACTCGACCCATGTACTGGAACTGCTTGCTGTCATTCACAGTAAAGACTATCTTCAAATTTTATCAATTTGCACCGTGCTCATCGATTGGGGTTGTAGCTCAGTGGTAGAGTGCGCGCTTCGCATGAGCGTCCGTGAGTGCGCGAGGTCCAGGGATCGATTAACACGATAGCCCCTGCTGCTCCATCTCTTTTGTGTTTTCACATCGTCTTGTCCATACTCGATCACACCATGCCGCTGCCTCCTCACGTAAGAGATAGGGCGATCCATTGGGTTGGCATCAGCGCTGACATGGCTAGGTGGTGTACTGATGCTGCTGCGAGAGCTCCCTGCTTGACAATACCACAGATGTACTCCGGTACTGTTCAAGAAGGAGGGGCGGCAAAACAATGAGCGGTTGCAGTGCATCGCGCCCGGGACCACGACGCCATGTTGCTCGTCCAGCAGGTGCCCCCCAACCAACTGTGACGTACGGCTTGGTGCAGGGGGAGGACAGTTGCCGCGCGCAGCTGGGGAGGGAGCAAGCCCGTAAGACATGATCTGCCCCTAGCCCCGTCTACTTGTCCACACCGCTGCGGCGGCCGTCTGTCATCCCGTCGAGCGCAAAGGAGGGCTTGCCCGCCGCACAGTTTCCCCCCTTAGGTGGCCGAGTACGTCCCGGCGGCGGTCGCGGGGTACCCCCCGGCAGCCTTCGACGGTGAGAGTGGTCAGCGTGCCCCGCTGTGTCCTCCCCCCCGCCCCACCGTCGTGAGCGTCCACAAATGCGGCCAGTACCGGCAGCCCGACGGCTGTCCACGACAAGTCCAAGATGGTCAACACGCGGAGCGCCGCACCCGCGGCTGCCCACGCCGCCATGTCGTCGCCACCACCGCCGCTGGCGCCCAGGCGCGGCGCGTGCGTCAGCCGCAGGTCGGTCAGCGTGGTGCCCGCGCGTGCCGCCACTGCGCTCAGCGCAGCACCGTCGGCGCCCATCCCCCGCAGGTGCAGCACCGCCAGCGGAGCAGCGGGATGAAGGGCGGCGACAAGGCCGGCCAGCCGGTTCCTGCCGGGCCCCGCCCCGAAACGAGCAGGCGGCACGACGCCATCAATTTCACTAACGGCAAACGCGGCCAGCCGGGGGGCACCGCGCAGGAGATGCGCCAGCCCCCGCACCCCGGCAGGCGTCGACCCAGTGGCCGACAGAGTCATCAGGGCGGGGAAAGCCGCCGTCACGTCCGTCCCGACACTACCGCTGCCACTGGCCGGCGCAGCCACCGCCGACGGCGCAGGTGACAACGCGGGCACCTCCCGGTCCACCCCCCACGCGCAGTCTATGCGCAACACGGCCAGCCGCGAAAAGCCGCGCAGCGCCACGGCCGGCACCGTCCGCAGCCCCGTGTGGCGGGCGCTCAGCTCGGTGAGGACGCTGGCCAGCGGGTCGAGCACCCCCGCCGCCTGGCGCTTGCCCCTGTCGCCCCCGCCACCACCCAGGGCCACCCGCGTGTCATCCACGCGGAGGGTGGCCAGCGCCGGGCACGACGCCGCGACGGCCGCGAGTGTCGTGTCGTTCACGCCAGCCATGCCCGTCACGTCGAGCAGCCGCAGGCGGGGCGCCACACCCGCCAGCGCCGCCACGGTGCCGCCGCGGACGCCCCTCCCGGGGCCAATGACAAGGCCTGCCAGGCGGCAGGCGGGCGCCAGCGCCGCCGTCAGTGCCGCCAGCGCGGCGTCGTCCACCTCATTGACGCCCCACGTCGGGTCGTCGACCGCACGTGGGGGCAGGCGGGTGGACAGGTAGCGCAGCTGGGGGGGGACGCCTGCCGCCGCCGCCGACGCCGCCGACGCCGCCACCCACCGCACCGCCGCGCGCACGTTTGGGGGGGGGGGCGGCCGCGGCGGCGGCGCACAAGGGGTCCGCGAGCTCGCCGCCGCCGCCGCCGCCGCCGCAGCCGTGTCGGCGGCACGACGCCGCGGACGACGACGTGGCTGACTGCTGCTGTGGCTACCGCTAGTGCCGCTACCACTGCTATCGCTGTCGCCGCTGCCGCCGCTGCCGCCGCTATCGCGGCGCAACGAATGGGCGGCCCCCCCCGCGTGCCAGTCCCCATCGTCTGCGTCGCTGCTGCTGCTGGCCACCGGTGCGGGCGTCCATGTGTAGGTATGCCTCACCCCCCCTGTCATCGCCCGCCGCCGACGTTGTCGGCCCGTCGGCCGCACCACCTCCGCCGTCACAATGCTCCCGCCGCCCCCTCTCCCCCGCCCGCCATCACCGTCGCCGCCGTCCTTGACGTCGTCCTCGTCCGTGGTGATAGCGTCGGCAAGGGTGACGGGGAGGTCCCCCTCCCACCCCCCCCCCTCACCTACCGCCCCACCCTCCCCCCCCACCGCCGCCGCCGCCGCCGCCACCGCCGCCGCCGCCGCCCGCCCGGGCGGGCGGCCGAGCACCACCACCCGCCACCCGCCCGGCGGCGTCACCACCCGCCGCCACTGGCGGCAGACGAGGCCGGCGCGGGCGAGCCAGCCGGCGCCGTCGCCGCCGGCGCCGCGGCGGGGGACCCGCATCGCGGCGGCGCGGGTGAGGATGCTTTCGAGGATCTCGTCGGGGAGGGGGGGGAGGCGGACGGCCGGAGGGGGGGGGGCGGGCGGAGGGGAGGGGGTCGCGGCCTGGGGGGGGGGGGGGGCGCCCCCCTGCGCCGACGGCGGGTGCGCGGCAGCGGCGACGACCCAGACGCCACCTCCACCGCTGCCGCGCGTGTAGGGGAGGGGGACCGCCGCCGCCGCCGCCGGGGGGGGGGCTCCCGCCCCATGGCCGCGGTGAGCAGCGTGGGGGAAGGCCCGCCACTGTGATGGGATGCCCCCCCTCCCCCCCACACCAGCTGCAGTCGCTGCCGCCACTGCTGCCACAGGTGGTTGCCGCTGCCGCCGCCGTCGCCGCCGCTTCCGCCGCTGCGGCTACTGCCGCCACTGCCGCAGCCGCTCCCGCCGCCTTTGCCGCCGCCGGCCTTGCAGGCGACACCACACGACTTGGCGCAGGCAGGACGCTGGCCCGGGCTCCTCCGCTGGTGGGAAGGGTGGCTTGGGAATTCATGCCAGATCCAAACACGTCGGTGTATTTTTAAAAAGTTCAATCGGCCGCGGACGCTGTTGCCCTGGCCGTCTGCCGCCTGTCATTCTGGCCGGTGGGCGGGGGCTCCGCTTCCCCTCGCCCAAGCAACGAACGTTGCGCTCACCCACGGTAGGGTGGAAGTCTTCACCACGAGTGTGGCCGCCAACCGGCGCGCCTTCGCCGCTCCGCCATGGTTGTTTTTGGATCGCAGCAGCGGCGGGGCCCTCCCCCGCGGTCTGCCGCGCGAGCAAGGCAGGCCGGCTCAGTGGTTCTCCCGCGTTGTCACAAAGCTGGGGGCCTCCGTCATCCATGCTCATACATCCACCAATTCAAGGCAGCTGCAGCGGCAGCAGTGGTTGCGGCGGGCAATCCACTCGAGCGGCAACGCGTCAAAGGACAAGCGTACCAGCGATGCTTCTCATTGTGGGTCAGGACCCTAGACGTGATGCAACTGGAAAAGGCTCCAGGCAGACAAAAAGCAGACAGGGCTCCAGGCAGACAAAAAGCAGACTGGGGACAGGGAGGGTCTCTCCACCCCCGCAGCAGCAACCTCCCGAGCCCGTCCACGGCCGTTTCCGCCACCGTTTCGTCGCACCATGGGAGCCGATCGTGCCTCCATTCTGAGACATTTCAATGCTACGACTCCTCTTACAGCCGTCTTCCCAACTTTGGACGATTGCATGCATCCGGTGTTGCCACGTGTCCGCCCACGGCTCTTTCGAGTGAAGGACCGCTCCCGCGTTTTTTTTGTTTTAGCCGACCAGAGGCTCGCAGAGTGGCTGGCGACAGGTCCGCCGCGCCTTCCACTGATCCGTGGGCTGAACGTGCCCTTGCGACGGCATCGCCTACCCGCGTGGCGGCACCGTCTCGCCTTCCACGCGCGTCGGCTCAGCTGGAGCTCGCGCGCCACACCGGGCGTGCGTGGTCGAAGAGACCGCCGCCGCTCCCCGCGCGATCGTTCCCTCGTCGCCGTCCCTCTATCCCCTCTCCGTCCTGCCCCCTTCCCTAGCGCCGCCCCTCCTTCCTTCCCCATCATGAGCCGCCACTTCCGCATCCCCGACTCGTCCCCCCCCGGCATTCTTGCCGCCTGCGCGACGGGCACCGCTGTGCACCCGCCCGGCGTGACGGGCGGTGCCCCCCCCCCTTCCTCCTCCGCGCCGCCCCCCGCCCGGCGGCGGAGACGGTGGCGGTCATTTCGGGCGGCGGCGGCGGCCACGAGCCCTTCCCCGCCGGCTACGTTGCGCCCGGCGGCCTCGCCGCGGCCGTCCCGGGTGCGCTCTTCACCAGCCCCCCCGCCGCGGCGGTCACCGCGGCGGCCACCGCGCTGGGCGCGGCCGGCTACACCGCCGCCCTGTTTGTCGTCCTAAACTACCAGGGCGACCGGCTGTCGTTTGGGCGCGCCGCCGCGGCGGTGCGGCGGCTGCAGCGGCGCGGGGGTGGGAGGGGCGGCGGCGAGGGCGGGGGCGGGGGGGGGTCGGGGGGGCCCTCTTCTCAGGCGGCACCGCGACGGTGGTGGTTGCCGACGATGTGGCGCTGCTGCCGCGCCTCGGCCGCGCCCGCGCGCGGGGCATTGCGGGGGCGGTGTTTGTGGTCAAGGTGGCGGCCGCGGCGGCAGCGGCGGGGGAGGGCCTCTCGGTCGTCGCGGCCGCCGCGCGCGCCGCCGCTGCGGGCACCGTGTCGCTGGGCGTGGCGCTGACGCCGCCGTCGGTGGCGGCAGCGGCGGGGGGGCGGGGGGGGGAGCAGGCGGGCCGCCCGCCCGTCGCGGAGGGGCGGATGGAGGTGGGGATGGGCATCCACGGCGAGCGGGGCGCGTCGGTGGTGGACCTGCCGCCGCTGGGGGACCTCGCCGTTATGGTCGTGGACGAACTGCTGGGCGTCATTGGAGACCGCCAACGGGGAAAGGGGGGCGTACCGCGATGGGGGGAGGGCGGCAGCAATGACGGCAGGGACGACACTGTCGACGATGGCGACCCCTCCACGTGGCCGCCTGTGGAGGTGACGGCGCTGGTTAACAACCTCGGTGGCGTGCCGCCGCGTGACATGGACGCCATCACCGTGGCGGTAGTGGATGCTCTCCACGACCGCCTGCCTGGTAGTGCCCTCCGGGGGGTACCCTTTACCGCCCTCTACGCGGGCACCTACCTCACCGCCCTCAACTCGGTCGGCTTTTCCGTCTCCCTCCACGTTTCCCCGTCGACGGCGCTGTCGAGCTGGCTGGCCGCCGCGACGGGCGCGCCCGCCTGGGGCCGCCGCGCCGCGCCAACGCCGCCCGCCGCGCGGTCGCGCGGGGTGGCGCCGCTGTCGGCCGCGGCGGCCGCCGCCACGGCGGCCGAGGCGCGCGCCACCGCCGCCGCCGCCGTCTCGGAGCCTGCGGTGGCGGCGGCCGATGAGGGCGCCCTGCGCGCGCTGCTGGCCGCCTGGGCCGCCGCCGGCCCGCGCCTGACCGCCCTCGACGCGGCCGCCGGCGATGGGGATATGGGCGTGACGCTCGCGCGGGGCGTGGCGGCGGTCACCGCCGCCCTCGACGCGCGGCACATCCGGCTGGACCACCCGCCGACTGCGTGCGCGACGGCGGCGGCGGTCGTGGACGACGCCATGGGCGGCACCTCGGGTGGCCTCCTGTCCTTGGCGCTCGAAGCGGCGGCGGGCGCGTCGGCAGCGCCAGCCCGCGGTCGCGCGTCGCCGGGCGCCTCCCCGCGGCCGTCACGGCCGGGCGCGGCCTGGTCTTGGTCTGCCGCCCTCGTCGACGCGGCCGCGGCGGTCGAGGCGGCCGGTGGCGCCCGCCCCGGCGACCGCACCGCCGTGGACGCGCTGCGGCCGGCGGCGGACGCGCTTGCGGCGGGCCGCGGCGTCGCGGCCGCCGCGGCGGCCGCCCGGTCGGGTGCGGGCGCGACGGCGCGGATGGAGACGGCCCGCGCGGGGCGCGCCGCGTACGTGGTCGAGGTGGGGGGGTTTGAGGACGCGGGCGCCGAGGCGGTGGCGCTCGCGTTTGAGGCGGTCGCCGCCTACTGGGCGGCGGCGGGGTGATGGGGGGTTTGGTGGGGGTGTGGTGGTGGCTGGGTTTTGGTGGGTGGCGCGGTGGAGGGGGGGGGGGGGGGGGTGTGGCACCGGGTGGAGCAGCCTGCCGCGGGCGGCAGCCGTCCCTTGCGCGCTCCGCTTTTGTCTGTGTGTGGCCGTTTTGCCCTGTCTTTTCGCTGCCGTTGCTGCCGCCGCTGTCGCTGCTGTGGTCCTCGTCGCGGCAGAGCCGCGTGCGGTGCTGTGCGACGGCGGCAGGGTGGGTGGGCCGCCGGCTGCCACCGTCACCCCCTTCGCTGACCGCGGGGAGGGGCGGTGGCGGCGGTGGCAGCGGTGGCGGCGGTGACGGTGATGGCGGTGGTGGCGGTGGTGGCGGTGGCGGCGGCGGCGGCCGCGACACAGCACTCGGCAGCGGCCGCTTGCACTCCCGGTGGCCTCGGCTTCACTCTGTGCGCCGCGACCACTGGCGGCGGGCCGGCCACGCACCGCTGGTGGCAGCCGTTCAGGCGGCCACCATCGCTGCGTCGTGCGCGCCTTGTGGTCGTGTCAATGTAATTATTCTATTGCTTCCCTGGCGGCGCCGCAGCGGCGTGAGCGTGCGTGTCCTTGGCGGCGCGGCGGCCTGACGCGGCGGTAGCTGACTGCAGCCTCCTTCCCTCTCCCCCCCATCTCTCTCAGGTGAGCTGGCTGCCATCAACCTGGCCTTTTGGTCCTTGTTGTGGGCGCCACCTCGACCGCTGTAGCGAGCGGCCACCGGCGCCCGCTACCGGTCATACCGGGCGTAACACCGTTTGGACGCCCAAACCGACTGTAGAACCACAGTGCGAGCGACTGCGGAAGCACAGGCGGCGGAACAGATACAGAGAGAGCCTGCAGGAGCGCGGCAAGACAGGGCTCCGCCATGCGGATCGAGCAGCGGAGGGAGTCTGCCTGTTCATTCGAATCGTCGATGATTGGTGGCATTTCTTCGACTGAGTTTGTCCTCTGTTGTGAAAATCTCAGACTCCAAGTGTGTGTACTGGAGGTGTCGCCGCAACTGCCGCCAACAGTGTCATTTAACCAAGAATTAATTATAATTGGGAATGAGTGTAGTTCCAAACCGGGAGCCGCCGGCGTGGCGGGAGCAGCCAGACGCTTTTCGCGTCGATCCAACAAAATTGTCTACGGGCCGCGCACCCCCTCTCTCTGCCTCTTCACTGGGTGCGTGGTGCCTCACGCCGGGAGCCGCCTGGTTACCGACGGCGTGCGTTCGAAAAACCGTACGCGTTGCTGCCAACCTACACTGCGCGTTTCCCCGACGTCCTTACCCGTGTCGCGCAGTTGAGACCGTCTCATCTCCCTCTGCCGCGCTTCCCTTGCCCCTCCCTCCTGGCCTACGAAGTCCCCGCTTTTTGCACATCTCGCCCGCTTTCCCCACCATCGGTCCACAGCCGTTCCCCTATCCCCCCCCTCTACTCCCTTACTCATCGTGGCGTTGGCACCATGAGCGGCATTGCGCGCGGGCGGCTGCAGGAGGAGCGCCGCAACTGGCGCAAGGAGCACCCGTATGGCTTCCACGCACGGCCGGCCAACACGAACGGGCAGACCAACTTGCTTATCTGGCACTGTGGCATTCCAGGCATGCCAAACGTACGTGAGCTAGGGGGGGTGAGGGGGGTCACGCCGAGCGGTTCTCCCGTGCTTTCTTCTTTTGCTTGTTCTTGCAGGTTTGTGGCTGCGTCAGGCTGCGTATGCGGGCTACCGAGACTGGTGGTCGTCCGCCGTGGCTACGCTGTGCATGCTGTACCCCCCTGGAGAGACATGGGGGGGTCATTCATAGTTTATTGGGACTCTGCTGACCTGTCCGCATCCCCCCTTGTCCTGCCCCTTGCGGCTTGGTACTCGACCCTCGTGGCGCGTGTCGGTTGCTTCCTTCGTTCTCTCTCTTCCCTCCCCCCCTCCGCTCTCCTGTGCTCCTCTCCCCTTCCACAGACCCCCTGGGCTGGCGGCATTTACAAGTTGGTGATGGAATTCTCCGAGGACTATCCGTCCCGCCCCCCCCGTTGCCGCTTTGACCCCCCCCTGTTCCATCCCAACGTGTACCCGTCGGGCACTGTCTGCCTGTCCATCCTCGACGCGGAGAAGGGGTGGCGCCCGTCCATCACCGTCAAGCAGATCCTGCTGGGCGTCCAGTCCCTGCTCGACACGCCCAACGCGAGCGACCCAGCAAACGGGGACGCGTACGCGCTGTTCACGCGCTCCAAGGCGGCCTACACGGAGAAGATCCGCCAGATTGCGGCCAAGAGCGCGCAAGAGGCTGCTGCGGAATAGCGGCGGGTCGAGGGGTGGGAGATGCGCCCGGGGGGGGGCGGTGGGGGGCGTGCATTTTGGTTTTCATCATCATTGGCGTGGGCCGTCGTGATGTGTTCGTGCAGGCGGCAGGCGGGCGGGCCGCCGGGTAGGCGGGCGAGCGGACGGGGCAGCGGGCTTGCGGGTGGACGGGCGGACGAGCGGTCGGATGGACTGTCGAGCGGGCGGGCGGGGGGGCGGGCGGGCGGGCCGACAGGCAGGCGGGCGGGCGGCGGGGCGGGCGCGTGTCCGAGTGGGTGGGTTGGCGTGCGGGCGTGCGGGCGTGCGGGCAGGCCGGCGGTGGACATGAGCTTCGAGTGACAGTCGTCCGGTGGGGTGGCCGTAGCAGCCCCGCACCTTGAAGGCAGCCGCAGCCGGTTGGGTGTCGAATCCCTTGCATGGACGAACACGTTTGTGGGGTACTGTGGTCGAGAGCGCAGCTGTGCAGCTTGGGCCGCTCCTTTTTTTTTTTTTTTTTTTCTTCGTCTGTGTTGTCCTCCCGCCCAGCGCTCCCCGACCTCGGCCTGTGGCGGTGTGTCAGATTGCCCAGCGTACCTGCGCGCCGCCCGTCCCGGCGCGGCGACCGTCCGCAATGTTGGGCACGCGCCGCCCGTTTGTGACGCAACCCGTGAGAGGGGACACGTGGAGGACGGGCAGGTGCCGCTCTGCTTTGCATCTCGCCCGACGGGCAGCCTCTGTGAGCCGCCCCCTCACATGTCCCCCCCCCCCGTCCCCATCCGACGCCAACCCCGTCCACATCACCCTGGCGTCACCCCCCCTTGGCAGCCTTCGGCGCCACCGCGTCTTTCCCCCCCAACCGTGGCGGGTTGTCCTCAATGTAGGTGACAAGCGCCTCGGCAATCGCGACGGCCACCTGGTCGGGCGTCTGGTCCCCCCCCGCGCGCACGCGCACGTCCGCCTGGGCGTACGCGTCGCCCCGGGCGGCGAGCATGCCCTCCAGCACGGCCTCCACCCCCCCCGGCTTGCCCGCCGCGGCGGCCACCAGCGGTCGGTGCGGGTCCCCCCCCACGCGGCCGGCGAGCTCCCCCACCGGCACGTCCAGCCACACGACCAGCCCCGCGTGGAGGGCGCCCCAGTTTTCCGGCCGCACCACCACCCCGCCCCCCGTCGCGACGACGCACTTGACAAACGCGGCGACGCTGCCAAGCACCTCTGCCTCCAACGCCCGGAAGCCCTCCTCCCCGTCGGCGGCAAAGATGGCGGGGATGGGCTCCCCGGCGACCGCCTCGATGAGCTCGTCCACATCGACCGGCCGGTAGCCAAGGCCCGACGCCAGGCACCGCGCGACGGTCGTCTTGCCCGACCCGGTCATGCCAATGAGGTAGATGCTCGTGCGGCGGAGGCGGGCGCGGAGGGTGGCAAAGACGGGGTTGGCCGCGGGGGGGGGCGGGCACTCGAGGGGGGGGGGGGGGGGGGGGTCTCCCCACCGGCCGACGCGCGGGGGGGTTGGCCCGCCCCTGCCGGGGCACGGCCGGCCCGCCGACCGCGGGCGGCGGCGGCGACGGCGGGCGCGCCGCGGCGGCCGAGGCGGCCGCGGCAGGCGCCGACGGCGCCGCGGCGGCTGACCGGCGGCGCGCCCCAGACGGCGGGGGCGGCGAGAAACGCCATGGCAAAACGTGCCCCGCCGGACGGCTGGGGCAAGGGGTGACCCGACCGGGACACCGCACGGAGGTGGTCCGCGGGCGGGGGGGGGTGGGGGGGGGGGGGGGAGGCCGGGACACCCACACCAATGCAGCAAGGTCCGACGCGGGCGGGGATGGCGGCCGCCACGCACGCCCCGCCGGCCGGCGACGTGGCCAGATCCGGCACGTCCGTTGCATCGGCCTGGACGGGCGGGGCGAGCTCGGGCGTTCGTGGCGATTTCGTTGCGCCCAATCTCGTGGCTCATCGGGGGTGGCGTCGCCGCCGCCCGGCCCATCCGTCGGCCGTTGGCGGGGCGAGGCCGCCCAGACCCCCTCCCCCCCCCCCCCCGCCCCGCCCTGCCCCCCACACACCGCTGCCGCCTCGCTTTCCAGCCCCCTCTCCCCCCCTTCCATCCCCGTTTTTCTGCAGGATTCCCCCCCCCCCCCCCCCCCCCCCCCCTTCCCCTCCCCTTTGTCTCTCTCGCTCGCGGCTGGAACACGATGCGACCGGCAGCGGCGGCGGCCGGCGCACCCCCCCCCCTCCCCCACCCCCCCCCGCCCCTGCCGCCGGCCGCCCCTCCCCCCCCCCGACGAGCCCGACGATGCCGCGGCCGAGCTAGCCACCATCTCCCGCGCCATGCGCCTGCCGCTCGGCGACCGCGCCTTTGCCGCGCGCCTCGACGACGCGGACCCGCTCGCGCCCTACCGCCGGCGCTTCCACATCCCCATCCACGCGCCGCCGCCGCCGCCGCCGCCGCCGCGTGGCAGTGGCGGCGGCGGCGGCGGCGGCGGCGAGCGTGTGTTGGCCGACGGCGCCACGGGTGACCGCCCTTCCCCGTGGGGCGAGCACGGCGGCGGCGGCGGCGGCGGCGGCGACGACGATGGGGGCGGCAGCGGCGGCGCGGCGGCGGCGGCACCCCCCGCCGAGGGCCCCCGCCCGCCCGCTGCTGGCGACGCGGCGCGGCAGCCCGGCGGGGTCGGCGCGCGCCCCTCCGTTGCTCCCGGTGACTCTGTCATCCCCCGTAACGTCGTCTACCTGTGCGGCAATTCCCTCGGCCTGATGCCCATTGCGGCGGGCGACGCGGTGCGGGCGCACCTGGCCGCCTGGGCCGCCCGCGGCGTCGACGGCCACTTTAGCGGCCCCGAACCGTGGGCGACCATCGAGGATACGCTCGCGACGGCCGACGCACGGGCGCTCGTCGGCGCCGCGCACGCGCACGAGGTCGTCTACATGAACTCCCTGACCGTCAACCTCCACCTAATGATGACCGCGTTTTACCGCCCGACGGCGTCGCGGCACGCCATCCTCATCGAGGACCACGCCTTCCCGTCCGACACGTACGCCGTCGCGTCGCAGGTGGCGCTCGCCGGCTACAACCCGCCGTCGGCGATTGTGCGGCTGCGGCCGCGGCCGGGCGAGGCGGCGCTGCGGGAGGAGGACATCCTCGCGACGATTGCAGAGCGGGGGCCAGAGCTGGCGCTCATCCTCCTCCCGGGCGTGCAGTACTATACCGGGCAGGTGCTGCCAATGGCGGCGATCGCCGCCGCGGCGCGCGCGGCGGGGGTGCCCCTCGGCCTGGACCTGGCGCACGCGGTGGGCAACGTGCCGCTGGCGCTCCACGCGTGGGGGGTTGACTGGGCCGTCTGGTGTACGTACAAGTACCTCAACGGCGGGCCGGGCGCCGTCGCGGGGCTGTTTCTGCACGACCGCCACGCGGGAGTTGCCGGCGCGGAGCTGCCGTCGGGGTCGCGAGGGGCGGGGGGTGTTGGCGACGGCGGCGGCGGCGGCGGCGGCGGCGGCGGCGGCGGCGACTACGGCAACCACAATGTCAACGACAATGGCGCCCGGCCCGGCCGGCCCGCCCTCCCCCGCCTGGCCGGCTGGTGGGGCCAGGAGCGGGCCAGCCGCTTCGCGATGGGCCCGACCTTCCGCCCCCAGCGGGGCGCCCCCGGCTTCCAGCTGTCCAACCCGCCGGTGCTGGCGCTCGCGCCTGTCGCGGCGTCGGTGCGGCTCTTTGGCGAGGCCGGCGGCATGGCCGCTCTGTCGCACAAGGCCGCCCGCCTGACCGCCTACCTCGAGGCGTTGCTCGTCGGCCCCGTCGGCCGCCTCGGCCGCCGCGTGACGGTTATCACGCCCGCCGGGCCGGGCCGCCGCGGCTGCCAGCTGAGCGTCCGCCTGCGCGGCGGGCGCGTTGGGGAGGTGCGGCGGCGGCTCGGCCGCCGGGGGGTGGTGGTCGACACGCGCGAGCCCGACGTGATGCGCGTCGCGCCGGTGCCGCTGTACAACTCGTTTGGGGACGTGTGGCGGTTTGCCGACGCGCTCGCGGATGTCCTGGACGAGATGGACGCGGAGGCCAGGGGGGGGGGGGAGTGACGCGCCGCGGCCACGGGGGCGGCCACGTCGGGGGGGGGGTGCGTGGGACACCGCGGCGCAGGCGCCCCGGCTAGAGCCTCGGTTGCGTGCCACCCTTTCCACTAATGTTTACGGTCTCACTGCCACCCGCTGGACGACAGTATGGCAAACTGTGCCTGCGTCTGGTGTCCCTCACTCCCTCTCGCTTGTCGCCTCCCCAATCCCCCCAGACCCCGTCATGGCCCTCCCCGTGGCCCTGTCACACGGGCCCCGCCGAGCCGCCCGCGAGCGCGGCTCCCGGGTAGGGCAGCGCCGCCTCCATGGCTGCCAGCGCCTGCACGCGGGCGGCCTCCCCCCCCCCGGCCTCCACACTCGCCGCGCCGTCGGCGCCGTCGGTCCCCGCGACCGACGCGGCGCTCACCGCCAGCTGCCGCCGCTTGACGCCCATGACCATGGCGCCGACAAGGACGACGGCCCCCCCCATGACGCCCGCCACCATCCCCGCCACCGCGGTCAGGGGCATCGTCGCGGGCTGCGCGTCCGCCGCGCCCGTCGACGAGTCGACATGCACCGCCTGGCCACCACCCCCGGCGGCGGCGGTGGCCAGCCCCCCCGACAGGCGCGTCGCATACGCGGCCGAGCCGACGGCGCCGAGCAGCGCCTTGCGCATCCCCGCGCTGTCGCCACTCGCCAGGCGGGAGCCCGCGTACACCACCGCCCCGTTGCCGTCGACGGCGACGGCGGCGGTGCGCTCCGCGTCACCGGGGATGGCGGTCGTCTTTTGCCACCGCCGCGACGGCGCGCCGGTGGACGCGTTGAGTTCCAGCAGCGGCGCCACGACGCAGCCGCGCGTCGAGCCGACGTGGCTGACCGCGTCGGTGTAAAAGCCGTCGGCGAGGCCGCCCACGTACACGACCGTGCCGGCGGGGTCCACCGTGAGGGCCACCGCGGGCTCCACCCGCGAGTAGCGGCCGTACGGCCGCGCCCACGCCCACCCGCCGTCGGCGTCGTACTTGGCCACCGTGTAGCTGCCGCGCCCCGTCGCCGCACCGCCCACAAAGCCGCCCACGTACGCAGCGTGCGCATGATCCACCGCGAGGGCGGTCAGGTAGAGGCCCCGCGGATCGCTGGCAGGCGCGCCCGCCGCCACCCCACCGTCCCCGCCGGGCGCCGGCGCGGCGGTCGAAGAGAGGAGCTCGAGGGTGGCGGCGGAGAAGACGTGCAGCATGGCCACCCCCGCGTCGCCCTCCCCCAACGCCCCGTCGTAGGTGTTGCCCACCACGTACAGGTGGTCACCCGAAAGAGCAATCGCGTCGGCGCTGTTCGCGCGCTCCGCCCCCCGCTGCACGCCGGCAACCAGCTCGGGTAGCAGCCCCGACGCGGCCGCCTTGGCCACCCAATAGTCAGACCGGCCCGCCGGCGGCGGCGTGTTGGCCAGCGAGGCCGCCCCAGACGTGCGGCTAAAGAGCATCGACGCGGTGGAGCCCGCCGCCCACACCCACCCCGCGTCCGCGTCGATGGCGACGGCGCGGCAGTCGTCCGCGCCAGGCCCCCCAATCTGCAGCGCCGTCGCCCATGCCTCCGTGCCATCGGGCGCAAGCTTGATGAGGACCGCGTCGGGGGTGGCGGGGCTGGCGTGGCCGCCCCCTGTCGCGGCGATGAGCAGCTCGGGGAGGGTCGGCAGCGACACGCCACCACCAATGTCAGCGGCGCCACTTGTGGTGGTGGTGGCGCCGCTATCAAGGGCGCCGCTGACGCCCCCACTTTCAAGAGCGCCCGTAATGCGGCCGCCGCCGCCGTCGGCGCCCGTGATGCGGCCGCCGCCGCCGTCGGCGCCCGTGATGCGGCCGCCGCCGCCATCCGCACCCGTGATGCGGCCGCCACCTCCGTCGGCGCCAGTATCGCGCCCCCCCCCCCCCTCCCCAGCGTCAGTCGCCTCCCCCCCGCCAGCGGCACCCATCACACGCCCCCCGTTGGCGCGCATGCGCCCCCCCGTCGACCCACACACCACCACCCCCGTGCGGCCAACGGCCATGGCGGCCGCCGCCTCACCGGCGGCCGAGCCGGCGCGGCGCACCCACACCAGCGCGGTCGCGGGGGAGAGCTTGGCCACCCACATGTCTGCCCCGCCGCCCGAGTAGCCCGGCAGGCGGGTGCCCCAGGGGGTGCCCGAGCCCCCGTGCGGCGCCGTCGTGCCCGCCAGGTAGAGGTTGCCCGCCGGGTCCAGGCCCATCGCCACCGCCTCGTCGTGGGCGGTGGGCGACCCAAACAGGTGGCCCCGAAAGGCGGCGGTGATGGGCGGCAGGTCCGCGTCCGCCGCGGCCGGGTCCGCCCCACCGCTGCCCACGGCCGCGGCCGCCGGGGAGGGCATGGACGGCGAAGCTGAGGAGGCTGTGGGGACAGCCACGGCCCTCGACGTAGCCGCGGCGACCGCCACGACCACCGCCGCCAGGGCCAACGCCATGCCGCTATCCCCGCAGATCCGCCGCCGCCGCCGACGGGTCGGAAGCGACCGGTCATGGGCAAGATGGAAAAAGGCACACCGGCAGGGGAGCGTAGCGCCGCCGCGTCTGGTCACCGCCATCGTGCGAGGCGGATGGATGGTCAAGAAACGTGGCGCAGGCGGGGTAAGGATGCGGAGGGGACACGGGACCAAAGAGTCAACACGGAAACTGAACCGCGAGTGCGGGGAGGGAGCCGCGTCGTCCGCGGTGTGAGGCGACGTCCCAGAACCGAGCAAAGGCAGCAGCTGATGGCTCTTCGCACCGCCAACATCAAGACCAGCGACTGTGAATGGCAGCCGCCACAAGGCTGTCGTCCAGCCCTCAAGGTGATGCTACGCACAACGCCCACCAACCAAAAACGCCAGACAACCTCACCCCCCCCCTGAGAAAGCAGCCACCACCACCACAGAATTGCTCAATCGGTGGCGAGAAGACGCCAACGGCAGCGAAGCTGGCAAGAGGCGGCTCCTGTTCGCCTCTCCCACCCCCCTGCACCCCCTTGAGGCGGCGGGGCAGCGTGGTACTACCTCTGCAGCGACATGGTAGCAGCAGCGGTGGCCGTGAGCGCAGCTGGCTGTCGCTGGATTCGACGACCACGGAGCTGCCGTGAGACCGCGTCGTAGAGCGTCAGCGGAACGGGTCCACAGCTTCCGGGGGGCGGCAGCTTGGGAGGCGGCAGCGTGACCTCACTGGGGCGTAGCGTGCCCGTCATGGTGGAGCACAGGAGGTCACCGAGCGGACGAGGAGCACTGGTGCTGGCGTTGCGTGAGCACGAAGAAGCCTGAATTTACTCGTTCTCTAATTCAACACTGTCATTGCTCACCAGAGTTGCTGGATTTGTTGACTTGTCTGACACATGATTACTAGCTGAATTGTTGACTACCGATCGATCGTCCGTCGATCGATTTATTTATCAGAATTCCACTGCTGTCTTCGCGGCGGCTCTACGGGAAGGTGCGCGCTTTCGTGCACGGGCCTGCCCACGAAACGGAGCGTGCCCGCGCTCGCCCACACCTGGTGTCGAGTGGCGGCCGCGCGCGCGTCTCCCCGCCTCGGCTGCACGGCGGCGGCGGCGCCCGACACCAAAGACGATCAAGACCGTGTGGGGACACGCCACGTCCGTTTGGCCGCCCTTTTGAATACCTCGTCTGTTTTGGCAGGGAGGCGCACGGGATCGACAGGCCGCGACGGTTCCCCCGCTCCTGGAACACCCGCGGATTTTCTGCGCCACGGTTGATTGGCGGTGGTTGTTGAGCACCCTACCCCCCCCTGCCTCGCCCCCGTCCCTCATCTTCGCTCTCTGCTGTCCGTGGTGTTTTCTTTTTTCGCTGTGCGGTCGCTTCGTCCCCGCTTGACCGATCTTTGTGGCTGCGGCGCGGCAGGACCGTGCCGCCGCGGCGCCGGGGGCGCCCGCCCTGCCGGGGCGGGGCGCCGTTATGGGCGATCGGAAGCGGGCGGCCGGGGTGCCGTCGTCGACGCTGCCCCCGTCCAAGCAGTTCCGGACGAGCGCCGCCGCGGCGGCGGCCGCCGCCGCCGCCGCCGTTGTCGCCGCCCACCCGCCATCCGATGAGCGGGACGGCCCGCCGTCGTCGCCGTCGACGGCTGCGGCGCCGACGACACCGGGGGCGTCGGCGACAGCCGCCGCCGGCGGGGCGGTGGGGAGCTCGCCTCGCCCGGCCGGCAGCGGCCGGCCGTCGCGGCCGCAGCCAGCATCGCCCGCGTCCCGGCTGTCGTCTGCGCCGTCGGGCAGGCGACGGGGCAGCGGTCATGGCCATGCCATGGCGGTGGACCCGCCGCCGCGGTCGCCTGATGGCGAGCCCGACGAGTTTGACCTGCTGGACAATGGGTGCGCTTGGGGTGGTGTATTTTTTGGTTCTGTTCCTCTCCCCTCACGCTGTTTGTGAGGGGCGTTGATGTGAGGCCGTGGCGGGCTTCCGCGATCATGCCCGTGTTGGGGGGCGGGTGCGCTGGGTTGCGACCTGGCTCTTACGGGATGGTTTTCCTGAAGCCGTTTGTGGGCCGTTTGTGGGAGGACGGCGGCGGTGCACCAGGCACATCAGCTGTCTGCTCTTGGCCTCTTCATACATCTGTTGACTCTGGCATATGCTTGGCGAAGCTGACTATCCCCAGCTGCTCTGCACCATCCCGGTTCGCTGCTTTTTTTCCCTATGTTTCTGTGGCTGTGTCTTTTTTTTTTTTCCATTTGTTGTCCTCTATGGGTGTCCTGATGCGGCAGGCGTGTACTGCTGTTTCAGCGGTCGCAACTGGCTGCCAGAGTTGCCGACCAGACCCAGACTATCGCCCGGCTAGAAGCACGCGCAGCGGCACTTTCTGCAGAGCTTCCCGGCCTGGATGCCGAGTCGTCTATGTGCTTGAGACATCTCGCTGCTGTACAACAGGACCTGACATTATCGCTTGCCCAGATAGACGCTGGTGGGGAGGAGGTAGACCCTGCTGCAACGCCATCGTTGCTGGCCGCTGCCATCCTTCAGGAGGACACCTCCTTTGCAGGTGACGCTGCCGCTACCGCCGATGCAGTGCGGCGGTTACTCGCGCAGCTGGTGGTAGCGTTGGAGGAAGCTTGTCTTCACCACCGTTCGTCACGCTCAGATAGCCCTGAGGCCCTGCACGCGCGGTTGCGAGCTGCCGAGGACCTGGGTAACCTGCTGCGCCAGAGCGACACGGTGCTGCGTGCGGACCTGGCAACGATGTCTGAAGACCTGGATGTGGCAGTGGGCGAGCTGGGTCTGCGGAGAAACCAGGTCGTTGCTCTCACCCTGCGGCTATCTTCGGCGGCCGCTCCGTGTGGGGCGTCTCGGATAGGTGACGCCGCCCCCGCGTCAAGTGTTGCGGGGGCGGGCGCCGGCGCGAGCGCGGAACCGAGCAGGGCACCGTTGAGTGCAGCGACAGAAGGCGTCCGGCGGTCGAAGGAGCAGAGTGGCGGTGCGGCTGCCAGCGCAGATGCAGCAGCCGGTGGTGAGTCAGCGGGTGCTGCCAACGGTTTGGTTCCATCGGTAGTGCTGGCGACACGCCTAGCCGCAGCCGAAGCTGAGAATCGCGAGTTGCGCCAAGTGACGGACGGTCGCGCAGCTGAGCTCCACCAGGCTCTGGAAGACCGCCGAAAGCTTGAGGCCGACGCCATCACCGCTGCGGCCACGTCACGCGGTCCGCCGTCGACGTCGCTAGTTCGGGGCAGCGCGTTGTACCAGACGATGGAGGCTACTCTCCAGCAGCTGGCCGTGTCGCAGCGCAGCTGGAACCGCGAGCGTGCGGCGATTGTGGAGGACACGGCGTCCGAGGCTGCTGCGACCAGTAGGGAGCTCACCCGCGTCCGTGAGTGGTCTTCTTCTCTTTTGGACGACCTGTCACGGCAGCTGGCCGAGGCGCTCAAAACTGCAGAGGCCGCGGCTCTTGCACGTGACCGGTTACACACCACGTATGAGGCGAAGAAGCTTGACGTTGCTGCTGGGAAACCTGCGCCTGACTCTGAAGCGGTTCTTCGGCAGACCCTGGAACGACACGTACGTGTTGCGCTCGATTTTTCTTATGGTGTGCACACAAATGTGCTCTCTGCGTGCTCGTCGTCGGCATGTAGTCCATCTTTTGGCGCTCTTTCCTTGGTCAATGCCTTCCCATCAACACCTGCTGACCCTCTGGCTGCTTTGTGCTTTGTTTTTATCTCTGGCATGGGCATGTTTATTCTCGGTGACGCAGAAGACTCTGGAGACCGAAGTCGCTCAGCTCAAGGCCAAGCTAGAGGACTGTCGGAAGCGTTGTCAATCGGCAGAAGACAGACTTGCTTCCAACGTGTTGGTACGTAACCCCGCTCTATCCCCGCCGTTTATTGTGACAGGCTGCGAATGTGTGCTCGCACTCCCGGTACGGTTGGTGTGTGTGGCGTCGGCTGAAGGGCCGTTAGCCTTTTTGCTGCAGTCGTGTACTAACGTCTTCCCGTGCATTTCGCTTTATGTGTGGTTGTTTCCCTTTTCCGGTGCTCATCTCTTGTTATCGCAGGGTACCAATGACGAAGCGGTCACAGCGCTGCAGAAGGAGCTCGTTGAGGAGAGAGCAAACTCGGATGGTCTGATTGGTGAAGTCGAGTCCCTCTCTGAAGCGCTCTCCGAGGTCGAGGCCCAGAACTACCGCCTTAGCACCCAGCTGGTTGAGAAGGAGGCGACCCTGTCCAAGGTCATGTGTGAGCGGCTCAAACAGCGGCAACAGGTCATTTCTGTCAAGGAGGAAAACCGGACGCTCCAGCTGAAGCTCAAGGCCGATGAGGAGCGGCAGCGAGCTCTTGCTGTGTGTCTAACTGCCTCTCGCAAGGCCGCGTCTGAGGCACGGGAGCTGGCCGCCCGCACAGCTGATGAGACCAGGGCCATCACCAAGGAGACCGACATCCGCAAGCGCGCCGCGGCAACGGCTGCGGAGAAGGCCCGCGCCGCTGTTGCGGAGCGTGACGAACTACGGAGAACACGGGACGCGGCGGTAGCGCGCGCCGAGGCTGCTGCCTCGTCGGTACACGCCGGAGCGTTTGCGTTGCGGCGAGCAGAGGAAGCGCTGTCGGTGGCACAGGCACGAGTCGCCTCCCTAGAGGCAGCCGCGCGGCAGCGCGAGCGGGACCGCGAGGCCCGGGAGCGGGAAGAGAAGGCCAAGGAAGCCGCCGAGCGCTCCGCGGCGGCCGCGCGCGCAGCTGGCGCGGACGTTGACCGCGACGCAGCAGAGGCGGATAGCTGGCGGGACGAGCTGCTGTCTGAGCTCCGCGCTCGCCTCAACTGCCCGGTGGTGCCGTCCAAGCCCAAGGAGGTGGTTCTGCTGCGCTGTGGACACCTGTTTAGCCACGAATGCGTGGACGAGCTTATTGCAAGCCGCAGCCGAAAGTGCCCTACCTGCAGGATGTCCTTCACCCAAGATGACACCCTGAATGTCTATTTTTAAAGTGGGCCGCACCGGGGTGATCACCCGCCGCAACATGGGAGAGCATCCGCCGTGGCCGTGTCGACAGCGCACGGTGGGAGCCGTTTTACTGACCTCCCCCTTCCGTGCCCGTCGTTGGGCTGTCTGGGTCTGGCATCCCCTGTCCTCCCACCCAGAAGGGGTGTGCCAGACGGTCCCTGGCGCTTTGCAGGACGCGACCAGTCGACATGCTTGCGCCGTTGGCCTCGCACGAGCCACGGCGGCAGCAAACGGCGGCGACGGCCCCTCTAGGCTGACGGCCTGCGCCGGCGCGTCGGCACGGGCGTGCGTTGCCGTCGTCGCCCCAGGTGACGCCCTCCATGACAATGTACGCCGTGTCGTTGGTGACGGCCCGCCAAGCGGGCACGAATTTACAAGCGGCCGCAGCACAGTCAGCGACCGCGCACGCACTTGTCAGCAACCACCGGCTGCACGAGCGCTTTGCCTGAGCGGGGCCGCCGCACAGCGTCGGCTCACAGCGGTCGCCCACG
This sequence comes from Pyropia haitanensis, assembly GCA_008729055.1. Taxonomy (NCBI): domain Eukaryota; phylum Rhodophyta; class Bangiophyceae; order Bangiales; family Bangiaceae; genus Pyropia; species Pyropia haitanensis. The sequence goes on along the minus strand of SDUX01000003.1, from coordinate 1,396,811 downwards.
CTCCCTTCCCTTCTCCCTCCCGCTGCGCAACCTCACCCACACGCGTGTGCGGACGCTCCGGCCACGCTGGTGAGAGTTAATATGCCGGCTGCACACGGCATTCACCCGCCGCAACAACGAAAGAAATCGACCCAGCGGGGAGAGCGCCCCTCTCAGCCGCGCCCCCACGCCAGCGACGCCAGAGAACGTCGCCATACACACACTCGCGCGGGAGCTACGGCACCCCCCAATACACGGTCCGCGTGGGTAGCGTCCCTGGCGGCTGCGCCGGCCGGGCGACGGGCGGCTGCGCTGCCCGCGTAACGGGCGGCTGCGCTGCCCGTGCGCCGGACGGCAGCGCAGCGCCGGCCGCGGAGCCGCCGACGCCACTCGCGTACGCCGCCGCAGGGGCAGCCGCGGGCGCCGCCGCGGGCGCAGCGCGCCGGCCGGCCCCCCCGCTGGCCGCTGCCGACGTAGGCCCGGCCTGCCGCTCAGCCGGCCGGGCAACCGAGGCGCGCACGGAGAGGGCAACCACCACGGCCAAGACAGCGACCAGCGCCACGCCCGCGGCGGCGCCACCGGCAAGCAGGGGCAGTGGAAAGCCGCCAATGCCCTTGTCACGGCTGCCATCACTGCCACTGCCGCCGCCGTCGCCGCCGCCTCCAGCCGCAGGACTCTTGTCGACCGCCGCGCTGCCTCCGACAACGCCACCGCTGGTGCCGTTGCTACCACTGCTACTGTCGCTGGCGCCAGAGCCGCCACCGCCGCTGCCGCTGCCGCTACCGCTGCCGCTGCCGCTGCCGCTGCCGCTAGCAGTGCCACCACTGGCGGCAGCCGACGGAGCCGCAGCCGCCAACGCGTTTGGCGCGCTCCCTGGCGGTAGTGCCGCGGACGCCGAAGGCCGAAACGCAAACGACGCGAGCAGCACGTTGACAGTCGACTTGGGCCTTGCCGTGGCGTCAGTAGTAGCCGGATCGACAGGTATCAGCGACCGTTCGTAGCCAGCAAGTAGCAGCACCCCTGACAGGTCTACCGCGAGTGCCCGCAACTGCTGCCACGTGTGCACATCCGCAGGCGTGTCTTGAAAGCGCACCATCTCCGCACCCGTGGCAGAGTCCATCTGCAATACAATTGCTGTGAAGCGGGAGGGCGTGTCCGTCGAGGATGCATCCGACGAAGCCGCTGCAGCTGCGGCGGCCTTCTCTTCCCCTGTGGTGAGGAGGAAGTTGCCCGCCGAGTAGCCCGCGACCATTAACGACCGACCGTCCGGGGAGAGGCCAACCGCTGAGACGTAGTCGGCGTGGGCGCCTGCCGAGGTCAGCTCTGTCACCCACAACTCTGCGCCTGTGGAAGAGAGCTTGCGGAGGTGCACGTTGAAGTTCTCATACACGTGCTTCCACTCTGATGCACCAACGTACACCGCACCCGACGTGTCAATGACAACGGCACTGACAAATGTCTGGGAAAAGGTCGGCGTGTGGACCGTCCATAGCACCTTCCCGGTAGCCGACAGACGCACAACCGCCGCGTCAGAAGTCTCCTGGTCCCCCTGTACAGAGCGGTACGCCGTGACGCCAACCGCAAGCGAGCCGTCCGCCGGGGACACAGCCAGTGCTGAGGCGGATGACGCGCGCCCCACCTGGTGCTGCACAGCCCACACGCGTCGCCCGTCGGGACGGTATCGGACGACGCAGACGTCCCTGGCTGCCACTGGCGGCCGCAGAAACGCGCCGCCCACATGGCCGGCGGCAAAGATGTCACCGCCAGCACCGACGACGACCGCCGATAACGCATCACGCCCGATGCTGCCGTCCTGCACCGTCCACACCAAGCGGCCAGTGGAGGCCGACAGGCGGGAAAGGAAAAAGTCCACCGCCCCCACCCGCTTGGCCGACGGCGACAGCTGGCCACGCGTGTGGCCCACCACAAACACCCCCAACGCCGAGACTGCTACCCCCGTCGCGGCCTCGTGCATCTTCGAGCCAAACGAGTTGACCCACAGCAGCTGCCCCGCGGGGGACACCTTGGCCACAAACACATCGTCCCCGCCGTAGCCCGCCGATGTAGACGGCGACACGCTGGGAAGGGCGCGTGCAATGGTGCCGCCCACGGCAGACACGGGTGTCGTCTTGCCCGCCAAGTAGACAGAGCCGTCTGATCCCAGCGCCAGCGCAAGGGCCTCATCGGTAGAGGAGGTGTCAAATAGGCGGACCCGCGTCAGGCGCTCCACGTCTCTAGGGCGCAACAGGTTCACCGCCGCAGCACCCGCCACAAGCGGCGGTCGGCCGCTGATTGACCCAGTGTGAACCGCGGCATCTGCCATTGGCGTGCCGACCCAACGGGCGACGGCCACCCACGCAGCGCCAGGCCCTCCCCTTCCCTTCCCCCACCCTCCTGATCCGTTTTCCATCCACCGCTCCCGCGGGGCGGTAGCCATCAGCGCCACGAGCATGGCGACGCCCACAAGGACACCCAGCAGGCGGGTGGGAGCGCCGCCCCCGCCGGGTCTGGCACAGCAGCCGCCGACACCGCCGCCGCCGCGGCCACGACGACCCCATCGTCTCCTGTCGGCGGCAGCGACGGAGGCGCTGCCCGCACCGCCGAGCACAACCGTTGAGCCGACCGCCACGGCTACTTCCGCCTCGGCGCCACCGCCGCCACAGGCACCCACGGTGGCGAGCACCGCCCACAGCAGCAGCAGGCCCGTCCAGCAACCGGGGGTAGCGGGGCAGAGAGGAAGAGGCACATGCGCCGCGCCAGCCACGCCATCGCGGCAGCCGCCGCCTCGCAGCGTCCCGGCACCAAGACACACCGGTGGCGGTGCCGCGGCTGTCGCAGCCGCGGTCGCCGTTGCCGCCCCCGCGCACCCCCTCCGCGGCTTCATGCCAGCCCCCCACCCTTCCAGGCGCCTCGCAGGCGCCCAGCCGCCCCAATTCCCGCCCCCGTCCCGCCAACCGCAGCCGGACGGTGGGGGTGATGCCGGACGGGGCGGCGGCGGCCGCCGCGGCGGCGGCCACCGCGAGGCGGGAGGAGGCACACGCCCGAGCCGTCCCCTGCGCGTGACGCCACCCATGCCGCCGAGAGATGGCAAAGGGGGAAGGAGGGGAAGGGGGAGAGCATGCCGCCGCCGCGGCCGCTCTCGCCTGCCACCTGCGCTTGACAGTGGCGTGCGGTTGGGGGCGGGGTGTGCACCGCGACGCCCACCCCGGCAGCGCGCAGCGGGCATGCTGCATTACGGCCACGCGGGGAGTGACTAGGGGCAAAGCAACCGGGAGGGAGCGGGAATGCCGGACGAAAAATCCAGGAGCGAGGCAAGACACAAAGGCAGGTTGACACCCAGGGCCCAGATCTGTAGAGGTGTGCGCGCCCCCGCCCCGAGGCATGCGTCTGCGTCGGCGCCGCTCACGGTGGCAGCAGCCGCTGCTTCATCGTGCTGCAGGTCCTGTCATTAGAAGCACCCAGCCGCTCCGCAGACAGGTCGAGGGAGGGTTGAGCCTGAAAGCAGACCCCACCAACGGCAGCGACATCGGCAGGGGCATCGGCATCGTCGAAGGAGAGGGGGCGGACGTGGTGACGAGCCAGCCGCAGCAGCACTTAGGACAGGAGTCGCACCACCGAATTGTATTCTTCGATCGACATGAGCGTACGTACTTATTGCTGTCTTCTCAATTTTGTCCGATCTGATCGAAGTCTAACGGTAATACCGTAAGATTTACCCACGTGTCAACGCTCTCCTCCAATCATCGCCTGGATGGAGGCCATGAGCTTGCTGGCAGCTGGTCATGTTTACACCGTCGATAACTGCCCCTCGAATTGCCAGGGAGACTGGCCGTTTGCCTCCCGCAAGTTTCTCAGTCCGGACCCGACACCGCACTGCGCTGTGGGTGCTAAACCGTCTCAAAAAAAACCTGCTTTTTCGGTTGCGGGGCCCCTTGCGGGCTTGCGTGGGATCTTGCTTTTCCGCAAGCCAGTCTGCGTGGACAAGCAAGATTTTTGTGCGGAGTCTGCTTGCGTCCGCAAGTCTGTCATTCTTGCGCGGCACTTTGCGAAAATCTCCCACGCTGCGACTGTCAACAACCGTCGGAATGTATCCAATCAGAGGCCGGGACGGAACAGGTGTTCGAAGCCCTGGGCCGTCTTGGCTACCTGGACCAGCGCCGAGTACTCGCTCTTCCGCTGAGACAGCAGCTGCTCGTTTACCTGCGCCAGCTCCGCAGTGGAGCCGCACACCTCAAGGCGGAGTATCACCACCACCTGCCGCAGACAGCCAGAGGCCGGCTTCTACGCCTCAGCGGATGCCGCTTCCATCGCGATACCTACCGTCGAGAGTGAGCGGGAAGCGCAGGAGAGCTGAGGGGAGAGGGAGGCGGGAGCGAGTGCTACTATCGGCTGAAGCGAAGTAGACGGCGGGCACTATCCCCGCGCCGCGCCACAATTTCCAGTCACAACAGCCTGCAGTAGCTGCCGCTCCGCAGCGCCTCAAAAAGCCGTCATGACTGCGGCACCCGCGGACGAGAACGAGGGGGGAGCGGACGGGCGTGGGGGAGTAAAGGTGAGGGGGCCACCAGCAAGCAGAGAAGCGGGTAAGTGGAGTGAAAGGGGGGGGGGAAGAGAGAGCCACCCCTAAAGCCTACGCCATCCACCCTAGCCATGTCGTCAAGCGCGTCCTCAAAGCGTCTCCCTCCACGTCACTTTTCTTACTCCCGGGGACTGCAGAGTTCGGGAGATTTTCGCCGCAATGGCCCATGCAGAGGCGTTTCCGCAAGGTACTCTGCGGCCGCCCGCAAGCCACCTTGCGGTTGTTGGCAACCTTCCCAGACGCGGATTGCATGGAGCCCTACAGTGAAGCGTTTCGGTCCGTTGACACGGGTGATTTTGTAGGCCCAGACAACTCAGGCCCGTTCGCAGTTCCGCTTAGTATAAACATAACGTCGCTCTGATTGGTCGACGGCGTTATACGGACGGTATAACGTTATGACATACGCGAACGGCTCGCGTATGTCATAACGTTATACCGACCCCCGCAGCCGCTGGAATTCCAATCGAACGAAGCAGCACGTTATGCCAAGCTCTCAACGTTCTTTCGCATCCCAGCAAGTGTTATACCGTCGTTATACCAAGCCCGCCGGGAACTGCGAACGGGCCTCAGCTCCAGACGCTTATTTCTGTATGAGATGCACTCCGTCGAAGGTCCGAAAGGCACCCATGTAAGTCAAAAACAAAAAAACCGAAAAAAAGCAGGCCTCACACTGTCAAAACAGGCGTTGACAACCGCTTGCGGGCCGGGCCAAGCAACGGAAAAGCAGGTTTTCTTTGAGACGGTTTAGCACCCACTGCGCTGGGGACGAGCAGCCGCGCCGCGCGGGAGGGGAGGGAGGGACGGCGTCCGCATTTTGCCGACGAGCTCCGCGGGCCCATGCTGCCATCCCGGCGGCCGCCACGCTTCTTTAGGCAGCCACAGGGCAGGCCACCGCCGGCAGACGGCGGCGCTGGGGCACTGACGGCGGCGGCGGCCGCGGCCGCGTCAACTCGAAAACAAAGAGATAGAAGACAGCTGGCGGCGCGCGTGGCCGCTCGGGCGTCGCCGGTGCAACGCGCAGCCCGCCACCGCCCGCCACCGCCACCACCGCCGCCGCCGCCACTGCCGACGGGAGCCCTTGTCTGACAGTCGGTGGCGGTCGACGGCGGGGCGGCCGTCGGATGGGTCGGCGGTGTCGGTCACGGCGCGCCGACGCCCGCCCCAGCTGTGGAAAAAGGGCGGCGCTTGGGCCGGCAGACGGCTACAGGAGCAGACGAGGCGACCGGCAGCACCGTGGCCACGCGGCCACCGCCGCAGCCGCCCATCGGCAGACGCCACGATGCGGGGGCATCGCGCGACGCTACCGCCTCGGCCGCGGCAGCGCACATGCAGACGGGCTCGGCGCGATCGGCGGCTCGACGAGTTTGGCACAGCCCCACCGACGCCGCCGGGTGCCCGCGCGTACAGCCCGCCGTGTCGTTTCACGTGAACGGTTGGGCGCTCCCCGGAACCAGCTTCTGCACGTACTCTTCCGCTGCGATACTCGCCGGCCGCACCGGTCACGCCCCCCATCATCACCGGCACCGGCGCGGCTGTTGCCGCGGCGGAGATTGTGGCAGCAGCGACGTGGACCTTTGCCTGCTGCGCAGACCACGTGTAGGAGAAGGGTGGGGTCGAGGGGGGGGGCGGGACGCGGGCACGCCACGCCCTCGGCCGCTCGACCCGACGCGCCGCCCCTCTGCCCTGCTCCGGTCGCTCTTCATATCAAGCCCGCCCTGCTTCCTCTCAAGGGCTCAAGAAGACCACCCCTGGCGGAACGGCGGCGCCCGGCGGCGCCACCTGCACCCGCCGGCCGCCCTCGCGGCCGCGTCCCGTCCCCGCCCCCAGCGCATCGGACAGCCGTCGCACCGACGGCCGCGAGGAACCGACAGTCGACGCCCACGACGGAAACTCCCCGTCGGCGGTTGAGGTGGGAGCCAGCCGGTGTGGAGAAGCCACCGCCGCCATCCCCGTACCATCGGTGAAGTCGAGACGGTTAAGGGGGGGCGGCGTCGCCAGCGACGCCACCCCCGCACAACCGCTCTCCGTGGGCGGTGACAAGCAGGGCGGCGACACCGCTGCCGGCGTCAGCTCGCCGCCACCGCCGCCGGCCGCGTCGCCGCAGGTGGCCTTGGCATCCGCCGGCGCGGCCATCCCGCCCCCCCCTCCCTCCTCCTCGTCGGGGCCGGCCGGCCCGCCCCACCCGTGCGCTGCAAGCGCGTACGACCGCCAGCTTTCCGCATCATGGGGCACGTGAAGGTCAGTCAGCCCGCGCGTCGCGGCCGCGAGCGCCGCCCACACGCCCATCACCACCGCCACGGCCGCCACGAACGGGATGACCGCGGCGGCCCGCACCGTCCCGTGCGGCACGTACACGCCGACGGTACCCGCACAGGTCGACGCGCCGTCCTCTGCTTTCAGCGCAAAAACCGCCATGAGCACGTCGGAGGGCGTCAGCGGCGGGAGCCGCTCGATGCGCGCGTGCACGTCGGACCGGCGGACGCCGGGTTGCTCCATCTGGCTCGTCCGAAAGATGCTCGCCGCCATGGCCACGTCGGCCGCGCGGAGGCCAGACGTGGAGAGCGCCACCGCGTACGTACGGGCTCGCCCAGCCACCGGGTCGAGCCGCCAGGGGGTGCCGTCTGAGTGCAAGACGCGGTCCATCTCGGAAGCGTTGAGCACCACCTCCACCCCGCGCACGTGCACGCGGCTTGTCCCGCGAGTGGCCGGCGGCGGTGCGTCAGCAGCGGCGGCCTCGTCCGACGGCGGGGACACCTCCCAAAATAGAAACGCCACCCCCGTCGCGCCATCGTACGTCAGGTCGCCCATGGCGTACCGGCTGGTGACGGCGTCCGTCGCCGCCGGGAAGGTGCCGTTGGTGTCGCCCGCCATGCTCGCCCCCGTCACGATCGTGTGGAACGGCCCGTCTGTGCGGTGGATGACCACGCTGCCGCAGCCGTCGCCCTCACAGGCGCCCACGACAACAGAACAGTCGGCCGCAAGGACGGCGCCCCCTCCCGGGCCGCCGCCTTCCCCGTCCTCATCTCCCGCCGGGCGCCATCCCGCGGGCCACGCGAACCGCTCCGTGATGATCATGGCCTTGGACGCGCCGACCGGGACGGCCGTCCACACCGCGTCGAGCCAGTTGAGCCGCTGCACGAGCAGCGCCGCCGCCGCCACGCCCACCGCCGAGTGGCCCGTCCACGGCGACACGCACACCCCATTGTGCCGGACGGCGGGGGTAGTGGTGCCCCGGGGCACCTCGCCGAGGCCGGTCTCAAAGTAGAGCTCAGCGGGGACGAGCGCCATCAGCAGCAGCAGCAGCGCCAGCGACCACAGCGGCCGCACCGCGGAGCAAGGGGGGCCGCCACCGCATGCAGGCTCGGCGCGAGCCGTGCCGGCGGCCGACGCGGCGTGGCTGTCAGCCGCGGCGGTGGCGGCAGTGGCGGCGGTGACTGCGGCGCTGCCTTGGCCGTCATTGATGCTGGTCGTCACTTTCTGCTCCGAGACGTCCTCCGCACCCTGCCCGTCGCAGCCGCTGTCTCGGACGTCCCGCCCCTTTCCCCTCTGCCGGCGGCGGCGCCAGTTGGCAACCGCTCGGGCGACCCAGTGGCTCACGTGCACCTCTGCGCTATTGGTCGTGCGCGTCACCCCGTGGGCGGCCAGGTGCAGCGTCGCAGCGTGCACGTACGCGCGCTCCATCGCCACTGCAGCAACCGCATACGTGAGCATCATAGCGCAGTTGAGGAGCGCGTTGAGCGTACCCATCGATGGCATGTCCATCTTCGCGGCGGCGCCGGCGGGAGGGAGGGAGGGAGACGCAGGGCGGAGAGTAGCCGCGGCCCGGCGGCGGCCTGCCGAGGAAGGGGGGGTGTCGAGATGGGAGGGATGACGGAGGGGGCGGGGGTGGGGGGTGGGGGAGGGGAGGGGAGGGAGGGGGGCAAGGCGGTTGACGCAAGAGCGGGCAGCCGTGCGACCGAGAAAAAAAGAGAAGAAAAGTGGTCCCATCAACACCGTAACCCGTCTGAGACCCGGCTCGCCTCCCAGAGTCCATCCGCGGACACCGCTGCGCAGCGGCACGCCATGGGGGGTAGTCGGTGTAGCGGTGCACGCGCGGCGGTTGCACGTGGTCACAGCGCGGCGCTCATCTTGGTATGCGCCGCCCCGCGGCCGCGGTCACGCGGCTGGGCCACCAGGAGAGCAGGAGAAAACCGAAAGCGGCAGCCGCAATGCGTCGCGCTTGATCGGTATGGTGGCGGGTGGGGTCGGGGGGGGGTGGGAGTGCTCAGCGGGCGCACCCTGCCCGAGGCGGTGGCTCCCGACGGGCGGCCGACCGCCCCTCCCGCGACGTCGCTCCGCCCCCAGCGCCGGCGACGTCCCACTCCCGCGGCGGGGAGCGCCGCGCCGGCCGCCTTCATGAGCCCCTGCGCGGATCGTGCAAGGCCACTGCGGCTGTGGGCGATGGCCCCACGGCGCGCGTGCGGGCGGTGCCGCGCGGACCGCCACGACACGGAAGCGGCACCCGCCTCCACTGCGGCGCGCGGCGACGGTGGCGCGGCCGGTCGCACAAAACACGGCAGCGCGCGCGGCCGCCGAACTGGTCACCGGCAGCGAAGAGGTAGTTTGCTACGGTCGCCGTCCGCTCACGCTCCGGAGTCATCCACTCCTTGGCTGCATCGTCGCTGCGGGGGGGGGGGGGTGGCCGGTAGCAGCGACGACGTCGGCAGGCGAAGCGGTTGCCCCGGTATGGGCGGCCGCATGGAGGGGCAGAGAGCATGAAACAGTAGCGGCCTTACGGTTCATTGGAGGTGGGGCTTGTGCGACCTCTGAACGAGCTTGGGCCGATCCCATAGGCAGCGGGTGCAGCGGCCTCTGAGTGTATGGCATACACTCAATCATGCACATCCGCCAAAATTGGGACGACAGCAAAGTAAGCCTCTTCAGTACGCCCCACCCCCCCCGCCACGCTCAGTCTTGGCCGTGATAATGTCACTCGCAGTCAGAGTGCACAGCTCCAAGCCACCACGGCGGCGCTCCGCGATGGGTTTCGGACAGTTCGCACACGAGCCCAGCAGCTGCTGCGTTTCATCCAAGAAGCAGAGTGCTGGGGGCGATGACGCTGTCGTCCAACTCCGCCTCCCCCTCCTGCCCTTGCCGATCTGCGACATGAGCCCACGACCAATAGGCGTGCAGATTGGGTGCTGGAGCCGCCGTCGGGACGCATGGCCTTTGTCGTCGGCGGACGACGACCGACGACAAAATTGTCGACTTGCGAGGCAGAAGTGGTATTCGTGCGGCAGAACTTGTGCGGCACTAGTAATGTCGGGCATCCCTCCAGACGAGTCCACAGCCCGGTCGGTCGCTGGAAGAATGGATGGCGAACGCACCCTCCGCGGCGGGCCAACCAACAGCCGCAGCTGTTGGCAGCCGACACTTCTCAGCCACCCATCGCAGGTTTGCAACCGCAACTGAACCGCGTCTCCGGCCGGTGGCCGGATCTCCTGACGCCGGCCCGCGGTGGAGGCGGGCCCGGTCCGGTGGCCCCCCCCAGTGCCCGCGCAGACGCTCCCTACCCAAAAACCCCCCCTCGCTGATGGTGGCCAGCGGGGCCCACCAGGACATGCCATACGCACGGGGGCTGCCTCCGGAAGCATCGGCTCGACCGGCGCGCGTGCCCTCCCCCCGCCGGTTGGGTCTGATTCTGTAACTCACTCTTCACCCCCCTCTCCCGCGCCCTCCGACGGGGGTGTCTCGCCGTGACCCCGCCTTGGTCGCCGCCGTTGGCCCAACGCTCCAACCCAATCTCGGTCGAGGGCACGCGGTCGTCGCGGCGGCGAGCTCCACGCTCCCTCGCCCCCCTCCCCACGCCCCCTCCCGCCCATTTGGAGAGCCCTCCGTCGTATCCCCTCCGCGCGCGCGCCCGCAGAGCGCACACCCCATCACCAGCCACGCCGGGCCCACTCCACCGTCGCTTCCCCTCCGACGCCGGCACCCGACATCGCTGCACTCACCACGCAGCGCGGCTCGCACCCGCACCCGCGCCGCGGCGGCTGGTAGGATACATCCACGCTCTCTTCCGCTCCGCGCCATCTCGTCTACGAGCTTTGCGTGGCTGCCGCCTACGACAACTGTTCCGACGTCCGATTCTCTTTCACCCCCGCCCGGAGCTGATCTCCTCATCACCTGACGGTCGACGGGTCTGGGTGTCCCGCCCCACCGCCGTCGACCCCGTGATCGACCTCCCCCCCCCCCCCCCGCTCCCCACCATGGTGGCTGCTGCCTTCATCCCCGCGGGTGCGTCGCTGCTGCCAGCGCGCCCACAGCCAGCCTCGGCTGTGGCTGTACGTCGGCCGCGCCATGTCACGTGTGCGCCCACGTCTTCCCCCGCCCGGGTCGTGATCATGACCACCCCCCCCCCCACCGCGTCCGACGGGTCGCCCACCACCCCCCGGGCTGTGCCGCCACGCCGCGCCAACGGTGGCTTTGCAGCCGCCGCGGCGGCGGCGGCCATGGCGGTGTTCGCGCTCTTCCCCTCCCCTGCCGCCGCTCGGGGCGCCAAGCGCGGGGCGGCGCCGGTGGCCCCGCCCCCCACGTCGACCACCACCACCGTGGACGTGACGACGGCGGCCGTGGCGATGGGTGCGGTCGCCACCTCGGCGGTGGTGCTGAGGCTGTCGTCCCGCCGCGGAAAGCGGTCGGAGGAGGCGGACGCGGCGGCCGCGATGGCGGCCGCCGAGCGCACCGCCCGGGCTACTGAGGCTGCCGAGTCTGCGGCGCGGGCGGAGGAGCTGCGCCTCCGTAGGGAAGCCGAGACGGCGTTCCTTAAGCGCCAGGCTGAGGAGGAGGCTGAGGATGAGGTGGGCGTTGGCGCTGGGAGCTCCGGCTCGAGCGCCAGCGACGCGGATGCGGACGATGGCGGGGAGGTGGACCTCCTGGCCGAGCTCCGCAAGCGCGTCGCCGCGATTGATCTCGAGGACCTGGGCGACGGGGCCGACGAGGATGACGAGCCGCCGGAGGAGGTGGTGCCTCGCGCGCGGGCGGGTGACCGCGGCGCGGCGGGCTCGATTGTCCTTGAGCGCCCCGGCTCGGGCGGGGGCGGCCGTGGCGGCGACGAGGATGGGGGGGATGGCGACGGCTCATCGCCCACCGACGGGCCAGACGGGACGGGGCAGGTTAGCGAGGAGCTCCGGTCGAGCGTGGACATGCTCACCCGGATGTGGAACGCCTCTGGGGGGGCTCAGTCTTGAGGGGGGTGTTGTGGCCAGGGGGGGGGTGTGACAGTTGTTTTGTGTGGAGACATATTTTGTCCGTGCCACTGGCGCGTACGTTTGTAAGGGGGATAATGTCCCAGCGGGTTGGCCAGTGTTGACTTTTGGGGGAGTGCATGGTGCGGGGGGCTGTGCGGAGCGCGACGCTGCCAATGGCGGCAGCTTTAGGGTACCAAGTGCTACAAAGAAACAGCGCGTGCAGGTGCCGGTGCAGCGTCCGCGACCGTTGTGCCACGCGACGATGGCCTTGCCCGCTCCAAGAAATTCTGGACGGGCGCCACGGCGATGCCAGCCGCCAGCGCCAGCGCCGCGGCGAGGCCCACGTCGAGGTCCACAGTGCACGGCAACAGGCAGAGTACTCGAGCGAAACAACGGCGGGAACGCGGAGGGGGGAAGGACAGGGAATGCCGCGGCGACCCGTGTTCGCTCCCCCCGCCCTCGACCACCCAATGGCGCTGGCGGCCACGGTGGACCACCAGCGAAGGCCCGATCCCCCGCCGCCGCTCCAGCTCCACAGGCAGAGGATAGGCGGGGCGTCCCCCGAAGCGGGGACGCCATGTCACCAGACATGACATCTACCATGCGCCCCCTCCCCACCTGCGCCCCTACCTTGCCCCCCTTCCCAGCCCCCAACCCCCCCACTTCATCCCCGAACAACACCCACCCCACCTCCAAAACGCCCACCCCACCGAGACAAAGCACGAGCAAAAAAACCTATGACGGCACCGCCACCCACACCCGGATGGCAAACAACAAAACACACTCCCCCCCTCCTCCCAGTTCCCACCATGGGCCCCCGCCCCCACCCCCCCAGCCCTGCTTCACCACGCCGACCGCCGGTTGCGGGTGCGGCCGCCAACGGGCACCGCGTCAAAGGCGGTGAGGACGGCGGTGCGGTCAAAGACAAAGCGCGGCGGCGGCGGCGGCACCAGCGGCGGCTGGGCGGCCGCCGCCAGCGGCGGCGGCGCCGTCGCGGCCGCCGCCATCGCCTTTGCCGCCGCCGCCCCTGCCGCCCGCGCCGCCGACGCGGGCGCCGCCACCGTCGCCGCCGCCGCCGGCACGACCACCGGCGCAGACGGCGCTGCCGCCGCCCGCGGGCGAGTGCTGCCGCCCGCCACCGCCGCGACTGGGTGGACCCCCCCCCGCGGCGTAGCGGCGGGCGGACCTGCCCGCGAGGCCGCCCCCCTGCTACTGCCAGCCACCACACCGGGGCTGCCCGCCGCAGAGGTCCGGCTGGCCGCCGCCGCTGCCACCGCCGCCGCCACCGCCGCCGCCGCCGCCGGCTGCTGTGGCTGCCGCAAGCCGCCACGCGCCGCCCGGCGGGGTGGCACCGCACCCGCAGCCGCGGGCACCGCCACCGCCGGTGGGGGCGGGTAGAGCGACGCGGCAGCCGCGGGCGCGGCGGGCGCGACCGCGCCACCGCCGGGAGAAGCGACGGCGGCCGGCCGCGGCGCTACCGCCGGCGCCGGCGCCGGCGCCCCCGCGGCGCCGCCGCGGCGCGGGCGTACCCCCCCCGCAACCGCAGGCTGGGGCGGTAGCACGGCTGCCCCCCCCCCCCCGCCCCCCCGACGGGCGCTGCACCGGCGCCGCCTGCCGGCGGAGCCGCCGCCGCGGCGGCAGCCGCCGCCCGCTGGCGGCGCTCGTTGGCCAACACGACGAGGCGGTCAAACTCACGCTTGGCCGCGGCGGGCCCCGCCCCCTCTGGCCCCTCGCGGTACGCACGGCAGTAGCGGTCGCTCGCCGCCGCCACCCGCGACCGGCCGTCGGCGTCCAGCGACCGCATCACCCGGCCGTAGACGCCAAACAGGTGCTGCACGTCCACGACCGCGTACGCGAGCGCGTCCGCGTCGAGCGGCCGTGCCGCCCACAGCCCCGCGTCCGCCACGAACCGCGCCTTGACCGCCGCCTTGAGCGCCACATCCGCCACCGACGCGGGCGCGTACTTGCGCAGCAGCGTCGACAGGGAGACGGGCAGGGAGTGGGCGTGGCCGGCCGCCGCGACGAGCAGCCCGTACGCAACTTGCGTGTCGCGGACGCCCGCGAGGAGCACCCCCGCCTGGTGCGCCAGCGCGTCCGCGTCGTGGCGGCAGTCGTGGAGCAGCTTGGTCACGGACGCGTCCTCCAGCAGCGCCCGCACGGGGCCCAGCACCCCCGGCCCGCCGACGACGGTGTCAAAGAGGTAGGCCCGCCGCGGCGACGCAATTTGCACCAGGCACAGGCGGCCGCTGCGCGACAGCGCCACCCCCTCACAGTCCACAGCGAGCGTCCGAAAGGTGGACAGGTAGGCCGCGGCGGCGGTGGCGGCGGCGACGGTCGTCACCAGCCGCACCGCCACGCCAGTGCGGGCAGAGGCGGCCGCCTCGGCAGCCGACGCGGGCGGCAGGTCCGCGCCCTCGTCGGCCACCGCCGCCGCCGCCGCCGCCGACGCCGACGCCGCTGTCGCCGACGCGGCCGCCGCCGCCGCCGTGGTAGCGGCAGCGGCGCTGGCAGTGGCGGCGGCGCCACTGGGCGCTTCGCCGCCGCCGGCAAGGCTGGCGGGGAGGGGGGCGGCCGCCGCCACCGCCGACCGCCGCCGGCCGCCACCGCTGGCAGACGGCGGCGGCGGCGGCGGCGACGGCGTCGGCGTCGTGGGCAGCTGCGACAGCAGCGCAAACGGGTTGGCCATGGCGCCGCCCACCCCGACGCGACGGCGGCGGGGGTGGCGGGGGGGGTGGCCGGCGGGTGGCCGCTGTAAACTCCGTGGTCACCCTCCGGCACCCCCCCCACCCCCCCCACCGCGAGTCCACACCAAACCCGACCTGCGCCCCCCCCGCTCCGACCGCCAACTCCCCCACCACCCCCCCCCCGCCTCCCTCCTTCGTTGCACGCACGCCGCGACGGCCAGCGCCTCCCCCTCGGTACCGCCGGCACGCCCGCGCGCGCGGCCGCGGGCCGGGGGTGCCACCGCCACCGCCGCCGCCGCGTGGCGGCGCGTCCGCGGCCGCCGGGGCGGGCGGGCGCGTCCTCTCCCCGCGTGGCTGTGCCGGGAGAGGGAGACACACGCAGGCAGCGGCGCGGCCCACCCGCCGCACACCCGTGCCGAGGGGGCCTGGGTGGATGGGCGGCCCCCCGACGCCCCCCCCCCCCCACCCCCGGAACCTGCAGCGCGCCGGACACCTCCGTTCCATGACAGCGTGACTGTGGGACAGCAACGTCTTCTTCCACCGGAATCCGGTCGATAATCCGTTCGATGGGTCTCGGATTGACTTGGGGAGATGAGGGAGGTGCGTGTGCAAAAAGCTATTATTCTTGGTATCTTCCAGCGGCACCGCTCCCCAGAGAGACCCTTGTGGGCTCCCACTGCCGGCAGATAGCGGCGAGGCCACGCCCAGCCCGCACTCGGCCACGGCGGTGGCGGTCGGCGCGTGGTGGCGGGCGGTGGTCGCGCGCCGGCTGGCCGGCTGGCCACCTGCGCCCCCCAGTGCTCTTCACGCAGCGTGCGCCCTCCTCCCAGCCCCCCTCTCCCTCCTCGTCCCCCTTCCTCTGCCCCTGCCTGTGGCCGTCATCCCCTTTTCACTGCCGCGGTCAGCCGCTGCGGCGACCCGTCGGCCCCGCAGGTCGGCCCATGCATAACAGCCGCCAACGTCCCTGCCGCTGTCCCTGCCTCTGACGGCAACGAGCGGGGGGGGGGGGGGAAGGGTGTGAGGCGGGGATGGCGGTAGGGGGCGGGGGAGGGGGTGCGGGCGGCGTCGGTGGCAGCGGCAATGGCGGCAGCAGGGGTGGCCACGGTGGCAGCGGCGGCGGCGGCGGAGTAGGGCGGCGCTGGCACGGCGTCGCGGGGTGGACTGGCGGCCGCGGTGGCCGTGGCGCTGCGGGTGTCCCCTTCACCGCCTTTGCCGCACCGCCATGCCTCGTAGCCGGGCACGCCACGCGGCGGCGGCTGCCGCTCCGCACTGCAGCAGGCGGCCGGGCGGGTGGCGCCGCGACCTGTGCGCGGCGGCCGCGGCCGGCGGCGGCGCCTCTGTGCATGAGCGGTTCGGCTCCCTCCTCCCCTGCCGTCTCACCCTCGACTGCCGCGGCGGCCGCCGGGCCGACGGCCGACGACGCGGCCGCCCCTCCCCCCCCCGGCGTCCCCCCCCCCCCCCCTCTCCACGGCGGCTCCCCCGCCCCCTGCGGCGGCTCCCCCCCTCGACCGCCACCCTCGTCGCCGCCGCCGCCGTCGGCGCGCTCACCGGCGGCGCGGTCACGGCGTTCAAGCTGTCCATCCAGGCGCTCCAGACCGCCACCTACGGCCCGCTCGCCGGGGTGCTGCTCCCCCCCCTCGGCCCGTACAACATTGCGCTCCTCCCCGCCGTCGGCGGGGTGGGCGTCGCGGCGCTCCGCGCCGCCGGCGGCGGCCGCGGCTTTGGCGGCGGCCTCCCCGCCGCGATGCGCGCGGCCGAGGCGGGCGCGGGGGAGCGCCTCCCCGCGGGCCGCGCGGCGCGCAAGGCCGCCGCGGCGGTCGCGACGCTCGGCACGGGCAACAGCCTCGGCCCCGAGGGGCCGTCTGTCGAGCTCGGCGCCGCCGTTGCGTGGGCGGTGCTCGACGCGTGGGCCGCCGCCGCCCGCTGGTGGGGGGGGGCCACGGCTGGCGTGGGCGCGGGCGCGGGCGTCCGCCGCGCGCAGCTGCTGGTCGGGGCGGGCGCCGCGGCGGGCGTGTCGGCGGGGTTTGACGCGCCAATGGCGGGCGTATTTTTCGCGCTGGAGCTGGTGCTGGCGGGGCGGGTGGGCGCGGCGGAGGGGGGGGGGGGATCCTGGGGGGGGGGAGGGGGATGTGAGCGTGCTGCTGATGGCCGCGGCGGTGGCGGGGGTGGTGGTGAATGTGGGGCTGGGCGGGAGCGTGCTGTTTGACCCGCCACCATACGAGCTCCGCGCGCCGCTGGTGGAGCTGCCGGCGTACCTGGGGCTGGGCGTGCTGGGCGGGGGGGTGAGCCTCGGCTGGCGCCGCCTGCTCCGGTCGGTTGAGGCGGTCGCGGCGGGCGGCGTCGACGGCCGCGGCGTTGCCCTGCCGGGCGGCGGGACGGTGCCCGCGGCGCTCCTGCCGGTGCTCGGCGGCGGCGTGTGTGGGCTGCTGGCGGTGGCGTACCCGCAGGTGCTGTTTGCGGGCTACGACACGTTTGACGCGCTCCTCCACGACGTCCAGTTCCCGCTGCCACTCCTCGCGACGCTGCTGCTGCTCAAGCCGCTCGCCACCGCCATTGCGCTGTCGTGCGGGCTGGTGGGCGGGACGCTCGCGCCGAGCCTCTTTGTCGGCGCCGCGCTCGGCGCGACCTACCAAAAGGTCCTCGCGCTGGGGCTGGGCGCCGCGCTCGCCACCTTCCCGGCGCTGGGCGGCCTCGTCTCCCCCGCGGGCGCGGCGGGCGCCGCCGCCGCCGCGGCGGCGGGCGTCGGCGGCTCGGCGGTGGGGCTGATTGCGCCCGCGCCGGCGTACGCGCTGGTGGGCATGGCGGCGGTGCTGGCGGGGGTGTTCCGCGCGCCATTGACGGCGAGCATCCTGCTGTTTGAGATGACGCGGGACTTTCGGATTGTGCTGCCGCTGCTCGCGGCGGTGGGCATTGCGAGCTGGATGGTCGACGCCGGGTCGACGCCGGGGGGGGGGGGGGGGGGGGGTGCTTGCTGTGCCGCCCGTGCCGCCGCGGGCGGGGGAGCGGGGTGAGGCGGAAGATGCTGGGGGGGTGGCGGGTGCCGCCACCGCCGCCGCCGCCGCCGCCGCCGCCGCCGCCGGCTCGCCCGTCACCGCGACGCACGGCGGTGGCGCGGTGGCGGCCACTGGCGCGGCGGCCGCCGACGGCGGGGGGCTGGCGCCCGCGTCGCTGACGCTGGCGGCGCTCGCGCCGCCCGCCGCGGTGGGCGGCGCGCGGGCCCTCCCCCCCGCGAGCGTCCTCTTCCAAGTCGCCTCTGAGTGGGAGCGCCTCCTCTCCTCCCTCCCCGTCGCGGCCGTCATGGTCGCCCCGGCGGTGGTCGTCACCGACGCCGCCCCGCTCTCTGAAGTCGTCACCGCCCTCCTCGCCGCCCGCGCGCCGGTGGCGATGGTCGTCCGGTCGGGCACGGCGTCGACGCCCGGCGCGGCGGCTGTCGTCGCGCCCGCGCACGTGGCGGTGCAGCCAGAGGGTGGCGGCCCGCCCGCCGACGGCGCCGCCGCCGACGGCGCCGCCGCCGCCGCCGCCGCCCCGATCGGCGTGCCATCGTACGGGGAGCTGCTCGGCGTCCTCACTGTTGGCGACGTGACGCGCACGCTCGCCGCGGCCAGCCGCGCCGACGGCGACGGCGGCGACGGGGCGCCGCCGCTGGCGCTGGCCGCCGCCACCGCCGGCGCCGCGGTCGTGACGGTGCGGCCGGGCGACAGCGCCGCCGAGGCGGCCGACGCGATGCGCGCCGCGGCGGTTGGTCAGCTGCCCGTTGTGGCGCCCGTCGTGACGTCAGCGGGGCCGTCGGTGGCGTGGCCCGTCGACGCCGACAGCGGCGGCGGCGGCGGCGGCGGCGGTGGCGGTGGCGGTGGCGGTGGCGCGGCGGAGGGGGTCGCGTCGAGCCCGGTGCGCGTGGCGCTCCACCTGCAGGGCGTCGTGTACGCGGTGGACGTGCGGCGGGGCGGGCGGCTCGAGGCGCTCCGCGCGGCCGCCGCGCGGGCGGCGGCGACCGCGGCGGTGGCCGATGCGGCGGCGGCGGCCGACGCAGTGGCGGCCGACGCGGCGGCGGCGGCAGAGGGGGTGGGCAGTGAGGTGGCGGAGAAGGCCAGCCGCGGGTGAGGGGGCCGCGGGCGGGGGGGGAGGTGCTGCGGGCGTGGGTGCCCGCCTCTATTTAGTTGTTAAGGTGAGCTGGAATGGCAACGGGCTTCCTGCCGACTGGCGGTGGGAAGGTGCGTGCGGCGGGCGGGGGGGGCGTCCCGCGGCCGCCCCCCCGCTCTCCCCCAGTCCCTCCCCCACCACTTCCCCGCTCGTCCCATCGACTCGGGAGGCGCCACGCTCACACGCCCGACACGACCAAAAAAATGGACAGGCCGACCGCGACGGGCACGATCGCGGCCACATACACGAGCAGCAGCACCCGCGCGACGGCGGCGGCCGTGTCTGGCTGGCCCTCCTTGTGCAGCATCAGCACGCTGTTTTGGGCGCTGGGCATGGCCGCCTCGACGAGGATGACAAACTGCACCATGGGCGGCAGCGCCACCCCGGCGGCGGTGCGCAGCACGCGCAGCGCGGCGAGCGTCACGGCGGGCAGGAGCACCAGCCGCACCAGCGCGACGCCCGCCGCGAGGCGCACGACCGGCAGCGCCACCGCCGGCGACGGCGGCGGCGGGCCGCCGCCGCCGCCACCGCCGCCGCCGCCGCCGCCACCACCCGGCAACGCGACCGCCGCCGCCGCTCCCCCCCCCGCCCCCGCTGCCGCCGCCGCCGCCGCCACCGCCGGCGCGGTGGCGGCCGCAGCGGTGGGCGCGGCGAGGGAGCCCGCCAGCACCAGCACCGCCGTCGGCGCGTAGCCCGCGCCGAGGCTCCGCGCGGCGGCGAGGGCGAGCCCCAGCGGCGCCGCCGCCCCCCCGGCAGGGGCGATGAGCAGCCCCCGGAGCGGCGGGATCGCGCCGACCACCACCGCCGCGGCCGACGCCACCACCGGCGGCGTCAAGATGCGCTTGAGCAGCCGCCCCCCGCGGTTGCCGCCGCCGTCGCTGCTGCCGCCGCCGCCGACGGCCTTTGCGCCCGGCGTGGACGTGAGGAGCTCATAGCCGACGCTCCAAAACGCCGGACTCCAGCCGAGCAAAAAAAACGACACGCCCGACACGTACGCCGCCGCCGACGCCGGGGCGCCGCCAAAGAGCGCCGCCCCAAACAGGAGCGGCAGCGCCGCGGAGTTGCCAAACATGCACAGGACGAGGAAGACGCGGCGCGCGCGGCCGCCGCCGCCCAGGCGCAGGGCGGGCACGAGCGCGGCGGCGAGCGCGACGCCGAGGGCCATTTGGGCGGCCGCCGCGGCGGGGAGGGCGGCCATGCTGCCGAGCGGCGCGGCGGCCATGGAGGTGACGATGTTGGAGAAGAGGACGGCGGGGAGGAAGATGGACACGACGACGCGGGAGAGGGCGGAGAGGACGGGGGGGGTGAGGATGCCGCGGCGGGAGGCCACCACGCCCATCTGGAGAGGTACCACAGAGCAAACACCAGAGGAGGCAACCAAAGCGACCACCGACGTGACGCGGTCGGGCAGTCAGTCCCCACGGCGTGTAGCCACGCAGCGGGCAGTCACACCCACTGCCGCGTCGTCGCGCACCACCCCCTCTCCCCAGCCGTTTGGGCGCCCCGTCGAGACCCCCCCCCCCCCGCAACCTCCCCATCAACCGCAACGCCCATCAGGAACGGCCTCACCCCTCCACGCCAGCCGACCCACGTACGCCAATCGTCAGCAGCAGCTGCGTGACCGCGCCGAGCGCGACGCGCAGCAGGTCCGGCCGCACCAGCGACGGCAGCGACGCGGCCGCCGCGCCGACGCCGCCCGCCACCGCCCGCACGGGCACCCGCCGCGCTCCCGCCGCCACCGCCCCGCCGCCGCCGCCGCCGCCGCCGCCGCCGCCGCCGCCGCCGCCGCCGCCGCCGCCGCCCCGCCGCTGCCGGCGGCCGGCCGGCAGCGGCGGGTGCGTGGCGGGCCATGGCACGCGGCGGCCGCCGCCGCCGGCAGCGGCGGCGGGCGGGCTGGCGGGCGCCCGCAGCTGCGGGTGGCCGCACCACGCAGCGGGGGTGGCGGCAGCGCCGACCAGGCGGGCGCTGGCGGCCGCCGCCGAGAGGAACGCCAACGCGCCAGGCGGTGCTGCCATGGTGGCCGCGCCCGCGGCGGGGCCCGCCGCAGCGGCGGGTGTCGAGCAGGGATTGGGCGGGGGGGGGGGGTAGCGGAAGGGATGGAAGGACGCGGAAGAGCGAGAGGGCGGTGTGGGGAGGCGGAGGCGAGCGCCACGCGCGTGCGGGCGGGGGGGGGGGCGGCGGCGGCCAGGGCGGCCGCCGGCAGAGAAGCGGGCCCGGCCAGGGACGGACGACGTGGTGTGGGGGGGAGGCGATCAATGGTCGAGTGGGACGTTGACGACGGCCGCCGCGGATCCCGCGCGTCGAATTCGCACCGAAAGGCTCCACGCACAGGTCTTTTGATGTGGTTTGGGCGTGGCGTCTCAGCGGGCAACCGCCGACGCGGGGCGGAACGCGCCGCCGCCCCGTGCCCGGCGCCGCGGCCACGGCGGCGGTGGCTCCCAGCGCGGCGCCACCGTGTCTCCCCCCCGCCCGGGACGGGCGCTCCCTCGGCCGCCGCGCTCGCCGCTGACCTTGACGGTGCCGCCGGGGATGGAGGCCGCCCGGCTGCCGTGACGCTGCCGCTGGGGGAGCCCCCCGCCGCCCAGACGCCAGCGGTTGGCCTGGGCGGGTGGCGGCGGCGGCTGCCGCGGGCGGGGCGCCCGCCGCCGCCGTCCCTCCCTCCTGTCCGGCTCCCGCCCGCACCCCCCCTCTCTCTGCTCCCGGCCGTCGTTGCGGCTCCCGACGGTGAGGAGACCACCGTGGCTCCCGGCTGTGGCGGCCACCGTGCCGCCGCCGGCCCGCCGCGCGCGTGGCGGCGGCGTTTCCCCCCCCACCCCGCGTGTCGGGGCACGCCCGGCCATCCGGCGGTGGGCTTTTTGCCCCTCTGCCGCGGGGCGTACCCGCACTCTCACCCCGCCATTGGGCGGGCGGCACGGGCGGGTGGCGGTTGCCCGCGCGGGGACCCGGCCGAGGAGGTTCCCGCGTCCCCCGCCACGGTTCCCGCCCCCCCCCAGTCCACCCCTTCTCACTGGCGCTGTCGCGAGCCGACCTGTTCTGTTCTGCTCTTTTTCCCTCCTCGTGTGCCGCCACACCTGCTGCCTCTCTGGGGTACGGTGCGGCGCGTTGGGACGCGCGGGACGACGACGGCGGTCGATTGAAATTCTCGCTGCTGTTTGTTCTGCACGCAGCCCAAACAGGTGTGGAGGCGGCCCGCCCGGCGGTCGCCCCGGTGGCGGTGCGCCCCCCCGACGATGCACCCCGCCCTCCCCACGCAGCTAGTCAAGGCAGTCAAATGACGCACGCGATACCCCCGCGCGCCGGCCGGCGGCGACGCGGCCAACCGGTGGCGCGGCGGCGGGTGCCCCCGACGGGGCGCCCCCCCCACGCCGGCTCCTCCCCCCCCCCCCGCCCGCGGCCGCGCCCTAGTGGCACACCCGCTTGTGGCAGTACTTCTTTGGGCAAATCCGCTTGTGCACCCGCCGCGCGCAGCAGTGGCGGTCCCAGTAGTGCGACTGGCACTGCCCCGGCCGCCGCACCCACCGCGTGCACCCGTTCTTGACCGTCCGCTTGCGCGTGCACCGGTAGTGCTCCGTGTCGGTGTAGTGGCAGCGGCCGTTGTAGTGCTCCGTCTTCTTGCACCCGTACCGCTCGGTGGCGTGGCGGTAGCAGGTGCGGTGGACGGTCCGCTCGCAGCGGCCCTTGTACGTCTCGTGCTTGTAGCACGTGCGGTGGACGGTCTTGTCGCAGTGGCCGCGGATGGTCTTCTTGCACGGGTACTTGACGGTGCGGCGGCACGAGTACGGCTCGGAGACGTGGCGCGTGCACGTGCCGCGAACGGTGACCCTCTTGGTGCACTTGCGGCGGCGGTCGTCGTCGTCGTCGTCGTCGTCGCTGTCGCTGTCGCTGTCGCTGTCGTCGCCGCGGCGCTTCTTGCACGGCACCTCGCGGGTCTCGTGCTTGTCGCACGGGTACTTGCGGATCACCTGCCGGTGGCACGTCTTGTGCTCGACGCGCTCGCACGTGCCGTCCACGCGCTTGTCGCACCGCTCGCGGACCTTCTTGGGGCACGAGTAGGGCACGCGGCGGGTCTTGCGGCAGTCCTCAGTCACCTTCTTGCGGCAGTCGTACGGCTTGCGGACGGTGCGGGAGCAGCCGTTGGGCACCCAGCGGGTGCGCGTCTTGGGGCAGTGCCGCGTCTTGTTCACACGCCGCGTGCACGTCGTCTGGTACGGCTTGACGCAGTCGACGCGCACCTTGACGGGCCGGTGGCAGCGGGTGGTCTTGGTGCGGCGGCACCCGTATTTGGCGCACACCGTCTTGGTGAAGCACCGCCGGTGGTCGTCACCGCACGGCACGCGACGCATCTCACACTTGCGCTCGCCAGTGGCGGTCGCGGGGGCGGCAACCACCAGGATGGCCGCCGCCGCAAAGGCAAGTAGCGCCAGTCGCTTGAGCATCGCCATGGCTCAGGACTTGAGGCGACGGGGGCGGAGGGGGATGGGGCGGGGAGAGGAGGGGGACGGCGGACCAAGAAGGTCAAGCGGGGGGAGGCGGGCGAGGTTGGTGCTCAGGCACCGGCGCTGCGGCGGCTGCTGGGGCGGTGAGGAGACAAACGTGGCAGCGGAACACCATCGGGCTCCTCTCTTATACACACGCCTGACGACTCCCACGGGGGCTCTTGGACCCCTGCTCGAGGCAACCGCTACCCCCGCGTGCCCACGCCCCACGGTCCTCTGGCACTCGCTCGCGGCTGTCAACCGGGTGTCCTCGCAGCTCGACGAGTACGCAGTCTCAATGCTCTCGTGGTGCCATGGCAGCACACCTCCGCGGCCACCGCCGCCAGGTGGGCGCGGTCGCCACGAGCTGGTCCGTCAGCACTCGGCTCTGAGGTGGACAGTCCACGACCGTCTGAGTGGAGCCTACCCACCTCCCTTGGGGACCCCCACCAGCGGTGCCACCCAATCGTAGGGGTCACCCCAGGCGGCTGGCTAGGCGAGCACCACCAGCGCAAGGTCGCACAGCCAAGAACGCGGCTGCGGCACACAAACGGAGGTGCCCATCGCCTACACCGCGGGGCCGCTCGCCCCGCGCCGGTGGGCGCGTACAGGGGGGGTGCCCTCAACCGGACTCTCACAAGTGGGGGGCGTACAGCCGTCGGCAGCAGCAACCATGCACAACCCGAGGGTGCGATCCCTGGGATGCTCGCCACGCATCGCGAGCGACGGAGGTCGGCCTGCGGCGCAAGGACCGCATGTTTGGGTGCTCTCCCGACAGCCAGGTGGACGACGGCCAAGGGTTGTGCAAGACCTGTCCCGCTATTGGAGGACGGGCCGATCCGGCGCGCGGAGAGATGCATCTCGCAGGGCCGGGTAGCGACAAGTCAGGAGCCGCCCGTGCTGTGCTTCCAACCCCGCCTCGAGCGGGAGCACCTTTGTGCTGTGCGAGGCGTCCCCGGCCAGACCTGAGAGGCATAGAAAGAACACGCCGTATCCCTTGCAAGGAGTCCAGCACTGTATTCGTGCTGCAAGGAAAACGAGCCGTCGAGAACTGATCTGCGCGTCCGGGTCACCCGTCGGTGCTCTCCTCGGGTGGCGCGGAAGGCCTCAAATCCCGACGAGGGTGCGGCAGCGGCTGTGGGCCATGCTGCCAAAAGGCAGACGCCGCCCCCTGCCACGCCGGCCGCGGCTGACGGGCCCGACAGTGCTCGGCAGGCTGCGTGGGTAGGACCGCCCCTGTGGAGCCGCTACGCCCACCGGCCGACAACGCGGCGCGCACGTGTCTTCTCTGATTGGGTGTGGAACGGTGGCGCGGCAGGACAACCCCAGATCCATTCACCCGTGCGCTGTCATGGTACGATGCCGCGGTGTCAGCTACGAAGTCTGGCACCGGCGCGTACACCACCCGTGTAGTGCACGGCGCCATGTCGCGAAGCAACCGCGGCAAGCCAGGTTGGCGCGGCGGCGGGCGCGGCAGTGCCAAGCTGGAAAAAAAATCCGTTGGTCACCGTAGCAGCTGGTACTCGACTTCCCGCAGACACGATGACCTGGACGGGACGAACCCTCGGCGGTCACCCCTCTAGTTTCCAGCTGAGCGGCGCTGGCTCTTTGGGAGGGCGAGCTTTCTCGGCGCGCACCGCGCACCTCGGCGGTCACCCTTCTTGTTTCCAGCCGAGCGGCGCTGGCTCTTTGGGAGGACGAGCCTTCTCGGCACGCACCGTCGCGGACGGTGCGAGCCATATCGCACAAACCCGTCGACCATCCAATGGCTGTCCCCAGCAACTCACCCGTGCGCCAAGAGAGATGCCCAACGACCGCACAGGCCAACCGCGGTTGGCCACGGATGCAATGCGGCTGCGGGTCCCGCTCATGCAGCCTCCAACGCACCGTTCGAGGTCATGAGATGCGCCCTGGCGAATGAAAGCCCAGAGCGCTGCTCTCTACCACGGGTGCCAAGTATTTCGGGACGGAGAGAGACTCTTGGTCCTGCCTGAGTGTCTGTGTCAGATTTCCCGTACTGCAAACGAAAAAAAGGCACGACAGTGAAGGTACTTACCTCACAGAGTAATTCAAGGACGAGGCGAAAAGTCAAGATTTCTTTCTTTATGGCGTCCACGAGTATGTGTAGTTGACGAGTCAGGTACGTGCAGAGGGCGCTCGATCACATGTGATCCGACCCTCCCGCACACTTTCGGCGGTTCGATAGCTCACCTCCCTGTTATCAAGCCCTCTCCGCCACACCCAACCCACCCCCAGCCGATATCCACCCTTCCTCCCCCTCCCCCCTCCCCCCCCCGCCTTCCCCCTCCCCCCTCCCCCCCCCGTGGAGGATGATAGCCCAACTGTTTCGATCGTTTGTCCAAGAAACATTTCCGAAACAATTCAAATCCATCCGAACTGCGTTCGGTTTCGGAAACCGTATTACGGTGTAATTGCCGGACGCCAGCGCGGTTCGGCCGAACGACGCAACCCTGGCTTCGCCACCACCTCCAGCGCCGCGCCGACTCTGTTTTCCAACCGCCACCACCACCGTGCCGTTCCCTCAATCGAGGGGGGGACAGCCGCGGCGACTGTGCCCGCAACAGCCCGTCGCGGGCGGCGCCCCCGCAGAGGACACGGCCAGAGCGGCTCGTGCGAAGCGTCCCCCCCTCGCCCAGCGTTGTGTGCATGCCAACTACGGGGCGACGAATATTGGCGGCGTTCTTGATTTGCAACAGGGTGGCGGTGTTGCACGCGGTGAGCGAGAGTGAGCGCGCGGCCCGACCCAACCCAGTGGGGTTGTTGCGCTGGCGAGGCCAGAGCGATACCCACCTAGCGAGGCTGTTCTTGTGCACAGTGCTGGCCCTGAACTGGGTGTTCTTCGTCCGCCATCGCCGCCGGGAGCGCCTCCAGCGGGCTACCTGACGAGAACTTCGTGGGTTTGTTGGCGGGGGGGCACGGGTGTGGGAACGGAGCCGTAGGAGCGGAGCCGTTGCGGGCCGCGACGGCGGAGCCAGCGACTGGTCTGCCAGGGCGCGAGGTTGGCGGGCATGGCAGAGCAGCGTGTCGCCCCTCTGGCGCATCCCGCGACCTGTTATAGTCTGCGAAAAAGAAACTACACCAAACAGGGGTGCCGTAGCCCAGCGGCCGAAGTAACAAACTCCGCCAAGTCCATTGCCAATTTTAGTCACCAGTGTGTTTGTTGCCCTCCTTACAGACTGTTGATCTGTGGCCGGCAGTCCACCCGGACTTCGAACCGTACGAGTCTCCACGAGGAATGCCCCGTGGAGCAGCAATCGCGACGGGCGACCTTGGCCAGCCGGCGACGGCTCCATCGGCGGTGGGACACCCGTGGACGACCACGTCGCCCAGGCTCCTCATGATGCCGGCGCTGCGAGTCGTGCGGTAGCTGCCCTTCCCCCCCCCTCCCCCCCTCGCCTCACCTCTCTCTCCCTCCCCATCGAGTCCGCCGTGATGGCGGCCCGCCTCCCACCGCCCACGCGCGGCGACCGCGGCCGGCGACGCGCCTGTGCGGGCCGCCAGCCGCATTCCACCCCCACCGCCGCCGGTGCCGCCGCAGCCGTCGCCGCGGTCGCCAACGCCGTCGTTGGCGTGGCGGGTATCTCATCGTTGGTGCTAGAGCGGGGGCCGGGGGAGAGAATGAGATAGGGAGGTGCGGGGGGAGGGAGAAGCGGGGGGGGCGGGCGGCTGGCGCTGCGTCTGCGGCTCATGGCAAGCGCGTCTTGCGGCGTGTCTGGGGCGGTGCCCCCACCCCCCCCCCCTCCACGCGCGCGCTGGGCCGTACGCCAGCCGCGCCGCTGACCAGCCGCAGTGGCCCTATTGGGGTCCATCTGACGGAGGGTGCAGCCGCGCCGTTTCGCTGCCGCGCCCGCCGCGGCCGCGGCCGCAGCCGCCACCGCTGGGGCCCCCTGCAGCGGTAGCGACGGCTTGCGTGGCGGCCGCCGCGCCGCTCTTCCGCTGCGGCGGGCTGTCTCTCCTCCCCCCAGTCGTGGTACGCGGGCACTCGCGTCTGGCGCCTCATTCGGTTCTCGGGCGGCCAACCCTAGCCGTCCCAGAAGCTGTTCTCTCGCCTTTCGCACCCCCGGCCGGTTCGGGGCGACGACCCCGAAGGGGCTGCGCCGGAGAGGGGGCCCTCCGTTCCGGCATGTTCACCAACTAGCACGGCACTGCTCCCCTCCTGCGAGATGCATCCGCGGGAGCGGTTGCGTCGTCTGGGAAGGTCGGCCACCGCCTCAGCCCCCCTCGCTGCAAGGGGTCAGCAGACAAGAGAGGGCGCGCCTGGTCGCGGCGGGCATCGGCACCAGCGCCCGCCATTCCCTGCAGGCGCTTCCCCCCGCCACGGTCCGCTAAAGTCCCCGCGGCTGCGCGGAGCGTGCGCGGGCGCCGTCTCGACCGGCCAACGTGCGTGTCGCGTCGGCCGTGGTCGCCCGCCGAGTCGCTGGCGCGCGTCCTCGGAGGAGCACTCCCGGCTGCACCGTCTGCGGCGAGATGGTAGCCACGGAATATCGTGCCGTGGTGGCGGTGGCGGTGGGCATCGCGTTATCGGTACGAAAGTGTGGCGGTGGCTGCGGGGGGTGCACCGCGGTTGTGAGAGGAAGGGTCGACGACCGCGCATTTGCTGTCAGAACGGACGACCACGAGAACTGCACGTAGACTGACAAACAGGTTGTGAGGGCTGGTGAGCCGCTGCGGCTCTGTTGTGTTGGCCTCTTGCGCCTCTGTCCCATGCGCTTGCACTCCATGCGTTCTGCGTTGTGTCCTGGCGTCCCTCGCCTCCTTGATTGGTCACCTTCCTGCCTCCGCCTTTTCCCCACGTCCCCCATTGACTCGGGTATTCCCTGCAGCTGGCGTCTTCGGCCGTCGCGTGGAGCGAATGCGGCACCGCGTGGTGCTGCCGCGATGAGTGGAAGTTCTCGTCTAACGCGTCCACGGAAGCGTCCTTCCGCGCGTACGAGGACTGCCAGATTACCACGCCGATGCCGCCCCTGTACCGCCCCGGATCGGCGTCCGAGCCGGCGCCCGAGCCAATGCACATGCTCTGCTACAACTCTGGCCCGGCCACCTTCCCGCCATGCCCCAACGCTGCCGCCCCGAACGTCACATCCGCCCCACCGCCGCCGCCGCCGCCCAACTATGGCCCCGTCGACGTGTGCAGCTCGGCGGTGTGCCTACAGCAGTCGGGGTGGCCGAGCCTGCACTACGGGCGCGTCTGCACGTTTTCCGCCCGCTTTGCCTACCCGCTGTCGTGCGCGCTGTGGGCGAGCACGTTTGGCGCGCGGGAGGTGGTAGAGCGCAAGGTGGCGTATGGGGGGGGCGACTGGGATGAGTCGGGCAACGCTCGCTTTGCGCTGAGGGACGAGGCCGCGGCGGCGGCGGCGGCGGCGGCGGCGGCGGACCGCACTTGGGGGACAGCAGTGGGGCAAGGCCAAGACCCCGACGCCGAGACGCTGGCCGTGATGGCGGCCCTAGCGCCCATGGACGTGTGGGTCAAGCACGGCATCGTCAAAGCCAAGCGGTAATCTTTGGCAGGGCATGCCGGCCGTCGTCTGTCTACTGCGTCGTAGCCGTTGCGCGGCGCGCGCGTAGGGAGGTATGAGGCGGCGATGGTGGATGGGGGGCACCTTCACTCGGGGTACGAAGCGCGCTGCGCCTGTCGTGGTTGTTACCTGCTTGGGGTGACATGTGCCGCGATAAACGTGTCTCTACCGGTCGAGAGCGCCACGTGCGGCCCACAGACACTGGAAGACGGAGGGTCCCCACGGGCAAAAGAACAAAACAAGAGCTTTGAATGTAGAGCTGCCCACCCCTATGGGTGCAGGGCTCTACACCACTTCCTCTGGGCAGGCGCGGCAGTGGGAATGAGCCAAGCAGCACGGGCAACGCTGCGGGGAGTGGCGACGACCGCGCGCGCTAGAGCACCAGCTGGTCACCCTGTTCCTGACCCCATCCCCCCTCCGCCTGGTACCAGCAAATTTAGTGGTGCGCATGTGGTCGGGCGCGAGGCTGGGGACTGCATCCCGGTCCACGGGGTGGGCAGCGGCGGCAGTGAGGGCAGCTTCCCCGTGCGCGGTGGGTATGGGAAAAAATAAGCAAACGAACATGGCCTACCTCTCCACAACAACAGGGCGTTCCCCCCCAGCGCCACTCTCGTTGAATTGACTGAGGCCATTCCTACTCGATGGGCGGCGCCGCTCACAATGACGAGGGCTTGTCCTCCATCCCGCCTTGGCCACTCTAGACAGCCGCGGGTGCCTCGGCCCCCGCCGCGGGCGACGACGGCGCCGGCGGCGTGACGCTCTCCCCCACCTCGGCGGC
Organism: Pyropia haitanensis; assembly: GCA_008729055.1. Lineage (NCBI taxonomy): Eukaryota > Rhodophyta > Bangiophyceae > Bangiales > Bangiaceae > Pyropia > Pyropia haitanensis. The sequence goes on along the minus strand of SDUX01000003.1, from coordinate 1,367,413 downwards.
CGCAGGCGATGCCGCAATGGCCTTGGCCACCCCCGCGGGCCCCACCGCCGGCGCCGTGGTCAGCGGCGCCCCCCCGCCCCCCGCCACGGGCTCGACGCCCGCCCAGCCCGCCATCTCCGCGTCTAGCCGGGACAGCGCGTCCTGGTTGCCATCCACAAACGCAAACGTGCCCGACAGCGTCGTCATGCAGGCCGACATGGCCGTCGCCTGGCTGTTGAAAAAAGAGCAAAAGAGCGCCGTGAACGCGACGCGGCGCTTCTCCCAAATCCCCTTTTGCCGCTGCGTCACCGTGTCGACGGCCGCGTCGTAGGCGGCGCGGGCGGTCTCAAACTTTTCGAGGTTCCGCCCAATTTTGGCCTCGTCCCGCCCGCTGCCGGTCTTGGCCTGCAACACCTCGAGCTTCTTGGCGTACATGTCGAGCTCCACCTTGGCGGCCGTCAGGGTGGTCTTGATGTCTTTTTCAACGCCGTCGATTTCCGCCAGGTAGACCCGCACGAGCGCCTCGAGCTGCTTGTGCTGGCTAGTCGTGCTCTCCACCCGCCCGTTGAACGTCTTGAGCAGCGACAGCGAGGAGGTGGCCGTCTCTTTGGCGATCACGCGCATCGGGTCGGCGTCGGGGTAGGACGTGGCAAAGCTGGCGTCACCGGAAGTGAGGGCACCCACGTACCAGCAACAGGCGAATCGTCAGAGAGAGGATGGGGGTGGGGAGCGGGGGGGGGACAACGCAGCCATGCTGTTAGCAACTAGCCGCCAGAGCCGACAGTCCACCGGGGCTGGCCCTCAACATGGCAGCTCCACAACGGAAAAGAGAGAAGGAATAGGCGACCCAGTCCAACAGACACCACACAGGACCTCTTGCACTGGAGTGGGGGACGTCAGCATGCACTGGGTGAGGCGGCGCACGTACCGGTCTGCAAAGTTGACAAAGTTGCTGCCGACGAGGCTGGTCCAGTTGCGCTCCGTCGCGGCCGTCTCCTCCAGCCCCGCCTTGAGCGCCTTGGCCGCCCCCTCCAGGCGCTGGCGGTAGTCTTGCACTTCGGCATTCTCAATGGTGTGAGTGCCCATGGCCGCCACGTTGCGCTTCACCTTGTGCATCATCTTGGCGGGCTGGCGGGGACGGCCAAACGTGCGGAAAGGATCGAGCGGGGAGGGGGGGAGACAGCGGCCGGAAGGAAGAGGGGGGGGAGTGGTGGGGGGGGGGGAGGTGCGCCGTACGGGAGGCGGGAAGAACACACAGTCGGCAGCGAGAACGGCGGCGGGGGCTCGTGCGCACGGAGACAGAGGTACGGGCGGAACCAGCAGCGTTCTTTGGTCTGCCACAGCGGCCGACGCCCGCATGGCTTTAAGAGCGTAGGGCGGACCCAGCTACCACCACCTGCCGCGGGCGGCCGGGTGGGCAGAGGTGGGCAGGCGGGAAGGCAGGCGGGCGGGCGTGCGGGCGGGAGCGGTTGAGTCGGCAAAACGGCGACCGGGGGGAAGGGCGGGGGCGGGTGGCGAATATTTTGTCGTGGCCCCTGCGGCGGGGCGAGGCGGTGGAGGTGGCCACGACGGCGGCGGCAGACACGCGCGGGGTGCCTGCCCGGCGGCCGCCCGCCGCCCCCGCGCGGGGGAGGCCCGGCGACGCGCGGCGCGCCGACGCAGCGGCCCGCCGGTCGGTTGCTGGTGCGGCGCGGGTGACGACCGACGCCGCCGCGTCACGCGCTCGCCCGCCAAGTACGCGTGGCGGGTGGTGGGATCATCTCAGGATCAAGTCTCACTGGCGTTTTTGGTGGGCGGGGCGTACCTGCCGGGACGCTTCCTTCCAGGGTACAGCTGCCGCCACCACGAGCGCCCTTGGACTTGATGTCGGCTGGTGGCGTGCGTGGCGCGTGGGGGGGCTCTGACCTGGTGGTGGTGCGGGAGGAGTGGGGAGACTAACTCAGAAGTCGTGCTGTTTCGTGGTGAGGAGCGTGCCGGGTCGCGGTCGTTGCCCATACGGCGGGAAGTGGAGGGCGCGCTGTTCCCAAGCCCCCCACTCCCGGGGATCCTCGCACCGCGCCTGCCGGTCACTGCTGTGGCGAGGTGGCGGGGACCTTTTCTCTGCACCCCGCAGCCCTCCCCTGCTCTGCCCCTTCCACCCCCTGCACCCCCTACCCGGTGGCCAAGTTGCGCGTGCATGGAAGGGAGGGGCGGGAGGTGGGAGGGGGGGGTCGGACGGCTACAGAGCCATCGCGTTCGTGCGGCCGCCACGGCACCAAGCCCCAACCGTGGGGCGGGGATGGGAAAAGTTTGCAGCGAGGGAGAGTGAGCCGGCTCCCGCTCGCCACCGTCCTCACCCCCTGCCCGCCCCCACTGCTCTAGCTACGCCTCGGTAGGATTGAAGCAGCGCTCAGGGGACTGTGGCGGGCTAGCGGTTGCCGTCCCACAGCTCCTGCCGCCCCATGGGTAGGTCACACCGCGTGGGAGGGGGATGCGGTCCGAAAACTGCGTGAAAAGGGGGAGGTGATGAGGAGGGGGGCAGAAAAAGTGACAATCTGCACGAGTTTGGTCGTGCGCTCATCTAGGGCCGGCGCTTGCTAGTCTCACCTCCCCTCCTGCACTCTCCGCTCCCGCATCCATGCTCCATTGGTGTGTGCCGGTAGTTTGGCAAGAAGATGCCTCGGTGCGTGTCCCGTCCGGCCCTAAGTTGGTGAGGTGAATGGCAGGAGGGAAGGGGTCATGAGGGGGGTTTGACGCGGCCGCGTCCCCACCCGCCACCGCGTGCACTATCCGCTCCAGTGCTTTATGCTTGTGTCGGGGGTGTGGCCTTTTACACGGTCACCGCGGGCTCCACCTGATAGACCGTCTGTCACGGTTGTCTCCACCGTGCAAAGAGCAAGTACGAGGTCCCCGACAGAGGCGCGTTCACCCCAATTGGGCGCGTTTCGCGGGTGCGCCTGATGGCACTGTTGGTTCGTGCTCCTGTGGTCGTCCTGTCGCGTGCGACAACGCGCGTTAGGTGCATTCTGTTCGTTGATTGTTTGTGTCTTGCTGTCTGTCATCTACACAACAAGTGCACGAGAGGTGGGGAAAATAAAGAGACGACAGCTGCTTGCGTATGACGTGGTGGTGACAAACCACCGTAAATATGTGAAGCCGTGCCGTGACCTGATATCATAAAACAAAACGATTGATCAGAGTGGGATTCGAACCCACGCCAATTAAATTGACTGCGACCTGAACGCAGCGCCTTAGACCGCTCGGCCATCTGACCGTCTGTGCCTCAACGTCATAAATAAAAAATATAAACTAAGTATTTTGTGAGTGAGGTTGAACAATTTCCGTCTTGTCCGTGATCCGTGCTCGCGCCGTCATGCTAGAACCGTGTGCTCGTGGAGCTCGTCATCAGCCATCTGCCGACGGCTTCGTTCACTGCCGCGTAGTCTCCTACCACCCCGGTACTGCCTTTCACTCCCGACTGCCAGCGGTGCGCTGTCGCAGCCTTGTACCTGTCTTTCCGGTCCATTAGCCATGGCGGTGCCGCCGCTCCCCCCCGGTAGCGCGGTCGCATCGTCGTTGCGGCGTCGTCGCCCGCCAGCGGTCGCGCGCGCCTCCTCCCCCCCAGCCACCGTCACCACTGCCGCCACCACTGCCGCTGCCGCTGCCGCTGCCGCCACCACCGCCACCGCCATCTCTACTGCCGCCACCACCACCCCTGCCTTCCTCCCACCCCCGCCGCTGCCTTGCTGCAGGCGGCCACTGCCGGCCGTCGCGGCCGGTGCGGCGCCCGGCCGGTGGCGGCTGCCGTCGGCGCCGCCGGTGCCCGCCGCCGCGCCACACCCCGCGGGTGGGATGGGACGGCGACGGGTGCGGCTACCGTCGCCGGGGGCAACCCGGCGGGTGGCGGCCACCGCCTCTGCCGATTCCCTTGCTGGCGGCAGCTATGGCCGCGACGGCAACGACGGCAGTGGTGGCGGCGGTGGTGGCGACGGGGGTGGCACCCCCGCTCCGGCCCTATGCCTATCCCCCGCCGCCGCCGCCGCGGCCGCCCACCTGGCCGCGGCGCCCGACCAGGCCACCCGTCTGACACGGCTCGTCGCGCTGGGCGACCGGCTCCCCCCCCCCCCCCCGGCGCGGCCGCCGCCGCCGACGGCTGGTCGCCCCTCACCCCCGTCCCCGGCTGCACCGCAGTCGTGCGCGTGGCGGTGCGGCTGGTGCCGGCCGCCGGCGGCGGCGCCGACGGCGGCGGCACCGGGGTGGGCGCGCTGGTGGTCCAGGCGGCGGGGGAAGCGGACGCGCGCCTGTCCCGTGGCCTCGTCGCGCTGGTGCTGGCCGCCATTGACGGGGAGGGGGTGGGCGTGCTGCTGGGCGGGCCGTCGGGGGATGGCGGGCCGCGGCTGACCGCCCCGGCCGTGGCGGCCGCGGCGGGGCTGGACGTGGCCGCCGCGGGCCTGCGCTCCCGCCTCAACGGCCTTGGCGCGGTGGTAGAGACGCTGACAGAGCTGGTCGCGTCAGCAGTGGTGGGGTCCAACAGGGCCGGTGAGAAGAATGGGGGCGAGGTGGGCAGGGGGGGGGCCTCTGCGGCGGTCGTCGCCGCGCTTTCAGGTGCGGCAGAGGGGGGTGCGCCGCTGTCGACCGCCGCTGCCGACTCCTTGGCTGCACGGGGTGCGCCCGCTGACGCCGCCGTCGCCGCTCCCCCTTCCCCGCTCCCCGTCACAGACGGCACCCTGTATACGTCCTGCGCAGGCACGGACGTGGCGGTCCTCCTGTCTGGTGGCGTCGACTCATCCGTTGCGCTCCGCCGCCTCCTCGACGCGGGCCACTCGGTGACGCCCTACTACCTCAAGATTTGGCTGGCGGACGAGCTCGTTCACCTCGGCGCGTCCTGCCCGTGGGAAGAGGATATTGCCGCGGCGGGCGCGGTGGCGGCGCAGGTGGGCCTCCGCCTCCGCACCCTCCCGCTCCAGGCCGAGTACTGGGACCGCGTCGTCGCGTCGACGGTCGCCGAGGCGCGGGCGGGGCGGACGCCCAACCCGGACGTGCTGTGCAACGGGCGCATCAAGTTTGGCGCGTTTTACGACGCGGTCGGGGGGGGGGGGGGCACGCCCGCGTCGCGACGGGGCACTATGCGCGGACGGGGGGGGGGGGGCGGACCGTGGGGGGGACCTCGTCGACGGCCTGGACGGGTTGGGCGCGGGGGGGGGGGGTGCCGACGGCGCGGGCGACGCCGGCGCCGACTGGGACGGCGGCCCCGTGCGGCTGCTCCAGTCGGCGGACGCGGCCAAGGACCAGACCTACTTCCTCTCCCACCTGACGCAGGCGCAGCTGGCCAAGGCGGCGTTCCCGATTGGGGGCATGCCCAAGCCCGCCGTCCGCGCAGCGGCCGCCGCGTACGGCCTCCCCAACAGCTCCCGGCCCGACTCGCAGGGCATCTGCTTCCTCGGCAAGCTCAAGTTTGACGCCTTCCTCGGCCACCACCTCGGCACCCGCCCGGGGCCGCTTGTCGAGTACGAGACGGGCACCCGCCTCGGCACCCACCGAGGCTACTGGTTTTACACGCCGGGCCAGCGGCGGGGGCTCGGCCTGTCGGGCGGGCCCTGGCACGTGGTGTGGAAGGGGGTGGAGGAGAACGTGGTGTACGTCAGTCGGTCGTACGCGGACGTGGCTGGGGTGGGGGTGACGTTTTCGTTTGGGGGGGCCTCGTGGGTGGCCGCCCCCGCCGCCGGCGGCGCCGCGGGCGCCGGCGCCCCCGCCCCCGATGGGGTGCCGTGGCGGGCGGGCGTCAAGACTCGGCACGGCCCGCGGATAGGCGGCGGCGTGGTGGTGCTGTCGGGCGGCGGGACGGGGGGGGTGGTGGTTCTTGACGCGCGGGACGGGGGGCTCGCACCCGGCCAGTACGCGGCGTTTTATGTAGACGGCGCGTGCCTCGGCGCGGGCGTCATTGAGGCGGACCTGGGCGTATTGGGCGGCGGGCTGCTGGGCGGGGGGGTGGGGGGGGGGGTGGCGCCCAAGAAGCTGCAGGCGCACTACTTTTGAGACGAATGGGGGGCGGGGGGGGGGGGGGGGGGGGTAGGGGGGGGTGGGAGGGGCACAAGCCCACACTGGCTCGGGCAACGCCCAGGCCCCATGCCCGTCGCACCGTACGAAAGAAAAACGAGGTGCAAACGTGTCGCGGACGTGAGGGCGAACCAATACGCCGCCGCCGCCGCCTTCAGCGCCCAAACGTGGGTGCGCGGCGGCTACCCTCCCGCCAGCGTCGACCACCGCTGCTCCGTCACGAAAAAAGAGAATACAAACGGCACCCCCGGCAATCACAGACCCAGCCACGCACCGTCACCCGTCGCACGCCCAACCCGAAAGCCCCTCCTCATACCGACGTTGGCGGGTGTAACCGGGAGCCACTCCCCTCCTCGCTGGTGGTGTCCCCCTCGGCGAGGCCCGTCCGGACGTCCCCGTCCGAGTCCACCCCACCCACCTTGACGGCAGCCTTGCCAGGGGGCGCCGGCAGCGGCGGCTCCCCCGCAACATGGTGCACCACCCCGCCCGCCGCCGCCGCAGCCGCCGCAGCCGCGGCGGCAGCGGCCGTCGCGGCCGACTCCCGCACCGCCCCGCCGTCGCCGGCGGATTCCCCATTGCCTCCATCGCCGCCGCCGCCGAGGGTGTCTAGATACCGGCCGGCGGCGGCGCGGAGGCCGGCCACCCCCGGCGCATCCGTGTCCACACCGTAGGCGCCGACCAGCCACGCGCAAAAGCGGCCGACGCACCCCGGGTACAGCGCGTAAAAGGCGAGGAGGTTGTCGACAATCGCCTTTTCCACGTACCCACCCAGGTACGGCACCCGCACCGTGGCCGAGCCGTCTACAATGTGCGCACACACGTCCGCATCATCGGCGGTTGGCGCGGCCACGACCGCCGCGTCAGCCTCTGGCGTGGCCACCGCCGCCGCGGCGCGCCCGGGCACAATGGACAGGGAGCCCGCCGTCGACGACAGGGCGGTGAGGAAGGAAGGGGTAATCTTAAAGTCGAGCGTGTAGGGCGGCACCGCCGCCGACCACGTCTGGTGGTCGGTCACCGCAAACGCGGTGGAGCCGACCAGCGGGCGGAGCATGTCTGGGCACGCCACAGTCGCGGGGATGTACGACTGGGTGCGCGTCAGCAGGGCGTCGGGTCGGGACGGGTCGCGCGGAACGGGGGGCGTGGACGTGATCGAATTGAGCAGCCGGTCGTCGACAATCCACTTGAGGAAGGCGGGCGTATCGCGGAGCGCCCAAAAGAGGTCGGCCGGCAGCGGCAGCGTACACTCGACGCGGAAGGCGCCCATGGTGGTGGGCGCCCGCGCTCCGCCGCGGTGACAGCGGCGACGGTGGCGTGATGCGGCGGCCGCCTGCTCGACGCCGCCGCCGCTGTGGCGGCGGCGGTGATCCCCGGCGGCCGACCAGCCGGGTGGCCCCGTCGGCAGTGGCGGCGTGCGCCGCTGGCACACGGACCCGGCGGGCGGCAGCAGTGGGCAGACGCCGACGGGAAGGGCGGCGACAAAAGCGGCAACTGCGGGAAGGGGTTGGGGCAGGGGCAGGGAAAGCGACAGCGGCCACCGGGGCCGGGTAGAGCCGGACGCGGCGGGCGGAGGTGTCGGACAGGTCACGGTGCAGCAGAGTCGGGGGGTCGGATGAGAAACGGTGTAGTAGGGTGAGGCCGGGGACGGGGAAGGCGTAGTCGCCACCGAGCGCGGGCGCATGGTGTGCGGGGGCACACTCGGGTCGGTCGGCGCACGCCCAGGCAGAGTGCGTGGGAGGGGGTGTCCACCTTGGCGCCGCAATGCGCGGGGAAGCCTCCGACGCACGCTGCCACCCACGGAGACCGCCGACCGTGCCCACACGTCACGCCAAGCAGCCCTTTTCCGCCTCCAACTATCAGCCACCAGCGCCTGGCGCCCACCACCCCGGCCAGCCAATGGTAACGGGCACAGCGGCGGGCCACCGTGGGTGGCCGGTCGGTCGGTGGTTTTGGGAGGGGGGGGGTGTGCGGTGCGGAACCGACTTTTTTGGCGGCCCTCCAGCTAGGATTCGGCCGCCCGCACGAGGGCGCGCGCGCAGGCGCCGAAGGCAAAAAACAAACAGATAAAGGACCAGCGCGGCGTAGCCTACATCGCTGGAAAGTGGTTGGTCCAGGTGCTCGGTCCTTGCTAGCCGCTCGTGCAAACGGTGGCCACGCCGGTGCGTGGGTGCCTGCCACTCGGCCGCTCGCGCAGGGTCCGTTGTGCTATGCGGTCCGCGGTTTTGGGATGCGTGGCACGACAACTACAGTGGACAACTTGCTTGATTGCAAAGGACAAGAAAGAAGTTCTGGAGCTCTCTCCTGTATTGAACGAGGTACAGCAGGACACAGGGGTGCTACAAAAGAACCGACCCAACACTTGTCCCGTGACTTGTCCAATTAGGGTGTGCCACGTGGGGTGCACGGTCGACGGTCGGCGGCGCAGGATCGGGGCGTGCCCTCGACGCCGGCCCGGTCGTGCGCAAGGGCACCATCCCGCCCATCCATTCCCCTTTACTCATATCACGCATCACTGCCCCCTTCTGTTCCCCCGTCACGCCCGGCCGTTTGTTACATCAACCTGTTCCCAATCATGACGCGCGATGAGGCGGCCGTTGCGTCCGAGTCGTCTGACGACGACGTGCCTGGGCTGGTCGATGAGGCCACTCCCGAGGGGGCCGCCGCCGCCAAGGACGCGGATGGGGATGCCGGTACGCGCGACGGGAGACCTGCGGACAGGAGTGGGTTGGCTATCTCTGCGATCTGAGTGGCCGTGACCACTTTGTGGGGCGCAAGGCTGCTGGGTCATATCACTTTCGGTGCGCGCTCGTGCCGGGGACGTGTGTGTCTGGTCGTCTCGCCTTGCGGTCTGTAGACACGCCGCTCACTCGTATTTTTTCTGTGCACGTGTGACTCTTTCTTGTCTTCCTTTTCTCTCATCCGTGTGTTGCCAACCTTTTGATGCTCGGCAGCTGCGGCCGGCGGCGGTGCTGGTGGCGAGAAGAACTACTCGCGCGGGGAGAAGAAGGCGCGCAAGGCGCTGTCCAAGCTGTCCCTCAAGCCGGTAGCCAACGTGTCGCGCGTGACGCTGAAGAAGAACAAGAACGTGCTGTTTGTGATTGATGGCGCGGACGTGTACAAGTCGCCCACGTCGGACACGTACGTGGTGTTCGGGGAGGCCAAGATTGAGGACTTGGCCGCCAAGGCCGCGGCCAAGGCCGCCCAGCAGCACAAGATGTCTAGCCAGATGGCCATGGCGCCGCCGCCGTCGGCGGGTGCCGTGACGGGCAGCGGCGCGACGGGCCGTGTGCGTGGCGGCGACTTCCCCGCTGCCGCGGCGGGCACGGCGGGGGTGGCCAACAAGGCGGCCGACGCGTCCGCGGGCGCCGCCGACGGTGGTGGCGGCGATGACGACGATGAACCTTTGGACGAGACGGGCGTGGAGGCCAAGGACATTGAGCTGGTCATGCAGCAGGCGGACGTGTCGCGCGCCAAGGCGGTCAAGGCGCTCCTCACCAACGACGGGGACATTGTCAATGCCATTATGGCCTTGACGATGTAGGTACGCTGGCATACCTTTGGGGGTGAGTGATCCCAGGGGTCTGTCGCGTGCCTGTATTTCCCCTCGTTACTCCTGCATGCTTCATGACATTTGTGTCTCTAGGGATGGAATGAAGCACTCGCCAGAGTGCCCGCTTCCTGTCTGCTCGCACCGGGTGATGGTGCGAAGACAGCTCGTGGGGCTGCTCAGCATCGTCCAGATACAGGACAGCCACCACTCGATGGTGTCCGGTTGACAGAGCCGCTGGTTGGGGTGTGCTCCATCGCGTGGGCCAGCCCGTGAGGAGCGTACGAAACAACCACACAAGTAAATGCACAGACCAACGTCCAACAAAATTGCGATGGCATCCCGCGCACATGACGAACAAGTTCGTCGTGCTGCCCGTCTAACCTGCAGAGCATACACAGCTTTCTCAATGTGGAACACCCGGTGCAATGCTCTGATAGCAAGCAGCACACAGGTGAAACGGAGGCACGGCCGCTAGCCGCTTGCAAGCATGGGCCATCACGAGGAAGCCCCGGGCGAAGGAGCGTCCACTGGTGGTGGTGGTGTTGCGGGCGTGCTGTTGCCTTCCAACCACTTGGAGCCCTGGACAGACATGATCAGGATGCCTACTGTTGCTGCCTGTCATGGGTGGCCAGCGCTCCCGCGCCCGTGTATACAAAGAGGCGCACCAAAGGCAGCAGGGCACGCAAACGGAGGGCAGGAAGCAACAACGAACCGAATGCATGGTGTCAACCTCCACATATGAATGCAACGGGTGAGACCCGCCCAACGCGACGACACTCTGCGACGCGTCGGTGCTCCACTCGCAGAGGAGCTGCACCCATCCACCCTAGCCACAGAAGCAGTCACACCAGGCCCCACTCGAGGGCCCTCACGACCCCACCGCTGCGCGCACCCCCCCCGTACCTGTGCCACCACCCGCATCCGCATCAGCCGCTGGGACCAGAGGCTGTCCCCCCGGTTAAACGCCACCAGCCCCGCGCCGAGCACCCCCGCCGTGACGCCCGCACCGACAAGCACCGCCGGGTTGCGGCGGAAGCGGGACAGCCGCTCCGCCCCGTCGTCCGCGTCGTACGCGGCGGGCATGGAAAACGTGGGCAGCGTCGACTCGTGGTCCTCCTCGAGGGAGGTCGGTGGCGGCGGATGCACCACAATGGCAGACCGCCGGCGAGGAGTCGGCACCGGGGGGGGGGTGGCGCCGGGGGAGGGGGGCCCGTCGGCACTCGGGGAGGGGCCGTCTGCGGCCATGGCGGGGCAGCCGCGAGGCGGCGGGGAGGGGCAGCGGCAGCTCAAACCAAGCAGCGCAGAGTCGCCAGGAACGACGTGGCGGTCTGCAAAGAGAAGGTGGAAGTGGCGAGAGGATGGGGTAGCGTGAGGGAGACATTCGCAGCATGCAAGGCGGCGGGGAGGCGTGAGGGCTGGACAAGCCGCCTCTTCCAGCAACTGAGCCGGATTCAGCCTTCAAAGGAGAAGCCGCGAGTGAAATTTGTGGAATAGTTCGTCATGCTTATGGCAGTCGTGGTAGTTTTGTGGTGGTTCGTGACGTGGTGGTCGTGCAGTCTGACCTACGGCTGGGTTACAATGTGAGCGCCCGTCCTCACCACCGCCTTCTTCGCCTCCTTCGTGCCTGTCGAGTTCGTCCACCTGGCCTGAATGGCTGCGTTCGTGTCCACCGTGTCCGGTGTGCTGTCTCGCGGCTTCCGCAGCCACCTGCCCGCCATAGGCATCTCTGCCTTTCCCGGGAGCGCCCGCGCTGGTGCCGACCCCCCGCTCCTGCATCGCCTGTCACAGCCACCTCTTCGGCGCCTGCAGCAGCCGACCGCCTCGACCGACGCGATGGACCCGTCGCCCAGCCTCACCGCTGCCATCGTCCCGACCCCCCCCCCGCTTCCGCGGCAATGCCGTCGGCCGCGCACGGCCGCGCACGCGAGCTCCTCGCCTTTTGGTTTGGCACCCCCGACCCGCTGCCGCCCTACGCGACGCTCCCGCACCAGGCCGACACGCTCTGGTTTGCGTCGGGTGACGCCGCCGCCGCGGCCGACGCGGCGATTGCCGACCGCTTCACGGGCGACGTCGAGGCCGCGCTGGCCGCCGACGCGGCGTACATGGGCCTCGCGTACGGGCCCGACGCGAGCGCATGGTCAGCGCTCGCGCTGGTGGTGCTGCTCGACCAGCTGCCGCGGGCGCTCTACCGCGGCACCGCCCGCGCATTTGCCGGTGACGCCGCCGCCCTCGCGGCGGCCAAGCATATGCTCGCACCTCCCACCGCAGCCGGCGGCGGGCCCGCCTTGGTCGACGGGCTGCCCTGGGCGGCCCGCATGTTTGCGGTGATGCCCCTCATGCACGCGGAGGACGTGGCCGACGTGCGGCGGTGTGTGGACACGTTTGCGGGCATGGCCGACACGCTGGAAGCGCACGGGGAGCCCGCCGCGGCGGTGCGCAAGGTGCTGGCGGGGAGCGCCGCGTTTGGCCGCACCCACTTGGACATTGTCGAACGCTTTGGTCGCTACCCGTACCGCAACAAGGTGCTCGGGCGGGAGACGACCGCAGACGAGGCGGCGTGGATGGCCGAGGGGGGGGACTCGTTTGGCCAATAGGTCCCGCCCCGCGCTGCCCGGGATGGTCGGCAGCACGTGGCGTGCGTGGGTGGGAATGAAAGGGGGAGAGTAGGTGGGCCTGCCAGGCTGGACAGACGATTGGGGGGGCGGGGAGGGGGGTGGACCACGGCGCCGCGGGTGCACGCCGTCCCGGAACGTGCGTATGACGTGCCGCCAGGTGGGCGGCGGCTCTTGGAAGCGCAAAGAACAACCAAAAAGAAAAAAACGGGCACCCAGACCTTATACTTAACGCGTCGCCCTCGCAGGAGCGACCCCGCCGCCGCGCACCGCGGCGCATGGCAGGCACCGTGTCGGAAGTGGTGCCTCGTCCTCTCCCACCCCAACAGCCGTCCCCCCCCCCGCCCTCCCTTGCCAACGCCCGGCCGCCCTACCGTGCCGTCAACCGCCCCCCCCGCCTCGTCCCCCCACAATCCCAGGCCGGTCCGGCGGCCCTCTCCGCCTGCCCATATCCACCACGCACGCACTCAGTCAGCGCCGCCGTGCAGGAGCGGCCAAAAAAAAAAAGGGCGGCGCCGCCCCACCCCACCCCGCCGCCGCCCACAAAAACGCACATCTACGAAGGTCGGCAAGGGAAGCACCAACGGCAGCGTCACCCCGTGAGCAGCAACGACGGAAGGGGGAGACAACCAAAGGGAGGAAGCGAGCGGCAGCAGCTTGACCCGTGCTGGAGGGAAGCGCCGATGGCTGGCTGGCGCCCCCCAGACACCCTGCATCCCCGCACCCCCCCAGGCCGCTTCCCCTCCCTCCAAATAGAGGGGCTGCCCATGGCGAGGCGGCAGTGCCCCGCCTCAGCAACACCTCAGCAATAACGCTGGTGCAGACGCGTTGCCGCGGCAAGGGCAGCGCCCTGCCGCAGCAGCGCCACAGCAACCGCTGCGGCGTTGCTCAGGCAGGGGCGGTGCCCTGCCGCACCACCGCCTCGGCAACAGCGCGCACGGTGGGCCCGCCCATCTCGGGTGCGGCGTGCCGCAGCCGCCACGCAACGATGAAGACCAGCGACCCAAAATAGGTCACCGTGAAGTTGACCAGCCGGAACATGCCGCGGAGGCCGCGGGTCGCCATCCCAAACGCGAGCAGCGCCCCAAACACCGCCACCACGACCACGTGGCCGCCCACTGTCTGGACGGGCAGCGGCGGCAGCGCCGCGGCGGGGGCCGCGGCCGTACCCCCCACGGGGCACAGCAGCACCCAGCGCAGCGTGACACACGAAAAGAGCAGCCCGTACACGTACGAGCACTTGACCCAAAAGCCCTTGAAGCTGGCCAACGTCACGCCGTACGACACGGCGATAGCAATACCGAGCCCTCGGTACGGCAACCGCGCCCACACCGTCTCAGACGTCAGGTTGACCGCGTGCGGCGCGTAGTAGCAGGCGCCCGTGGCGGTGGCGCAGCCAGAGCGGCCCCACAGGTCGTGCGCCCACGACCCCACCGACGAAATGAGGGCGCCAAAGAGAGCACCCGCCCCCGCGTCGGACGGGTAGTGGGCGCCCACATGGACCCGCGACCACGCGGTGAGCAGCACAAACGACGATATCAGGGACAGAGAGGAGAGGGTGTGCACAGCCGACGTGCTCCCAGACGGCGACAGCCGCCACAACAAGGCAGCAGGCCCCCAGCCGCGTGCGTGCGCGTCCGCTGCCGACGTGGCGGCCGCTAATGCAGTGGCCGCGGCAGCGAGCTCTGCCTGTCGCCCAGCCGCCAAGATCCCCGAGCCCGCCGTCACGTACGACGCCGCGGCGGTCCGATAGGCCGCCTCGGCAGCGTAGGCACGCAAGGAGACAATGGGGAAGACGACCGCGCACACCACCGCACGAGATGGAAACGAAGACGTGCTGTCCCGCCTCAGCCCCACCGCCCGTCCCGACATCCACGGGCGGCGGCGCCAGATGAGCTTCTTGGGCAACTGGCTGAGGATGCCCAAGCACACGAGGGAAGCGGTCAGCCAGGAGGCGGCGCTGTCATAGCCGAGTGCAAAGAGCATGCCAGGTACGGCCAACGCCGTCTCCACCGCCGTCAGGGTGGTCAGGACCATGGCCAGGGCGTAGAGACCGGGCGACTGCCGCGCCTGCACCCGCCGGATGCCGTCATCGTCCATGCCACGGAGGGCGGCCTCGGCTGATTCAGGGAAGTTGAGCAGGTACTTGGGCGGCGACTTCTTCTTCTTGACCTTTTTGCCCGCGCCGCCGCCTGGCGTGACACTGTCCACAGCGCCGTCGGATGCGGGGGTGGAACCGGACGAGGCTGCAGGGGCGACGGCGACCTCGTCGGCGGGCGGGCCCGACCCTGCCTCGCCCGTTACTTGCCTCCGGGTGGGAGCAAGAAGGGGGTGGTCAAACAACGCCGTCGCCGCCGCTACGGCCGTCGGTGGGGGGGCGTCACTGGGTGGGCAGCTGTTGGCGTCCACTGCTGCTTTAGACGCCAAGATAGGCGACACGTCTGCCGCGAAGTTTCCCAGGTCAAACGATGGCTGCCGAACGTGATGGACAGGCCCAGACCCCGCCTTTCTCGCCGCGACAGGTCCATTCGTTGCCTTGGTCCTCGCATCGGGATCAGCTGCCGCCTCTGTCGCCTCGTCGCGCCTCGTCGCCGCCTCACCCGCCACACCAGGTCTGATCGCCGCCCTTGTTTCCGCAACAGGCACAGTTGCTGCCCTCGTTGCCGTGTCAGGCCCTGGTGGCGCCTCTCTTGCCGCCACGGGCTCAGATTTCGCCTCCCTCGCCGCGGCCAGTGGTCCAGTCACCGCCTTTGTTGGCGCGTCAGTCCCAGGTGCCGCCTCCCTCCCAACCTCATGCTCAACTGGCACGGTAGGCACAAACGCCGCCTCTGTCGCCGCGCTGGGCCTAGACGCCGCCTCGCTCGCCGCGCCAGGTCCACATGCCGTCTCTCTCGCCGTGCCAGGCACAGTCGGCACCCGCGTCACCGCTTCAGGCTCCGTCGCCGGCTGTGTCGCCGCGCGAGGTCCAGTCGCCGCCGCCACTGCCGTGACAGGCACGGTCACCGCGTCTGCCGCCGCGCCTAGCCCAGACACCGTCTCCGTCGCCGGTTTGGACTCAAACGACGCCTCCTTCGCCGCGTCAGGCACAATCGCCGCCTCCGTCGCCGCGTCAGGCACCAAAGATGTAACCGCGTTAGACACGGCCGCCGGATACACCACCGCGTCAGGCACTGAAGACGCCCCTGTCGCCGCAGCAGGCACGGTCGCCACGTCACTCGCACCGCCACGTGCAGACGCCACCTCCGTCGCCGATTCTGGAAAATGCTCTACCTCTGTCGCCGCGTCATGTCCAGGCCCCACCGCTGTCGCCGCCTCTGGTACAGTCGCCGCCACTGTCGCCGAGTCCGACTCGGACGCCGCCTCTGGCACCATGTCTGGCTCCGTCGCCACCACACGCGCCGCGCCAGGTCCCGTCACCGCCGCTGCCGCTGCATCAAGTCCAGTTGGCGTATCCTTCACCGCTTCCCGGACAGTCGCCGCATCTGGCGCTGCCGGAGGCAGCGTCGCCGCCTCTGACGACGCGTCAAGCTCCAACGCCGCCTCTGCCGCCGCGGCAGGCGCCTTTGCCGCCCCAGCCGTCACGGTGGGCGCGCTCCCGCCAAACACGGTCGGGCAGGGCCCGCCCTCCCCGGGCGCGGCACGTCCATTGGCATCGCTCCCTAGCGATCCCCGCCACCTGCCGTCGGCCTCGCCGGCCGTCAGCGCGCCCGCACCATCGCAGGCGACCGGGTGCAGCAGGTCAGCCCACGCGGGTGGTGGCGACTTGTCCCCCCCGCCCGCGCCGCCGCTGCCGGGGGCGGGTGGCCCAAGACACGGGGACGCCCCGACCGCCGTGCCAGCACCCGCGACAGGCACACGCCGCCTGCCCTCCCCGCCAGCCGCGGCGGGCCTGACGACGGCGGGGCCATCCCGGGTGGACGCCGCCTCGAGCGCCGCTGCGGCGGCGGCGACGCGGCCCGCCACCCCCCCCCCGCCGCCGCCAGCCCCCGCGGCGGCTGCGTCCGCCCCGGCCGCCGGCGGGGACGACCCGCGCTGCCGCCGCCGCCGCGTCGCGTGGTCTGCGTCGCCGCCCGGGGAGCCCATCGCGGCCGCCCGCCAGGCGCGGCCACGGCCAGGCGCGGCGGCGGCCGGGTGCCAGCAGCGCAGCAGCAGCCCACCGCAGTCGCCGGCGGCTGCCCCAGTCCCCCCGCCCGCGGGGAGCAGCGCACGGCACACCACGCGCACCACCCCCCGCCGGCCGCCCGTCTACACCGCCCGCGTCCACCTCACGGCGCACGTCGCGAACCGGGACGTGGCTCTACCTCCCGCCCTCCCACCTCAAACCCCCCCCCCCCCCCCCCCCCCCGCCCCCCCCCACCCACCACCGAGCCCCGTTGGTTGTAGGCACCGCCGCCCGCCACACGGCGCGCCGCCCGCGCCGCCGCCCCCGCGGCACAACGCGGCGGCGACGCACGGTCGGCGGCGGCGGCGAGCGCGGCGGCCGCGGCGGCCACCCGTGCAGGGGCGGCCCGCTCGGGGGAGCGAGCGCCCCCCTTCTCCCCAACCCCGCGCGTCCACGGCGGGGGCCGCCACACGCAACCGGCCGGCCGGTGGCCTCCCACTCCCCCCCCACCCCCCCCCCCCCCCTCCCCTCCCCCCCCACTACCGACCCACCCGCCCGCCGCCGGCCGCGGCAACCGCGGCGCGGCCAGACACACCACCGCGGCGCGGCCAGACACACCACCGCGGCGCGTGCACGCAGCTGCCCCCAAGCCCACTCCCACTCCCCCCCTCCCCCCCCCCCCCCCCCGCGGAACCCAACCCGTTGCCTCCTCCCCACTCCTCCCCGCCGCGCCGCGCACGGCGCGCGGCCGCACTGGTGGGCACGAGCACGGGGCTGCCGCTACCGCTCCCCCCCCCCCTCCCGGTGCACCGGCAGCGTGGGTGAGGCGGTGGCGGCCGCGGCGGCGGCGGCGGCGGTGGCGGCGGCGGCGGCGGCGGCGGCGGCGCGGCGGCGGCGTACGGCGGCGGCGGCGGGGGCGGCGGCGGTGGCGGCGGCGCGGGCGGGCGGGCGGGGCGGAGCGGTCCCCGCCGGGAATGGGCGGAGTATCGCGATGCGGTGCAGCACTGGTGAGGACCGGGGAGGGGAGGCGGCAACCCGTCTCGGTGCCTGCGCCCCGATTGGAAGCACAGGCAAGAGGCCATTGGCCACCACAACCCATACGCCGTGTTTCATTCATATTCGCAGCGATCTTTCGACGTGGCACAGATTTTATAAAGAGCAGTGAAACATATATCCTCAAGCTGTTTTCGTAGAAATACATTTGTGGAGTTAGGTGCATGTGATCACATTGATCACATGCGATCCACCCTCCCCCAGAGGTACTGTGGGGGGTTCGATCACTTTTGGTGGTGCGATGACTTACCATCCTGTCTTTAAGTCCTCCCCTCCCCCTACCCCCCGCCGCTTTCCCCCCCCCCCTCCCCCCCCCCTCCCCCCCCCCTCCTGCCCCCCTCCTCCCTCCCTCCCCGAGCCGCTGCCGGCTTGTGAACCGAACATGGTGGTCACGTGGAAAAGAAAAAATGAAGAACAGAAGCAAAGCCTGGACGGTCACCTCACGAAGAACGAAAAAGTGTCAGCATCGCCAATTTACACTTCCTTCGCACTACGTGTCGTACTGTTTTCAACTGTAAATGTAAGATTCTGCGCCAGTGGCCGAGAGAGAGGGGCGGCCGCGGGCGTTGCCAACACAGGTTCGGGAGCCAGCAGAGTCGCGCCGCGGCCCCCCCCCCCTCCCCACTCAGCCGGGGGTGAATTGGCGCCCTGTGCCGCGGATAGAATTGGGCCGGCGCGAGTGGCGCGTGCGAAGAATGTTTAGGGGGGGTGGGGTGCTGGTTTTGGGCCCCGACCCGAGCTCTGTGCGCCTGGCATCGACTCTGGGGGGGGGGGGTGGCTGCGGCTGGGGCGCATAGGCAGGGGTGTGGGCGTGGGGGAGTCGCCGTTTGGGCGGAGCCGTTGTGTTGTCTGTGGCCGAGCCGAGCCGCGGCGGCGGCCCGACGACGCGCGCCGGACACGCGCGCGCCGCGGTGGGTGGCGGCGAAGAGAGGCGGCACCGCCCGCACGTCACGGGCAGTGGCGGGGGGGGGGTGGTGCAGCACCAACGGTTGGCCGACCGAGGCTGTAGGCCGCCGCCTAGCCTCTGCGTTGGGGCGGGCGCGCTGGAAGCCAAATATAGCTGCCAATGAGATCAAATTTTATAGCGCCTTAAATTAGCACAACAAACAGCATAGGCCCTCTCCTGGTCGCAGCTCATTGCGACAGAAGTTGTACTTTCGGACCTTGTTCTTGCAAAACAAATTTCCTAGCCGTTAGGATAGGGTATCACTCAACACGGTAAGAAGTCACTGCCCAACCACCAGGGACCGACACACCCCAGAGCCTCCACGTACGCCTGTTCGATTCCGTGCACTCGCGGGAGTACGAGCTTGGCAGCAAGAATGGCTGCTGCGGAGCGCTACGTCCGTCTCTTGTTTTTCCTCGGTGAGAAACAAGACAAACGCGTCTCCCGCCGCCCCCCCCCCTCCGCCGCTCCCTATGTCCGCGCCGACAAGAGGCGCTGCATGCGCCCCCCCCCCCCCTCGGCGGCAACGGCCTTGCGCAGCGCCGCGATCGCCGCCGCCGCCTCCTTGGCCGCCGCCGCCGCCGCGACGCCCGCGTTGCGCCGGTGCGCGACGCGCACCGCCTTGACCGCCGCCTCGGCGCCAGACGTGCGGAGGCGGGCGGCGAGGAGCGACCGCTCCGCCGACGGCGCGGGGCCGCTGCCGCCGCCGCCGCCGTCGCCGCCCCCACCGCCGCCGCCGCCGCCGCCGCCGCCGCCACCGCCACCGTCCCGCCGCGACGGCCGCGGCGGCGCGCCGGCACAGAGGGCGGTGAGCGCGAGGCACGCTTCGGCGGCAATCGCGGCAGCCGCGTCGAGCGCCGACGCGCCGCCCGCCGCGGCGGGCGTGGTGGCGGTGCCGCCTGCCGCCTTGGCGGCGGCTCCGGCCTTGGCCGCCGCCGCCCCGCCGCCAGGCCCGCTGTGACTGCTGCTGCTGCCGCGGGCGTGGCCGCTGCCGCTGCTGCCACGCCCGCCGGCTCCGCCGCCGCCGCCGTCGGCCGGCGACAGGCCCAGCCCGTGCACGCGGATGGCGTGCACCAGCGCCTCGACGAGGCCATTGCGGACGCACGGAAAGACCGCCGCGCGGCGGGCGTGCCGCAGCAGCGCCCGCGTCAGGTGCAGGCACGGGCCAATGACCGCCGCGTCCGCCGCGTGGGCGCGCATGAGGGCGGGCAGCACCCGCGCGACGGCGCCTTCGAGCACGTCCTGCGCGGCGGCGGCGGAAAAGGTGAGCGCCGTCAGCGCGCGGGCGGTGCGGGCGGCAAAGTCCGCGTTGGGCCCCGCGCCGCCGCCGCCGCCGCCGCCGCCAGCCGCGGCGGAGTCCGCGGCCGCGTCGGCCGCGTCGGGCCCGAGCTTGCCCGCCGGCGTCGACGCCGACGCCTTGAGCGACGGCGGCGGCGGCAGGCACCACTCCTCGGCGGCGCGGAGAAGCACCGCCGCGGCGCCGACGCCCGCCGCGTCGCGCACATTGGCGGGCGCGTCGAGGAGTGCCAGCAGCGCCCGCGCCAGCAGCAGTCCGTCCCCGTGCTTGCGCAGCGACACGGCGGTGCGGCGGAGGGCGTCAAACGCGGCGACAATCCGCCGCGCCGCGCCGCGCTTGCCGGCCCGCACCCCGTTGGCGGGGCACCCAGACAGCATGCCGACGAGCGCCGCCGCCGCCTGCTTCACCCCCGCCCCCGGCCGGCCGCCCGAGGCGCCGCCGCCAAGGCCGCCGCCGCCGCCGCCGCCAAGGCCGCCGCCACCCACGGCTGCCGCCGCCGTGGTGCGGAGCGCGAGCGCGAGCGCGCGGACGACCACGTCCACCGCGCGGGACGTGGAAAACACGTCCTTGGACCGCACCGGGAAGCCGAGGCTCGCGCACGCGAGCGCGTAGCAGCCCCGCTCCTGCACGCCCGCGTGGTTTTGCCAGTGGATCATGACGCGCACGACGGTGCGGACGCCGCCACCCGTGGCGCCCATAAACACCGCGTACGCGCGGACGTCCCACGCGACGAGGTTGCCCACCGCGAGCAGCACAAAGCAGCACAGCGCGGCCATGTCGTCGGGGGGGTGGGGCCCGCCACCCCCCGGCGTGGGCGGGCCCAACGACGACTCGTCGCCGCCGCCAATGCCAACGCCGCTCGTCACCCGCGACACGCCGCTGCCGGCGGCGCCCCCCCCCGCGGCCGACGCGTCGTCGCTGACCGAGCGGAAGCTTCCGCCCCCCCCCCCAACAGCCGCTCCCGCCGCGCGGCGGCGTGGAAGCGGGTGAGCGTCGCGAGGAGCGTCTCGACGCCGCCCATGTCGACGATAAACCCCCGCACCGACGCGTCGGCCTCCATCACGTCCGCCGCGACGCGGGCGGTCTGCTGCGACCGCGGGGCGGTGACCTTTTGGAGGACCGCCGCGGCGGTGGCGACCGTCTCCACATCGTCGCAGTGAGGGGGGCGCGACAGCGCGCGCAGCGCGTGCGCCGCGCGCGCCTTGCGCTCCCGCACGCCGGCCACTGCGCGGCCGCCCGCGGCGGGCGACGTGGCGCCCGACAGGGGGCGGGGAAGGGGACCGCCCCCGCCGCCGCCGCCGGCGCCGCCATTGGCGCCCGGCGCCGCGGCCGCCGCGCCCCCCGGCGCGGCGGCGGCGCCGCCACGCGCCCGCCCCCGCCGGTGGACGGCGGCGGCAACGTCGGCGGGCACGTCGACAAAGCCGCTGCTGACCGTCTCGGCGTCCCAGATGGACGATGGCGGCGGCGGCCCGCCGTCGCCATCGTCTGACCGCCCCCCCCCCCACGGGAGGGCTGGGGCACCTCGGGGAACGCGTCCGCGGGGTAGGCCGCAGTCAGGCGCGACAGCATCGCGTCCTTGGACATGCACGCCCCGCCGTCCGCGCCGGGCGCGCCGGGCGTGGCCAGCCCGCCGCCACCGCGGCCGCCGCCGCCACCACCGCCGCCGGGCGTGCGGGACCGGCGGAGGTCGTCGAGGGAGCCCTTGGCAAGCGGCCCCCCCGCGCGCCCGCCGACGCGCCCGCTCGCCGCGGAGCCGAGCAGGCTGCCCTCCGAGGTGGTCTTTTCAAACCGCGCCGCGACGCCCGGCGGCGCGCCCGCGCCGACGCGGCCGCCCAGCTCGGCGGTGCTAACGTCCTCAAAGCGGGGGAAGAGCGGGTCCCCGTCGGATGCCGCCGCCGCCGCCGCCGCTGCCGCGGGCGGCGTGCCGACCGCCCGCCGGCCACCCCGGCCGCCACCCGCACCGCCGCCGCCGCCACCAGACAGCGACGGGTCGGAAGTCTCCCGCGACACGACGCCCCGCGCGCGGTCGGCGGGGCTTGCGCCGAGGCGGCCGCTGTAGCTGTGGAGGTCACTGACGGTGCGGCGGGGAAGACTGGAGGCGGCGGCGGCCGCCGCTGCCGCCGCCGCCGCCGCCGCCGCCGCCGATCTCCTCTCCGCCAACGCCGGCCGCGCGCGCGGCCGCTCGGTGCCGACCACCCCCGGCGGGGGCGCCCGCTCGTCCGCCGCGTCGTCGTCGCCCCCCTCGTCGCCACGGGCGGCCGGGTCGTCCCAGTCGGCGTCGTCAAAGACGCCCGCGTCGGCCCAGCTGTCCCCGCTGAGCATCAGGTCCGCGGCGGGCGGGGAGGCCGCGGTGGTGGCGGCGGCCGCGGCCGGGCGGGGCGGCGGCGGCGGCGCCAGCGCCGACGCCATCTGGTCGGCCAGGTCCCGCGGCGACGCGCGCCCGGTCGGCGAGTTTGGCAGCGACAGGTGCGGGGTGGCGTGCGCGCCAATGACGGGCGACGGCGCGGCGGGCCAGGGGTCCTCTGCCGGTGGTGGGCACGGGGCGGGGGGTGGGGGGAGGGGGGGCGTCGAGCCCCTGACGGCCGCGTGCGGCCGGCCAGGCCCCGCCCCGCCGGCGGCCGCCGCGGCGGCCGCGCGCTTGCGCTCCCGCACCAGCGCCAGCC
This sequence comes from Pyropia haitanensis, assembly GCA_008729055.1. Lineage (NCBI taxonomy): Eukaryota > Rhodophyta > Bangiophyceae > Bangiales > Bangiaceae > Pyropia > Pyropia haitanensis. The sequence goes on along the minus strand of SDUX01000003.1, from coordinate 1,345,178 downwards.
GCCGCAGCAGCGCCGCCTCCTCGTCCTCACTCGACGCCACGTCGGCGTCGCGCGCACCGCCCGCCGCCGCGCCGGCCGCCGCGTCGCCGTCGACAGCGCCCGCGTCGACGCTCGCCGCGCCGTCGCTGGCGCCGTCCACCGACGGTTCGACAGACGTGTCGCCGGCGGCCAGGGCGGCGGCGGTAGTACCCGCCGCCCCGTCGGGCGGGTCGTCCGCCCGACTCGCCGCGGCGTCCGCGTCGGCGGGGACGCCGTGCAGCCGCTCTGCCGAGTCGCACGAGAAGCAGGTGGCCGCGTCGGTGGCGACCGACGCCGCCGACGGGCCCCGCCGGTGCGTCGGCACGGCGGGGCGCGCCGCGTCGGCAGGCGCGGCGCCGCCGCCGCCGCCGCCGCGGGCGCCGCCCCACAGCTCACCCGGCAGGCCCAGCCGGTCACAGTCGGCGGTGCGGTGTGCGGGGGCGGGCAGCGCCGCCGGCGGGGCCACCGCGGCAGCGGCCGATGAGGGCGCCCCGGAATGGGCGCTCCCCGCGTCACTCCGCCGCCCGTCGTCGACGGTGCTATACCCGGACGCGTCGTCCTCGTTCCGTGCCTCGTCGTCGACGGGGGCCGCGGCGGACCGACGGGCGCCGCCGAGCGGCGCCGCCCCCCCCCTGTCGTCACCCCACGGCCGCGGCCGCGCCGCCGCCGCCGCTGCCGCCGCCGCCGCCGCACCGCGCCCTCCAACGGGCGGCAGCGACGCGACGGCGGCGACCTCTGCGGCGGCGGCCGCCTCGAGTGCCAGCGCCCGCCGCCGCACCACCCCCGCCGCCGACTCGGCCGCCGCCGCCTCTGCCGCCGCTGCCGCGGCCGCGGCGGCCACCGCCGACGGCGGCGCCCCCACCGCCGGCCGCACCGGCCGCCGCCGCCGCGGAGTCGCCGCCCAGCCGCCGCCGCCGGGAATGGCCGCGCCCCAGCCGCCGCCGCCGCCGCCGCCCGCGCCCGCGGGCGGCGGCGGCTCCGTGCCGTCGCGGTGCCGTGGCCGTGGCGGCACCGCCGCGGCCGCCCCCACGGCGGCCTCGCCGCCGCCGGCTCCACCTCCGTCGGCGGCAGGCGATGGCGGCGCCGCCGCCCCCACCGCCGCTGCCGCCGCCGCCGCCGCCGCTGCCGCTGACGCCGCGGCGACCCGCCGTGCCGGCTCGTGGTCCGCGGCGGTCGCGCGGCGGCGGCCGGCGGTGCCGCCCAAAAACTCCGCCGCCGCCGCAAACGCGTCGGCGGCGGCGGCGGCGCGCAGCCGCTGCGGCGGCCGCCGCGCCGTGCACGCGGCCATGACCTTGGTCACCGCCGCCGGCGCGGCGGCGAGCCGCGGCGGGTCCCCCGGCGGCGGGTCCCCGCGGATGGTGCCCCGCGCGTAAATGTCGGCGGTGCGGACGCCCGCCCAGGGGGGGGTGCCGGCGAGCAGCTCCCAGACGAGCATGCCGAGGGCGTAGACGGACGCCGCCTCGGCGGCGAGCACCGCCTTGGTCCGCGCCGACAGGCCCGTGGGGGCGGCGCCGCCGCCGCCGCACCCGCCGCTGCTGCTGCTGCTGCCGACGCCGCCGCGCGCGTCGTCGGCCGCTTCCGCCTCGGCGGCGGCGGCGGCGGCGGCGGTGGCGGCGGCGGCGCCCGCGCGGCGGCGGGCGAGCGACTCGGGCGCGAGGTAGGGGGCGGTGGCGGCGAGCGGCGGCGGCGGCGCGGCCGTGTCGAGGAGGCAGTCGACCGCGTCTGGGGCCGACAGCCACAGCTCCGCCGCCGTCGCGGCGGTCGGGGCGGCCGCCCCCCCCCCCTTGGCCGCGGGCGCCCCCCCCCCACGGGGCACCAACCACACGGTCGTCGGGTGGACGGCGACGGCCACGCCCGCCAGCGACGCGGCCGCAACGGCCGACGCGAGGCCCGCCGCCCACCGCGCCACCGCCGCCGCCGGCGGCGACGGCCGCCCGCCGTCGCCGCCGCCGCCGCCGGCCGCGGCGGCAGCGTCGAGGGCGGCGGCCAGCCGCCCGCCGCCGGCGGGGACGGCCGACATCAGCACGCCCGCCCCCCCCGGCGCGTCGTCGGCCACAGCGCCAACGACTGGGATGGCGTGCGGGTGGCGGAGGCGGAGGAGCGCCGCCGCCGCCGCCGCCGACGGCGCGCGGCTCACCGACACGCTGCCGGCAGCCGCGGCGGCGGCCCAGTCGGCGAGCTCGGCGGTCGAGGGGGGGGGCAAGCCGCCCCGCCCGCCCTTGCCGTCGTGCCGCCACGCGCCGCCGCCACCGCCGCCGCCGCCGCCGCCGCCGGGCGCCGCGACGACCGCGTCGTGGCTGTACGGCGGCGACGACACGACGCTGGTGTTTTCGAGCTCATCCCCGACCGCGCCGACGTCGCCACTGCCGCCGCCGCCGCCGCCGCCGCCGCCGCCGCCGCCGTCACCGCCGACGCCGTCGGCCGAATCGTAGGGGGTGGCCGGGAAGAGGGGTGGCGGCGCCAGCAGGGAGGAGCCGCGCGACAGGCCGTCACGGCCGGCGGCGGCACCCGCCCCCGCCGCTCCCCCCCCCCTCCCCTCCCGCCGCCGCCACCGCCGCCGCCGCCGCCATCCTCCCCCGCCGTCGACACGCCGGTGAGGATGGAGAGGGCGGCGGCAAAGTGGGCGCGCGCCGCCGCCGTCGCGGCGGCGGCGCTCATGCCCGCCTCCCCGCCGCCGCCGCCGCCGCCGCCGCCATCCATGGGAAGAAGCGCCAAGGTGGACAACCCCCCGGCCGCCGGTGGCCGCCCACCCCCTGCGCCGGTGGCTGCGGGACGCGCCGCGCGATGGTCGTCGCCGGGGTGGGTGGTGCGTCGGTGGGCGTCGTTGCCGTCCTCGCACCCGCGCGCCCTGGGCCGGCCGCCGCCGGTCGAGGGCGGGAACAAAGGCGGTGCGGGGCGGGCGTCCGACGAAACGACGGCCGCTGAGCGCCCGCGCTGCGCACACCCACGGCGGGGGCGGGGGGGGGGGGAAAGGCCGCACCGCCCGCGGCAAGCGCTGCCGTCAGGGTTGTCTCTCCAACAGATGGGTAATGGGGGGGGGGGTAGGCGCCGGGGGGGGGGGAGCGCCGTGCCCGACCAGACTCCCTGCCGGCCCACGCCGGAAGAGCCGCCGCGTCTGGCACGGTACGCGTGCAGGGGGTGGCACGCAAGCCGCCCCACCCCCCCCCCCCTCCGCCGGCACCCCTCAATGCCGGCCTCGGCAACGCGCCGGCCGTGGCGGCCGCCTGGCAGTGACACGCCGCCGCGGGGCGGGTGGGCGGGAGGAGGAGCGGGGGGTGATGGCGTGGAAGGTAGGGGAGTGGGGGGGGGGGGGGGGAAGGGGGATGGATGCGCACGAGGTCGCCGCCGGAGGGAGGGGGGGGAGGGGGTGCCGGAAGCCACGGTCGCGGTGGTGGTGGTGGTGGCGGTGGTGGGCGGGGTACCCCACCGCGGGCGAAACACCACGTAGGGGGGGGATGGCCAGGCGGCACTGCCCGAAGCGGGGTGCCCACCCGCGCGAGCGCCGCCACGCCCAAAGCCCCACCGGGCGGGGACGTGGCGGCGGAGGAAAGGGACGGGGTAGCGCTGGGGGGGGGGGGCGTGGCGGGAGGGGCCACCGCGCTCGCTCGCTCGCCACGGCCGGCAACGGCCGTCGCCTTGCGCCCGCGCCGTGCCCCGCGTGGCGGCCGTGGCCACGCCCCCCACCTGCCAGAGGGGGGGGAAGGACGGAGATGGTCGGAGACAGCGATGGAGGGGGGGGGGGGGCGGGGGGGGTGGGGGGGTGCACGCCACTGCGACGTCCAATCACCCTATATCGCGGGGGGCTCTGTGGGGTGTGCCGCTTTGCCATCCGCAGCCATACACGCCGCGGGCAGGGACACGGGGTGTGTTCCGGAGGGCTCCGCCGCGGGTGGGGGAGGGTGGGGGGGGGGGGGGGGTGGCGCGCCGCTCCCCCCTAGCGCCGGCCCCTCGCTGACGGTCCCACAAGACGGGGAGAAAAAAAACCGCCGCGTGCACCGTCGACGACGGCGCCCGCGCGGCGCGCGGACGTCACAAGACCCGTGGAGCGGGGGGGGGGGGGGGGGGTTGGACGGCGGGTGTCCAGCGGGGTGTTCCGCACAGCAGCGGACGGGCGACAGCGACTTCTGTTTGCCGGGGGAGGGGTGGAACAGACAGACCTCAGCAGCCGCCACGCCCTCTCCCACGGCACACGCACCTACCCAGCGTGCCGCAGTGTGGGCCGCGGGGATCCCGCTGGGGGGGGGGGGGGGGAGGCGGGGGGAGCGTGCCCACACCCACCGTGTGACGGGGAGGTCGCCGAGGCGGAGAGTGGGGACGGGAACGCCACCCCCCCCCCCCCCCCCCCTACGCCCACTCGTCGCGGCGAGGTGCCGCCACGTAGCGTCGAGAGTGGGTGGAGGTGGGGCGGCGGGTCAACGTTCGTCAGCAGGTGACGACCGCCGCGCGCACCGCGGCCGTGGGGGCGGGGGTGGCTCGGCGACACGGGCGCCACGTTGTGATCCCCAAACTACGTAGAGTGGAGGGGTGGGAGGTTGGAGAGGGGGGGGCAGGAGGGGGCTGGTGTGCCAGAGTCGGCGTCGTGTGGTTGTGTGGGCGTCGGGCGTGGCGGTGAGAAACGGGGCACGTCCTCGGGCGGTCGCCGCCGGATCCGCAGGCACGGCAGGTCGCGGGAGCGGCGGGCGGCAAATCGTGCCAGCCGCGGCCGGGCAGCCGCTGCGCCCGCGTCCAACAAACCGGGAGCGGGAGCGGGATTCTTGGCCGCAGAGGCCGTGGGAGAGGCGGGTGTGGCGGCGCGGCGGCGCCGCCACACACGCGGCTCGTGCGCACGTGGGTGTGGTCGGCAGAGACCCACCGCAACCGCCACGGCGCGGCGTCAAGAACGCCCCACACACGCGTGGAGCGGTACACGCCCCATTTGTTGCTGTTATTGCAGCCCTCGAGACTTTTTCTTCTCTGTTCTTGCGCGAGCACGATCGGCCCCAGCAATGTAATTACAATTAACTGATGTATTTGCAAGAGGTTGCTCCGCGGAGAATTGCGGGGGAGATGATGGTGCCTGCGTCATCCCCCCCGCACTCGTGAGCATGAAAAAGGGGGGGACTGGTGGCAGGCTGCACGCCGCTGGTGGCCAGATATCTCGGCGGCGGCCAATGGGGTTCCGCAGCGCTGCGCATCTGCGCGCGCGGCTCTGGCCTCGGGGTGCGCCCCCCCTTGCTGACGCCACCTCGGCGGGGGGGTGACCGCCCAGTGGGAGGGACGGGCGGGGCGGGTGGCCCGGGCCAAGCGCCCGCTCCTGCACCCACCAAAGGGGGGTCGGCTGCCCCGCGCGACGGCCCGCCTCTGTCTTCCTTCCGCCAGCCCGCCGCTTGCGCGGACCGTCGTGTCGCCCGCCAGTGCGCGCCGGTCCCCGCTCCAGCGCTTCACTGCCTGCGTTGTCCTCCCGCCCGTCGGGTAGGAGTCCGACGTTGAGCTGCGTTCCCCGCGTGCCGCTTGCCTTCTGCTCGCGCGCCTATCCTCCCCGCCGCGCGGCTCGACCGCCCTCCCTCACCTGCTTTCTTTCCTCGTTCATCCGCGTCGATCGTTTCCCACACCTTCCCGCCCCTGTGTAGCCAGTCACGCCCGGCGCGATGCAGACGACCCGCTTCGCGTCGTTCAAGGCCCACTGGGTGCGCCCCGAGGTGTACCCCCTGGCGGCCGCCATTGGCGCCGCCGTCGGCCTCTGCTCCTTCTTTGTCTTCCACAAGGCCACCGCCGACCCGTCGGTGACGTGGGACCGCGCCGCCCGCGCGGCGGGCGTGGAGGCCCAGTACGCGGGGCGGGTGGGCGAGGACGGCGTGACGCCCCTGTGGGGGGGGGTCAAGGGGCGGAGCATCCGCATTTTCGACTCGGGCAACCCGGTGATGGACGCCAAGCGGTCGGCGCGGGGGGGGGAGGCGGGGGAGGGGGGGGGGGGCTCGCCGGGCGCCGCTGAGTAATGGGAAGGGGTGACTGGGCGGGGGGGGGGCGGGCAGGGGGGCGGGCGGGAGGGCGAGTCGCGGGGGAGGGTTGGCGTGGCCACGTCGGAGGTGTCACCGTAGCTGCAGCGGAGGGATGGGAGGCGGGAGGGAGCGGCGGAGGAAGGGGACGGGCGGCTCGGCGGGCGTGGGTGACACCGCGGCCGCGTCCCGGGCTCGTGGGAGGAGAGCTCCGCCGCGGGTGCGCGAGCGGCCGATCCGCCGGCCCGGCTGGGCGTCGGTGGTGCCGCCGCGCGGGGCCGCACGTGGATTGGAGGGAGGTGGGGGGGGCGGAGCGGACCGCCCCTGCCGCTGCGCGCGGATGCCCGCTCGGCCGTCCGCGGCGGTGGGGGTGTGGCGGGGACTGGGGCGACTCGGGTGGGGCGGTGACGGCGGCGGCAGCGGCGGCGGCGGCGGCGGCGGCAGCGGTGGCGGCGGTGGCGGCGGTGGCGGCGGCGCGGCTGGCGGCGGCGCCGCTCCTCCCCCGCCCCCCTGCCGTTGGCTCCTCGCCCCTCCGTCCCCCCGCGGGCTCGGCGCCCGTCGCCGGTGGGCCCGTCGTGTCTTTTTTTTTTCTTTCTTTTTCTCGTTGCGGTCTGCGTGTCGTCCCGTTGTTTCCGCGACCTGGCGGGTGTGCCGCCCCCGCGAGCGCGGCCGCGCCCCCCTCTCCCGTTGGCATTCTCCACGGGGGGGCAGGGGGGGGGGGGGGGGGTGCCCGCCGGGCGCCGCCATTCCCTTGCCCGCCGCGTCCACCAGGCGGGCTGGCGGGTCGGCGCCCCCCCGTCGCCTCCCGCCAGCCGCGCACCCGCCGTCGGGGACAAACAGCGGGAGAAAAAAAAGTCAATGCTAGACGCGCGGCGGCGGCGCCCCCAGCGGCGCCGCCAGCACCAGCGCGGGGCGGCCGTGCGGGCGCCGTGCCGTCGCCCGCCTCGGCCAGCCCCCCCCCCCCCCCCCGCTCCGGGTCCCGCCGCGGGTGGTGGCGGCTCAGCCATCCGCCCACCGTGGGTGCCCCCCCCCCTGCCACCCCAGCCGCCGTCGTCCCCCCCTCCCCAGCCACCCCAGTCGCCGTCGCGGCCTCCCCTCCCCCCCCCGCCCCGCGGTGGCGGCCGCCGTGACGCCGCCACCGCCGCCGCCCACCCCCCCCCCCCCGCGGGGATAGCACCCCCGGCCGTGGCGGCGGGCGGGCCAGCAAGTCCCCGCCGCTGCCGCTGCCGCTGCTGCTGCCGCTGCCGCTGCCGCTGCCGCCGCCGCTGCCGCCGCCGCCGCCACCGCCACCGCCGCCGCCACCGCCACCGCCACCGCCACTGCCACCGCCACTGCCGCCGCCGCCACCGCTGCTGCTGCTGCTGCTGCTGCCACCGCCGCCGCCGCGGCGGTCGTGGCGGACGTGGTCCTCCCGCCCCGGCTCGGCGTCCGCGCCGGGCGTGTCAATGCCCGCGACGCCCCGGTGGACGCGCAGCAGCTCGAGGCGGGCCACCGCCGACGAGCGCGGCGGCGGCGGCCGCGGCGGCGGCGGCGGCCGTGGTGGGGGGGGGGGTGGCCGCCGGGGGGGTCGAGGAACGAGTCGGTGCTGAGGCCGCTATCATCGGCGCCGCCGCCGCCGCCGCCGCCACCACCGCCGCCGCTGCCGCTGCCGCCGCCGCCGCTGCCGCTGCCGCCGCCGCCGCCACCGCGGACGCCGCCGCCGCGGACGCCGCGGCGGCGGCCGCCGCCCGCGGCGCCGTCGCCCTCGTCGTCGGTGAGGACGACGGTGACGTCGACGGGGGAGGTGACGTCGATGGGCGCGCCGCGGGGAGGGGGGGGAGGCGCCGCCCATGAGCTGCCCCCGCCGGTGGAGGTGGACGCGGTGGAGGAGAGCGCCGCCGCGGCGACGGTGGGCGGGAAGGGGGCGGGGGTGGCCGCGGCCGCCGCGGCGGCCGGCCGCCCGTCGTCGGCGGCGGCGCGTCGGCCCGCCGCCAGGGGGGGGGGCGCCCGCACCGCGGGGACGTCCCGCCCGCCCGGCGGCGGCGGCCGCTCCGCGTAGCGGCCGCCGCGCGGCGCGACGGCACCCGCTTCCCCCCTCCCGGCCGGCCACCCCCCCCCCAGCGGCGGCTCGGCCGCCTTGGCCGCCATGGCCGGCACCGCGGCGGGCACCCCCCACACCCGCTCCTCCGCCTTGGCGGCCGCCCCGCCGTGCATGTACAGCATGTAGTCCGCGCCCTCCTCCGTGTCGGCCTCGGACTCGAGCGCCGCCGCCTCGGCCGCCTGCCGCCGCCGCGCGAGCCACGCCCACCACCCCCCGCCGAGCAGCAGCCCCGCCGCCGTGAGCGCGGCGAGCCCCACCCCCACCCACGCCCCCCCGCTCAGGCCGCCCCCGCCGTCGGCCGCCTCCCCGGGCGTGCCCCGCCGCGTCGCCGCCGCGCAGTTGGCGAGGCCACACGGCCCCGGCGCGCCGAGCGGGCCCCCCACCCGGGGCTGCAGCCAGGCCACCCAGGTGCCGCCGCCGCCGGCGAGGCGGGCGGGCGCCCACGCGACCTGCGCGACGGGCCCGGCGGCGGCGGTGAGGCGGGAGCCGGCGGGCGTTGCCGCGGCGCCAACGACCGCCCACGCGTTGGTTGGCACCGTCGCCAGCACCGCCACGGTGAGGGTGGCGGCGGTGGTGGTGCCCGCCGGGACGGACCAGGCGAGCACGTGGGTGGTGCCCTCGTTGCCGCCGCCCAGCTGGCCGCCGCCACCCCCCGGCCGGGGGGACGCCGCGGCCGACGCCGACGCCGAGACGGTGGGCGTGGCGGCCGCCGCCGCGGCGCCGACGACGGGCACAAACCGGACCGGCGCGCACGCGGCGCGGGCGTCGGCGACAATCCCCGCCGGCAGCTCGTACTCAAACGCCCACGTGCCGCCGGCGGGGGCGGCCCAGGATACGGCCAGGCCGCCGCGGCCGCCGTCGCCGACCGGCGTCGTCGTCACCGACGCGTCGACGGCGGGTGCCGGCAGCAGCCGCCGCAGCCGCGCCACCCGCGGCATCGACGCGGGCGCCGTCACTGGCGGCGGGAGGACGCGCGTAAAGGTGGACGACGCGTTGGCGCCGCCGCCGCCGCCGCCGCCGCCGCCGCCGCCGCCGGGGGGGGTCGGCAGCGTGATCGTCTCGGTGACGGCAAAGCCACACGAGTTGGGGGAGGGGGCGACCGCGACGGCGAGCGCGCACGCAAAGTTGGGCGGGTGGGGGGGGGGGGGGCAGCCGCCCGCCCCGGGCGTGGCTTGGCCCGCCACCAGGGGGGGCCAAGACGCCGCCGCCGCCGCCGCCGCCGCCGCCGCCGCCGCCGCCGCCGTCAGGGTGGTCAAGGCGGGGTGGCGGCGGCGGGGAGGGCGGCGTCGCCACCGCCAGAGCAGGGGCGGCGCCATGCGGAATGGTGGTGCGCGCCCAGGGGGGGGGGGGGGGAGTGGGGGAGGGGGTGGAGGGGGAGCGCAGGGGGAAGGGGAGCGGGGACGCGACGGGCTGTGGGGCAGGGCGGCGGGAGGCGACGCGGCCGGCACCCCCCGCGCACCCGTGGCGCCTCGCGGGGGTGGACGGACGCGCTCTGGCGGCAAGGTGGCGGCGGCGAGCGCGGGGCGGCGGCGGGGTGGGATGGGAGCGCGCCGGCAGCGGCGGCCGCGGCTGGGCACCGCCGCCGCACCCCCCCCAGGCGTCACGTCGGCCGGCTGGCGGCCGCCACCGCCGGCGGCGGCCGGCACCAGCCCACGGCGGCGAGGCGGGCACCGCGGCCGCGGACGGCGCTCCGCGAGGACGCGGCGTGGCGGCGGTCTCCCCCCCCCCCCCCCCCCCCCCCCCCCCGCCCACGCGGCTGCCGCGGCGGCGGCGGCACCCCTGTAGGGAGGGGAAGCGGCCAGGCCGGGCAGCCGCCGCGGTCCGCCGCGGCGTCCCGCCGTCGCCACCCCCCCCCCCGCGTCCCCCACCGTTGCCGCCGGCACCCACCGTGGCGCACGCCGCGCGCCGCCGCGGGCGGCCGGGCGGTCCGCGCGTCGCCGTGCCGGCGCGCGGCGGCCGCGCGCACGCGTCGGCGCCCCCCCCCCGGTGACCGTCGCCGGGGGCCGCCCACACCCCCCCCTCAACCCGGCGGTCCCCCCACCCGGGCGGCGCGGCAGGCACGGCGCGGTGGGTGGGGACGGCCGGGCGTAGGGGGGGGGGGCCCACCCGCCGTCAAGCAACAAGGGATGCCGCCCGCCCGCGGCGGCGCGCGCCACGGCCACGGCGGGCGTCGCCGCCAGGCCGTCAGCTGGGGGGCGCGGCCGCCGCACCCCACACGGGGTGGGGGTGGGGTGCGGCAGCGGCTTTCACCACGGGCGCGCGGCGGCGCGTCAGCCACCCCCGCCAGCCGCGCGCGCCCGTGCGGCGGCGGCCGCCGCCGCCGCCGCCGCCGCAGCGGCGCGGCCGCCGCCCGCCCCGCTGCGGCACGTGCACCGCGTCGGCGCCGACCGGGCGGGGTGCGCAGGCGCGGCTGCCGCCGCCGCCTGGGGCCCGCGCGTGGCGGACCGTTACGCAGAGCGGGCCGCCGCGGGGGGGGGGGGGGGGTGTGGATAAGCAGCTGGGCGGCCAGCCCCCGCGGGCGCTGGTAGGGAGCCCCGACCGTGTGGCCGCGTGCGGGGCGTGCGCACGCAAGGGGGGGGGGGGGTGGGGGGAGGTATTGATTACACCCGCCGCCCGCGTGGCCGCCGTCGAGTGGGGGTGGGTGCCGCCGCCGCCGCTGCCGCCGCCGCCGCTGCCGCCGCTACCAGCGGCCCGGCCGTGGCGGCGCTGCCGCCTCGGCGCACCCTCCACGCGGGACCTGCCAGTGTTTGGGGCGCGGCGGCGGGACTGTGGACGGGGCCAGCGCTCGGCAGGCGCGGGCGGCGGTCCCGCCGCGTTGGCCCTCCCCATCGATGCGCGCGGGAGGGGTCGGCGGGCGCGCCGCTGGTCTCGCCCCCCGCTCTCCCCCCCACCCCTTCCGTCACCCGGGGCGACCCCCACTCAGTGGGGGGACAACAGCCCGTCGTCCACGCCGGCCGGGGAGGCCGCCACCCCACCCACCCCCCAGCGACGGCTCCTCGGGGACAGCTGCCGCGCCGCGCCGCCGCGCGGGCGGGCGCGCCACGGGCAGCCCATACGGATTGGCGGCTCCGGCGGGCCAATGGGCACCCGGGGCGTGCCCCCGCGGGCCACCAATCCCGTCGACACCGCCACGCACCGGCCGCGCGCGACGTTGACAGTCCCGCCCGGGGGGGACGGGGGGGGGGGGGGTGCCGCCCGCCGCGGAAATCCCCGCCGCCGACGCGGCGCGGCACCGACACGGGGCCCCGCCAGAAGACGGGAACCTCTAGGGTTGACGGGCCCGTCAACCCTGGCGTCAAGGCTGCGTCAAGGCTGCGTCAAGGCTGCACCCGGAGATTGGCAGTCGGAGATGTACTTCACCGATTGGGTATTTTGGGTGTGGACCTCGGAACTGCGGTGGCAGCGCGCACCAGGGCGGCGCTGCCGCCGCCGCTCCCGCCACCGCCGCCCCCGCAGGCGGCTGCCCCTGCCCCCCCCGCCGCCGCCACGGTCGCAGCCGGGTGCCCCCCCCGACGTGTCCGCGGGTGCCCCCGCCCCCACCGCGGCTGCTGCCGCCCCCACCGCGGCTGCTGCCGCCCCCACCGCGGCTGCTGCCGCTCCCCCCGCGGCTGCGCCGCCCCCGCCACGGGCAGCCACCCCAGCCCCCCATGCCGCGAGCTGCCCCCCCTGCACCCCTGCCACGCGCTGCGCCCCCCGCCACCCTGGCCCACACCCGCCGCCACCGCGGCTGCCGCGGCTGCCGCGGCGGGCGGCCGCGGCCGCCGCCGCCGCCGCCGCCGCCGTCCGCCGCCCACCGCCGCCGCGGCCGCCGCGGCCGCCGCGGCTGCCGCGGCGGGCGGCCGCGGCCGCCCGCCGCCACCGCCGCCGCCGCTCCCGCCGCCGCCGTCGCCGCCCCCGCCGCCGGCCGCCACCGCCGCGGCAGCCGCGGCGGGCGGCCGCGGCCGCCCGCCACCGCCGCCTCCGCCCCCGCCACTGCGGGCAGCTGCTGGCCCGGCTGCCGCCCCCTCCGCCGCGGCCCGCACCGCGGCCGCCCCCACCGGGTTGCTGCCGCCCGGCTGCCGCTGTCGCCGCCGCCGTTGCTGCCGGCCGCCGCGAGCGGGCTGCCGCGGCCAGCGGGCTACCGCCGCCTGCCTTTCGCCGTCAATCGCGGGCTTCCTTTGTCGGCTGCCTCTGCCGCCACCGCTCGCTATCGCCGCTGCCGCGGCCCCCGCCGCCGCAGTGGCGGCTGGCGCCGCCGCCCCCGCCCTCGCGGCGGCGGCAATGGCTGCCGCCGCCGCCCCCTCCCGCCGTTGCCCCCGTGGCAGCAGCGGCCGCCGCCATGCGGGGGGAGGGGTGACCAGCCACGCTGCTTGCACGCAGAGGTATTTGAAAAAACTTATAAGCCGCGATTATTTGATGTGGATACAAAAGTACACACACCTCAGACTTGATACACATCTCGCGGCCTGTTTGGCGAATCTAGTGTCCCGTACGTCTGGTCTGATAGGCTGTCACACGATTTGAACTGCGAATCTGTAACAATCAATACTGAACTTACTCCTGATGGACATGAGAGTACCACATTTGGAAGAACACCCATCCTGGTCAACGACTGGCAACTCCCCAACTGCTGAAGCGCCGGCGTCCGACGCCCCCCTCCACCCCGCCCGGTCGCCCGCTTCACCATTTCCTGGCCACCCAGCACGCCAGGTGGATACACAAGCCAGTTTTACTTGTTCTATTCAGTTGTGCGTGCGGGTCTGCACACGTCTGGTAGAGCAGAGCCCCCAAAGAACCCATGGACGGACATAATGCAATCACCATCCCCCTCGGTTACGCCGCTCGGGGGCGCTGCTGACGGAGAAACAATGTCTAGATCTGATAGATGTAGTTTTTGAAGGATGAGAGCACTGTGGGGCGTTGGACGGCCTGTCGCGGCTACCTGTCCAGAATGGACACTTTGGGGGTCTGTATGACCCACTTCCCGACGTTTGCGAAACCTTCTGAGCTCATAGTCGTGCTCAGCGATGTCGGTTTAGTCGATTGAGCATGGTTTAGAAAAGTTGGTGAAGTGGTCACTGACTCGTGTTGCACGTGGTGAAGTGCCCTGCGCACACTTTGGTGCAACGCGTCACACCCCGCTACAACGCGTTTCAGACAGTGAAGCAAAAATTTCCCAAGCTGTTCCCATCAAACTAAGTCAATGACGCTGAGCACGACTATGTGCTCAGAAGGTTTCGCAAACGTCGGGAAGTGGGTCATACAGACCCCCAAAGTGTCCATTCTGGACAGGTAGCCGCGACAGGCCGTCCAACGCCCCACAGTGCTCTCATCCTTCAAAAACTACAGCTATCAGATCTAGACATTGTTTCTCCGTCAGCAGCGCCCCCGAGCGGCGTAACCGAGGGGGATGGTGATTGCATTATGTCCGTTCATGGGTTCTTTGGGGGCTCTGCTCTACCAGACGTGTGCAGACCCGCACGCACAACTGAATAGAACAAGTAAAACTGGCTTGTGTGTATCCACCTGGCGTGCTGGGTGGCCAGGAAATGGTGAAGCGGGCGACCGGGCGGGGTGGAGGGGGGCGTCGGACGCCGGCGCTTCAGCAGTTGGGGAGTTGCCAGTCGTTGACCAGGATGGGTGTTCTTCCAAATGTGGTACTCTCATGTCCATCAGGAGTAAGTTCAGTATTGATTGTTACAGATTCGCAGTTCAAATCGTGTGACAGCCTATCAGACCAGACGTACGGGACACTAGATTCGCCAAACAGGCCGCGAGATGTGTATCAAGTCTGAGGTGTGTGTACTTTTGTATCCACATCAAATAATCGCGGCTTATAAGTTTTTTCAAATACCTCTGCGTGCAAGCAGCGTGGCTGGTCACCCCTCCCCCGCATGGCGGCGGCCGCTGCCGCCACGGGGGCAGCGGCGGGAGGGGGCGGCGGCGGCAGCCATTGCCGCCGCCGCGAGGGCGGGGGCGGCGGCGCCAGCCGCCACTGCGGCGGCGGGGGCCGCGGCAGCGGCGATAGCGAGCGGTGGCGGCAGAGGCAGCCGACAAAGAAAGCCCGCGATTGACGGCGAAAGGCAGGCGGCGGTAGCCCGCTGGCCGCGGCAGCCCGCTCGCGGCGGCCGGCAGCAACGGCGGCGGCGGCAGCGGCAGCCGGGCGGCAGCAACCCGGTGGGGGCGGCCGCGGTGCGGGCCGCGGCGGAGGGGGCGGCAGCCGGGCCAGCAGCTGCCCGCAGTGGCGGGGGCGGAGGCGGCGGTGGCGGGCGGCCGCGGCCGCCCGCCGCGGCTGCCGCGGCGGTGGCGGCCGGCGGCGGGGGCGGCGACGGCGGCGGCGGGAGCGGCGGCGGCGGTGGCGGCGGGCGGCCGCGGCCGCCCGCCGCGGCAGCCGCGGCGGCCGCGGCGGCCGCGGCGGCGGTGGGCGGCGGGCGGCGGCGGCGGCGGCCGCGGCGGCCGCGGCCGCCCCCCGCGGCAGCCGCGGCAGCCGCGGTGGCGGCGGGTGTGGGCCAGGGTGGCGGGGGGCGCAGCGCGTGGCAGGGGTGCAGGGGGGGCAGCTCGCGGCATGGGGGGCTGGGGTGGCTGCCCGTGGCGGGGGCGGCGCAGCCGCGGGGGGAGCGGCAGCAGCCGCGGTGGGGGCGGCAGCAGCCGCGGTGGGGGCGGGGGCACCCGCGGACACGTCGGCGGGGGCACCCGGCTGCGACCGTGGCGGCGGCGGGGGGGGCAGGGGCAGCCGCCTGCGGGGGCGGCGGTGGCGGGAGCGGCGGCGGCAGCGCCGCCCTGGTGCGCGCTGCCACCGCAGTTCCGAGGTCCACACCCAAAATACCCAATCGGTGAAGTACATCTCCGACTGCCAATCTCCGGGTGCAGCCTTGACGCAGCCTTGACGCAGCCTTGACGCCAGGGTTGACGGGCCCGTCAACCCTAGAGTTTCCAAGGTTCAGAGCAGACAACGGGCAGCTCCAGGAGCATGCGCGGGAGCGGCCGATACTTTCCATTCTTGTTTGAAAGTTGCTGTGTTCTCAATTCTCGTTGATTTGATCAAAGGGAAGATTGGGTACGAGTCACTTTCCCATTGGCCAATGGGTCAATCTCGGCTCAATGGATGGCCGAGAGTCTGTCTCCTATACAAAATTTTGATCGTGATTTTGACAACATTGGACACAGTTGAGAAAGCACAATACATATTCACGTTGCACCCCAGAAGCGAAAAAGTGATCCGGGTAACACTTTTCATCGTTTTTCTGAACGCTTCACGCTGGCAAGTTTCCGTGCGGCCGATACGCCAAACGTGGCTTGATTGTCCAACGACCCGCAGTCCTGGCCAAGGCAACGGGACGAAAGAGAAGAACAAAAGACACAATACAGGAAAAAAAAAGGACACACGGGCAGAGGGAGGCCGGTGCAGCTCCTCCAGGCCAGTCACACCGGTCATGCGGCGTAGCTGGCTTGCAGCCACTCAACTGTACAGACGGCCAGCGCCAGCATCCCACCCCACCCCCCACGTCAAAAGCCAAAGCCGTCCCCATCAGAAATGCCGCTCAGCGCCCCGCTGCTGTCGCTGCCGCCGTCGTCGTCGCTGGTGTCATCGTCACTGCCGCCACGGGGGCGCTGCCCGCCCCCCCCCCCCTCCTTGTCGGTGCCACGCCCCCGCCACGGGTGCGTGGCTCGTCGCGGCGGGGGCCCACCGCCGTGACCGCCGCCGCCGCCGCCGCCGCCGCCGCCGCCATCCTCGTCCTCGTCCTCTGACGAGACGGGCACAAACCCGCGGTCGACGACCCCCCACGCCGCGTCCTCCACGTCCTCCTCGAGCGCCGTCGCGGCGACGCCGCCGCCGCCCTCGTCGTAGCCGTCCGTCACGGCGCGGCCGCGGTAGACGCCCGCGACGCGCGTGCGGCGGACGCCGCCGCCAATCAGGTGGCCGTCCTCGTCAGACGACGAGCCGCCCGCACCGCCGGCCGGCCGGCCGCGCGGACCCGGCCGCCGCGCCCACCACCCCCACCGCCGCCGCCCGCCGCGGTGGCGGGCGCGGCCGCGTCCCAGTCGAGCGTTTCGGTGGGGAGGTTGTCGTCGGCGTGGCGCACGTCGACGGGTAAGGGGGGGGGGGGGGGGGGGGGGACCTTGGCACCGCGTCGATGACCGCCGCCAGCCGCCGGAGGAGGCAGTCGCCAAAGACCAGCGAGGGCGCCGCGGGGGGGAGGGGGTCGGCGGCGCCGTCATCGCCGCTGTCGCCATTGCCGCTGCCGCTGCCGTTGCCATCGCCATTGGTGGCGCCGCTGCCGTTGCCATCGCCATTGGTGGCGCCGCTGCCGTTGCCATCGCCATTGGTGACGCCGCCGCCCCCGTTGCCACCCCTGCCCGGGCGGGCCGCGCCGTCGCCGCCGGCCCCGCCGCCGCCCACCACACCCCCCCCTCGCCGCCCGTGCCGCCACCACCGCCGTCTTCCCCGTCGACGGCGGCACCACCGGCGGCCACCGGCGCGGCGGTCCGTGCCAGGGGTACCCCCCCCCCGAGAGGCGCCCCCCCCCCCCCCCCCCCCCCTCCCCCCGCCACCGCAGCCGCGCGAGCGCGTCGCGGAGCACCCGCGCCAGCACGTGCTGCTCCCCCCCCCCCCCCCCCCCACCTCCACCGCCGCCACCGCCTCGCGCAGCAGCTCCCCCAGCCGCCGCAGGTTGTACACCAGCTCCCCCGGCGGCACCCCCCCCCCCACCGCCGCCGCCGCCGCCACCACCCCCGCCGGCACGGCCGCGTCCACGGCGGCCGCGGCGGGCAGGCCGGCCGCCCCGCCGGCGGGCGGCGCGACCGCGGCGGCGGCGCCCCCCCCCCCAAAAACGCCGCCACCGCCGGCGTCAGCCCCCAGTTGAGCGCCCGCACCAGGCACCCGTCGGGCGCGTCGCCGCACACCCCCGCCGCCGCCTCGGCCGCGTGCACCCGCTGCGCGGCGGCGAGCACCGCCCGCTGCGCCCGCCCCGCGGGGGAGCCACGGGCGGCGAGGCCGCCCGCCGCGCGCGCGGCGGGGGGGCCCCCGCGCCAGCGGGTGGTGAGGGCGGACAGGATGGCGGCGGCGAGGGGGGGCGGGAGCCGGGACAGCGCCGCGCCAGAGGCGCCGTGGACGGCCTCGGTGACGAGGAGGGGGTGGGCGGTGGTGACCGCGAGGGCGGCGCGGCCGGCGCGGGTGAGGCGGGGGGGGGGGCGGGGGGGGGGGGGGGCGCCGCCGCCGCCACCCTGGCCGACGACGGCCGCGTCGCCGCCGCCACCCTGGCCGACGACGGCCGCGTCGCCGCCGCCACCGGGGGGGGGCGCCCGCGGCGGGGGGGTGACGTAGCCGAGCGCCTCGAGCACGTCCAGCTGCTGGTGCGCGGCCGCCGCGAGCGCCGCCGTCGGCGGCGGCAGCCGCGGCGCGGCGAGCGCGGCAACGCCGGCGGCGACGACGGGCGGCAGGCCGCCACCGGCCGGCGCGGCGGCCGTGGCCGCCAGCAGCGCCGCCGCGCGGTCGCGGAGGAGGGTGTGGCGGAAGCTCCCAAACGTGGACCCAAAGAGGTGGTCGAGCGTGGGCGCCACCGCCGCCGCCGCTGCCGCCGCCGCACCGCTGCCGCCGCTGCCGCCGCTGCCGTTGCCGTTGCTGCCGCCGTTGCCGCAACCGTTGCTGCTGCCGCTCCCTATCGTCTGGCCGTCGCCGCCGCCGCCGCCGCCGCCTGCCGCCGCACCACGGCCGCTGCCGTTGCCGCTGCCGTTGCCGCTGCCGTTGCCGCTGCCGTTGCCGCTGCCGTTGCCGCTGCCGTTGCCGCTGCCGCCCCCCTTCGTGTGGCCGTCACCGCCGCCGCCGTCGGCCGCAGCCCCGCCACGGGGGCGACCATGGCGCCCGACCCGCGCCTCTTCCGCCCGTGCCGCCCACTGCAGCAGCGCCGGGTACTCACACACGTAGCGGCTGACCACGTCGTCCCCCCCCCCGCCCCCCCCCACCCCCCCCCCCCCCGCGTCCCAAACAGGCGGCTCACCTCCCCCCCCGCCGGCGGCTTGCGGCCGTACGCCACCAGCACGGACACGTAGCCCGCGGCGTCGTACCCCCGCCGCCCCGCCCGCCCCGCCATCTGGTCCACCTCGCGGCGGCTCAGCGGCGTGGCCACCCCCCCCACGTGCTTGGCCAGCGCGGCAAACACGACCGACCGGGCGGGCGCGTGGACGCCCACCGCAAACGTGTCGGTGGCAAAGAGGACGGGCGTCGCGCCCGCGGCAAACGTCGACTCGACGAGCTCTTTGAGGGCGGGGAGGAGGCCGGCGTGGTGGGTGCCGACGCCGCGGCGGAGGGCGGCGGTGACGGCAGTGACCTGCGGGAGGTGCCGGTCGGGGTGGGGGAGGGCGGCGAGGACCGTCGCGATGGCCGCGTCGACCGCCGCGCGGGCCGACGGGCGGTCGGCAAGCAAGTCCAGGGGGGCGGGCGGAGCGCCGCCGTCGTTGCCGCCGCCGCCGCCGCCGCCGCCGCCATCGTCCGGGTTTGGCGGTCGCCCCCCCGCCCCCCCCCCCCCCCCCCACCCCCTCCCCCCGTGCCGTCGCCATCCCCCCCCCCACCCCCTTCCCCCGCCGCGAGCAGCCCCGCCGCCGCCGCGTCAACGGCGGCGCGCGCAAACAAAAAAAAGATCGCGGGCGTCCGCCGCCGCGCGACCAGGTGCGCGACGGCGGCGGCGTAGGCGCGGCCGCCGCCCTTCCCCCCCCCAGCAGCGCCCGCCGCGCCGCGGCGGGCGCCACCGCCCGCGCGTACGCGGCGCGGTCGACGGCGCCGGCGGCGGCGGGGATGAGGGTCGTCTCGGAGACGCGCGCGGCGCGGGCCGCGCCGTGCGGGACGAGGACCGAGACGGTGAGGGGGACGACGCGGGCGGCGGTGGTGACGACCGTGACGGGCAGGGGGGGGGGGGGCGTGCCGGAGGGGGAGGCAGGGGAGGGGGTGGAGGAGGCGGCGGGGGGGGGGACGTGGTCGGGGGGGCACCGCCAGTGGCGGCGGCGGCGGCGGCGGCGGCGGCGGCCGCGCCGGGCGCGGCGGGGGCGGCGGCTGGGGCGGCGGCGGCGGCCGGGGACCGCCACCCCCCCCAGGCGCGGCGGCGGGCGGCGCCGACCCACGCGGCGAGCTCCCCCGCGTTGCCCACCGACGCGGACAGCATGACCAGCTGCACCCGCGGCGGGAGCGACAGGATGACCGACTCCCACACCACCCCGCGCTCCGCGTCGTCAATCATGTGCACCTCGTCGAGGATGACGACGCGCACGCCCGCCATCAGGTCGTCGTCCGCCCCGCCGGCGGCGCCGTCGCCCCAGCCGTCGGCGCCACGGCGGCGGCGGTGGTCGTGACGGCAGCCGCGGCGGCGGCGGCGGCGGCGCCCCCCGCAACCGCCGCCGCCCCGGCCGAGGGCGTTGCGGAGGATCTCGGTGGTGAGGACGACGACCGGCGCGCGCTCGTGCACCTTGACGTCCCCCGTGGAGAGGCCGACGCGGGTGCGGCCAAAGCGGCGGCCCAGCTCCACCGCTTTTTGGTTGCTCAGCGCCTTGACGGGGGTGGTGTACAGCGCGCGGCCGCCGCCGCCGCCGCCGCCGCCGCCGTCGCCGCCGCCGTCGCCGCCGCTGCCGCCGCCCGTTCCCGCCATGCCCACCGCGCGGGCGATGGCCCACTCGGCAACCGCGGTCTTGCCCGTCCCCGTGTGGGCGGCGACGAGGACGTCGCCGCCCGCCGACACCGCCGCGACCGCCGCGGCCTGCCAGCCGTCGAGGGCGTACGGAAAAAACGCCGCGACGGCGGGGGGGGGAGGCAGCGCCGCCGCCGCCGCCGCCGCGGATACCACCACCGCCGTCGCGGCGGCGGCGGGGGCGAGGCGCGCCGCCGCGGCGGCGGCGGCGGCCGCCGCCGCCGCCGCCGCCGTCGCCGCCGTCGGCGACGCCCCCGCCGCCGGCGTGGCGGCGGAGGCGGCGGCAGCGGCGGCGGCGGCGGCAGCGTCGGCGGCGGTGACGGCGGCAGCGGCGGCGGCGGCGGCGGGGGGGAGGCTGCCGGCCGGCAGCAGCGCCGCCGCGTCGGCGAGGAGCTCCCGCGCCGCCGCGGCCGCGTCCCGCCGCGGCGGCGGCGGCGGCGGCGGCGGCGGCGGCGGCGGCGGCGGCGCGGCGGGTGCCGCCGCCGCCGCCACCCCCGTGGGGGGTGGAGGAGGTGCCGCCGCGGCGGCCGCTGGGGGGACGCCGCACCGCGGGGGGGGGGGGGGGGGGGGGGGGCGCCGCCGCCGCCCGCCGCCCGCCGCGGCGCCATGGCCGCGACGCGGCGGCCGCACCCGCGCCGGCGCGGCGGGGGTGGACACCGGCTGGGGGGGGGGCGGCCGCCGCCGCCGCGGCGGCGGTGTGTGCGCGACGCGCACAGAGACAGGGCGTGAAAGGGGGTGGGGGGGGGGGGGGGGGGGAGCGCCGGCGGTGGGGTGTGCGTGCGTGCCGCGGTGGGCGTGCCGCGGGCGGTGGGCGCCCAGGCGGTACACGGCGATGGCAGGCGTCTGGCGGGGGGGGGCAGGGCGGGTCGGCGGCGGGTATCCCCGCCCGCGCGGGGCGGCGCGGCGAGCCACCCACTCACCCGGTCGCGGATCCCGCCCGCGGGGCGCGCCGCCATGGATCCGCAGACCCGTTTTCTGCTCTTTTTTTTTTTGTTTTTTTTTGTTTTTTGCGCTACGAGGCGAGCCGGCCGGCCCCGCCGCCGCACCGCGCCGCGCCGTCGCCGCGCGCGGCGCGCGGCGGGCGCGCGCGCCCGCCCGCCGCGGCCGCCGCCGCCGCGCGTGCTGCCGCCGCGGCAATGGGCGCGCGCGCCGTGCACGGCGGCGGCGGCGGCCGGCCGACGCTGCCGCGGCGGCCGCCCGACGCTGCCGCGGCGGCCGGCGGCCGGCGGCGGCGGCGGCGGCGGCGCCGCCGCCGCCGCCGCCGCCGCCGCCCGCCGTTACCACCTGCCGCGGGACGGCGCGCGCGGGCGGGGTGCCGGTCACGCCGCGTGTGGGGTGGCCGCCGTCGCTGCCGGCGGCGGCGGCGGCGGCGGCGGCCGCGACCCGCGGCGGCTCCACACGGGTCACGGGCGGTCGTACACACGGGTCACGGGCGGGTCGCACGCACACGGCGAGACGCGGGGACGGCGGCGCCGCCCGAGCGGCGGCGGCCAACACACCACCGTGCTCCCACCCCCCCCGGGCAGTGAGGGTGGCCACCCGCGACGAGCAGCGCGTCGCGCCGGCGGCTCACCGCCACCGACGTGGTGCCGGCGGCGGCGGCCGCCCCCCCCCCCCCCCGCACGGCGCCGCCGCGGCGCGCGGGCCGCCGCGGCGGCCGCGCCACCGCCGCCACCACCGCCGCGCGCCGCGCCTCCCCCCCTGGACGTAGCCGCCCGCGCGTGGACGCGGCGGGACCTTCCCCCCCCCCCACGGGGGCTCGGCACCCGCCGCGGCGGGGCGGCACCACCCCCCCCCCCCCCGCCCCCCCCCACTCTCCCCCCCCCGTCCACACGACGGCGCACTCCCGCGGCCGCCGCCGTCCCGTCCGGCGCGGGACGCGGCGCACACGGCCGCGGCCGCCGCCGGCGCGGCGGGTGTCGTCTGCGCGACGGGCGGGCGGCCGCGCGGCGCCGCCGCGGCGCGGCTGCTGGGCAAAAGGGCGGTGGTGGCGGCCGGCCGCCGCGGGTGGGGGGGGGTGCCGAATGGGATGGCGGCTGGGGGGGAGGGGGTTTGGAGCGGCGCTGCGTGCGGTTGCCATTGCCGTGCCGGGGGGAGGGTGGAAAGGGGGGGGGGGGGGGGGGTGCACGGTGGCGGGGGGGGGGGGAGGGACTGGCCCCGAGCCCCCGCCGGTGGGACGGGACGCGCGCGCTCCCGCTCCCCCCCCCCCCCCCCTCCCCCCCCCCCCCCCGCCCTCGTGGCGGCGGCGCCCCCCCCCGCAGGGAAAGCGGCGGCGGCCGCAGCCGCCGGGACGACCGCGCGGCGCCGCGGCGGCACGCGCCTGGGCCGGCGCGCGCGGCGGCGCGCGGCGGCACCCCCCGCGCCCATCCCCGCGCGGCGCGGCTCATCAAGCGCCCGCGCCGCCGCGGCGCCGCCGCCGCCGCCGCACCCGCCGCCGCCGCCGCGGCGCGGCCGGCCGCCGCGGCGGCCGCGCGGGGCGGCCGCGGCGGCACGCTGGCCGCCGCGGCGGCGGCGGCGGCAGCGGCGGCGGGTGCGCGGCGCGCCGCGGCGGCCCGCGGGCGGACCGCGCGCGGCGGCGGTGGGGGGGAGGGGGGACGGGGGGGGCCTGGCGGGGGGGGGGGGGGGGGGGGTGCGCCGGCCGCCGCCGGGACAGGGGAGGGGTCCGCGCCCCCCCGGCACCCCCCGGCCACCCCCCAGGCGCCGCCCTGCGGCCCCCCTCCTCCCGTCCGACCCGTTGTGGGAGGGGGGGGAGGGCGGCGACGCGGCCGCCGCCCGTCGCGCCGGCCGCCGCCGCCACCCCCCATGGGCAGCAGCGTCGTGCGCACGCGCGGCGCCGCCCGCGGCGCCGCCATTGCCGCCGTCCCGACCGTCCCCGCCGCCGCCGCCGCCGCCGCCGCTGACGTTGCCGGTGGGGGGGGGGGCGCGCCCGGCGTGGCCGCCGCCGCCGCTGGTGGCGGCGGCGACCGCGGCGGCGGCCGCCCGCGCACGGCGCGTGGCGGGGTGGCCACCTCGAGCGGCACGGCCACCACCCCCCCCCCACCCGCTCCCCCCCCCCCCCCCCCCCCCCCCCCCGCCCCGATCCCGCCGGCCGGCCGTCCCGGCGGGCGGTCCGCCAACGGCGTCTCCCCCCCCCCCCCCTCCCCGCACCGTGCCGCTGACGCCGCCATCGCCTCTGGTGGGTTCCCCCCCCCCCCCGCCCCCCCCCCCCCCCCTCCCCCCCCCTCCCCCGCCGCCATGTGGCGCCGACGCCGCCGGCGGGGCAAGGCGGCCGCCGCGGCGGCGGCGGCGGCGGTGGCGGTGGCGGCGGCGGCGGCGCCCCCCCCCTCCCCCCCCCCCGCCGCCGACCGCATCGTGCCGGTCGTGTCGTACGGGGAGCTGGTCGACGGCGCCGCGAGCGACGCCTCGTGCTGCTCCCTCACCGTCGTGCCGACGGCGCGGGCGCCGCCGGCCGGCCGGCCGCGCGCGGCGGCGGCGGTGGCGGGGGGGCGGCGGCGGCGGCGGCGGCGGCGGCGGGGGGGGCGGCCGCTGCGGCTGGCGGCCGTGTCGGCGGCGCCGCCGGCCGGGGGGGGGGGGGGGGGGGCACCCGCCGTCGCTCGTCACCCCGTCGGCCGCGGCGACGCTGTCGCGGGCGCCCTCCCGCGGGGACAACCTCCTCTACCTCTTCCTCTCGTCGGTCGGCCCCGCGGCGGCCGCCAGCGGCGGTCCCTCCCCCCCCGCCGCGGCGGCCGGCGCGGCCGCCACGGCGGCAGCCGCCGCCGGGGACCTCCCCTTTTCCCCAGCCTGCTTGTCGCCGGCCGACGCGGCCGACGACGCGGCGCTCGGCGCCGCGGCGGTCGCGTCGGCGGGGGGCAGCTCCCACTCGGCGTGGCTCCTCGGCGGCACGTCGGCGGATGGGGGGGGGGGGGGGGGGGGGGGGCGCCGCCGCCGCCGCCGCCCCCGACGGCGGCGGCCAGAGGTGACCGCGACGGCGGCGGCGGCGGCCGAGGCGGCGGCGGGGGGGGTCGGCGTCACGCCCGCGCCGTCGCCCGCGTCGCAGCCGCTGTGGCTGCCGCCGCTGCTCGGGCCCGGCGACACCGAGCGGCCGCCCGCCGGCGGCGGCGGCTGGTGGGCGGGCCCCGGCCGGCGCACCCCGCCGCCGCCGCCGTCGCGGTCTGCGAGCACCTGCTCGGCGGCGCCGCTGTCGCCGCCGCCGTCGTGGTCGGGCGGCCTACCCCCCGCGCCGCCGTCGCGGTCGGGCAGCACCTACTCCACCGCGGCGGTGCCGCCGTCGCCGTCGCGGTCGGCGAGTGCCGACGCGGCCGCGGCGGTGCCGCCGCCGCCCGACCGGTCGGCGAGCGCCCTGTCGGCGACGGCGGCGGCGGCGGCGGCGGCGGCGGCGGCGGCGCCGTCGTGGCGGTGGGAGGGGCGGCCGGCGGGTGCGGCGGCGGGGGGGGGGGGGCCGCGCTCGACGCGGACGCGCCGACGCTGTCGCTGGGGGGTGGCCTGGAAGACGTGCTCCTCGGACCCCCGACGGGTGGGGGGGGGGGGGGGGGCGGGCGCCGCGGGGGGGGGGCGGGGGGGGCGGGGGGGGGGGTAAACGGCGTCGCCGGCGGTGGCGTGGGCGCGCCGCCCGTGCGGCGGGCAGAGAGCTTTGCGTCGACGGTGACGGGGGGGGGGGGGGGGTTCCCCCCTGGGGGGGGGGAGGGGGGGGTCGTGTCGCCCGCCACAACGCCCGCGACGGCGTCTAGCCGCGGCCGCCGTGGCCGCCGCTCCCGCACGCGCTGGGCCGCGTCGGCCCGCGGTGGGGGTGGCGACGGCGGTGGTGGCGGCGGCGGTGGCGGCGGTGGCGGTGGCACGGCTCTTTCGGGGGGGGGTGCCGAGGGGGTTGCCGGCGGTGGGGGCGGCGGCGGCGGCGGCGGCGGCGGCGGTGGGGGTGGAGGTGGCGGCGGCGGCGGCGGCGGCGGCGGCCGGTCGGTGCGGAGTAAGGTGACCCGCTGGCTGTTTGCGGGTGCCGCCGACGGCCGCCGACGGGGCGGGTGAGGCGGCGCGGGTCTGCGCGCCGCCGCCGCTGCGGGTGCGACGCGGCCGCGGGGGGGGGGCACGGGCCGGGTGGGACCGGCCGGTGGTGAGGGTGGCGGCGAGGCGACGCCGGCTGGCCGCCCGCGCCGCCGCCGTGGGGCCGACGCCGCGTCCCGGCCGGGCGGGCCCCCGCTGTGGGCCCTGCCGTCGGCCGCCCCTGTCGCCGGCGGAGCGTGGGGCGTCCCGGCGTGGTGCGGCGGCTGGCCCGGCGGGCTCTGGGGCGCGACCCCCGCCGTGGCGCGCGCGGCGGCCGGTACCAGGGGGTTGCGCACGGGCGGCAGCGGCCGCTGTGGCCACACCTGTATGGCGCCGCCGCGCTCCGCACCGCCTTGCGCTTTGGCCGCTGCGCACGCGACCGCCCGCGGCGGCGAGCGGTGTCGGCGGCACCTGCCCCGGCCGACTCGGTTTGTCATGGTTGTCGCGCCCGACGCGTGGCTGCGTGTGTGGCGACGGCGACGGCGGGAAGTGTTGGTCGCGGACGTGTCGGGCTGTCTCGGCGGTGGCCTGGGCGGCCGCTTTGCCACGGTGATGTTGGCAATGGATGATGGGGTCACTGGTCATGGGAGGAGCGGAGGGGGGGTAAGAAGGGAGCGGCAGCTGTTGCGTGTTGCGTGCACCTCTGTGCCCAGTGCGGAGGTCACTCGTCGGACGGTTGCTGCCGCTCCCTTTGGGGTGGGGTAGGGGAGTACGCCGCGGACCACAGAGGCGACGCGAGCGACACGCAGGGTGGAGGAAAATGAACGGGGCCGACCCCTTTTTGCAAGCACACGCACCGCGGCGCCCCCCGCCGGGAGCGGCCGCCGACATAACACAAACACTGCTCGCAGAGCACGGCACTCTCGGGGCAGGGGTGCTTTGCTTCCCGCTCGCCTCCCTCCCCGTTGCTCGTGAGCCTCGACTCCCCACTCCCCCCCCCCTCAGTAGTCGGCGTCGCGGTGCACCAGGCGGTTCCACCCCCGCAGCAGCCACCGGCGGACGCGGCGGCGGTCGGGCTCGTAGCGGTAGCCGAGCGGCGGCTGCCCGCCGCGGGCGCCCGGCCGGCCGCCCGGCGCCCCCCCCGCCGACTGCGTGAGGAACTGGATAAACTCGTCGTTGGCGAGGGAGATCTTGTGGCACTCGATGCTCGCGCGGCCGCCGCAGCCGCCGCCGCCGCCGCCGCCGCCGCCGCCGCCGCCGCCGCCGCCGCCGCGCGTCGCGACCGGCCCCGCGCGGCCGCGGATGGCAATCGCGCGGGACATGGCGGCGGTCGCCGCGGCGAGCGCCGACGGCGACGGCGGCAGCGGCTCGTCGTCAGGCGCGCCGCCGCCGGCGCCCGCCCACGGCGGCGGGTAGGCGCCGGCGTCGGCGGCGCCGCCGCCGCGGTAGGCGACCGCCGCGGGTGGTGGCCAGACGGGCGGCGGCGGCGGGCCGGGGCGCTTGGCCAGCCGCTGCCGCCGGCGGACGGTGCGCGGGGCGGGGCCGAGGCGCGCGGGGAGGGCCTCCTTGAGCTTCCGCCGCGCCGCGCGGGTCTGCAGCGGCTGCCGCCGCCGGGAGGAGAGCAGCAGGTACTCGTCAAAGAGGGTGCTCGCGTCCAGTGCCGTGGCAGGGCCGTCAAAGTAGGACCACTCCGAGTCCACCGCTGTCATGGTTGGGGAGGGGGGGGGTACGAGACGAGACAGGCGGGGGGGGGGGGGGTACGGATCAGTCGCGCTATGGTAGGACCACGACAGACAGGCGGGCCTCAGGCACGTCTCGACCACGGGGGCGGTCGGTGCCTGGTATTGCGGTTCAGCCGCGGCGCGGCAGGGACGGGCGGGAACAAGACGCGGAGGCCTGCTGTCCTGGGCAGGCAAGCTCCACGGGCCGACCGACGGCACGCGCCCAACGCGGGGCGCGCAGTCGAGGACGACGGCGGGCGGCAGTGCGGGCGGCAGGGGGGGGGAGCTGTGCGGAGTTCTTGTACCCGATGGGGGGAGGATCCTGGGCTTGCCGTCTGGCCTCGCAGCCCGAGGCCATGCACGCGCGAGGCACCCGCGGGAGGGGTGAGAAACGGCCCCCCCGCTGGTGCAAATGTGTTGCCCGGCGGCCACCGCATCCGCCCGCGGGTGGCGAGAAGCAAACAGTCGAGCGCCGGAGTGCGGCTACACCCTCCGCCACGCCGCGCGCGGCCGCCCCGGCGTCGACTCCATCTGTCGCTAGCGGCGAGGGGCGGGCGGGAGCTCGCCACAGGACGGCCGCCGGCTGGGCCGTCTACCACAACAGGACAACGGGGATGCCGACGCGGCCGCCGCACGTCCAACGAGGGGAGCCCCGGCCACCGCCGCCGCCGCCGGCCGGCGCGAACCGCCGGCACGGACAAAGGGGCGGCAAAGAGCGGCCCAGCGCGGTCTGCGTCTGGCTGCGCGCGCGGCGTTCCGTCGGAAGTTCCTTGCCGGGGGGAAATCTGGACTGATGGGGGGACTCGCTCGGAAAGCTTGACATCGGGTAGCCCGGGCGCGGGGGGATCGCCGAGTGGCGTCGGTGACAGGACCACGCCAGCCACTGATTGCAAACGAGGTTGGCGCCGAGGTCGCGGCCGTAGCGTCGTCAACAGGGCCGCGGCGGACGTGACATACGTGATCGCCACGGGGGCGTCTACAGTGGGGGATCACAGTGCTCTCGCTCGCGCCGCGCAGACAAACACGGTGGCGGGGGTGGACCCCCGCGGGGGGGGCGGGAGGGCCTGGACCTCGCGGTTGCTCCCAACAGGACGCTCCAACAGCTCGTTCCCCCCAACAGCGAAGACACGCCACGCGGTCGTGACGAGGCAGCCGCAACGTAGGCAGTGTGGAGGTGGGGGGGATTGAAAAATCCCGCGACTCGCGCTCGCCGTGTCCACTGCTGTGCTGTGCGCACGGAGGGTGGAGGCGGGTGGGGAGGAGGAGTGGGCAGGATCCGCGGTGCGGCGCCGCCGACAGCCACACACACACACGAGCCGCAAGCATACAGATGAGCGGGCGACGCCTCCATCCGGAGCGACCACAGCTGCGGTGGCCCGTTGTTGACTGACCCAGATCCCCACAAGGGCAGAGGTCCACTGGGACATGCGCGGGTTTAAACAAGACCGGCGGGACTACGAACAATGGGGCTGACACAGGACGGGGCCCGGTGCCGGGGGCAGCCTCCACAGGCGCGTTACGTTGTTGAGGTCTGAGAAAAGACGCCGACCAGCTCGTCGTGGGGACCCGTGGTCGGCTGCGACGCGCTCCCTCGACCGCACGGAGGTCCGAGGGTTTTGGGGCCCTCGGCTCCGGCCCCGCCAGCTGGTGTTTGAGTGTGTGCCGGCCTCGATTGACAATCCTGACGTGATCGGTGACAGGGCGGGAGGCGCGGTGCGAATACGTACCGCTTGCGGCCGCGGGGGAGGAGCGGAGCGGGGCTGAGGCTGGCGAAGAGGTGCCCAGCGGGCCCCGCGACGTGTGTGTGCCAAATCGGGTGGAGTCTGGCGAGGAGGCGCCCTTGGCTCCACAAGAGCTTGTCCCAGCACGAGTGTGGGGCCCCCACTCGTGGTGTGGCGTGGTGTGGGTGAGCGCGGCTGCGCTCACCGGGAACGTGTCCAAAATTCCGATGGACTGGCAAGGTCAAGGCAGATGTACAGTATTGGATGTCATCCTTGCGCGACAACTCCGAGGCCACTTCGTACCAGTCTCCAATTATGAAATACTCCCTGTAAGTGTCCTATTGCCAAGTGACCACGTCGAAAATGCCAGTGCCGTTGCCCCTGTGTTGTGCCATACTGTATTGCATTCGGTGCAGCGCACCTCGGTGCGGCGCGCCAAACGAAGGCGGCCCCTTCAGCGCAACCGCGACCAGCGACTGAGGAGCTGCCGACGGTCGCGGCCACACTCGGCCACCGCCCCCTTCCGCCTCAATCCACCCCCGACGGCCAAGGGTATCGTGTCCGAGACCCCTCCGTGGTGGCGTCGCCGGGTTTGAGTGCGGCTCAATGTTTTTTTTGGGCACGCCCGCGGTCGTGGGCGGCGTTCAACCGCGGCTGTGTCCGGCCTCGGTCGTCCGCTGACGGCGGCCAGCCGCCGGGAGCGCCGCGCCGCCGTTGCCCCCGTCCACGACAACCGGTCCGCGCTCTCCGTAGTGTGATGCAGGTGTGGTGGGGGGCTGCGGCCACGCCGTGCAATTTTTCGTCCCGCCTCGGTCGGTCCGCTCCTGCGGATGGAAGCACTTGTTCTGCCGAGGGCGCCGTCTGAGGGAGAGGGGGGAGGGGCGGCGACGGGGGGGGGTTGAGGGGGGGGTCGGCTGGCAGACGACCGTCACCCCGTTGCCGAGCGCCATGATGCGGGCGGCGGGGGTGGTTGAGGAGCGCCCTGGAGGGCCTTGCGTCCCCGGTGGTGCTGGCGCTTGACCTGTCGTCCCGGCACCATGACGACGCTGCCGCAGGCGAGCGCCATGCACTTTTGACGTCCGCACATACGTCCATCCGTGGTGGTGGTATTTCCGTCCCCCCGTTTTTTTGGTTCTTTTTTTGAGGGGTTGGCGGGCGAGGGGGGAGGGTGGAGGGGGCGGTGGCGTGACGCGGATGCGGGCTGCTGGGGGCGCTTGTTTTTGATGCGCCACTCGGCGGCGGTGTCGGCAAGCGGCTTTGGCCCTCTGATTTGTTCATGTG
This sequence comes from Pyropia haitanensis, assembly GCA_008729055.1. NCBI lineage: Eukaryota > Rhodophyta > Bangiophyceae > Bangiales > Bangiaceae > Pyropia > Pyropia haitanensis. The sequence continues at coordinate 1,315,754 of SDUX01000003.1, read as the reverse complement.
CGCCCTGTCCGCGCGCCGGCCGCGAGTGGCAACGTCGTGTGTCAGTGCGGGCCCACGGGCTGGGGGGGGTGCGAGGGGGGGGGGCGGGGGGAAGGACTCTGCTCCACCGTCGGGCACAGCGGCAGGCGGCATTGGAGGTGAGGAGGGAGGGAGGGGGGGGGGGGCGAGAAAGCTGCGCGTCGAAGGCGCTCGACGAGTGACACCGCGCCCGGCAGCACAACCGCCATCGCCATTCGCACGGCTCTGGGTGGGCGGGTGCGCTACGCGCGCCCGCGTACTCGTGCTGGTCCGCGGCGCTGCTACACCAGGGGCGCTGCGCCGCGGGCGCGCCGCGGTTGGTGTGGTGGAGAAGCACGGGGGTGGAGGGGGCGGCAGGCCGGCCAGGGGCACGCTCGCGGTACGGGAGGGGCACCCGCTAGCGGTTGGGGGCCATGGCCGCCCACGGCACACTCACCGCGCATGCCGCGATGGGGCACGGCTCTGCCGACGCTCGCCGCCGGGCGGCCACGACGGCGGAGCTGGGCGCCCTCTGCCTGTCTGCGGTAGGGGTCCATGACGCCAGGGGGGACGGGCGTGACGGCGGCGGCGGTGGGGCTGGTGGCAGTGGCGGCGGCAGCGGCGGCGGCAGCGGCGGCGGCAGCGGCGGCGGCGGCGGCGGCGGCGGCGGCGGCGGCGGCGGCGGTTGTGGTAGCGGCGGCGGCGGCGACGGTGGCGGCGGGACCACCTCCGCCGCCATGCATGGCGACTCGTGCCGGGGGAGTGGCCTGACGGTGGAAGGGGGCGCCGGCGGTGTGCCGTTTACGCCCGTCACCCCTGCCGGGGACGCCTTTCTCCAATTCCTCCCCGTCGGTGAGGGGGGAGGTGAAGACACCTGCACGGCAGGGGGTGATGCGGGAGACGGGAAGTTTCAGCCGCAGCGACAGCAGAAGGTGGGCGACGTGCACCCAGCCGGTGGGTTGGCGCAGAAGCAGGAGCCCGCCGCCGTAGTGTCGGTGCAACCGCCGCAGCAGCCGCCTGTGCCGCCGCCAAAGCCACGGTTGGAGCAGTCTGGGCCCCCTCGGCCGCAGCAGCCGGAGCAACCTCAGCCGCCGCAGCAACGGCAGCGGCCGCAGCAGGGACAGCCGCCACCGCAGCAGCAGCAGCCACAACAGCAGCAGCAGCCGCAGCAGCAGCCGCCACAGCAGCCGCCACAGCCCCCGCAACCGCCACAGCCGTCACCTCCGCCGCAGCAGCAGCCGCCGCCGCAGCAGCAGCCACAGCTCCCAAAACCGCCACAACCGTCATCGCCGCCGCTGTCGCAGCGTCAGCAACAGACGCCGGAGCGGCTGATGCTGCCCCACTCCTTTTACGAAGCGATTACCCCGCGCGACGCCACCCGATCCTTGGCCGATGCCAACTGTAGCGGCCCCGCGCAGCTGCCGCTGTCCCCGTCGCTGGTTCCCTCGTCCTTGTCTGCTGTTCCCCCGCGACACGCGGTGGCGGGGTCGGGGTCGGCGGTGGGAGCGGCGGCTGCGCGCCCAGTACCGGCCTGCAACGCCGTTCCCGGCGGCGGCCTCTCTCTCGCTGCTGTTGCTGCCCAGTTTGCACCTCCCCCGCCGGCTCCACCACCGCGGCGGGGAAGCAGGGCATGTCGGCCGGGCGCGCCTGGCAGCGTGGGCGCACTTCATGTCACCAGCGGTGACAGTGGCTGCGGGGGCGGCGGCGGCGACACTGGTGCGGGCGGTCTGGGCGACGTGGGCATACGGTTCCCAGAAGGTAGCCCCTTCACCGCGGACCTTTTCACGCTACCCCTGCCGAGCCCGCCGCTGGAGCTACGTGAGGAGGACAACTTATCGGTTGCACAGGCGGCGGCCGCAGCGGTGCTCGATGCGGTCCACGACGCTTCCCCGGCGCGGTCGAGGGACTGGGCCCCCCCAGCGGCGGCAGCAGACAAGCCAGGCCGCTTTCCTGTGTGGTCGGCCGGGTCCTCTGCGGTGACCGGGGCGCCGCCACACGCAGTAGGAACATCCCCGGCGGCGGGCGCCACGGTGGAGCCGCCTCTGCCACAGCCCCCAAAGGTGGTGGCGGAGCGCCAAGCCGACGGCGGGAAGCTGGCGGACGCCACGGCCGGTGCTGCCACCACGACTGTCGCCACCTCGTCCCCCGGTGGGGAGGCGGACGCGGACACGTACAACCCGTTGCGCAAGGAGGGCCGCAACCTGGTCATCACGGGCAAGCTGCCGACGAGCAGCCCTTTCCAGCACGCCATAGACAGTGTCGGCATCCGGTTTGTGTCGGCCAAGCTGTCTGGGGTGGGCCCCGGCGCCCCCCCCGCCGCTGAAGCGGCCGCAGCGGCTGCCGCTGCTGCAGCGGGCGGCCGTGAGGCAGCTTTCCTGGCCGACCACGCGGCGTTTATGCTCGAGCGGGGTCACGCGTCGTTCAAAGTCCCCGTCGTTGGTGGGGGCCCCCTCAACATTTACCGGCTGTTTTTGGAGGTCTGTAAGCTGGGCGGCGTGGAGAATGTGCTCAACAAGCGTGCGTTCCGGGTTGTGGCGGGCGAGCTAGACCTCCCCCGCACCTGTACGAGCGCCGCGTTTGTGCTGCGCAACGCCCACGAGTCGCTGCTCTACGCGTACGAGCAGCAGCTGGTGTTTGGCCGCACTGTGTCCCCGTCGGACCGGCCGGTACGCAAGAGCGTCGACGGGAAGAAGAAGAAGAAGAAGGCGCCACCGCTGGTCCCACCCCTCGCGCTTGCCGCTGACGACCAGGGGGTGATGTCAGCCACCACCGTCGCTTGCGGGGGCGCTAAAGGCTCCGCAGGTGTGTCGCCGGCGTCCACCCGTCGGCCGCCTTGCCCAGGAACCCCACTGGCCAAGGCTAGGTCGTCAAAGACGCCGGCAGCGGGCCAGACGTCATTGGCCGCGGCGACTCCCGCCACGTCTCGGGCCGCCAAGGCGGTCACGGATGGCAGCCCCAGCGGCGATCGGCATGCGCCCAAGACGCCCACCAGCACCATCATTGTGGCAGCGCCGGCCATGCCTACCAAGACAGAGCCAACGGCGGTGGAGTCGTACCGGCCGGCTGCGTCCCCCCTTCACTGCCCGTCGACGCGGCGGCTACTGCGACCGCTGCCGGCGACTCCCCCTCCGCGGCGGCCAGCGCCGTCGGCCGCCGCCGTGCTCAGCAGCGCGGGCGGACCGGCGGCCAAGCGGTTAAAAAAGGCGGGAGTGCCCCCGCTTCGAAGCGGCGGGCCGGCGCCTGTCGCTGCAGCAGCCGCCGCCTCCGTTCGAGGACACGCCATGACCACCGCTGCTGCCGCTGGTACCACTGTGGCAGATGGTGTCCCTGCCTCGGCTGCCTCTGCTACGACCGCCAATGTCGGGGTCAAGGAGGAGGTTGCCGTTACAGAGCCCCCCGCTGCACCAGCTGGGGGTGCGAAGAGGTCATCGGCGCGGCGGCCACAGGCGACGGCGGGCAAGGTCACCAAGACACCCTCCCCCGCCGTTGGTGGCGTTGCCAAGGCCCGCGCGCCCCGACCAGCGCGACCGCGTGCCAGCCGTGCTGGGCGGTCCGCGGCCACGAAGCGTGCGCGGGTTGGCGCCGTGACAGCCGCCGCTGCCGCCTCTGCGGCCGCCAGTGCGTCCCAGTCGGACGCGAGCACCCGGGCCATCCTGGCGGCGCTGGCGCTGTCCAGCCCGCCGGCGGGCGGTGCCGCCACGGGTGCGGCGCCGGGTAACACAGACCCGACGGTGGCGGAGCCGTCGTCCACGTCCATGCTGCCCACCCCCGACGTACCCGCACAACTGCCGCCGCTGCCGCCGCTGGCGGTGAACCTAGAGGCCCTCAACGCGGCGCTGCGGCAGTACGCGGCGGGCGCGGCGGTGCCTGGCCTGGTGCCGTCGGTGTTTGAGGAGGCCCACGCGGCGGCCGTGGTGGCAGGCGCCGGCATGAGTGCCGCCGACTACCTGCCCGTCACGACAGCGCGGTCGGCGGCAACGACGACGGCGACAACGACGGCGGTGAACGGCAGCTCGGTGGGGGGAGGTGGGACCGGGTCCCCACCGCCCGGGGTTGACGCGGAAGGGGGAGGGGATGGCGGGGGCGGCGCAGCACCGCCGCTGCCGCCGCCGCCGCCGCCACCGCCACCCCACCCGGCGTTTGGGTATGCGTCCCCACCTGGCATGTTTTCGTGCTTCCGCCCCCTCTCCTCCTCGCTGCCGCCTCTGCCGTGGTCCCGCCCGACCGACGAGATGGCCGCAACAAGGGCGACGCCGCTGGGCCCTGGGGCCGAGGCGGCGAGCCCCTCGTTGGCGCCCGTCACGGGGTCCTCGGCGTCCGCCCACCCCCTGCCGCTGCCGCCGCCATCTTCCCCTTGGCGTCGGGATGGGGGCCCGTCCCGGTCATCGACAGATAGCCTGGGCGGGCTCATCGCCACGCCTGGTGCGGCCGCCGCGACCTCGCCCGTGCGCTTGCCGGCGGACGTGGTACCGGGTGGCGGCTCCCCGCCGGGGCCACCCGCGCCGGCCGGGACGTTGCCCCTGCCGCCGCCGCCACCACCACCACCGCCGCTACTACCACCGCCAGCACCACCGCCGCCGCTGCCGCTCGCGTCGGCCACCGAGATGCGCATGTACATGTCGGGCTTCTTCTTTTCGTCCCATCACAAGGTGTACTCCCCCGACGATTACATCCTGGACTCGCCTAGTGGGGCCGAGGCGCGGGACGCTTGAGGGGGCGGCGGGTCGGACGGTGGCTACGCCTGAACGGGTTGTGTCGTGTTTCACATGGCGTGTTTTTCTGTTCGTTCGTTGGGGTTTGTCGCGGCGCCCCGCGCGGCCGTCGGGCTGGCCTTTGCGCTCGTCCTGTGGTGTGCGTCTTGTGTGTACAAATGTGCGTGAACGTGCCTCCCTGATGATGGCGGGTGTCACGAGCGTGCCTGCGTGATGCTGGCGGGTGGCGCGGCGGCACCAGTGTCGCTCTGCAAGCTTGAGAAGCGACGGCAGCCAGCGGCAGCCATGGCGCAGACCACAGAACGCACGGCAGCTGCCGTCGTCCTCGTCTCGACGATCCCAATGTTGCGTGGCCGTTTCCAAGCTCCTAAACCCCCCAAAACAGGGAACCCCCCTCGCCCCCCGATCAGTCCAGGCTCTCCGGTCCCTCGATGAGCGTGAACACCGCAAACACCTCAAAGAGGATGCCGCTGACGAGCGCCACCATCTGCTCCGAGATCTTGGACGCCACCGCCACCGCCGCCACCACCGCCATGCCCGAGCAGAGCACGTTGGCGGCCGTGGCCCCCCCAATGACCGCCACCGCGTTGCCGCTCGCGGCGAGCGCCATCGTGGCCAGCATGCTGCGGTCACACCACTCGGCGACAAAGATGAGGCTCACAATCTTGAGCAGCACCGACGCCTTGGACTCGGTGTCCCCCTTAACATCCAGCGACGCGACCAGCTCCTCTGCCCCCGCCCGCTCCCCGCCCGCCACGGGCGCTGCCGGCGACGAGCCGGTCGCGGCACTGCCCGCCGTGGCCACCGCCGGCAGGCCCGCGTCACCCCCAGGGGTGGATGACAGCGAGCGGGACTGGATTATCATCTGGGCGCCAAACACCACAAACAGGGCGACGGAAAAGTAGTGGGTCACCACTGGCGGCAGCAGGTGCATGACCTGTCCCAGGCAGCACGCAATGAGCGTCATGGCGGTGAGCGCCAACAGGGCGCCCGTAAACACCATGGTCGGGGAATGTTTCATGGCCATGAGGGCGGTCGCAAACATGCTCTTGTCCCCAAACTCTGACAGAAACACCACGCCAAACGACTCGGCAAACGCCTTGACCAGGCCGCTGCCGCCAGTGGCGGCAGCCGTGGCGGTGCCCGCCGGCACCACCGGCACCGCCGGGACGGCAACGGTCGCAAGCTTCCCCACCGCCACGGGCACAAACGAGCGCGAGGCGAGCATCCCCACCACCGCTATCGCCACCGTCGGGGCCATGCGTGCCAGCCGCATCGCCGCGCCATGCCGCAGCCGTACCCGCCGCACCGTCGACGCGGCGAGCGTCGCCGCCCGCAGCGCCCGCCGTGCGACCGACGCGACCGACGCGCGCGCGCGAGCGGCGGGGGCAGACCAAAACGGGCGGGCCACCCCGGCCACCGCCGGCACACCGACCGCCGCCGGGGGGGCGGCGACCGGCCCTGCCGCGGGGGGGGGGACGACGCGGGGAAGCCGCCACTGCCGTCGGCGGCGGGCGGCGACGACGACCCGGGGGTGGCGGACGCAACCGCGCGCGGCACACGCCACGCGGACCGCACCGACGGCGGCGGCGACGGCGGCACCGCCGCGATGGCGGCCCGGCGCGCCCGCCGCGGGAAGGGCAAGCGCGCCGAGTGGGGTGCGCCGCGGAGCGCGGCGGCGCCAACGGCGGGGGCGACAAAGGCGATCATCTTGGCGGCCACGGGCGCGGCGCGGCAGAGGATCTGGTCGACGCCGTGACGGCGAAGGCGGAACGGGCAGCAAGGGAGGGGGCGCGCCTTGGCGAGGCAGCGGGGAAAGGCGCGGGTCGCCCCAATGGAAAGAGACCCGGGGTGGGATTCGGCGAGGGCGGCACAAGGGCAGCAGGGTCAGACCGTGGCGGCACGACGGCGGCGGGCGCGCGTGCCCCCCTCCCCCACGCCTGCTGCCGAGCGAGCTGCGTCCGTCCGCGAGACGGCACCAACGGCGGTGCTGCAGCGGTCGGCGGCGGGGCACAGATTTTCGTGCGCGAGCCACGCGCGGCCCGATCGTGTCGCGGATCGGAGTGGAACCACACTAAATAATCCGTCAAGTCGTACATGTCACAGAGTTGTTTAGCCGGTACAGGGTATTCCCAGTAGGTACTGCGATAAGTACCAAAAGGCGGACGACACACCGGCACACGAGGACACACGAGGGAAGACTGCCAGGATCTGCACCGGGACTGCCGGGGTGTGGTTGGGGCGGCGTCAGCGGGGATCAGGAGCGCTGCTACTGCCGGCCCGTGCACACCACAGGCCGGTGGTCGCCGCTCTCCGCGTTACGAGCACCGCCGTTGGCCACGCGGGGAACTCCCCCACCGGGGCGGTCGGAAAAATATTTTTCTGCCCCCTGCGGCCACCTATCGCTGTCTGCCGAACGTTTGCATGCTCGTCCTCTGCCCGGGCCTGCGCTCATGAGCGGGACGCCGTCCTGCCGCTACTCGTCACGGCGTTGACGGCCAGGTCGGGCGTGGTCTTCCTGCGTTTGCTTGATCCCCCTCCTTTTCCGGCTTGGCCGGCGCGGGGGGGTCTGTCACGTCACGCTGCGACGGCAGCGTTTGCCGGACGCAAGCCCTGCCGCGCCGCGCCGCATCCTCTCCCCATTGTTGCTTCTCGTTGTCCCCCCCCCCTTTTTGGTGTGGGGGGACGAAAAGTACTCCTCGTGGGCGCCCTCGTGACCAAGCCCACGTGGCGCTCTCCGACCCTGGGGCCCCTCCTGCCTGTACCTGCACACCAGCCGGAGCGCGGTTCGTTTTGAGTGCTCTTTCCTTTTCCCACCCATCCCTTGGCTTTCCACTCAGAGAACCGTCCCGGCGATGACGCAGCGGGACCCTCCTCCTGCTGTGCTGCGTCCTTGTCCGTTGTCCTCACATCCTCTTGCGGCAGCAAGACCAGGGGGAGCTGCGGGGAGGGAGTTGGGGGGAGGGGGGACGGGCGGGGTAGCGGGGGACAGGTGAGATGGGGAGGGGCGGTTCGCTCCCGACCTGATTCCCGGACGGCGCACCTCTTGGACAATCCCCCCCCGTTGCCGCCCGGGGAATGCCCGCTCTTCAAGCCGCTCGTCAGGGTGGAGTGCCGGCGCCAACAACACCACCCCCCCATTCGAGCCTCTGGGCGTCGCCGAACGGGGCTGCACAGGCGGTTGCCTGGCGTAGGGGGACGGTCGGTGGTGTTGTCGCCACGCCGTGGGCATCGACGCTGGCGTCGGGGTCGTGTCACATCGGCCGAGGGTGCCGTTATCCCCCACGCTCCGTCGTCATCGGTAGACCCCCAACCATCAACGCCATAGGCTACTACTGGTGTGAGTGACTGGACTGCCCTGGTCTGCCCCCGGCCAGCGTTCTCCCCCTGGTCTGTCCCCGCCGAGGGGGCATCCGCCGCCCGCGTCTGGCGGGCCGCCGGCGTGAGGTGGCCGCGCCTGTAGGTGGGGTAGGGACGACCGCTTCGGGCTGGGCCCGGATCCACTACGGGGCGCTGCTCTGCCCGAGCGCCTCCAGCATGGCGTCGTCGCCCTCATCGGACAGCTTCCCTGACCGAAACGTGGCGAGCGGCAACGTGCCGCCGCCGCGCCCCAAGTTCTCCCGCCCCAAGGGCGGCGCCACTTTTATCGGCAAGGGTAAAGGCGCGGTGCCGACCACCGATGTGGCCAAGGAGTGGGCGTCGGGGGAGGAGGCGGCCAAGCTCAAGGCCAAGGAGGAGGTGAAGCGGCTGAAGGAGGCGGCCAAGTCGGCGCGCTACAGCGGCGGCGGTGACGACGACTACAACGCGTTTATTGACGGCAAGATAGTCGACTCGGATGAGGAGACGGCCAAGGAGATGTGCGAGACGGGGGAGCAACTGGCCGACCACGACGGCCTGAGCTTTGACGACATGGCGGAGGAGGCCGAGGTCGACGACCTGGAGTCGTCGACCGACGAGGAGGCGGCGCCGACGGAGGCACTCAAGGCGCAGAGCCGTACTTTTTTGGTACGTAAGAACCTGGCGGCAGCAAAGGGCGCCCCGGTCGCCGGCGAGGGGGAGAACAAGTTCAGTGATGTGGCCGCGCGGGGGGCGCCCAAGCTCGGCACCTTTATTATGCGGCGGAAGAAGCCGTCGGAGGGACCGGCGGCGGCGGGGTCGAGTGAAGAGTCGCCGAGAGAGTCCAGGCTGCCCAAGAAGGGTGGAATGACGTTTATGCGTCGCAAGAACAAAGCCTAGACGTGCCGCAATGGGGGGGCTGGCCGACGGGTGGACCCCACTGCTGGTGAGGGGGAGCAGACGCGTGCGGCTCTTGGCGTCATCACACGCCGGCTGCTGGGTGCGCGAGCCACACTGACGGCGTGCTGCGCCGGCGGTACGGCCCGCGTTGGCGTGTGGGGTGGCGGATTGGGTGTCTTGTTGCGGGTCATTTGAGCGGAAGACGCGCCTGGCACAATCTGTTTGATGTATTGTTTACTCTTTCCCTCTCTTTTTCTCGTAGACTGGAAGCGCGATAGCAGCCCGACTTCTTCTCAACTGTGGCCGTGACGTGGTCTCATTGTGGTGCCAAGGCGGCGCCCGGTGGGTCACTGCGTGCAGATGCGCTGCTGCAGAAAACATTCAGCCCGGGAGCACGATGAAGAGCCGAGGCCTGGTACACAGTTCAGAAACAGCCAAACTCAGAGGCAAGGCCCAGGGACAGAAGTTGTCGTGGATGTTCCCAGGTGATGCGGGGCATCGGGACAAGCGCAGCGCAGGCGCAGCACAGGGCTCATTCGGTGAGGTTAGCGCACGGCTCCGTTCAACTAGGGGGGGCTGATATCCCAGAGCTCAGGGAGCTCTGCGGCGGCCTCCAGCAAGTGTACGCAGCCAGAGCCACATCAACAGCTGACTGCCGGGTCCATCGAGGCGCGGGCACCGTCCCAGCTAGCGGAGCCGACTGCTGCTCCACAGGGGTGCAACCCACGCTCAACTCCAAAGAGCCCAAGCCGGCAACTGCCGTGCACGTGGCGCCTCCGTCCGACGCGCCAATGTACTCAACGTAGGCAGTCATTAGCCTCTTCGCGGATGTGCTGGGCGCAGCAGCGCTGCATGTTCGTCGCCGCCGCCGGATGCGCGCGTCCCTGGGACTGAAAGAAGAAAGCAAGAGCGGAAGGAACACCGTCTGAGGTCACCACGCCCAATGATGTGCAGTCGCCAGCGGTGCATACAAAGCGGTGCTAGCAAAGCTACAATGACAACGCACACACAATCGGGACCGCACAGCACAGGCGCGAAAAGCACGCGACAGTACTGCCGCTCGTCAAGCACATGCCGAGGGGTGTCCATGAAAGCCATATTCTTCTAGTGCCGCACCAGCCACCCACAAGCCGAGATACCAGAGCACAAAACGGACCTACCACAAGATCCGCGCTGCCTCGCAAGCAAGGCCCGACCATACACCACCACCATAGAACACACCGAGACCAGTGCAGGAGGAATGTCCCACCAAGGGACACCCGGGCTGCTCGTGTCCCTCTGACCCCAGCACCGCCACCCATCAACGATAGCGCTTGAGCGACAGCGTGTTGTTCTTCTTCCACACACCCCGGATGGATGGACGCATCTTGGAAACGCCATGCCCCTTGCGCATCAGGCCACGGCCGTGACGGCCAGCGCCAGTCAGACCGCGGCGCTCGCGGTGCTTCATCACTGGACGCGTAATCCAGTTGATGCTCGGGTCCCGACGGATGGCCTTGTGCGACGGATCCACCAGGATGACCTCGTAGTACTTGTAGACCGAATCGTGGTTGACCCAGTACGAGTTGAGCACCCGCATGTTGCCGCACCGCCGCCCAGCGCGCTCCTCCGCCACCGAGCGCTTGTTGCGCTGGAACTTCAGCTGCGTGATACCCTGGTGCTTGGGCTTACCATACTGGATGCCCTTGGACACAGGCCGCTTGCGGCCACCGCGGCGAACACGCACACGGTAAATCACAAAGCCCTGCTTCGCCTTGTATCCCAGGCGCCGCGCCTTGTCCGGCCGCGACGGCCGCGTCGCGCGGTGGATGGCCGGCAGGTGGCGGAACTCCCAGGCCCGAACGCGGAGGAGGAAGCGCAGCACGTCACTCTGCTTTTTGCGCCACAGCTCCTCAAGGTACTTGTACGCACCCATGGCTGCCACAAGCAGCAGCAGCGACAACCACAACGTAAACAGTGCACGTACGGGATAGGTGGGTGGGATGAGCCGGCGAGGACGCCGGCGGGGATGCCGGCAAGGCAGGCGATGGGCACGACGTCACGAGCCTACCGACGCCGACCGTGGGGTCGCACCGCACGATTGGTCAAAATTATCCGGCATCGAAAGGACTGGTCCGGCCGTATCCGAGAGGAATTCTGACTTGCTCTCTAGACCACTCATCCGGGAGGCCAGCAAGACAGTCTGTCCTATCCGGCCAATCCAGTACCGTGGATACAAGTCTTCCACGCGAGGTACTCCCAAATTCAGGACAAGTCAGGGACCATCACGGCTGAATGGGCTCGCGAGACGCTGCGGAACCAGAAACGGAGGCCATCGTAGGAAGGAGACGTCTGCCTGCTTGATCTCCACGCTCGACACGGGAGTCGCTGACCATACCTTTCCTGCCCTCTGTGTTCACAGTAGACGGGGAGCACAGCGGTCATGAAAGCACTGAACGTGTGGCGGCACTCGACCACTAGGCGCTGAGCAGGGGCAGCAAGAGCCGCAGGTCGTCCACCTTGGTGGCTGTGACGTCGCCCGCCGGCGCCGCTGCCGCGTGTTTTAGCCCGCGGCCTCTCTGCCTCTACCCACACATCCTGTTTGCCGGTTGTAGTGGTGGCTACCTGTGCATCCACCCCCTCTCCGCGGCAAGCCCGTCGCGGCGGCCTCCCTGCGCCAATGGCATTCATCCCGTCGCTCGTCGCTGCCCCTCTCCACCCGCCGGCCGTCCCCCTCTGCCACTGGCGGCGGCGGCCGGCGCGCGCGCGCCCTCCCCCCCAGATGGCCCGTCCCGGCGGCGGCGGTGGCGGCGGGCGCGGCGGCAGCGCCGGTGGCAGCCGCGCGGGCATTCCCCCCCCCACCTCCCGCCCGACGCCCGCCGGGTCGGTCTTGCAGCTCCTCACCGCTGCCCCGTGCCCATACGCGCAGCGGGCGGGCCTGGCGCTCGCCGCCGCGGGCCTGCCCTACACGGCCACCCCCATTTCTCTCTACGGGGCGGGCGGCAAGCCCTCCTGGTTCACGGCCCTCCATCCCGCAGGCACCGTGCCTGTGCTGCTGGTGTACCCCCCCCCCCCAACCGAGGCGACTGCAAAGGCGGCGGCAGCGGCGGCGGCGGCGGCGGCGGCGGCGGCGCCCATGGTCGTGGCGGGCTCCCAAGAGATCCTCACCTATCTGCGCACCACCCACGGCGCGGGCGCCGGCGCCGACGCCGCGGCCACCGCCGCTGCGGACCGGTGGCGGGAATGGGTGGATGGGCGGCTGGCGCCAGCGGGCCGGGCGGCGGTGGAGGGCGGCGCCTTGGGCGGGGGTGCGCGACGGCGGCGGGGGGGCGGGGGCGCCGGCGGCGGCCACGTGTTGCCCGCGCTCGCCGCTGAGCTTGACTGGGCCGATGCGGCGCTGCGCAGCCGCGGCGACGCCGACGGCGGCGGCGGCGGCGGCGGCGGCGGCGGCGGCGGCGGCGGTGGCGGCGGCGGCGGCGGCGGCGGCCCGCTGGTTGGCGCTGCCTGGTCGGCCGCCGACGCGGCGGCCGTGCCATTTGTGTTGCGCCTGGACGAGGCGGTCGGGCTGGGGCCCCGCTGGCCAGCGGTGGCGGCGTACGCGGCCTGGGCGCGGTCTGTGCCGGCGGTGCAGGACGCGTGGGTGGACGGCTGGTGGTGGTGGTGGTGAATTGGGGGCTGGGAGCAGGGGGAGAAGAGGGGTTCGCGTCACGAAAGGGGGAGCAACAGATGGACGTGGCCGGCGCGCCTGGTACGGCGCCTTTTGGGCGCATGGTGGCTGCTGGCGCCACGCCGTAGGCAGTCAGCCGCTCCCTCTGTGGCCTGGCGTTATTGCCACCGTCATGTTCGCCCGCATTATAGGTTTGCTCCCCGCCGGAAGCTACGAAAGTAGGGCTCTTCTGGCGCCATGGCGCGCTTGCATCCCCATTCTCTCATGCAGCCGACGCGCAGAGGGACTGCCCACCAATTCTGATTCGGACACCTGTGGGATTGTCCCGTGGTGGGCCGCGCTGCAGAACGCACACGTACTGTTCTGAGACGGTTGCAGCGTGTCACGTACGTGGGTATAGTCGTGTGGCGACTTCAACGACGTACAAACACACAACACGGTTCTCTCGCCACACCACGCGCCAAAGAGATACAACAACAGTGGCTAACGGGTGAGAGGGCAACAGGCATATTGACGAACACGGACAAACACGCAACTTGCTGCGCTGCGCAGCCCGCCATTACGATACGGGACCAACAATACATACGTGCTCTCCCCACGCTGCTCATCACGGGCAGGTTCACATGAGACGTGGCAACGCAGCGCATGCAGTCTCGAAGACAAGAGTGCAATGCATTGAGTCGACATCTTCAGGCCAGTAAAGTCGCGGGGCCACGCACACGGTCTAACCCAGCGACGGGTCAATCTCCGAGATGCGCACCGGCCGGTTCTCCTTGATGCTCTTGGTCGCCGCCATGGCATACACCACTGGGATGCGGCCGTCGTTGCCCGTGCACGGCACTGGCGTGTCCTGCACAATGCAGTCGATGAACGCAATCATCTCCATTAAAAACGCAGACGCAAAGCGTTGCATGAAGAAGTAGACCGGCAGGTCTGTGTGGCACCCGGTACGGTCGGCGTAGGTAGCCGTGTTGGGGAAGTTGTTGTTGACCGTAATCGCGCCCGAGGTGCCAAAGAACTCTGCTTTTTGGTCATAGCCATATGGGGTAGCACGGGAGTTGTCAATCGTCCCGATGCAGCCGTTGGCAAACTTGAGGTGACAAATGGTGTTGTCGTAGTCGCCCAGCGCCGCAATCTCGGGGTTGACAGCGAGGCCTGTGGCGTAGATCTCCACCACGTCCGAGCCCACCAGATACCGCGCCATGTCAAAGTCTGTCGCAGAGCAAGGAGAGGCAAGCGCAGGCAAGCATCCAGGTGTCAAGGCATGCAGACATTGTCAGGAAGAAATGAAAAACGATGGTTAGTTACAGGCAGGACCACAGGAAAACCCGGTCGTGGCACAGCGAACCAACTGAACAGCACAGCATAGGTCGGGCGTCGCAACAAGGTCGGGCGTCACGGATGGCTTCTACCCAGTATACAGCGACCGCACGTACCATGAATGGTCTGGTCCAAGAAGACACCCCCAGAGTTCTTCAAGTACCCTACTGGCGGTGGCGCCGGGTCACGCGAAGTCAGGTGCAGCTTAACAGGCGTGCCCAGGAAGCCCTTGGCGCGAGCTTCGTACGCACGGCCAAAGTCGGCGTCGTACCGCTTCTGAAATCCAATCATCAGCTTAACCCCCGCCTCTTCGACCGCCGCCAGTGACTCGTCAATGACAGAGAGCGTCTTGTCAATGGGCTTTTCGCAAAAGATGTGTTTCCCCGCAGCGGCTGCCTCCTTGATGATGTCCGCATGCGTGTCCGTCGGCGAGCACACAATAATCGCATGGACGTCCGCGTTGTTGATGAGGTCCTTGTAGTCCGTGCACGCCATGGGCACGTTGTACTGCTTGGCAAGGCGGCGAGCAGACTCCTCAAAAAAGTCAGACACGCAGACCAGCTCAGCGTCGGGGACCTTGTTGGCCAGATTCGCCGCGTGGCACTGGCCAATACGGCCGCAGCCAATGATGCCCACGTGGACCTTGGCTTCCTCCGACACAGAGTCCTCCAGCCGCAGCGCAGAGTCGGAGACCTTGGTGAAGGACTCCGCCGACTGCTGCACCATCACCTTGTGCAGCTTTGAGTCTCCATAAAACAGGTTGCGGTCAAAGCTGTCCGTCCGAGTCAGCGTAGACTTGTCTGGCCGCTTCAGCTTCCCGGCCTCATGGTCAGGCTTATACATGATGAAAGGGTGGGGGGGGACAGACGGGACTACACTTCAAAGTGACTGTGGTGGCAAACCAAGAAGGGGGTAGACAGGAGGGCATCGACGAGAGGGAGAACGGTACAGAAAGAGTGCATGCGAGAGGGGGCACAACCTCAAGACGAAGAGAGGGCGAGATTAAAAAAGGAAGATAGGCAGTCAGTATCACAACGCACAAGGTCATACACAGGTCGACAGCATGCAGCCCGCGAACGTCGCCCCTGCACGCGTGTCGACCACGCCGCCTGCCTTCAGGCCGCGGACAGCACCAAGTCACAGCGCGCCCAACTAGCGCACTTCGCCGACGGCGACAGGCGCTCTACTCCAAACACTGGCAGTGTGCACCTCACGACGGGGTAGCGACACGCTAGCAGCACTCACCTTCGCAGACAGCAGAGGTGGCTGCCCGAGCAGCAAACAGGTACGCAATCGGCGCCGGCGAGGTCGCCGACGACGTCGCGCGTGGCGTCAGTGCGGGTGGGGACAGATAAGAGGAACGGGAAATCTTGCGCTGCTGCTCTCACCACACCTGTCGACCGGGCCTGAATAGGACGGACAGCCAGCCCTGGTCGCACCCCTCACCAGGCGGTTCTGACACGCACATTGGCAGACGCTGCCGAGTCCACTGAGAGAGTTCTGGCGATGCCGCGCGAATGGATTCGCGGCAGCACACGGGGGGGGGGGGCAGCAGTGTGTGATCGAGAGAAGCCGTCGCGGTCGATAAGGCGCGCGCCCATAGGCCAGGCGCCACCGATGCAACCGGGGCTGCAGGTCCTGGTCGAGATACGAGGCAAGGGAAGTCGCACACTTGCGGCTTACACGCGATCTCCCGCTGCAAAGCTACGTATGCAACTGGCCGCTTGGGTCTCCAACCGGTCGTCCTGAGGACTGCGTAGTCCTCTGCGGGGGAGTCCAAGGCCGGAGTGGCCAAGGCGAAAGATCAGTTGCGGCATTTTGGGACTTGCACGAGTGGTGTTGCCGACAGGCTCTCTCCACGCTGTGCAGCGCTCTACGATTCTATTGGCTACAGCACTGCTTGCATACGAAGACTTAGACAGACTGGTGACTTCCCGTGACTCGTGAGAATCACTGACAAATTAATGCACAAAGATTGAATTCCACGACTTCTGCGCGAATTGGCGGCGGCTGGGACACCGGGACATCTGGACAACACTGCCAGGGTCTGCTTGTCCATCATTCCGACAAGGTGGTCGGGTAGGTGCGTCTGAACAAGCTGGGCATACGCGCGAGAGCCCCACGAGTGGCGCCTCTTGGTCTTCTTGGGCACCATGCCCATGCACGCATACGGCAGCTCCTCTCGTTCCTGTCGCACGGCCGGCTTCATGGCGCCGTCTGCCGCTGTCTGCGGTGTCGCCATCTGTCTGCTGCTTGCCGGTTGTGGCTGCCAAGCGGCCGAGTCCCCTGGGGGCTCCTTCGCGCCCGTTGACCTCCGGCGCCTCCCTTTTGGCGTCCCAAACTCATCTCTGTCCATTCCACTCCCGTCGTGGCTTTTTGAGTGCTCTGCAGATGGAGTGCACCACACCGCTGCGTGCGGCCATCACGTCGTCATCGTCAGCGACGCTCTTTCTCCCACGTTCCGGGTGTTCGAAATGGTGGCGGTGCTGCCTGCCGATGGCCGGCAGACCTCCGTGGCGGCCTATGTCCCACTTGGTGCCTCCCTGGATGTGCCGATTCGGCCAGCGGAGCGCGTGGACGACCATGGCGTGGGGGTGACGTTGGGCACTCCTCTGCCGGTCCCGTCGGTTTGCCGTCCACGGGGCCTGCTATACAAGTGGGAAGACCCCACAGCTGCTGGTGCCCGCTTTGTTTGGAGCGTGCCGAGGTCTGGCGGCGTCTACCTGTGGAGCTACACACTGGACGGGGCCTGGCACATCGATTCCCACGTGCACAGTCCGTCGTGGCGCTCGGGGTTGGACCCCACAACATTTCCCGGTGGAGTGCACCGGCGAGTCGTGCGGGCCGTTGTGGTACGCGACGGCACCCTGTACTGGCCGGTTCCCCGTGCACGTGCGATATTGGAAGATGGCCGCAAGGCGGTGACGTGGGAGGACCGGGACGTCAAGCTGAGGGCGCCTGGCCACGGGCTCCGCTTTACGGTGGACGTCTCTCCAGCGGACATGCCTCCGCACTTTGGGTCGTCCGTGAGGATACTCAGCCGTGGCGAGTGGACGGCGTTACTTGGTGGCCTAGGCACGATGCTCGTTGCAGGCGCGGCTGCCATTTTCAACTCTTGCTGTGCTTGGACGGTGCGCTCCCGCTTACGCCGCCGCAATGCGGCGTGGGACGACCTGTCCCGCCGCTTAGCGGCGGGAGCGCTCTCCCCTACGGATTTCGGCGCCGCCGCGGCGCGCTTGGCCGCCGAGGAGGACGTGCTCGCCGCGGCTCCACGCCTCGGCCACACCCCTGAGCACCGCCGCCGGCTGGCGCAGCTGGTGACCACGCGGCAGCTGACAGGGGAGATTGATTTGGCAGAGTGCAACCGGCGGCTGGGCGTCCTTGCCGCAGAGCACAAGGTGCTTGCGGCTGAGGCGGCCAACGGAGCGGGGTGGGCAGCGCCGGGTCGGTGGCTCGCCGAAGCAGAGGCGTGGCTCGATAATGTGGCGCTGGCGTCGGACGGGCCCGTTGCTCGGGCGCTGGACACAGCCATCCAGCGGGGGTGGCTCCAGTCCAGCCAAGGGGAGTTTGTGGGGACCGCGACGGCGGCTGTAGTGGTGGTGTGGGGGCTGTACATGATGCAGCGATAGTCTGGTGTTTGGGAGGCACATGACGCCCTCACTGCTGTCTTGGTGGCCGCGAGCGTAGGCAACCTGTTCACGCTCTGCCACGGGGCTGCTGCTTTTTGTCGCCCGTCGGGGTTGGTCGAAACCAACGCAGACTGCAAAGTGCAGTATCGTGCGGCAGGCGAACCTGACATTGTCGAGGGGACCGGACACGCCAGAGAGATTGGCACTTGCACGGGTAGACACTGCAGCGGGTAGGCACTGGCCATCTCGATCAGGAGGCGCTGCATCGGCCCACAGAAGGCTAATGAGCTTGGTCAGGGACTTGATATACATTTCCAGGTCATTGGTCCAGAGGGGTTGTACTTGGACTGTCAGTTCGTCCGAAAGACAACGTGGCGGCGGTGTCCGCTTCGACGTCGTCAGCATCCATAGCCGCATCAGAGGAGTCCACTTGACCACAGCGGCCTCGTTGTCGCCGCTTCAACTGCAGGTCGCCGCTTCAACCGCGGGTCGACGCGATCCACGCAGCGTGCTCTACTCTCGGGTGGGGCGCCGCCGCTGGGCGCTGTCCCACCTGTGTCAGGCGCGTTCTCATCCGGTGGGCGTCTGGCGCGGCCACACCTGGCCGCTGACCTCATCGCCGCTGCCGCTGAGTCGCCTGTGGGGGCCGGTCGGCGCTCGGTGGTCTCGTACCCGCGGCTCATCCTCATCCTTCTCATTCTCCCCCCCCTCCCACTCACTTCCTATTCATTTCCTTTTTACTTCTCCCTCTTCCCCGCGTTGTCTTCATCATTGCGTCGTTTTGCGCTCTGCCGCGCGTCGTTCCACCTGCATCCCTGGTTTGACTGTTCATGGGGATGTGGGTGGCGCACTGGGCGGGCACACTCTTTGCCGCCACCGCCGCCACTGTCGGGTTGCTGTGCGCGGTTGCGGGGTGGGCCGCGCCAGGGGGTGTCGCGGCAGCTGCGGCGGCGGAGGTGACGAGCAGAGACGGCAGCGGCCTTGATGGGTTGTGGCTGGCGCGGCGGGGAGAGGCGGAATGGACGGCCGCGGGCCGCGGCGACCGCCCGGCCGTGAGGCTCGCTCGGCAGGTGGTCCCGGCGGCGGCACCGTCTGTGGCGCCGGTGCCGGCGCCAGCAGGAGACCCTGGCGGTGGTCCTACAGGTGGGGCGGATGCTACGGCGGCGGCGGCTGCCACTCCTGCGGCCGAGGCGGCCCCGGCGGGGTCGACCCCTGCCGTCAGCCCGACAACGGTGACGTCGGCCGCCACGGAGACGGGAGGCCCCGCTGCCGCCAGCAGCGTATCGCCGACACCGGTGTCGGGTGCGGACGCCACCCCCGCTGCGGGGGCTACCCCCGATGCAGTGTCCCCTACGCCTGTGGCGACGCCAGGTGCGGCTGCGTCACCAGCGGCGACGGCGGCTGCGGAGCCGCCCCCCAGCGACGCGGATACGCGGGCGGGCTTTACCCTCTCCATGTTGTCAGAGGACCGTAACGACGAGGCGTTTTCAACCATCCCTATCGTCAACCCGACCGATGGCGTGCGACCTGCGTTTGCGGAAAATTGCACCTTGCCGGCGGGAGCGTCAGCGGGCAGCAGTTCTACCACTTCCACGGCCACCCGCGCGTCGGCCGCTAGGGACTCGTGTCTTGCCGAAGGTGTCTACGCCGACCGCATGTCCTTTCAGATGGTGCTCTCTCGCCAAGTGTTTGACCACCTCAACTCTGGTGTTCCCGAAGTGACGGTGAGCGGCGGCAACGCGCACCCAGCGCTGGACCATTGGAACCTGGACCCAGAGGGCCTCACCGGCGCCTTTACCATCCTCTACCGCTGCGCTGCTGGCACGCCGGGGGCGGTTTCCACCATTGGCCTCGCGTTTGGCCTCTCCCCAACGGTCGTGGTGCGACTGCGGTGGGTCAAGCGCTGCGGTGGCGGACCCAACACGCTGGTGGACCTCCGCTACGCCGACGACGATGGGAAGGAGGTGCCCTTTG
This sequence comes from Pyropia haitanensis, assembly GCA_008729055.1. Lineage (NCBI taxonomy): Eukaryota > Rhodophyta > Bangiophyceae > Bangiales > Bangiaceae > Pyropia > Pyropia haitanensis. Next base: position 1,296,240 of record SDUX01000003.1, on the reverse strand, counting down.
GCGGCACTGGCGTGGCAGGTGCGGATACGAACGTTACCACCATTGGGCCTATGGAGTCGGCCACGCGGGTGATGCTGCACCTGCGGTCACCAGCACAGACGCTCGACTATGCGGTGCCGACGGTGACCTCCTCGGACGGCTCCGTCCTTGGAGTGGAGCTGCGGGGCGGTCCAGTTGTGACCGCCGGTACCCTGTCAGCCGATGCCCCCGCCGAGCTCCGCGTGCTCTACACCTGTGCCCGCCCGGGAGAGGCTGCCGTGTCGTTACGCCTGCGGATCCCCCCCTGGGACGACATCACCGCCCTGTGGAAGAAAGATTGTGGCGGCGGCGCTCCGCCCGGGCTGGATGTCCGTCTCGTCGCCGGCGACGGTGTGCCTGCGGATGCGCTGGTGATGGAGGGCGGCGCGGTCCAGTCGGCATTCGCCGTCAATGAGAACACTTCAACGCCCGCGGCGGGCGCTGGCAGCGGGGCCTACCACACCCTCCCTGCCGCTGCGACGGAAGCAACCTTCGTGCTGACAAACAATGGGGGTCACCTGCACCTGGCAAGCGTAGCGTTGACCGTGGCGGACCCGCACGTGCTCATCGCGTCAGTAGAGGCCCCCTCCTCGCGTGGCCCCGCGGGGTTTTTTGGGATGGGCGGCCTCCCCTACCTGGGTCCCTCAGGAGTGGTGCTTGAACGGGGCGACGCAGCCCGGCTGAAGGTGCGCCTGGTGTGTATCCGCGCTGGCCCCGCGACGGTCCTCGTCACCCTCCCGTCCATGGCGTACGCGCACGTGGAGTGGGGGTTTGTCAAGGTGTGTGACGCGCCGACGCGGATCGTGCGGGGGGGTGGAGGGCTGCGCACGGCGGGGGGGGTGGCCAAGACGCTGGTATTCCTTATCGCCCTTGCAGGGGGTGGCTGGGCCGTGATGCGCGCCGTCCGCGCGCGGCGGCAAACACGGTACGCGGCGTTGTCGGCAGAGGTTTCCACGGTGACTTTTTAAGCCTCGTCGGATGCCCGGCGGGTAGGGAGGAAGACGGAAGGTGGGGTGTTTGCTGCTTAGACAGTACCCTCTGGGCAGAGTCCGCTGTGTTGGCAATACCACGTCAGACCAACTGCTTCTGTCGAGCGATTCGCGCGGCGGTGATCGGCAGGCATGGCGAAGTCGTCGCGACGGCGGTTGGTTGCCTGCCTTTCGCGTTTCTTGCGTCTCCGCTGTCCATCTGACGTGTGTGGGCACGCCTCGTTTGTAGCGCGACTTGACCCGCTATCTCCACCACCGGCGCCCTCTGGCCTCGGCTGACCACGGGGCGGGGTGGGGATGCGCACGCGCCACCCGAGCTCCCATGAGCCACCCACTGTAGGATCCCCTGTGATGGTGCACGGCTGAGGGCCGCCCACACTCGTTGCCTGCGGGTCCGCCCGCACTCGTTGTCGCCAGCGAGTCCAACGTCCTCGAGGCTGTTTGTTGAGGGGGCCAGTGCGAGAAGATCGCGGCGGCGCCCACGCTGGCTACTGCCGCCATCAACCAACGGCTGCCAGCGCGCCCCGCCCGCCCACACGGCAGAGCATCAGACGGTGGCCAACGAGACCCACACAAAACGCGCCGTGGCGACAGTGGGCCGTTCGCTGGCCCTGCCCCCGCCCCCCCCGCCCACATCCAATACCCCTCCCCCGCCTTCCATAGACCCCTGCCCCGCCCCTCTCCCCGCCTGGCCAGGCATTCGAAAGCGGAGCAACCCATCGTCTATGAAACGTGGGCGCTGGCCGGTGCCGTCGAGGCAACGGCACCCGCTCAGGCAGGCCTGCTGCGCGCGGCCACGCGCAAGCGCAACCGCGAGCGCTTGGGGACCTCGAGCCACCCGCGGCCCGCCCGCGGACGTGCCAATAGCAGTGGGCGGCGGCGGCATGTGCCGCCAGCGCACGCTGTCCACGGGAAGGGGTGAAGGGGGCCCGCCACGCACGGCCAGGAGCGTGCCGACTCGAGCATCGCCCGTCGTTAATCGAGGACGCTCCGTCGCGCCCCACGGTCGTCTCGCTGCAGAGGAGCAGAAGGGTTGATCGACTATCCTGTGCAGCGCCTGTCGAGCTGTCTGTAAAAATCTTCCATACAAGAACAATAGGCTTCCGTCCCGATCCCGCGTGGCGTTCTCCCGGGGGAGCTCCTCCAGCCGGCTCCGAGGGCCTCGCTTTCACGCCCTGTCGGCATCCAGCCGGGAGGACCTCGAGGAAAAATCCACGGCGTGCATGAAAGTGCCCGCAGCGGCACTGCCACAACCTCTGTTCGGACACAAGGAAGGCCGCCGCGGGACCTCCAAATGGCATGTGGAGGCAAGTAGATCAGACTGGTCACAACGGCACTCACATTGGCAGCACACGACCGACACCGGGCGAGCAAAATGTAAACGAGCGCTAGGTCCCCGCCGTGAGTCGACCAACTGCCGTAGCCCGGCTGACTTGGGGACCCTGATACCAGCCCGTGAGGCATCGCAGGAGTCCGTGGCTAGTCGATCGGGTCGGGCTTGCAGTGATCCGACGCACCAGCACTCTGTCGCGTGGACCATGCCTCGGAGCCACCAAACTGCCCGGCAGAACTGTACATATTCCATGGCGTACGGTCACTGATCGACCTTCTCGCGTCCACACACTTGCTTACAAACCCGCTCCCGCGTGAGGACCCATGTACCGGCAGCAGCCGTTGTCGCAATCTTCGCGAAGGAGGCGGGCGTGCCTGCAAACAGACCTGTTGAGGAGGCTGGACTCTGGAGGACATGCTGGCTCCTGGACCTCCGTCGCAACTTTGGCGTTCTTCCGATCGAGATAGCGGACCTACCGACAGCACCCACTATCCTCCACCCAGTCCTCGTGTCTCGTGCACCGGGGATGCGCGGCCCAACCGACCGCGGATTGGGGCGTCCATTGTCCGTGTAGAGACGTGTCGTTGATGGCTCACATTCGGGTATGGCCCACAAGCCTCGACTCAAGAGGTCAGCGGAACCTGTCCATACTTCACGCGCGAACGTTCCAGCTTGTACTCGAAGCATGATTTTTGCCTCACTGCCAATCCACGAAACGGCGCATCTTCGCCTAGAACAGAGCTGGTTCGTGGCTGGCAAAGTCTCGTTGTTTTGGTGTGTCCTGGCGCCCTCTGTTCAGTCTATTGCAGTTTTCTGAATTTTGGCCGATCCTGACAAGAACATTAACAACAGTCCACTGCCCAAAGAATTGTCTCACAGGTTGCATTTCTGACCAATGAGAGCTCCGTATGAATCTCCGTTGCTGTGCAACTTGTCCGAATTAAGATTTTCTGGTGATTCCGAGCACATAAAGGTAAGAACAGAGTGGAACAAACATCTGTGGCAAGCTGCACAACTGCTCCTGAGAAGATCGAGCCGAGATGAAGGGAACCTGAGCCGAGATCGGAGGAGAGAACAACAACATTGTCCCTACCAATCAGCAATTGGGACGAGGCCCGCTGCAGCCGCAGCCAATCATCAGCTTCAGGCAATCGGGCTCCTACAGCACTCTATTGGCTCGCCCTCAGCTGCCAGCACACCATTGGCTCACACTGTTGTTCTCGCACTGTTGTTCTTGTCAAATTGGCCAAAATTGAGAGAACTGCAATATGCCGAACAAGCGCCCACGATAAGGTTGGCAGTCGTTAAACATATCGTTTCAAAAAACTCGTGAAATGATCATCATAACAATCGTTATATCCGGTAAAGGCTTCCGCAACGGACCTTGTTAAGGTCGTTAAATACGTCCAATTGTATCCTGCGCGCAGGGCAATAACGTCAGCACAGGGCACAGTAGCAATGGCCGGACTCGCTCTTTCCTCACTCAGCCTCATCCAGTTCGACGGCGCTGCGCCCACGTCCGCCCCGTCAACTAACCGTGTTCCGCGCGCACTCTTGGGCCGACCACATCGCGGCGGGACAGCTCATGCTTCCCAGTGCGCTGTGCGGCGCGACCGGTGTGCGCGCGCCAGCCCATGGTCCAAAGTCCGACGTGCCGCACAACCCATGTGGTCACGGCCCGGGTCCGATGATGGGTTTTTGTGTGTGCACGCGAGGTGCCACGGCTGAACCTCGCCCAGTGAGCTCGTCGGATCTAGCACAGCCCTCGATATGTTTGATGTCGATACTTAGTACTAAACACAAATTCGACATCCAACTACATTGTTAATTAGTTCGTTTAACAATGTTGTTAAAGTCGTTTAACAAGACGGTAACTCGTTAGGAGATTCCTGAACGATCGATATTGCCATCCTTGCCCACGACGGACGGCGCAGTGGGGCCAACACCAGGTACCTCAAAATCGTGCGATTTGGCTGTTTTCAGCACGCAGGCTGACCGCAAGGTGGTCTCTACGAGGCTGTACAGCCGTTCTCCCAAAAACTGTGCACTCGCAAGAGCCACCAACAAAAGCGAAAGCTTGAAAGATCAGGACCACCTAGCTTTAACTCGCTCAAAATGTCCATGGAAACGTCAGAGACTCGACCATTGCAAAAAAACCGGACAAATGACGAGACCCGCATTAACGCCTCCAGATCGGGCCCTCGTCGGCCAGTCGGCACCTCCTCAAGAAGAGCCATTTCCCTGAACTCGGACTGCCAATGCGAAAAGACGGGGCTGGCCTTTTTTGGCGTCTTGTTGCGCCCGGCCAAGGAAGACGCCAGACACGTGCGCTTGCCACCCACATGAGACGCCTTCTCGCTGAAAAGGTGCGCCACGGTTGCTAGAAAGAGTGCCACGTTGGGAAGGCCCCCCTCAATCGCGTCATACTGGTCAACCGTGGACAAGCTGAAACTTCTTGTCTGACTTTGCACTCGTGTCCGACACATACGACAGCTGAGAGGGCCCCAGACAGCCTGGTTCAAAACTTTCCTGAAGGAAGCTATCTCATGGCCAAATGGCTCCGAAAAAGAAGGGTTATTTCGAAAGTATCTTCCTGGCGTCTTATTGCCGGCGCTTCTGAGTGCACAGTTTTTTTGGAGAACGGCTGTAACAGCCGTTTTCCTCGGCAGAATGGATGTTCCCGTGCACCCTTTGTGCGGAAATATGCGCCCAGACCGACTACAACGATGATCAGGATGACGTTGAAGAGGCGGGTGAGGAGAACTAAACCAGAAACCTGGGCACATATTTCTGAGACTACTACGTGCTTTTCTCTCTCTCTCCATGCACATATTTTCCGCACGATTTATGCGTTCTGGAAGCAGGTATTGCTGCGAGAGGGCCGCAGCAATCGAACATTTAGACAACACGTTTGCACGTTGTCTGTCCTCTTACAGCTAGTCTTGCCCGCATTATGTTGATGACGTGCGTGGATCCTGCAGCGAATATGCGGATCGGAGACGCATAGTTCATTCAGGCGCAGAGCACCTCATGCAGACAGCAGCAACTATCCTGCAATGGTCTGCATCTGGCATGCAGGCTCTGCATGCAGGCTCATTCCCACGAATGCGGCACGCAGAGCCAACCGCTGGAACGGTCACTGGGCTTCGCCGGAGACTTGGGGAGGCCATTAGGGCCTGACGCGTGGTGACGGCGACCGCGTGGGTGTCGCCGCACTAAGTGTGCAGTCATCGTGTTTTTGACCTGTACCGAGCACCATACGATTTGCTGTTTGACGGCTGTCTCAATCCAAGCACGTGCAGAGAATAGCAGGGAATGCGCACAAGCCATGTCGCAGAGCGCTCAAAAGCGTTCTGTTTGTGCGCGAGAAAATGTTCGCAAAATGTTACCGGTATGCTCGCTTGTCAGAGAAGGCGAGCCGCACGTCTAGCGCACAAAAAATGTAAAAACAGAGAAAATGCTGCATTAAACGTGCTGGCTTGGTACGTGTACAGGCTTTTTGCAGGGGAACGCACGCGACTGTTTGACTCTCTAAACAGTGTTTGCAGCCAAAACGCAGATCTCTAAGGTATCTGGTGATGGCTCCACTGCGCGGAGTAGAACAGTCACAAGTTGCTGCAGCGGGGGCCTGCAACTGACCGATTGTGCGTTCATAAGCGTACTCGCCCGGTACGATTCAGTGCCAGGTTGGTTCGTCGTTTTCTATGCCTACCTACTGGTCGCTACACCGCTCAACCGATCTCTGTGCTCTCGGCGTGTCGCGAACACTACTTCAGCGCTATCAGTAGAGGGATCCTGCCCCCCAACAAGCAAGACATCGTGAACGATCGGGCTGCACAGGTCCGGCACTATATCTCCCGACAATTGACGGCCCACCATGCCTGCACTCCATTGACATCGACACATGAAAGTGGCTGCGCACAACCAGACTTCACTATCACATACAGGACGGACGATGGCGTCTGTCGCGCGTGAAGTGCTGTCCTGTTGACTGTATCCTCTTCCCGCATGCTGCCGTTGCCGCCTCAGCCAGGCCGCCGGCAGATGCCACGGGTAGAGCAGTGCGGCCCCGGCCTACTGGTCACCGCTTGCCGTGGCCACCAACCACCGACGCTACACAGGCTCGTGGTCACCTCTAGACGCGCTGGCTTACTGACGGGAGACCCGATGAACCAGGCACACAGCAGCGAGCTGAGACCCGAGAGACCGGGGACCACCCGTCGGCAACGGCGCCTTGAAAGCGGGAAGCCCCAGCATCCATGATGGAGCCTGATTGAGCCACATCCCGACGCCCGCGAGAGCCTATGAGGGGTCTGCGCTTTCCGTCGCGCGATCCTTATGCTGCTAGCGTTCTCCTTGGTGTCCCCCGAAGAAGTAGGGGCCGCGACGGTGGCTCTTCTCCCGATCGATGTGGGACCCTCGGCTCTGCGCCAGCACCCACAATCTGCGACGAATTTGGCGAATGTCATCGCGGGGGACGTACCCCAACCGTTCTCTGGCTGGATGGACGATGCTCAAATCCGCGCTCATCGATGTTTGATGCATGTTGCACTCGTAGATTTGTCGCATGGGTATCGAAAATCAAGTAAACGAGCATTTTTCGTCATGTCTTGAGTTCCGTTGTTGGTACATCCTTGCGACATGAGGCACCCGTGCCGCCGTTATGGCAGTTGATCTGCTTGCCGCAGCGGAGCCGCCACGCTGTGCCCGTACCACACGGGCAAACAGACTTCAAAGGCTGCGGTGATGTACCGGGACTTGGGAATCGCCGCTCTCCTCCACGCGGTCGACGTGCAGGACCACGTGGTGCCAGCGAGTGTGAACAGAGCACGGCTGCGTGCCCGCAAACGTCCCAGCAGCCATTGCCGACCACTTTCCGCATGGAGTGGTCGTCCTCCTTGATGGACTTGCCCGTCTCTAGCCTACTCGTCCGTCCGACAACCTCTGTACTCGCAAAAACGCACCCGTGATGGACGTCTCTGTTGCTGTGACCCGTATCAACGCGGCCGAGCGCACGCACGATGGTTCCGTACGCGTGGTAGGGAGCGAAACAAAAAACGCGCGAGCTGCACCCAAGTACCTTTATTTCCGAGCTGACGCATCGACAGACCCGTCCAACGCTACGCCCGCTCCTCCACCGGCGAGCCCCGCTCAGCTCGCCTCACTGCCACCGTACCTGCGCGGCCCTCCCGCGCGCGGGCATGCCATGGAAGCAGCAACCAGGCGTCCCGCATCGGACACTGGCCGCCTCATCCCGCGTGACGTGCGCTGCGCACACCAAGCCAGAGGGCACTGCCGGTAGGGAGCCAACGGGACGGGGGTCGTAGCGCCGCGCCTCGGGACAGCCCGCCGCGCGACGGCTGCCGGCCAGCCACCGTGCGCGACGCGGCACAGGCGGCACGGCCACCCCGGGGTGCACGCCGCAACCCTCCGCGCCTCCCCCCCCCCTGCCCAAAAGGCAGGGAGCGAAGCAGTCACCCAGCGGGTCGTCCGCGCCCGCGGCGGGCCGCGGCGTCGGACGGACGGACCGCCGCCCGAACGGCGCGGCAGGTTTGACCCAAAAAAAAGTGCCATGGACGGCGCGCGACGCGGGCGCCCCATTCCTACCCAAAAAAAAAAAAAAAACCGCAACCCGGGATCATCCCCCTCCCCCCCCCCCCGAACCGTGGCGGTTGGTGGACAGCCGGGCGGAAACAAACCCCATCGATCGAGCCACGAGCCGTGTGGTGAAGCGCCCCCATAGATCCGCGACGGACGCCGGGGGGAGCCGTCGATGAGGGCTTGCGAGAGCGCCGCCACCAATCCACCGCCGGCCGCGGATCAAGCGCGGGCGCAACGGCGGCGGCGCCGCGTCCGTGGCGACGAGCCACCCCCCAATCCCCCCCCCCCCCTCGCCACGGCCCCCCCCCCTTTGCGCCACGCGGCCGGCGGCGGCGCCGACGGTCGTGGCACGGCGCGTCGCCAGTCTGGCACTCGTCGACGCGGCGGGCGTGTCAAGACAAGGCGCCGGCGGGGGTTCCACCCCCCCGCCCCCCCCAACTCCTCTTTCATCCCGAGGGGCCTCGCGAAAGGTGGGCAAGCCGCCGTCCAGGCACCCACCCTCCTCCCCCCCCCCCCCCACCCCCCCTTCCCCGCCCATCCGCGCGCCCCTCTAGACAGAGACACACGACCCCACCGGCGGCCGGCCACACGCCTCTCCCACCCCGCGCGGTCCACCCAGCGCACCGCCCCCACGGGTGGCGGCGGCGCCACGCCGCGGCGGCACCGCGTCGGCACGCCGCACACGCCAGACGCGTTGGGGGTGGCGCTCCCCCGCCACGGCGGGGCCCCCCCTTCCCCCCCACCCCCTCCCCTCTCCCTCGCTCCCACCCGCCGCCACCTACCGCCACGCCGCCGCATCGTCGACGACCGGCCGACGACGCGGGATCCCACGGTCCGTCGTGCAGGCGTCCGCAACGCACTCCACCCCCCCCCCCCCCAAGCAACCTCGTGACCACCTCGTGAGGGACACGGCAAACAAGGAGGCGCGTGTGGCCACCGCGGGCGACCCGCCGGCGGGCCCGCCACGGCAGCCACGCGGCCACGGCGGCGGCGGCCGCGCCGCGACGGCGCGTCGGCACGTTGGCACGGCTCGGTGGGGGTTTGGGCGCCCGTTGGGCGGCCGCCGCCGCACGCCGGCGGCGGCGGCGGCGGCGGCGGCGGCGGCGACCGCGCTGGCGGGTGGCGGCCGCGCCGGCGCGGGTCGGCGACGGCCGGGCCGATCCACCCGCGCGCGGCGGCGGAGATCTGCCACCCCCCCCCCTATCCACCGTCGTTTTGGGGGAATCTGACCGGCGGGGAGGGCGGGGGGCGGGGGGGGGGGGGCGGGCTCAAAAGGACGGGCTGGCCGGCCGGTGGGGGGTCTGTCCCCAGCCAACCGCCCCGCCCCGGCGGCCGCCCCCCCCCCCCCCCCTTCCCCCAAGCGGAAGCTGATCTCTGGTACCGCCCCCCCCCCCCCCCCCTTCCCCCAAGCGGAAGCTGATCTCTAGTACCGCCCCCCCCCCCCCGCCAGAAGCGGGTACAAGACGACCCCCCCCCCCCCCCCCCCCCCCCCCCCCCTCCCCAGCGGCCGCCCAACCCGCCACCCCGCCAGTCTGGCGGCACGCCGCGGCGGCCCGGGCGGCGGCTTCCCCCCCCCCCCCCCGAGCCCCCCCCCGGTTCCTCCTTCCACCCCCCGCTCGCCGCGGGTTGGTCTGCCCCGCCGCCGCCGACACGCACCGTGGCACGCACGGCGCGGCCGGCGGCGGGCGTGGCGGGGGGGGGGGGGGGGGGGGAGGAGGAGGAGCGGCGGCAGCGTGCCCGCCGCGGTATCCCGCCGCGCCTCGTGGCCTACCCTTCTGGCCGGCGGGCCGGCTGGCTGGCCGGCCTGGCTGGCTGGCCGGCAGGCAGGCAGGCAGGCAGGCAGGCAGGCAGGCAGGCAGCAAGCCAGGCGGTCGGCCGTGGGGGCGGCGCGTGGGACCGCCGCCGCCGCCACGGCCGGCCCGGTCCCCCCCCCCCCCCCCCCCACCGAGACCGCAGCCACCACCGCGACCGCGACCGCCAGCGCCACCCCCCCCCCCCCCCCCCTCCTCCCCCACCCTCGCGGCTGCTGGGGCGCGCCCGCTCCCGTGGCCGCCCGCCGCCCGTTGTGACAACGGCGCAGGCGGCGACGGCGACGGCGGCGACGGCGGCGACGGCGGCGGCGGCGGCGGCGGCGGGCCGCGGCGGCACCGCGACGCACCGGCTGTTGGGGGGGGGGGGTGGACAGGCGGCGGCCGTCGGCGTACGGCCGGGGGCGGGGTGAGGGGGGGGGGGGGGGGGCGACGGAGCCGCCGCCGTCGGCGTTGGCGTCGGGGCGGCCAGCCACCTCCCCCCCCCCCCAAACGTCCCAACCAACCAACCAACGCACCTCCCAACCACCCCACCACGCTCCCACCCCCCCCCCCCAGCGTACCCCCCACCCAACCGCCCAGCGCATCTCCCCCCCCCCCCCCCCCCACCTCCGCCCGCGGCCGCCCTACCGCCACGGCGGCGGGCCGTCGCCCCCCCCCCCCCCGGCGGCGCGGGCGGCGCGGGCGGGCGCGTCAGACCATTGGCGGCGTACCCGCGGCGGCGGTGGCGGTGGCTGCCGCCGGGGGGGGGGGGGGAGGGCGGGCGCGTCGGCCGGGGGGGGGGGGGGGGGGGGGGGTGGCGTGGCTGCGGAGGGCGGTGCCGGTGACGGCCGCGAGGGGGATGGCGACGGCGGGGGGGGGTGGGGGGGGGGGGGGGGGGCGTGCCGCCGCCGGCCGCCGGTTGTGCACAAGAGGGCGGCCGCTTCCCCCCCCCGCCCCCCCCCTCACCGCCGCCCTCCCTCCCGCCCGCCCAACCCACCGCACCCCCCCGGCCCGTCCTCCCCGGCGCCCTCCCAACCCAGCGCACCCCCCCCCCCCCCCCCCCCCGCCCCGCGGTTCCCGCCTCGGCAGTGCGGCGTCGCGACCAGGAGCGCCACCCCCCCCCCCCCCCCCCCCCACCCCCTCCCTCCCCCCCCCCCCCTCTTCCCCGCCCTCCCGGCGGCCACCACCACCGCCACCGACGACGCGGCGCACACGGGCGTCCCCCCCCCCCCCCACCCCCCGCCCCGTTCCCGCCGCGGCGGTTTCCCCTCTTCCCCCCCCCCCCCCCCCTCCCCCCCCCCCCTCCCCCCCCCCCCTGGCCCGCCCTCCCGCCCTCCCGCCGCCGCCACTCTGCCCCCCCGCCCCGCCCCACCCCGCCGTGGCCGTTGCGGCGCGTCGGTCACGCCGCCGCGGCGGCACGCGGTGGCCAAACCGCACCCCCCACCCCCCACCCCCACCCCAACCACCCCCACCCCCACCCCCACCACCACCACCGCCGCTGCTGTTGCTGCTGCTGCTGTTGCGGTTGCTGCTGTCGCCGCCACCGGCAGCGTCGGCGGCGGCGGCCGCCGCGGCGACACGCGCGTGCGGTGGCGGCGCTTCCCGCCCCCCCCTCGCCGCCGCCGTCCCGCCGCGGGTCGTGTCGGTCGGCGGTTTTCCCCGGCGGTCGGTCCCGGCCGGCCGGCCGGCCGGCCGGCGGGCGCGCTCCCGCCCCCCCCCTTCCCCCCCCCCCCCCCCCCCGCCAAGCCCTCGCGGCCGCCGCCCGCCGCCCCGCCCCGCCCCGCGCCGCGCCGCGCCGCCCAAACTCCCGCCCAGCGCGTCGCGCACGGCGCGACGGCCGCCGCCGCCGCCGCCGCCGCCGCACCCGCCCGCTACCGCCCGCCGCCGCCGCCGCCGCCGCCGCCGACCGCGGCCGTGCCCCTTCTTTAGCCGCCGCCGCCGCGGCTGGGGGGGGGGGAACCGCGGCGTCGGTGGTCCCCGCGGCTCACCGTCACCGCCGCACCGGCCGTGGGCGTAGAGGCGGGTCGTCGGGCTCCTCACGCCGGCCGTCGCTCCCCTCCTCCTCCTCCTCCTCCTCCTCCTCCTCCTCCTCCTCCCCCTCCCCCTCCCTCTGCCGGCGGCGGCACCCACTCCTCACCCGGTCTCTTCTCCCTCCCACGCACGGCTCACCCACCCCACCCCACCACACGCTCCACCCACTCGGCTGCGGCGGGGGCGGACCGGGTTGGGGACTCCCTCCCCTCCCCTCCCCCCCTCCCCCCCCTTGCCCCTTGCCCCTTGCCCCTGCCCCTGCCCCTGCCCCTTCCCCCTCCCCGCGTCGGCGTACGAGCCGTCGGCGTTGGCCACCGCCGCCGCCGCCGAGGCTGTCGCCCGTCCGCGACGCACCGCACGGTGCGGCGGCGGCGGCGCCCTCTTGCCGCACCATCCCGCACGTGCGGGTCGTCGCGGCACGCCGTTGGCCGGCAGCGTCCTCTGCGCTCCGACCCCCTTCTACCCCCTTCCCCCCTCCCATTCCCCTCCCCCCCGCTCCCCACCCCCCCGCCCTCTGCCTGTCCTCAACCCTTTTTTTTTTAACATTGCTACCATGGCGTCGTCGACCGGCCTCGTGCTCAAGTACTCGGTGATGGGCATCACGTGCGGCAACTGTGTGCAGCGGGTGCAAGGCCTCGTCGATAACCTCCCCGGCGTGGCGGGCAGCACGCTCGACGTGGCGGGCAACCTGGACGTCACGTGGCGGCCGCCGCGGCCGGCGGTGGCCGACGCGGACGCGGCGGTGTTTGGGGCGGTCAAGGCGGCGGCCAAGACCGCCACCGTCCGGGAGCGGGGCCCGTCGGCGGCGCTGCCGACGGCGCCGACGAGCGCCGGGGGCGTCGGGCGGGCGGCGTGGCCGCCGCCCGCCGCCGCCACCGCCCCGCGGGGGGGGGTGGCGGGCGGGGTGGCGCCGCCGACGCCGCCGCCGCGGCGGCGGTCACCTCGTACGCCGTGTCGGGCATTACGTGCAGCAGCTGCGTGGCGCGGGTGCGGGGGGCGGTGGAGGAGCTGGACCGGGTGGCGGCGACCAAGCTGGGCGTCGACGGCGCGCTCGACGTGACGTGGACGCCGCCGCCGCCGCCGGCCGCCGACGCGGACGCGGCGGTGTTTGCGGCGGTCGCGGCGGCGGGCAAGTCCGCCGCCGTTCGGGATCGGCCGCCGCCGCCGGCGGCGGCGGTGGCGGCCGGCCGGTCGCCGACCAACACGCTGTCGGTGTATACGGTGGAGGGGCTGGCCGACGCGGCGGCGGTGGCGCGTGTGCGGGAGCGTGTCGCCGCGGTGCCGCGGGTGGCGGCGGTGGAGGTGTCGGCACTGACGGGGGTGTTGACGGTCGTCGCGGCGCCGCGGCGGGGCGCGGCGGCCGCCGATGGGGGCGGCGCCAGCCGCGGCGGCGGCCGTGGGGGGGGGGTGCCGCCCGTGACGGCGCCGCCCCCGCCGCGGATGACGCGCTGGTGGGGAGCTCGCCCAGCCTGGTCGGCCGGGTCTTGTCCGCGGTCGCCGCGGCGGGCACCCGCGCGACGCCGTGGCAGCTGCCTGGCGTCACCGCCGGCACGTCGGACCGCCCCCGCGTCGTGTCGTCAGAGGGGGGTGTCGGCGGCGGCGGCGGTGGGGGTGGGGGTGGGGGCGCCGGCGGCGGCGGCCGCGCCTGGTCTCCCTCTGCGCCGTCCTCGTTTCACGGGTCTACGACGGGCACGTCGGACAGCGAGAGCACCACGTCCTTGACGGCGGAGAACAAGGGCTGGCACTCGGCGCGGTCCTCCCCGCGCACCGACGCCGCGCCGCGTGCGGCGTCGCCTCGGCTGTTGGTGCGGACGCCCCGTGCCATGTCGGTGGCGGTGGCTGCGGACGGCGGCGGCGGCAGCGGTCGCGGTGGTGTGCCGGCGCGTGTCGGCACGCCATCGCTGGCGGATGGGGTGTGCGGTGGGTATGGCAGCAGCACCGACCGGGAGGGCGGGGCGGGTGCTGGCGGTGGTGGTGGCGGTCACCGCCGTGGTGGCAGCCGCTGCGGTGGTCCGTCCGACTGCAACACGTGTGGCGCGCCGTCGACGGTGGGCGACGCGGCGTCGATCGCGTCGCCGTCGGCGGTGGCGCTGTCCATGGTCTTGTCCTCCCCGTCGGCACGCGCCGACGCGGCCGCCGTCGGCGCCGCGCGCGGCACCGGCGGCGGTGGCGCTCCCGAAGTGCGCCTCACCGTTGGGGGCATGACCTGCTCCGCGTGTGTGGGCAAGGCCGAGGGGATGCTGCGGGAGGTGCCGGGCGTGGCGGGCGCGCGGGTCAACCTCCTCGCCGCCCGCGCGATCGTGTCGTTGACGCCCGAGGCGGCCGGCTCGGTCGAGTCGGCGACAGCAGTGTCCAAGGCGGCGGTCGCGGCGCTCACCGAGGGCGGCTTTGAGGTGACCGTCCTGGGCATGACGGGCGTGACGGGCGCGGAGGACAATGGGGGGGGGGGGCTCGCCACCAACGTGACGCTGCTGCGGTTTGCGTCGCACGAGGCGGCCGTGTCGGCGGTCGGCGTGTTTCGGGTGACGCCGGGCGTCGCGTCGGCGCGGCTGGTCGACTCGCCGACGGCGGTCATTCGCGGGGATGGGGGTGGCGGTGCCGCCGACGCGGCCGACGCGCCGGGGCCGCCGGCGGACGTGACCGAGCGCGTGCCGTCGACGTCGTTTGACACGCCGCCGCCCGACGGGCCGTCGGCACGCCGCTCCAGCCGCCTCACCGCCCTCCTCCGCACGACCAGCCGGCTGCTGCGGTCGCTCGCGCTGACCGGCTCGGACGCGGGCAGCGTCCTCGCCGGCGTTGACGAGGAGGCCCCCCCGCCCGACGGGACGGCCAAGCAGCGCGTCGGCAGCACCGTGCGGGGCTGCTGTGGCCTCCGCGCGGCGGCGCGGCGGGTGGCGGCGCTCCTCCCCGGCCGGCGGCCGCCGCTGCCCATGATCGTGTGGCTCAAGTTTGAGGACGTCAAGGCGCCGCCGGCGGTGCGGCCGGGCGGCCGCCGCGCGCCCGCTGACGTGGCCGCCGCGCGGGCGGCGGCTGCGGCCACCGCGGCGGGTGGGGAGGACGGGCCGTCGGGGCCGCCGCCGCTGGGCACGCCGGGCGTGACGCCCAAGGTGTCGGTGGTGATGGCGTTTGAGGAGGCCCACGGCGAGAAGCTGCCGTTTACGGTCATCCCGCCCAACGAGGTGGCGGGCGTCGCGTCCGCCACGGACGCACAGGACGCGCTGCGCAAGGAGGCACGTCTCTATCTGCGCCGCTTCATCTTTGCCACCATCTTTACGCTGCCGCTCTTTGTGATGACCATGATCACGCGGCACATCCCGGTCGTGCACAACCGGCTGATCCAGAGCGTCTCGTCGTCGGCGGACGTGCCGCTGCTCGACCTGGTCGCGTGGATCCTGGCCACGCCGGTGCAGTTTATTGCGGGCGCGTCGTTTTACCGTGGCGCCTACTACGCGGCCAAGAAGAAGCGGTCGACGATGGACACGCTCATCGTGCTCGGCACGACGATCGCGTACGGCTTTTCGGTGGTCATTGTCATTCTGACGGCGGTGCAGACGTCGGGCGACCGGCAGCTGGGCGGCGTCCACGGCGAAAGCGTCAAGGAGTCGACGGTGTTTGAGACGGCCGCCCTGCTGCTGACGGTGGTGCTCTTTGGCAAGTGGCTCGAGGCGCTGGCCAAGGGCAAGGCCGCCGCGGGGGTGGCGGCGATCGCGTCGCTCGCGCCGCCCATCGCGACGCTCATGAGCCCCGACGGCTCGCGCGTCGTTGCCGAGCAGGTGCCCGTCGCGCTCTTGTCCATTGGCGACGTGGTCCTCGTCAAGCCCGGCGCGGGCGTGCCCGTCGACGGGGAGGTGATGGCGCCGCCCGGCACGCCGGGCGGCGGCCGCCGCCCCGAGAGTGACGATGAAGGCAGCGCCGCCGCGGCGGTTGGCGCGCTCATGGCGTGTGACGAGACGATGCTCACCGGCGAGTCGCGGCCGGTGGCCAAGTTTGCCGGCGACGACGCGTACGGCGGCACCCTCAATGCCGGCCGCACCGCCGGTGTCGTGCGCGCGTCGGCGGTGGGCATTGACGCGGTGCTCGCGCGGGTCGTGCGGCTGGTCGATGACGCCCAGACGACGCGCGCGCCGATCGAGGCGTTTGCCGACGTTGTGTCGGCGGTGTTTGTGCCGGCGATTGTGTTCACCGCGGTGACGACCTTTGCAGTGTGGTACGGCCTCGCCGCGTCCAACTCGGTGCCGGACCGGTGGACCGCGTCCGAGGGCGACATCCTCTTTTCGCTGCTGTTTTCGCTCGCCGTGCTGGTCATTGCGTGTCCGTGTGCGCTCGGCCTCGCCACCCCCACCGTCGTGATGGTGGCCACGGCGATGGGCGCAACGCGCCACGGCATCCTGTTCAAGGGCGGCGGCGACGCGCTCCAGTCGGCCGCCGGCATCAAGGCCATCCTGTTTGACAAGACGGGCACCCTGACGCGCGGCAAGCCGACCGTGTGCCACATGCTGCGCCTGTCGGGCGACCGCTGCTCGTCGTCGATGAAGCCCGAGCCGTGGGTGCTCGACGCGATCGCGGCGGCCGAGTCCGCGTCGGAGCACCCGCTCGCGCTCGCCATCATCTCGTACGTGAAGAAGTGCAAGCGGGAGGGCGCGTCGGATTCCGAGGCCGAGGAGAGCGACGACGGCGGCGACCATGATGGCGGCGGCGGCCGCGGCCGCGTCAATGCCGACCCCGCGACGGCGGTCAACACGAGCCGCGTCGAGCGCGGGCGTGGCGTGACCGCCACGCTCGCGGATGGCACCAAGGTGGCGGTCGGCTCCAAGGCGTTTATCACCTCGTCCACCGGCTGGGCGCCCGACGCGCGGACGCTGCGGCGGGTGTCGGCGTGGGAGTCTGCGGGCGCGACGGTGGTGGTCGCCGCGGTTGGCGGCAAGGCGGCGGTCGCGTTTGGCATTGCCGACGGCCTCCGCCCCGACGCGGCGGCGGTCGTGGCGGGCTTCCACCGCAAGGGCGTGGAGGTGTGGATGGTGACGGGCGACGGCAAGGCCACCGCGTACGCGGTCGCCGCGCAGGTGGGCATCCCGCAGGCGCGGGTCGTTGCCGAGGCGCTCCCGTGGCAAAAGGTGCAGGCGGTCAACGACGCCAAGATCGCGTCGCCGGTCAGCGAGGGCGCCGCCGTCGTGCCGCTGGTGCTGCCGCCGCCGCCGCCGCCGGCGGACCTGTCCGACTCGGAGTCGGACGGTGACGACAGCGGCACGTCGCCGTCGTTTGCGTCGGTCGCCGGCGCGCGGCGGGCGACCGCCGCGGCCGCCGCGGACGGCCCGTCGGACGTGGCGGTGCCGGTGGGGGAGGAGCTGGCGCCCCCCCCCCCCCCGCCCGACGCCGTTGCCGTCGCGCCGACCACGTCGCTGGCGCGCCGCATCGGCCGGCTGCTCATCTGCCGCGGCCCGCCGGTCGACGCCGACACGGGGGAGCCGCTCGTGCCCAAGCGCACCGTCGCGTTTATCGGCGACGGCATCAACGACGCGCCCGCGCTGACCGCCGCGGACGTGGGCGTCGCGATGGGCGGCAAGGGCGCGTGCACCGCGGCGGCCGAGTCCGCCGCCGTCGTCCTCGTCCGCGCCAAGCTCGCCGACGCGCTGGTCATGGTCGACCTTGCCGGCGCCGCCTTTACGCGCATCCGCCTCAACTATGGGTGGGCGCTCGGCTACAACGTGGCGGCCATCCCGGTCGCCGCGGGCGCGCTGTACCCGGTGCTCGAGCGGCGGCTGCCGCCGTACATGGCGGCCGTCGCGATGGCGGCGAGCAGCCTGTGCGTCGTCGGCTGCGCGCTGACGCTGCGGCTGTACCGGCCGCCGGTGCTGCAAAAGGTGGCGACGGTGGAGGAGGAGGCCGCGCCGACGCGCTGATGGCGCGGGTCGCGCGGGGGGGGGGGGGGTGGGGAGCGTCGGCGGGGGGGACGGGGTGGGTGGTGGGGGGCGGCCGTGGAGGGAGGCGTGGTACGCGAGCGCGGGGGCTTGTGTGCGTTGCGTGTATGGTGTGTTGTGTGTGCTTTTTTTCGTTGTCGGTTGCTTGCATGGATATGCGCGGCTTGGACGTGTTATTTTTCTCTTTTCTTTTCTCCCTGTGCCGGTGCGTGCTGCTCGGTGGCGGCGGCAGACCTCCCGTGCTGGGCCGAGGGCGGCAACGGCAGCGGGGGAGAGACCACTGCTGTCAGCAGGCAACGGTGGCGTTGAGGGTGGAGGTGAGGTCGCGGGCAAGTGGGGCGGGAGGGGGAGGTTACATGATGCGCCGTCCCGCTCTTGTCCTGCCTCACTCCTGCCGCATCGCGCATCGGCCCGTGGTGGGGGGTCTGGCCACACCGGCTACCTGCGCTGGCACCCGCCTGTTCGTCACTGTTGCTACGCGCGCGGTGACCAGTGGCGCTCGTCGACGGCGGCAGCCCACCCAGCAGGGACGGCCACCACCGACCGGCAGCACCGCAAAGGGGACACGCGCCCGGCGGCGTGGCCGTCGTGGCGCGGACCCCCCCCGCGGCCCTCGCCGCGCGCCGCGGCCGCCGCAGCCACGCGGGCGGCTCGCAGCCGCCGTGCCGTCTGCAACCGCACGCGCCGCGGCGGGCTCACCCGCCCCGCTGGGCGGCGCCCCCCCCCCCCACCGCCCCCCCCCCACCGTCGAGCGCGGCGAGCCCGCCCGCGAGCAGCGCGTCGAGCTCCGCCTCGCCCACCACCCGCACGCCCAGCGCGGCGGCGCGGCGGAGCTTGGCCGCCGCCGGCCGCGACGCGCCCGCCACCACCACCCCGGTGCGGGACGAGAGGGTGGCGCGGACGGCGCCGCCGGCGGCGGCGACCGCCGCCGCCGCCGCGGACCGTGACCGGCTCGACAGGCCGCCGGTAAAGACGACCGCCACGCCGGCCAGCGGCGCTGCCACCGTGGTGGGGGGACCGCCCGCCGCCGCCGCCGCCGCCGCCGCCACCGGCGCCGCCGCCGCCGCCGCCGCCGCGGCCGTCCCATCTGCATCGGCACCGCCCGCCGCGGGGATTGCCGACGGCGGGGCACCCGCCGCGTCGGCGGCGGCGGCCGCCGCGTCGGCCGCCGCCGCCGCGTCAGCCGCCGCGGCGGCCGCTGCCGCCTCTGCGGCGGCCGCCGCGGTCAGCGCCGCCTCGTCCGCCCCCGCCACGCCCGCGGCGAGCAGCCGCCCCACCTCCGCCACCACCGACGGGTGGCGGAAGAACGCGCCAATCGCCGCCGCCGACGGCCCCCCAATGCCCGGCAGCGCCGCCAGCGCCGCCGCCGCGTCGGCCGCGCCCAGCACGCGCGCCGCCGCGGCGAGGGAGCCCGCCCGCCGCGCCAGCACCCGCGCCGTCACCGCGCCGACGCCCGGCGGGCCGAGCGCGTGGATGATGGCCGCCAGCGGGCGGGCGGTGCGGGCGGCGGCGGCGGCGGCGGCGAGGTTGGCGGCGGCCTTGGCGCCGAGGCCGGGGATGCCCGCCGCGACAATGGCGTCGGCGGGGAGGGCGTGGAGGTCGGCGGGGGTGGCGACGAGGCCCGCGTCGACGAGGCGCCGCGCGGTCGCCGCGCCGAGGCCGCGGATGTCCATGCAGCCGGGGCGGCCATAGTGGGTCAGCCGCCCGACGACCTGCGCGGGGCAGCCCGCCGCGTTGGTGCACCGCGCGACCGCGACAGCCGCGGCGCGCCGGGGGGTCGCCGCGTCCGCCGCGTGGCGGGCGGCCGCGGCGCCGTCGTCGCCCCCCGCACCGCCGCCACCGCCACCATCGCCGTCGCCGTCGCCGTCGCCGCCGTCGCCGTCGCCCTCTGCAAAGTGCACCGGGGAGCCACACGCCGGGCAGTCGGGCGGGGGCGCGACGGGCACCCCCCCGGCGGGCCGGGCGTGCACGGCGACAATCTTGGGGATGACGTCCCCCCCCCGGGCGACGGTCACCAGCGCGCCCACCACCGCGCCCAGCCGCGCGGCGCCCGCGTGGCCATAGTTGTGCAGCGTCGCGCGCGACACCGACACGCCGCCCAGGCGGAGCGGCGGCGCCAGCACCGCGACGGGCGTCAGCACGCCCGCCCGTGACACCTGGTGCGCGACGCCGACCAGGCGGGTCACCCCCGCGGCGGCCGCAAACTTTAGCGCCACCGCCCCGCGGGGTGACCGGGCGGTCGCGCCGAGCGCGGCCGCCGCCGCCGCGTCGTCGACGCGCACAACGACGCCGTCAACGTCCAGGGGGAGCGCCCCACGCTCGGCCGCCACGTCCGCCGCAAACGCCACCGCCGCGGCCGCGTCGGCGCACCGCCGCCAGCGGGGCATGGGCGTAAAGCCCGCGGCGGCGAGCCAGCCCAGCAGCGCCGTGTGCGTGTCAGTGACGGGCACCGTCACGGGCACGCCGCCGCCGTCGTCCCCGCCGCCACCACCGCCGCCGCCGCCGCCGCCGCCGCCGCCGCCGCCGCCGCCGCCGCCACCACCACCGCTGCCATCGGCTGCGCCCGCCGCCTCTGCCGCGGCGAGCGCCGCCGCCGGGTACGCCACCGCCGCGTAGGGCACAAACGACAGCCGCCGAGCGGCGGCGGCGGCCGGGTCGTGGAGCTTGAGCGCCCCCGCCGCCGCGTTGCGCGCGTTGGCCAGCCGCGGGCCGGGGCGCGCGTTGAGCGCCGCGA
Organism: Pyropia haitanensis; assembly: GCA_008729055.1. Taxonomy (NCBI): domain Eukaryota; phylum Rhodophyta; class Bangiophyceae; order Bangiales; family Bangiaceae; genus Pyropia; species Pyropia haitanensis. The sequence goes on along the minus strand of SDUX01000003.1, from coordinate 1,275,826 downwards.
GCGCCGCCCGCTCCATGTACACCTCCCCGCGGACGTCGACCACCACCCCCGCCGCCGCCGCCGCCGCTGCCGCTGCCGCCGCGTCGGCGGCGGCGCGCCTGTCGGCAGTCGCCGCCGCCACCGCCGCCGCCGCTGCCGTCGCGGCGGCCGCCACGCGGGTGGCGGCCGCCGCCACCGCGGCGGGCGGCAGCGCCGCCGGCACGGCGCCCGGCACGACGAGCGCCGCGCGCACATTCGCGGTGACGTTGTCCCCCCAGCGGCCGTCGCCGCGCGTCGCCGCCGACACGAGCCGCCCGCCCACGTAGCGGAGGGAGAGGGCGACGCCGTCGACTTTGAGGTCCGCCACCAGCGCCGGCGGCGGTGGTGACGACGCGGGCGCGCCCGCCGCCGACGGCGACGGCCGCGACGCCGCGACGCGGGCGGCCCAGGCGTGCACTTCGGCCGCGGCGTAGGTGTTGGTGAGCGAGAGCATCGGCACCACGTGGGCGGCGGGGGGGAAAAAGGCGGCGCCCGCCACGCGGGGGGGCTCCAACGGCGCGCTGCTGTCGGTCTCCACAGGGGCGGGCGGCGGTGGCGTCGCCGCCGCCGCCGCCGCCGCTGCCGCCGCGGACGCCGCGTCGGCCGCCGCTGCCGCCGTGTCGGCAGCGGCCGCCGACGCGTCGGCCGCCGCCCCCGGCGTCCCCGGTGACGCGGCCGCCGCATCAGCGGCAACCGCAGCAGCGGCGGCTGCCGCCTTGACCGCCGCCGCGGCGGCCGCCGCGTGGCTGACCCGCCCCGCCGGGGAGCGCGGGTCCACCCACGCCGGCGCCGCCGCCTCCACCGCCGCCACGTACGCGAGCAGCGCGTCGTACGCCTCGTCGGTCAGGAGCGGCGCCGGCACGTCGCGGTAGTAGGCCGCGTCGGCGGCGAGGAGCTCCTCGACGAGCGCCACGTACTCGGCGCGGGACGCGCACGGGCAGAGGCCGCCGCCATCGTCGTCGTTGCCATTGTCGTTGCCGTCGCCATCGCCGTCGCCATCGCCGTCGCCATCGTCGGCGCCGTCCTTGTCCGCGCCTGCCAGGATGGCAGCGGGGGGCGGTAGCGCCGCGTCCGTCGCCGCCCCGCTGGCAGGCGCCGAGCTGACAGACCCCCGCCCGGACGGCGATGGCGGCTTTGGGGGCGGCGGCGGCGGCGGCGGTGGCGCCGCCGCCGCCGCCGCCGTCCCCGACGCCGCGGCACGCCACGCGGCGGGCCCCCCGCCGCGGGCAACAGCGGCGGCCGCCGCCGCCGGCAGCCTGCCAACCAGAGGCGACTGTCGGCGGCGGCCGCCGCGCAGCGCCAGGCGCCCCAGCAGCGGCGGCGGCGGCACCACAAACGCCCCCAGCGGGCGACCGCGACGGGCGGCGGTCGCGGCGGCGCCACCGCCACCGCCACCGCCGCCACCGCCGCCACCACCGCCACCACCGCCGCCGCCGCTGCCGCTACCGCCACCGCCACCGCCACCGCCACCGCCACCGCCACCGCCACCGCGGCGGCTGGCGCGGCCGGCAACGGCGGCCGCGGCGGCGGCGCGCAGCACCGCCCGTGACGAGAGCATCCGGGGCGGACGGCGGGGCGGCGTGCGGGGAGGGGCGGCCGGGTGGTAGCTGGGGGGCATCCGCCGCGCCCGCGGCGGCCGCAGCGGCGGCACCCGCGGCGGCCGCGCACCGGCCGACGCCGCCGCGGGCCCGCCGCCGCGGCGGCGGCGGGCAGCAGACGACGCGGGGGGGCGGCGGCGGCGGCGGCGGGCAGCAGGCGCGGGGGGGGGGGGGACGGACGGCGGCGGGGTGTGGGGCGGGCGGCCGCCACCGCCGGCCGGGCCGGCCACGCGCGACGGCGGGCGCGTCCACGCGGGGCGGCCGCCGCCGCCGCGGCGGCGGCGCGGCGGCGGCCGCGTCGCGCGCGGCGGGCGACGGCCGGCCGGCACGGCAAAGCGTGCGCGGGCAAGGCAAAGTGTGCGCGAGCAGCGCCCCAGCTCCGACAGACGATGGCGGGAGCGGCGCGACCGCACGAGGCGACGTGGCAGGCGTGGAAGGAGATGGAGCACAGCCGCCCCCATCCCCATCGCTGTGGTGCTTAAACGGAGGTTCAGGAATCGGCCCGAAATCGTGTTTGCGGGTTGCGCACTCTTTTGTGGACCCCCTCTCACGGTACGATGCGCCCCAGTTTTCTCTATTTTTTTTGCCTATCTCCTGTGGTCATGCCGTCGGTCGACATACACCCTGCGTACCACCATTACGTGAAGCACCGTGAACAGAGCTACAAGAGCATGTCAGAGAGCAGGGTGTATGTCGCCCGACCGTTACCGTCCTGTGCGCCCCACAGCAGCTGTCAAAAACACCCAGCAGAAAATTGTGGAATCCACAAAAAACCTGTGGACAGGGCTTCAGAACACGCTTTCTCCCTGGAAGCCGCCGGGCCTTTAAAGAGTACTGATTGGCTTGTGACCGGGGGCACCACGCGTGCTGAGTGACAATTGGCTAATGCACTCGAGTGCCGCGCGGTGCTCCGCAAAGTTTTGCACATGGCCCACAGCGGATCCGCAAAATCCAAGAGAAAACGCGTTCCACAACCATCCTGGCCACCGTCTGTGGACTCGTCTGCGGGCCCCGCAACAGGGCAAAACAGGCTTTTCCTGAACCTCCCTTTAAGCACCACAGCGCATGGACGGTCCGTCGCCCACCCAACCCGCGCGCCGACGCCGTCGAATGTACCAGTACGCGTACGTGTACAGTACTTGTTTGACAGTGGAACTACGGATCAACGCCCAAGTCGATCCGCAACGATTCGACACGTGACGATGAAATGAGAAAGTTTGGCGTGGTGTGCCGCCGCACGGCGTCTGCGCGTCGCCGCCGGCTGGCTCCTCGGCCGAATTTTTGCCTCTGCCGCAGCCGCCGCCGTCACGCCCGCTTCCGCCGCTACCACCGCCGCTGCCGCGGTCCCCCCACCTCCCTTCCCCGCTCCTCACCCCTTATCCTCTGCCCCCCCCGTCCTGTTCTCGAACGTCGTCGCTGTGGGCCGGTGTGTTTTGACGCCTCCCCCATCCCCCGCCGCCGCCGCCGCCGCCGTCGCCGCCGCCGCGCCCGCCGCTACCGTTGCTGCCGCCCGCGCCATGGCCCCCCGCAATCCGCACTGTACGTTTTTGCGCCCTGCTAGGCTGCCCCGCGCTCGTGTCGCTCTCTTACGGCAGGGCTGCGTTTACTGGCCGGCTCTGGCCACGCGGAAGTAGGGCGGCAAGCGGGGGGAGACGGGCGGTGGGGGGGGGGGGGGGGAAGAGGGGTGCGGTGCGGCTCCTACCGCTGTCGCTGTGCCAGGCCGTGCAGCCCGTTGTCTGTGTGGGTTTTTCGACGGTTGCTGACCGCGACGGCTCCGTCGTTTTGGTGCTTGCTCGTCGGGTGGGCGCCCGCTCTTTGCTGCCCCCCTGCCGCCTGCACGCTCTGCTTGGTCCCGCGTGGGTTGCGACTCGCGCACCGGCACCCTGCGCCTTGGTATGTTTTTTTGTGTGCCTGCGCCGCGGGTACCGCGCTTTTGGCTACCCCCGTGCTGCCGCCGCCCTGTTCCGTGTGTGGACTCCCGCCCCGGCCACCCCGCAACGGTGCATCCAATTTTCCGTACCTTTTGCCTTGCCCCTCTCCCCTTTTCCACCTGTTGCACAGGTATCCGACTGGCGCTGGTGCAGCCAACGTCTGGGGACGTCAACCTCTTTGTGCGCGTCCTGCCGCCGACGCCCGGGCAGCCGGCCAACACGGCGCGCATTGGTGACACGAGCGGCGTGGCGCTGCTCGACCTGCGCTCCCCCGCGCAGGCCGCGGCGGTGGGCCCCCCGGGACGGTGGTGCGGCTCCTCCGCGCGCGGCCGACGATGCACCAGTCGTGGCTGCACATTGGCGTGTCCAAGTGGGGGGCGATTGAGCGCGCGCGGGAGGGCATTGAGCTGGCCGTCGACGAGGAGGTGTGCCTCAGTGACCGCACGTACGAGGTGGTGAGTGGCACGCAGGGGCGGGCGTTGGAACGGACGCGGCCGTCTGGCCGGGGGGGGCGCCGGCCGGCGGCAGCGGTGGGCGAGTGAAGCAAAATTCTGTCGGAATCTGTGACGGAGGCTTGCGTGAGACTGGGGAAGCTGGGAAGGAGACTGGAGTTGGCGAGTGGCCAGGTGGGGTGTGCGTGCTGTCACAGCCAAGGGATGACCCGTGGCGGCTGTTTGGGTCGGTCTGTGCGTACATCCGTCTTTCCGCGGTGAGGGTCTCCACGCGGGAGGGAGCGCTGACGAGGGCGGCGGGCGCGCCACCGCAGCGATGGCACCCGCGCGGCGGTATCCAACCCCAAGACTGTCTGAGTAAGGACGCAATCGAGGCTTGGGGAGGGGGTGACTCCCGCCCACGCGGGGAGCGCGCCGTCCACGGGATGACGTTCCCGCGCCGTCGTGGTGGGCACGCCCCCGGCCGGCCGGCGACGTCGCGCGCCGTTGCTGTTGCATGCGCCGACGCTCCCCCCCGCACGAGGATGGCGCCGCGCGGGCCCTCACTGTACGCACTCCCGACTGCAAGCCGACGGGTGCCGCCGCCAGCTGGGATGGTCAGGGCGGCGGCCGCTACACGGGGCGTACAGAGCGGGGGTGACGAGGTCTGCGCGTGTCGATGAGACACCAACGCCCACCCTGGGTGCGTCATGGCCCTCGGTGGGAGCGTGCCCTCGTCATGGGCAATCGGTTCGGCAGCTCTTGTGGACCAGCCCGCATCGGTCCTCTAGTGGCGGGACCTCCCCATCGCTCCCGGGGCTCCCAAACGCCGACCCGCGGGCGTCCGACCCATCAGTGTCAGGGTACAAGTACCTCCGCCTCTCCACGGATTGATGCCGGCAAGGGTGCCGAGCGGCGCCACCCCCTCGTGGGGCCCAGCTCATGGCCGCGCCGTCGTGGAGGGGAGGCGCGACGGCACCCCCTGTGCGACCGCTTCAGCCCCCGCCCCCCTATTCCTCCCTCGAGGATGGCTGTGCGCTACCCTGCGGTGCGTTCCCCCGGGGTGTGGCGTCGCCAGCTGGAATGTTCCGCCCTGCGGTCTTTGCAGAGCGGAGAGCAGAGTGGCCGGCTCATAGCGTCCGACTGGGGGTGCCTCGCGGCCGCCTGGATGGGTCACGGCCGTTGGAGGTAGCGACCCCTCTCTCGTGTGCGGTGAGGGCTTGGCTGCACCCAGCAAGCGTCCGCGACGTTGCCAGGACCTCTCCACCGCTCACGGTGGTGGCAGGCTGGCCCGTGGCGCGGATGCCGACCCGTCTGTGTCAGAGCCCCCCCCGCCTCTCAACGGGTTAGGCGCCAGCGCAGAGGGCGGTGGTTCCTCCTCCGCTGCCCACCGCACAGCAGCTCCTCCCCTCTTGGTTTCGGTCGACCCCGGACCCTGGGGTGGCCGTGCCTTGCGCGTCGGCTGCGTCACGAGGATAGATCGCAAAACGCAGGTCCCTACGCGGTGCGTACGGGGATGATGTGGTCCAGGTGGATACCCACCGCTTGGGCCCACGGCTCCGAAACGGTACGACTGACGAGGCGACTCGCATGGCTCTGAAGATGGGGGGGGGGGGAGGTGTTCAGCTGCCGCGTGTACCCGTGGCGTCAGACAGAACAGCTCATCGTGCAGGCCTCGTGGCGCCCTTACAGAAACCTGGCGCGGCGCCGCCCGCAAAGCTCCCCCCGCGGCGCCAGCGCAGCCCCGCGCAACTGGTGTCTCCACAGATCCATGGGGACAGGGGCGGGAAAGAGAGAGACAGAGGGCGAGTAGTTTTAACAGCGGCCGTCTGTGCTGGACGAGGCATCTCCTCCGCCTGTTCTCGAGGGAGGGAGGGAGGCTGCGCCCGCAGCCGGGGCCCCCACAGCAGGGACGGCGCCGCCTCGACTGGCGTCCCCGATCGGCGGCGTGGCCATCCATCCCCGCGTCCCGAAACGAGTCATCCGTCCCGACGTGCCGTAAATCCAGCTGTAGTGTAAAGCGCCGTGCGCCCCCGGGCAGGGGGCGACCGCCAGCTGGCCGTCCACCACCTCTCGGCCGCGCAGGGCGCGGCGGCGGTGCCCCGCCGCCACCTCGACGGGGTAGGATTGGCAGCGACACCACTGTCGGGCGCGTCGTCCCCGCCTTGGACCACGGCGGTCCCTGCTGGCTGCGCTGTCCTGTCGTCCACGTGGATGGCAGTCGCAGCATGATTGGCAAGTGGCCCCGCGATGGGCTATACCGGGGGGGTCCCCTCTCCTATGGACGGCGTCATGAGGCGTGTCGCCTGGGGGAAGGCGCACGGCGGATGCAGCGCTGTGGTCCTGGTCCCCCCGCGCGCGCCCCCCCCCCCCTCTCCGCCCCGTGTCAGCGCATCTCCCGAGCATCTCCTCGCCTGTGGTAGTGGTGCGGGGCCACGGCCCCGCCCAAATCTCATGTTGCGCGGCGGCTGCGGTTCCTCTCTCAAGAACCGAAAGGATGGGGGGGGTGACACGCCTTCGTTGCAGCTGGCCACCACCGAGCTCCCCCCACCCACCCCCCAACCGACCGCTCCGGTTTCTTCCCAGAGCCGGGCGTGGCTGGCGCTCCTCAAAATCCATCCTGTGCCCGCTTTCCGCCTCGCAACCCCTCACTCGTCGCCTCCCCTGCCTTCAGCGCATCTGCTTCTTGTGTCGTGGCACCCACGCCGACGGCAGGCATCCTCCCGGCCTCCGCTCCCTCCTCACTCCCTTGCGTTCCACGCTGCCCTCGCTTCCCCGTTGGCCGTGCCAGCCTTCCCCCCCCCCCGGCAACCATAATGTCCCATCAGCCGGCCAACGCGGGCGCCGTTGACAACGGCTGCATCTCCACCCGCGCCTGCCGCGACTATCACCCGCCGCCGCCGCCACCACCCCCGCGCCCGCCGCCGGCCGGGCCGCCGGGCGGTGGCGCGGGCGGCGTGCCGCCGGGCACCTGGACGTCCACCACGTCGGACGCGGCGTCGGCGGGCTACCGCCCGCGCGGGGGGGGGGGCGGCACCACCCCGCCGCCCTCCCCGCCGCCGGCCGCGCCACCGGCCGCGCCCGACACGTGGGGCGCTCAGCCGCCGCCGCCGGTGCCGCCGCCGCCGCCGCCCGCCTATGGGTTTGGGCCGCCGACCTGGCAGTCTGGGCCTCCTGCGGCGCCCGGCAGGGGCCCTATGGCTGGACACCCGGCGTACGTGCCACTTCCGCCGCCGCCGCTTCCGCCGCCGCCGCCGCCGCCGCCGCAGCCTGTCGGCTTTGGCGCGCCCGCGTACGGAGGAACTGCGCCCTATCCCTGGGGGCCGCCAGCAGGCGGCGGCGGTGCCCCCTGGCACCCCGCTGCGGACACGTTTGGCGGTGGCGGCGGCCTGCCGTACGGGGCGGCGGCTGGGGGCTACCCACCGCTGCAGCCGCCGTCCCTGATGACGGCAGAGGGCTGGGGGGGGGCGCATGGTCGGCCGCGCCCTACGCGCCGCCGCCGCCGCCGCCGCCGCCGCCGCCGCCGCCGCCGCCGCCGCCGCCGCGGTCGCCGTGGCCAACGCCCGGGTATGGGTACTAGACGCGACGTACAGGATGTCGGCGTCAAGCGGCTATTTGTTTGGTCCCACGCCAACTTTGCGGCGTCCTTTTTTCGGCAGTTGCGGTGCGCGTTTTTGTTGGAGGGGGCGCTGTGAACGGGTGGCTCGCACCGCGGTTGAGCGACAGCCAAACGGAGGCCACGACACGTCGGGCCGATGACCGCGCCTACCTCTCTGACCTTCATGAGCACTGCGCAGCTACGGACCAGTCGTCGGGCGGTTGTAGGAGCGAGCGGTGAAGGGGCCCCGCGGACGGAGCCACCATTCCCTTTGCGCGCAAGGTTGGCTGTGACCGGTGGCTACGCTCGTGACCCCGTGTCGCCCTCCCCAGCATCCGAGGTGTATCTCGGTGACGTCGAGGTGGAGGACTCTCTTTTCTTCTTTCGTTGGCATTGCATGTGCGTGTGCGCAGTAAAGAAGCAAAGCTTCTCGTCGTGAGCGCTCCCGGTGCCGACGCTGACCCCGTCGCCAGTGCCATCATTGCGGCACGGACACCGCCGTGGACAAGGCGGCCCGCACATACGGGAAGAAACAGTGCAGACGCGGCAGACGCCACACGGCTAGACGCTGCCGCGTAGTAGTCGGCAGCGCGCACACTCGCTGGCCCGCGAGGGTGTGCCCGCCCCCCTTCGAGGGGGCCGTCTCTGGCCAGACCCACAAGAGCAGCCGGCGGCGAGTGCCCGAGGAGCCAAGAGGCGCAGCAAAGCAAACCGCCCCGCGGGGTACCACCCCCCCCCCTACCACCCAGCCCCCCTAAAAAAATATAGACCGCAACCCACACATGATGCGGCCGAAATATGCCGCGACAGGCACCATCACCTCAGCCAAAAAACAACAGGCAGAAAAGGAGCATGCGCACAGCGAAAGTCCTCTGCTGCCGCACCGCTTCCCCCCAAACGCCCACCTCCCCCACAGCCCCCCACCAGCCTCATCGCTGCCCCCACATCTTGGCCGCCGACGCAAACGCCGACGGTGCGTCCTCCCCCCCCTCCCCCGCGCCCGCCGCCGGCGCCTTGGCCTCAAACAGCTGCGCGGCCTTGCCAAACCGCACCTCCAGCGGCTCGTTCGCCGCCGCCGCCGCCGCCCCATCCCCGCCGCCACCACCGCCGCCGCCACCCCCACCCCCACCCCCGTCCGCCGCCCCGCCCCCCACGCCGGCAGAGAAGCGGCGGCTGGCGGCGGAAAACCGCTCCCGCAGTTCGCCCGTGCGGTCCCCCCCGCTGTCGCCGCCGCCGTCACTGCCGCCGCCGCCGCTCGTACTCGTCGCCGCCGACACAGACGACGCCGACCGGGCGGGCGCCTTGGCAGCAGCCGCCGGCGTACCCGCGGCGGACGCCTTTTTGGCCCACGAGCCGGCCCGGCCCGACGCGCCTGGTACGCCCGCCGCCGCCGCGGCGCGGGCGGTGGCGGCCTCTACCTTGGCCGCCGCGTCCATCCGCGCCGCCCGCTCCGCGACCGCCGACAGCGGGGTACCGTCGGGGGACACGCCGCCGCCGGCGGCACCGCCACGGCCGCCGCCAACGCCGCCAGGCGACTGCGCCCGCTCCAGCCGCGCCATCGCCGCGGCGACACCGCTGAGCGGCGCGCCGCCGCCATCGTTCCCACCGCCGCGACCACCGCCGCCGCCGGCAGCCACCGCCCCCTCCTTGGCCCGAAACGCCTCGGCGGCGGCGGCAAAGTGCCCCGGCCCGCCGCCGTCCGCGTCCGAGTCCGAGTCCCCCGCCTCCGCCGCCGCCCGCGTGGCGGTCGCCCACTCGGGGGGCGGCTCGGCAAAGCGGCGGGCGGCGGCGGCGCGGCCGCCCGCCGCGGCGCCGCCGCCACGGCCGCCCTCCTTGGCCGCCCGCGGCGGCGGCGGCGACGGCGCCGCCGCGGCGCCGGCCCGGCGGCCACCGCCGTCCCCGCCGGCGGCCGTGGCGCCGCCCCTGGCCGGCCGTGGGCGGCCGCCGCCGCCGCCGCCGCCGTCGCGGGCCGTGTCAAAGCGCGACGCAATCCCCGCAATCGCGGCCGACGGCGCGGCGCGCGCCGCCGCCGACGACGGCGCGTGGAACTTGGCGGCGAGGCCCGCCACCGCCGACGGCGGCGGCGCCGCCGCGGCGGTGCCGTCAAAGAGGGCGGTGCGGGACGCGAGCGTGCCGGGGGAGGGGGTGGAGGGGGGGGGGGGGACGCCATCGCGGCGGCCGCGCCCAAAAAGAAGGGCACAGGAACGTAAGGGGTGGGCGCGACAGCGAGGGGGGGGGGGAAGGGGGTTGACAGTGGCGGTGGGGGTCGGGGTGGTTGGTGGCGGCGGGAAAGAGGGGACAATGAGTGTGGGCGGACGGGGGTGTGCCGGCCAAGAAGACCGGCGTGGGCGCGCACAGCCACGAGGGGGGGTGCCGCCGCTGCGGACGGCGAACCCGCGCCGGTCGTTGACGGGTCGACGCTCGCGGGGGGGGGGGGGGGAACGGCCACCCGGCCGAGGGAGCGGGGGGACAGCGGTCGGCCCAGGCTGGCAGCCGCCACGACAGCCACGCGGCGAGCGGCGGGGGGGGAGGGGGGGGGGGGGGAAGGGCGGCGCAGCCGCGCCGCGGCGGGAGCCCAGCTTTGCGCACGGGGGAGGGGGGGGGGGGGGTGGCGACGCGCGAGTGGGGGGGGGGGCCGCCCACCTCGCCGCGCAGCGTGTCGCCGGCGGGTGTGCCGCCTGGATGCGGTTGTGTAAGCAGACGCCCGCTGCCGTGGCCAGGCTCACCCCGGGGTGTGGCCGACGGACTTGGCACCGCCATTGGCGTGGCCATTTTGGGTTCGTGGGAGGACTTGGTGCGCGCGGTCGCCGGCCCGCGCGTCGCCTTGCCGGCGCGCGGCGTCCGCCGCGGGCGTCTTGGCCGCTGCAACGACGCGCGCCGCCGGCGTCGGCCGTCCCCTCCGGCTCGGCCCGCGTTCCTCCCCCCCCCCCCCCCCCGCTCCACGCCTACCTCTCGCTGCCGCTGACGCGGGCCTGCTGGTCTCTCACTGCCCCTACCACCTTGCCGCCTCACGGCACTGCCGGCCGCGGCCGCCGCGTCGGTGCCGTGCGCCGACGCGCCCCGGCGGGCGCGGCCGCCGGCCGCCCCCCCCCCCCCCGCGTCGCGGCGTGGCCGCCGCAGCCGTCACCGCTGCGGCAGCCGCCATCTTTGTCACCCGTCGCGTTGTGGGCGATGGCCACACCGGGCACGCCACCCGCCCGCGGCGGGCCTGGCCGGCCGCCCCGGCCGCCCGGCCGGCGCGCCCGCTTCTCCACTCCGCCCCGCCCCTCGCCTCTGCCAGCCACCGGGGGGTCACCCGCCACCGCCGCGGCGGCCGCCGGTCCGCCGGCCGCCGCCGCGGCCGCCGATGCTACCACGCGTGCAGCAGCCCCCCCCCCTTTGACGGCAACGACGACGCCGCCGCGTCGGCGGGTGGCCCGCGGGTGGTGGCCCCGGCGTCGCGGCCGCCGCGGCCGCCGCCCACCGCTTCCCCCCTCCCCCCCCCGGCTGCCGCGGCGCGGCCGCCGCCACCGCCCGGCGCTGCCACCGCGGCGGCGCGGCCGCCCGCGCCCGGCGACGTGGCCGTGGCGGGCGGCCCGCCGCCGCCGCCGCCGCCGCCGCCGCCGCCGCCGGGCGGTGCCCCGCCCCACGCGCCCGCCGCGCGGGCGGCGGCTGTCCGTACGGCCTCCCCCCCCCCCCGCCTCCCCCGCCCGTGGCGGCGGCGGCCGCCGCGGCGGCCTACACCCCCCCCGCGTGGGCGGCGGTGCCGGCGACCCCGCTGGCGCTGACGGTCATCCGGCGGCGGCTGCCGGTCGGCACCGTCGCGTGGCCGGCGGGGCGGTCGGCGCTGACGCTCGGGCGGGAGGGGGAGGTGGATATCGTCGCGGCGCACCCGAGCGTCAGCCGCTTTCACTGCGTGTTCCAGGCCGGCTGGGGGGAGGAGGGTGCGGGTGGGGAGGGCGGTAGTGGCGGTGGCGACGGCGGCGGCGACGGCGACGGCGACGGCGTCGGCGGCGGTGGCGGCGGCGGCGGCGGCGGCGGGCGGCCAGGGGTGGCGGCGCTGTGGGACGCGGGCTCCGCCAACGGTTCGACTGTGAATGGCAAGCGCGTGCCGCCACGGGCGTGGGTGCGCCTCCGCCTGGGGGATGTGGTTGGGGTGGGCGCCAGCACCCGCCTGTACGTGCTGACGGGGGAGGAGGGGGTGGGGGCGGCCGCCGCGGCCGCGTCGGCCCGCAGGCGGGTGCCCGTCGACGGCCGCCAGTCGGGGGCGGTGGGCGAGGAGGGTGCCGCTGGTGGGGACACGAGCTGGGGCATTGCCGACGATGACGATGCGATTGCCGCGCACGAGGCGGCCGAGGCCGCCGCTGACGGCGACGGCGACGGCGGCGGTGATGGGGACTCAGACGGCGACGGCGACGGCGACGGCGACGGCGACGACGCGACGGGCGGTAAGGAGGCGCTTGGCGACACGCCCGCCGCGGCGACGGTGCGGCGGCGGGCGGCCAAGCTCGCCAACCTCCGCGCCGAGGCGGCCGCGCTCGCCGCCAAGGCGGACGTCGCGCCCCTGTCTGACGGCCAGGCCGCCCGCGCGGCCACGCTCGACACCCTCATCGCGACCGCGGCGGCGGCACTCGCCGACGCGCGCCGGGTGGTGCGGCAAGCGGCGGCGGCGGCAGCGGGTGCCACCGCCCGCAAGGCGGCGGCGGCTGATGGTGGCGCCTGGGCGAGCGGCGGCGGCCTCGGCGGCGGCGGCGGCGGCGGCGGCGGCGGCGGCGGCGGCGGCGGCGTGGACGACGCGGGCGTGCCGTCGGACGAGGACGTGGTCGAGGCGCCGCCGATGCGCGAGGCGGGCGTAGCCGCCGTCGCCACTGGTGGCGGCGGCGGCGGCGGGCCCGCCGTCGAGACGGCGGCAACGCTGCGGCCGCGCCTCGCCGCGGCGCGCGCGGCGGCGCGACGGGCGGCGGACGCGGCCAAGGTGGCGGCCGCGCCCGACCCCGCGGCGCGGCGGCGACGCGGCGGCGCCGGTGGCGGCGGCGATGGGGGGAAGGACGAGGAGGAAGACCCCCTCGATGCCTACATGGCGGGCGCTGCGGCGGGGGTGGCCGCCGAGCGGGTAGCGGCGGCGACGGCAGCGGCGGCGGCCGCCGCCGCCGAGGTCACCCGCCTCGAGGCGCTATGGGCGGTGGTGAGCGAGGGCGCTCTGTGGGCAGATGGTGCCGATGGGGGCGGCGGTTGTGAGGGGGGGCGGGGGAGGAAGCGGCTGCGTACTCCATAGGGAGTGGTGCCCGTTCCGTTTGGAAGTGGGTGCCGACGTTGCGGGGTGGACGCCAACGTTGGAGAGCGGACGCACAAGGGATCCACCGTCACCGTTGGCGTCTCTCGTGTTCCGAGGAGAGCCCCCTCCACCGATGGCGTGACGTGTCAAGTTAATTACGAAGCACGATTGTCTAGCCTTTACCAAAGTATTTATTCAAATAGATCGACCCGATCAATCGTTCACGATACGACCGGCTGTTTCTGCCGTTGACGGGCACGGCGACTGGAATGTTCCTGGCGCGGGCGCATTCCACCCGCCCACCGCGCGACGCCGCGGCGAGTCGCCAATCTCCTGGCCACAAGCGGGGTGGCCGTGGCGTCGGCCGGCCAAATCCGTGGCGCCCCCGGCGGCCCGGCGCATGAACGGTTGAACCAGACGGCGCCCGCTGCCGCCGCGCCCGCCGTCGACCCAGCCGCCATACGCCGGCGGCCTTGTGACCTCCGCGGCGCAGGGTCGCCTGTCTGTTTCTTCGTCCCCTCCTCTCCCCCACCCCCGCCTGCGCCCACCGCGTCGGCCGTTTGTCTGTGTCACAGTCGCTACATCCCTCTCTGGGAGCACTCCGGCCTTCCCTTCCCGACCAGTGCTGCCTTTGCCTGTCGGCTTGCCCCGCCCCCCCCCTGTCCCCCCCACGGCGATGGAGCCGGTCGTGTGCCCCATGGGCGGCGGCCCCGCCTTTGTCGCTGTCGGTCTGTCGGCGGCGGCGGCGGCGTCGTCGTCGACGGCGTCGTCGTTTCACGGCACCCGCACGCGGGTGGTCCCCGTCGCGGCTGCCGCCGGCCGCCGCGTATCGGCGCTCCCCGGCGCGCTGCCGCGCCGTGCGGCGGCACCTGGGCGCCGGGCGTCGGGGGCGGCCAGCATCCGCGCAGACGCCGACTACTACTCGACGCTGGGCGTGTCGCGGTCGGCGTCGCAGGACGAGATTAAGAAGTCGTTCCGGAAACTTGCCCGCAAGTACCACCCGGTACGTTGTGTGTTTGGGCGGGGAGGGAGGGGGAGGGGTGTCACCACAGCAGTGGCGATAGGGACGAGAGCGGGGGCAGGCAACTGGGTCTGGGCATCACTCCTGGATGGTGGGGGGGTGGTGCGTTTGTGGACGTAGCGGTCGGTCCCTTGTGGCTCTCAGCAGTAGGACTCTTCTCTGCGTCGAGTGTCGGGAGAGATCAGCCTGTTGGTCGCTCTCATGGTGCGCCCAGCCGAGCCGCTGGCTGACCATGTTGCGGACTGTTGACGGTGCTGTGGTTGTGTTGTGCGTATGCTTTGGTCGTTTGTGCCTTGCTGGATGGTCTCGATTGGACGTTCGCGTCCGCGTGTGGTGCGCGCCACTCCCCACACAGGATGTGAACAAGGAAGCGTCGGCCAAGGCCAAGTTCCAGGAGCTCTCCACTGCATACGAGGTGCTCTCCAACCCAGACGTGCGGCAGCGGTACGACCAGTTTGGAGAGGCAGGGGTCAAGTCTGGGGGCGGCGGCGGCGGCCCTGGCTTCTCGACCGACTTTGGCGGTGGCTTCTCTGACCTGTTCGAGACCTTCTTTGGCGGCGGCGGCGGCGGTGGCGGCACGCGCGGCCGCTCGTCTACGGGCCCGCAGGTGGGGGATGACCTGCGGCTGGACGTGGAGATTCCGTTTGCCAAGGCGGTCTTTGGTGGCGAGTACAAGCTCCGCTTCTCCCACTTGGAGAGCTGCGGCACGTGCAAGGGGTCGGGGGTCAAGCCTGGTTCGAGCAGCCGCACGTGCGGCACGTGCAGGGGACAGGGGAGCGTCATGCAGGTGGCGCGCACTCCCATGGGTGCGTTCCAGCAGGTCACGCAGTGCCCCACGTGCCGTGGCTCGGGCATGGAGGTGGACGAGTACTGCGGCTCGTGTGGCGGCAAGGGCACCAACCAGGTGACCAAGCAGCTGGTAGTGAACATCCCCGCTGGTGTGGACAGCGGCTCTCGTCTGCGGGTGCGCGGGGAGGGCGATGCGGGCACCCGGGGGGGCCCCCCTGGGGACCTGTACGTGGTGCTGCGGGTTGCTCAGTCGGCAGACTTTAAGCGCGAGGGCATCAACACGTACGCGTCCACCAAGGTGTCCTACCTGGATGCCATCCTTGGTCGCAAGCTGACGGTGAAGACCGTGGACGGGCCCGTTGAGCTGACGGTGGCGCCTGGCACACAGCCGGGGGCGGTGCTCAAGATTGAGGGCAAGGGGGTGCCAAAGCTGGGCAACAAGACCGCCCGCGGCGACCACTTTGTGACGGTGGAGGTCAGCATCCCCAAGCGCCTCTCGTCGGACGAGCGGGAGTTGCTTCGGGAGCTGGACATGATGGCCAACGGTACAGACCGGTCTGTGTCGGCAGACGGGGGCGGCGCCGGCGGGGCGGGCTCCCCAAAGAAGAAGAACAAGGACGGACTGTTTGGGTTTGCGCGAAAGAAGTGAGCTAGTGGGGACTGGCGGGCTCTGTGGACACGGATGGCGGCGGGACATCTTTTGGGTGGATGTTTGTAGCTCTACGAAGATGAGGAAGGCTCCGTGCCTATTGCGCGTATCTGTTGGTGCGGGACAGTGTCGAGCCTTTTCTGCACCTCCGCGTGCCTACTGGGAAATATATTCTCACTGTGTCTTCCTTTCGTTGCTCCTACGTGGCTTTTCTCTTTCTTGCATGTCTGTTGTAGGATCGAGGACCTCTCGAAAGGTCCGTCGGATATGTCTTGAGTAGCTATAGATGAGGGGGGGCTGGTTGCTTGCACGAGCTCGACAGTGCGCAAGCCCAGCCAATGCAACCGCATTTGAGAGTCTCTTAGGACATCACCCGAAATGATGTTGCGTCCAAACTTGCCGTGTGCAGACCTCCCCGCAGGCCTGCTCGATATGCCGCAGCCCGCAAGCGATGTGAGCCGCGCAGAGGCCGTGCGTGCATGTTTCGGACTGCGGCCGGCGAGCGTGGCGACCAGATGCAAACACTAGTGCTTTGTGACACCATTGCTGCGACGTGGGGTCCGACTCTTCCCATTCCCCACGTCCCGCGCTCCCCTACTCAAATGATGAAAAACGCCCCCACCGTTCACAAGTGATGCCTACTGGCCGACAAGCCAGAAGAGACAATGTCCCCAGTCAAGCTCACACCTCGTCCGCTGTGTCGACAAAGAAGTAGTTGCCCGAAGACTTTTGCTCCTTGTCCTTCACCGACTCCAGCTTGTTGATGCGCGGCCGGAAGTTGGTCGGGTCCCGCCGGAAGGTGATGTTGAGCGACTTCAGGAACGCATTCATGCCGCTCAGCAGCGGTTGTGGCTCCGTGGCCGTACAGTCCTTGGCCGGCACCCCCTCGTACACAATGACGCGGTCGGCCAAGTAGGTGGCCATAATGAAGTCGTGCTCAATAACGTACGCCGACGACTTGGAGTGGAGGATAAAGCGCTTGATGACCTTCGCCGCAATAATTCTTTGCTCCGAGTCGAGATACGCACTCGGCTCGTCAATCAGGTAGATATCGGCGGGCTTGCCAAGCGCCAGCACCAACGCCACGCGCTGCAGCTCCCCGCCCGACAGGTGCTGCACATCCTGATCCAGCAGCTCTTCAATACGCATCGGCCGTGTCACGTCCGTCATAAACTGCGGGTGCAGATACGCGTCACGGATCTTGATGTGCAGCAGCTGCCGGACGGTGCCGTCAAATTTGGGGGAGATCTTCTGGGGCTTGTACGACACGTTGAGCTCCGGCACCCCCTCGCCACCATCATCGTCGGGCTTGAGGAGGCCAGCCAGCATGCGGATAAACGTAGTCTTGCCCGTCCCGTTCTCCCCCAGCATCACCACAATCTCCGAGTCGGTGAAGGAGCCAGCTTCCACGTGGAGCTTGAAGTTACCCAGCGTTTTGGACATTGCCGGGTATGAGTAGAGCCGGTGATGCGCCTCCTCTTCCTGTACTGCCTCGGCCGTCTCGGCAATGCGGAAGGTCAACGACACAGCGCGGAAGCGCAGGTTCTCCGTCGGGATGAAGCCCGCCAGAAAGATGTTGATGCCTTCCCGCACACCTGACGGCAACGTCACCACGCCGTAGGCCCCGGGCTTGCCGTACAAGCAGCAGATAAAGTCGGACAGGTAGTCAAGGACGGCGAGGTCGTGCTCCACCACCACCACGTACGTCTCTGGCGTGATTGTCACCAAGTCCCGAATCACCTTGGCCGCCGTTAACCGCTGCTTCACGTCCAAGTAGGAAGACGGCTCGTCAATCATGTACACGTCCGCCGACTGCACAGCCGTGACGGCCAGGGCAAAGCGCTGCAGCTCCCCCCCCGACAGCACTGACACATCCCGCTCAGCGACCGTCGCCAGGTCCAGCTCCTCAATGAGCTCATCCACCACGTCCCGCTCATTCTGCCGGTTGAGGATGTCGCTGACGGTGCCCTTCACGGCGCGAGGGATTTGATCTACGTACTGGGGCTTGATTTTCGCCTTGAGGTTGTCCTCGAGCACGCGGGTGAAGTAGTTTTGTAGCTCCGACCCGCGAAAGTTGGTGAGGATCTCTTCCCAGTCGGGCGGTGCGTCCCAGCGACCGAGGTTGGGTTTCAACTTGGCTGCCAGCACCTTCAAGGCGGTGGATTTGCCAATCCCGTTGGTACCAACAAGGCCGAGCACCTGCCCCGGCCGGGGCATCGGCAGCCGATGGAGCTTGAAGCTGTTGGCGCCATACCGGTGCACCGTGTCCTTATCCAGGTCCTTGGGGAGGTTGATGATCTGGATGGCGTCAAAGGGGCACTTCTTCACGCAGATGCCACAGCCAATGCAGAGCGTCTCCGAGATAAAGGAAATCTTGCTCTTGGACGTCACCTCAATGCAGAGCTTGCCCATCCGCACGACAGGGCAGCCCTTGCGGCATTCTTGACCGCACCGCTTGGGCTTGCATCTGTCCGCGCTCACAATCGCAATACGGGTCAGCTTGTCCGACATGGTTGCGTCGCCGGGCACACGGCGCCCAGCCCACGAGAGGCGGACAACCCCACACCGAGGGGGAAAACGCGGCCGCTCGTGAACGTATGAAGAGGCTCTGCAGCAGAGTCAGCTGGCTGCAGAGAAGAACACGCAGTGCTCGACCGCAAGCAGCAGCTACAACCAGAGGACGCCGCTCCAAAAACAAAAAAGAGATGGTGGCGCTCCTCGACCAGCCACAGCGGCCACGGACGGCGGGTCAGCAGCGGGGACGGCCTAAAAAATCAGCAGAGCTGACGGCAGAAACAACAGCGGGGACAGCGCCGAGGCGTAGCAGCGTAGCTGACGGCAAGACACCAGCGGGGACGACGACGGGGACGGCCCGCCAGCGCGACTTCGTCGATTCGACGCTGGCAGTGCGCACCGTCGTGGGCGGAAGTCCCTGGTCAGTCACGGCGGTGCCCCCCATCCGAACAGAAGAGGTACTGAGTAGGAAGAAATCATATTCGACTTGTCTTGAATACTTACAACTAATGACCTATTATCATTTACTGTGCACGGATGTATTCGGTAAGTCGTGTGCGTTCGCCGTTAATTCGACACACTTTCATAGTTAGTGGGTTTCTTGTCTTCGGTTTCCGACATAAACGGGTCCAGTGGGTCGAGCCAACCAATCGTGGTGTACCAAATGCGGCGTCAGATACGTACAAGATCGTTACACGAGCCCGGACGCCCGATTGGTGTGATCAGCAATGGCCGTGTCGTCTCGTACAGGCACCAATTCTCATTGGGTGGCGGACCCGGAGCGCCACCCACCGCTCGTCCTCGTCCCGCAGCATGCAACGGTATCTCGATCTCAAAATTGGCGGCGGCCGATCATGGTGACCGAGCCGGGCTTGGCGCACTTCCCGACGCCCCTTTCGTGCGGAAGCTCCCGATCGCGCTCGTGGTCTCGTCCGGGCTGTCGGTGAGACGACCCCCAGACTTCAGCTCAACCGCCCCCGCCGCGTGTGTGGCCACGAGGTGATTCTCGGGGCAGACGGGCGCGCGGCGCACCAGCGCCGCTCTCGCTCCCCCTCCCGCCGCCACCGGTGGCACCACCCCGGCCGGCACTCCTGCGCTTGGGAACCCGACCGTCGCCTGGTGGCGTTCCGGTTTGTGCGTGTGCCGCGGGGGGGAAGCGTGTGTCGTCGTCTGCGACGACCGCCACCTGTCTACGTTCCGCCCCCACCCGCCCGGCACCCGCGTTCTCGCCTACGCATCTTGCCAACCCTCTCCCCCCCCCCCGACCTCGCGTCCGCTTTTCGCCTTGTGACCGCAGCCCCCGCATCTCCGAGCTTGTTTCCGTCGAGTGGGTGTGGCTTCCGACGTGGTAGGTGAGCGGGCAGGCGTGGCGGCTGTCAAAGGTGGGTGACCTCCCCCCCGACGCGGCTACCCCGCCAACCACGATGGCGCTCGCCGGCTTTGTCGGCGCGCCGTTGGCGGGCGCTGCCGCCTCTACCCACCGGGGCTTGCCCCAGTCCGGTCTCCGATCGATTTGCGGTGGTCGGCCGGCGCCGGCGGCCGCCCCTGCCGCCGCCGCCGCGCGGCTGCGGATGGTGGCGGAGCCGCCGGCCGCCGTGTCGGCCCCACGCCCGACGGTTGCGGCTGCGGCGGAGCTGCGGGAAGAGCGGACCGCCCCGTTCCGTGGCCGCACCGGCATTGTGCTGATGAACATTGGCACGCCCGCGAGCTTGTCGACCGACGATGTGCGTGAGTACCTGCGGCAGTTCCTGGGGGACCAGCGGGTGGTAGACCTGCCGCCGCTGCTGAAGTGGTTTGTCCTCAACCTGTTCATCTTGCGGACACGCCCGGCCGAGTCGGCCGAGGCGTACTCGTCGGTGTGGGACCCGGAGCGCGGCAGCCCCCTCCTGTTCCATAGCGAAGACCTGGCGGTGAAGCTGCAGGCCCTCCTCGGCGACAGCTTCGACGTGAAGCTGGGCATGCAGTACTGCGAGCCAAACATCGCGACGGTCATGGCCGATTACAAGGCGGCTGGCGTGGATCGGGTGGTGGTCGTGCCGATGTACCCCCAGTTTGCGTCGTCCTCGACAGGGGCGGCCGTAGAGCTGGTGTACAAGGTTGCTGCCGGTGTTTACTCGACGCCCTACCTCCACGTTGTGCCGGCCTTTTACGACCACCCCGCGTATATCAAGTCGTATGGCTCACTCGTGCGGGACGTGATTGGGCAAGGTTGCTCCAAGTTTGACCACCTGATGATGAGCTTCCACGGTGTCCCAGAGAAGCACTGCACCCAGACCGACGACACGGAGATGTACTGCCATAAGGTGGAGAACTGCTGTTCGCAGGTGGTGCTGGCCAACCGCAACTGCTACCGTGCCCAGTCGTTTGCCACGGCCCGGCGGCTGGCCGCGGAGCTGGACATCCCAGAGGGCAAATACTCCATCGCCTTCCAGAGCCGCCTCTCCGCGGCGGGGCCCGAGTGGATCAAGCCCTACACGGACCTGGAGTTTGCGCGGCTTGCCAAGGAGGGGGTGCGGAAGCTGGCGGTTGTGGTGCCATCGTTCACGGTCGACTGCCTCGAGACTCTTGAGGAGATTGGCATCCGGGGAGTGGAGGAGTTTACCGAGGCGGGTGGCGAGGAGCTGACGCTCATTCCGTGCCTCAACTCGGACGACGAGTGGGCCAAGGGTCTCATCGAGATCATGAAGGACAGCTGCCCAATGGGCACGTTTGAGTAGAGGCAGTAGGTGGGTGGGGTGACGTGGTGGTTTTGCTGTGGATGGGGGCCGGCCACAGGCACCACGCTTTTCAATCCTTTGTTTGTGTATCGCTGGTGCGGGTCGTTTTTTTGTCGTCTCTTGCGCGCGTTCCCAAGAACAAAAGCAGCGCGCTGTATCTCCTCTGCATAACCCGCGCGGGTTGCTTGCGGTTCTACTGGCGCGCCGGCATGGACTCCTTGCCATCGCGTCGTTGAGCTGGAGGTGCCCGCCCTTGACCAGGACGCCTGTAGGGAGAGCAACGTTTTTGCTGCTTCCCGTGCACACCGCGTCCCTCGCCTCGCACCCCCTGTTCAGGATGACCAGACAGCGACTTGGCAACGCTCCGTTGCTGGAGTAGACGCCGTGTCGCTGGAGTGCACGTCGTGGTGGCCGACGATGGTGCAACTTGCACCGTGGAGGCAGCGTCCCACACCCCTCTCGGCCCAGACTGGCGCCCTCTGCCGCCCGTATGCACCCTGCGGTGTGCGACCGGCGTGGCGCCCTGGGTGGAGTCCCGTGCCGAGGCGTGCTGCAAAGCTGTGCTTACGAACATTCTCATTGCATCAAAACACTGGTGGCTCGACAATTCATTGACGAGCCGTGCCGCCCGCTTGCCAACACGTCAGCGCCCGCCTCCACATCCCCCCGAGCGCTACCCACCGCCCGCGCCTGCACCGCGCCCATCTGCTGGGCGTAACCGCCGCGGGGTGTCTCGCCGACAGCGCCTGGTACGTTTTTGTGGGTGCGGCCCCCTTCCCTCCTCTTCCTCCGAGGACAGAACCCCCCCCCTCTCTCCCCCTCCCCCGCATGGATGACGACTACAGCGATGACGGCGGCGGTGACGACTACGACGACGTCGGCGCGGGGTGGGACTCGGACGGTGACCCGCCGCCGCCGCCCGCCGCGGGGGCTCCCGCAGCGGCGGCCGCCGCCGCGGTGGCGCCCACGGCGGCAGCGCCTCTGCCGGCAGCCGCGCTGGCGGGCCTAGCCAACGACATCCTCGACGCGCCGCCGCCGCGGCCGGCGGCCGCGGCCGCCGTCGCCGCTCCCGCTGCTGCCACCACCACCACCGCCGCCGCCACCACCACCGCCGCCGCCACCGTCACCCCCTCCTCGGCGCTAGGCACCGCGCCCGCCGCGGCGGCGGCGGCGTCGCCCACGGCGCACCGTGATCCGGTCACCGCCGCCGCGGCGCGGCCGTCGGCGGCGGCGCCGAGGCGGGCGGCGGCGACGGCGTGCCCGTCCACGCTGGCGCTGCTCCTGGGCGACGACCCGTACGGCTCGTCCAGCGACGGCAGCGGCAGCAGCAGCGATGAAGGCCGGTGGGGCGGCGGCGGCAGGAATGGCGTTGGCGGTGGCGGCGGCGGCGGGTCCCCTCCGCTGGGCCTGGACCTCCGCTTCCCCAGCGGCCTCCCCGGCACGACCGCGGCGTACCTCTTTGCCTTTGACGAGCCCTCCCCCGACCAGCGGGCGGCGGCGCTCGCGTCGGGGGCGCCGTCGAGCGTGGTGCTGGTGCCGAAAAAGGCGACCGGGCCGACGGGCAAGAGCGGCCTCGGGCCCGCCCCCCGTGCGGGGGGGGGGGGGGGAGGCGCCCGTGGACGCCGCCACCGCCGGCTTGGGGGCGGTGCGCCTGGGGGGCGGCGGCGGGGCGGCCCGGCCGGGCGGCCGGCCCCGCCGCGGCGCGGCGGGCGCGCCCCGCGACGGGGGTGGTGGGGGTGGGGGTGGCGGCGGCGCGCGGCCGGCGGCGGCGCCGCTGACGGCGGCGGGCAAGGGGGTGCGGCAGCGGACGCGGCGGCTGAACGTGGCGGCGCTCGTCCGCGACGATGCCAGCCGCCCGGCGGTGGTGGTATTTGTGGGCGCGACGGGTGGCGGCAAGTCGACGCTGGTGGGCTCGTTGCTGCTCGGCCTCGGCGCGGCGGCGCCGCCCAAGGGGGTGTCCAGCAGCAGGAAGGGCGGTGGTGGTGGCGGTGGTGGCGGTGGTGGCGGCGGTGGTGGTGGTGCGGAGCAGGGTGCGCAGCCGTCCCCGTTGGGGCCGAAGAAGAAGAAGCACGCCGCCCGGCGAGGACCTGCCAAGGGCCACCCCGCCGACGGCCCGTCGCCGGCGTGGCTGCTCGACGAAGACCCTGCCGAGCGCCGCCACGGGCGGAGCGTCGACGTTGGCCTCCGCACGGTCACGTCGCCCACGTCGGGGGAGGCGCTGTCGCTGCTCGACGCGCCCGGCCACCCAGACTTTGGCGCCGCCACGGCGGCCGCCGCCACGCACGCGTCAGCAGCGGTGATCGTCGTTGACGGCCGGGACGGCGCCGCCGAGGCGGCGCTGGACCGCGTGCCGGGCTCGACCGCCGAGCACGCCGCGCTGCTCCGCGCCGTCGGCGTCACGCACCTGGTCGTGGCGGTCAATGCGCTCGACGCGGTCGCCGACGCGGCCGGCCGGTACGCGCGCGTTGTCGCGGCGGTGCGGCCGCTGCTGGCGCGCGTCGGCTTTGCCGCCGCGGCGTCGGCGTCGGGGGTGGGTGCGGTCCGGGCCGCCACGCCGGCCGTGACGTTTGTCCCGTGCTCTGCCTTGTCGGGCGCCAACGTGGTCGCGGCGGGGTCCGCCGCCGCCGCCGCCGCCGCCGCGGACCGCGACGCGGCCTTCCCGTGGCACGCCGGCCCGACCCTGCTGGCCGCGATGGAGCGGCTGCCCGCCGTGCGGGATGGCGCGGACGTGGCGGGCGGGTCGGTGTCGCGCCACCCCACCCGCCTCCTCGTCTACGACGCCACCCGCACGGCCGCGCTGGGCGCCCTCACCGTCCGCGTGTGGGTGGCGGCCGGGTCGGTGGCCCCCGGGGACCGGCTCCTCGCGGCACCCTCCAACCAGGTCCTCACCGTCAAGGCGGTAGAGGACGGGGCGGGCATGCGGATTAGCAAGGGCGCCGCCGTCGCGGGCCACGCGGGGCTCGTCACCCTCGGCCTGACCGGGGGGGCGGCGGGCCTCGCGCTCTCCCCCGCCTTTGTGCTGGGTGACCCGGCGGCGCCGCCGGCCGTCGCCACCCGCTTTGCCGCGACGCTGCTGCTGACCGCCGCCGCGCCGGTGCTGCTGCCTGGCGCCCGCGGGGTGGCGGTGATCGGCGCCGCGGCGGTGCCGGTGGTGGTGGCGCGGCTGGGCGAGCCGCGCCGCGGGGGGGCGGCCGACGCCACCCACGCGGCAGCCGGTGACGGGGCGGCCGCGGTGGGTGACGACGGGGCGGCGGCCTCTGCGGCGACGGGAGCTCCAAGGGGCCCGCGGCAGGCCCCACGCCGCCCGCGGATGCTGGTGGCGGGCCAGTCGGCGGCGGTGGTCATCCACACCACCGAGGCGCCCGTGGTGCTCGAACCGTACGGGGCACTCAAGGCGCTCGGCCGCTTTACGCTGCGCGTCGGCGGCCGCACGGTCGGCGCGGGGGTGGTCACCCGCGTGCTGCCGCCCAAGCGGCTGCGCTCGCAGCTGGCGGGCGGCGCGTGGCGGCCCGTCGTGGACGGGGAGGTGGGGGTGGGGGGGGGAGCGGACCTACCGGCGGGCACCGCCGCCGCTGCTCCCATGGCGACTGACTAGCGTGTGTGAGGAGCCGTTGGTCGTGGCCGTCGTCGGCTGGCTGGGGAGTGGTTGGGGGGGGTAGAGATGTACAGAGGCGGCACAGCCTAGATCCTGTCTGCCACCTCCCGAACGATGGCGTGGTCGCGTAGGGTGGGCAGTGGCGCGCAGCTGATGATGCGAGCACAGCCTGGGACCTACCTGGTGCCTCCCGAACAATCGCGAGGCCGTGTAGGAAGGGACGGCACAAACGCACAGCTGATGAGTTGAGCACACACGGAGCAGGCCACGGCCATGCAACCTTGCCCCCTTCACGTCGCCCATATGGTCCAGAGCAGAGCAGAGACTGTTTAAGCGAGCACTACGCTCGACAGGGACCATCGAAAGAGCCAGAACAATAGCGGAGAAGTGTACATCGGGTAACCGGGCTGCATTGACAAAAGAAGCGAGCAACAACCAGCACGCGAGGAAGGGAAGCCTGCTACGATATCCACACACGCGGGCACGCCGGCACACGACAATGAAGAAAATGGGCGTGCATCGAGGCGATTACCCTCCCCCCCCTTCTATGTGGCAAACTTGCGGGTCCAGTCCCGGGCCGTCTCTTCGTAGCGACTGCGGTTGGACTTGTACATCTGTGCAATGTCAGGCACCAGCGGGTCGTCGGGGTTGGGGTCCGTCAGCAGGGAACAGATGGAGAGCAGCACCTTGGACACGGTCAACGCCGGGGACCACTGGTCCCGCAGGATGTCTAAGCAGATGCTGCCGTTGCTGTTGATGTTGGGGTGGTAGATTTTGGTCGTGAATTGGATCTGTCGGTCAGAGAGGGCGCACGAAGCCACCGTGACGGAGCAAGAGAAGAGGAAACGCCAAAGGAACAGGGGTGTGGCAAACGACACGGCGCAAGAAGGTCAGCAACTACACAAAACGAAACGAAACACTGCATACTCGCGCCAAGAGCGCTGGAGAAGCAACGATGCAGACGCCGGGCGGCACGAAGAACGTACTTTGGGAGGCTTGAACGGGTAGTCCGTGGGGAAGTTGATGTTCAAAAAGTAGACGCCTCCCGAGTACGGCGAGTCGGGCTGCAAACAAGGAACAGAGCAAGGGGAGTCGCAAAGACCACCATGACCAGTGGCAGACCAAATATCAGAGACACAGACGGCAGTTGGTGTTAGTTCACAGCACAGCACACAAAAGACACAGAAAAGGCATACGGAAGCACCTGCACATCGAAAAAGGGCCGTGGACAAGGCCCAGCCGACGCACACAGTTGCCCTGAAGTGTAGGAGGCTGCGCCAACACCGCTACTGCCACCGGCAGCGAGTAGGGTCCAACACCGAACGCACAGGTCCCTCTTCCATCACAGAAGCGTGGGTAGCGACGCAAAGCAAAGACACACACAACAAACGCGGGCGGCTCGCACGCGAAACGTACCGGGCCCATGATAGTCGCTTGCCAATGGAAGAGGTCATCTCCCGCTGGGCCCGCCGAGCAGTTCGACGGCGGGTCGCGGCCGAGGTCTTGAAGCTCTTCTACTCACACAGCATACGACAGCGTCAAAGGCCGTCGTCGCCCATCATCACAAAACAGCAAGGGGGCACCGTCGCGCGCACGCAAGAACCACCAGACAGCGTACGGCCGAACAGGAGCGTCAGCTTCAGGCAAAGAGGCAACACGGGAAAGAACACACTCACTGAGAGGTACGTCCATGGCGAGCCTCAGACCACCACCCACAAACGTAGAGAGAACAACCGGGGCCCGTGGAGTGGACCCGGTCAAACTCGGAGAACGCAGGTAACGAGGTCCACCCAGACGCGAGCAGGAGCCCGCAAACGCACTAGTAATACGCTTCAGCGCCATGACGCCAGCAGCCTCAGAAAAAAACACAAGCAGCAGGGAGACGCACGAGTGGCAGTGTCTGAAGACCGAGCGCCGCACGGATCCTGGTCGCCGCTGCCGCCCACCTCGTCGAAGGCAGTGACAGCAAGCAAGCAGCCGCACCAAAGGCAGCCTGGTTGGGGACGGCCGCCAATGACGCGCTGGCGAAACAAATGATAACAATTATACGCGAGGGATAGGATGACGGCGTGTCGGGCTACCCAACCAGAAATATTGCCTATCTCAGCGAAATGCTTCCACCCATTCTCATCAATCATCAACCTCCGCGACGGTCCGACCAGAGACTTCGCTTTCTCGCTGGAGCGAGTCTGAAGCAGAGGGAGAGCCAGCCTCTGGAAGAAAAGCCATGTCATCTCTTTCCCGCGTTTGTACAAGCGCGTTGCCGGTGAAGACAAGAAGAACAACGCCAAAGACACAGAAAAAACCCGCACCCCGCAACGTGCTCCGCAACGACACGCCCCTGTTTGCGTGTGGCGCACAGGCTGCGACACGGCGCCTCCAGGAGCGCATCTGCATTCCTATGGGCGCGACCCATCAACAGTCGCCACCTCAGACTGCTCCCCCGCCGTTCCGCTGCGCACGCTTCCGCGGTGTCGCCGACGCACCCGCCCCACCGCCGCGCCCCCGCTTTCGCGCCTTGCCACCCCCTCGCTTGGCTCGCGGCGTGCCCCTGCCGCCGTTTCCCTTTTCCCCTCCCCCCTCATCTTCATCCCCATTGTCAGTGCCAAGCGAGCCCGACCCGCCACTCGCCTTCCCGGCCCCCCCAGTGCGGCCCGCCGAGTAAAGCATCTGGTGATCCGCGAGGTCGTCCTCCTCCTCCTCCCCGCTCAGGTGGTTGGCGGCGGCGTCCTCGTCCTGGGGAATCATCCAGAGGACTTCGTGGAAGGCGGCAACGACGCGCGCCGCGTCGGCGCCCATGTCCACCACTAGCGCCGTGTTGGTCGGCGACCGCAGCGTGTTGTACATGGTGCCTTTGAGATCAACCTGGATACCGCGACCGCCGGGCGGGGGCAGCGCGCCAAAGCGACCGATCGGCCCCACATCCCCGGTCAGGTCCAAGCTGGCGTCAGTCGTGGCGGCGAGCACGAGGGATCGGCTGTTGACCGTCGGCCCCAGCAGGGGCAGACTCGTTACGTGCGCCGGCCGCGCCTTTGCCACCCGCCGCGCCTTGACGGCCGTTGGCGACCCTGGCGCGGGGAGGAACGACGATGGTCCATCCGTCACGGGCTGGATACCATCTTCGGGCGGGTCGGCAGCGGCTACGACGGGAACCAACGTGTCCGCGTGGCCCTTGTGGCAGGCGATGTCCGTCTCAGCCTGACCCTCCCCCGTGTTCCGCCAGTCCCCATCCACGCCCGTGTTGGTCGACGCGAACGGCTCAGCCACGTTGATGCCGCCAGGCCACGGGATGCCCTCCAGGGGAGAGACAGCCACCTCCGCACCACCCACAGCATCCATCTCAGCTGGCATGTCCGTGGGCACGGCAGTGCGGGGGCTCATGCTCTCCAACCCCCGAGGGAGGTGAGGTGCAGCGTCCGCGTCCACGCACAGCTGCGGAGCGCACGGGGAACACGGCGGCGGAGCCCCCACCAAGCAATGACCGTCACGAGGCGAGAGGCGACTCCGATGCAGACAGTGAGCGTCACGGCCCCCTCTCGTCACGAAGGGGCGTCATGTAGGCAGACGAGCTCATCTATCCGCGCGGCGGCGCCATCAGGTGGCCACCCGTGGTCACTCCACCCCACCCTGGCGTGTGGTCCCAGATAGGGAGTGCTCAGATGGCTGTGCACCCGACTGGGATGCAGCGCGAGCCACCGCCACTTGCGGGGATGCCCCTGTGCTGACAATGAGTGGTGGGCGCCACCGAGGTGGGGCTGGAGTCGCCCCCTTCTCCACCCTTTGGATCCACGCCCTTGCCCCCCCCCAGTAAGTTGTCTGGAGGCATGTATCCCTGGTGTCGCGCGTCGCACTCGCGCGGGGGGCTCGCCGCTCTGCAGACCAGCAGGGCGGTGGACAGGTCCACCCACGAGGCGCAAGAGAGTGGGCGAGAGGAGGCGCGGGAGGGGGGCAGGCGCGCCTCGCCCGCCTGCTGGCTCGCGGGCAATCCGCGGTGGGAGGCGCGGCGCGGCACGCTACAAGCCATCCACGGCACGCGCATCGGGCGGTGGGTGGACGACCGAGACAGGCGGTGACGGCTCCCAGGCGGCGGCCGGTCCCACGGCCACGGGGCAGCGGACGGGTGGGTGGGGGGGGGATGACAGAGCCTCCGTGGCGCGGCTGTCATCAGGATTTTCAACGTAGTTGCAAGGGGCAAGCGGAAGAGCACACAGCCCGTCCGGAAACTCCTTTCCGTGCTGCTGTACTTTGATGACATGATCGCCTCTCATTGGCTGAGGGAAAAGAGCACCCCCAAAGCACGAGGTCTTCGATATGGTGGGGACTGGTTTTCAGGACAGCGGGTCAACCTCTCCTGCCGGCGCGCGGTGGCGGGACGTGCCGCGCGGGTTGCACCACAGCAACACTTCGGCGTGCAAGCGGGATGGGGCGCGCGGGGACCCCATTGGCTCCACAGCCGGTGGCAGCGCGCCACGCCACTCCGGCGGGGAGGCACCCCCCCGCCCGTGTGACCCGGCGGGTCTGGCGAGCAGCCGGCTACACCGCCCCTCCCCCGCCCGCTCCGCCCCCCACACCCTCCCCCCCCCTGTCCCTCCCACCGTCAGCTCGCTGTGTATCGGCAGCCCCTACCCCGGCTGGGCGTGCGGGTTTCGCGGCCGGGTGTCTGCCCGCGCCCGACCCTGCCGCGCCTCGATTGGCCGCGGACTGGTGGCCTGGCCAGCGAGGGCCCGCCTCCCCGGCACTGCCCGTTGCCTTGACCGTCGCAGCTGCGTGACGCACCGCCCTCCCACGACCTTGCCGCGGTATTGGGTGCGGCTGTGTCTGCCGTCCCTCTTCTCCTTCCCCCCCCGGCCCCGGCGCGGCACGGCTGCATGTGACGCGCCCGCCAAGCACCGTGACGCCGCCGCCTCCCCCTCCCCCCTCCCCCCCCGTGCGCCCTCCTTGTTCCCTGGATGGCCGGCCGCTATCCGCCCCATGGCGGCTCCTTTCTCGCCTCCTCCACCGCCCACCGCCGCGCGCCCGCGGCGGTGCGGTGGCGGTTTGCCGACGCCGCAACGGCGGCGCGGGAGCGCCTGTCGGCGCTCCTGTGGGGGGCGGACCCGCCGGGGGACGGGGAGGGGTGGAGGCGCCGCGACGGGACGGCGGCCGGGGGTGGGGGGGTGGGCGATTGGGGCGATTTTGCGGGCCTCCCCGTCATTGGGGCTGCTGCCGACGATGGCGGCGGCGGCGGTGGCGACGGCGGCGGCGGTGGCGGTGGGGGTGACTGGCGGGGGATTGGGCCAGGGGCGGACGCGCGCGCCATCGACGGCGCGACGGCCACTGCCGGGGGGGGGGAGGCTGCCGCCGAGGCGGCTGTGCGGGCGGGGCGGGTTGGGGGCTGGCCGTCGCCGCGTAGCGGCGGCGCGCCGGCCGACGTGTTTTGGGCCGCCCGCTGCGTGTCGCTCCAGCGGTGGCTGGGCGTTGCGTCCCCGGCGGGGGGCGGCACGACCGCCACGGCTGGCGGCGGCGGCGGCGGTAGTAGTGGTGGCCGCGGCGGCGGTGGCGGCGGCGGCGGCGGCGGCGGCGGGCCCACGGGGGCGCCGCCCCCCGCCGCCGCGACCGCCGCGCCAGCGGTGCCGCCCCCCGTGGCGGCCACGTCTGCGTGGCTGGCGGTACGCCTCGCCCGCCGGGCGGTGGCGCTGTGCCTCTTCTTCCCGCGCCTGGTGCTCGCCGCCGCCGCCGCGGCGGCGCGGTCGGTGTGGCGTGGCCCGGCCAACGCGGCCGCGCGCCGCGCGTACGTGGCGGCGGTGGCGGCGGACTTGGCGGCCGCCCCGACCTACGCCGCGTGGTACGCGGCGGCCGCTGAGCTGGACCGCCTGGACGGGGCGGACGCGTGGCAGGCCGAGGGGGGGGGGTGGCCGCCGCCCGGGGGGGGGGCGGGGTGGGGGGGGGTGCCAACGGCGTTGGCCTGGCGGGTCGGGACGGCGGCGGCGGCGGCGGTGGCGGCGGCGGCGGCGGCGGCGGGCGCGACGGGGGCGGCACGAGTGGCGGCGGCGGCGGCTGGGGTGGCGACGGCGCTGCCGGCCACGCCCGCCCCCCCCCCGCCCGGCTGCCGGCGAGGCAGCTGGAGGCCATCCGCTCCGAAGTGGCGCGCGTCGTCAACCTGGACCTCCTCCGCTCGCGGCTTGCCGACCTCCGCCGCCTCCACGCCGCCCGTGACGGCGTGGCGCTCGCGTTTGCGCTCCGCCCCGCCGCGTCGGCTCGCAATGATGGCGGCCTGTGCCACCCGGCGCTGCACGGTCAGTCCCGCGTCGGCACCGCGGCGGTGGTGGAGGACTATGTGAATGTGGTGGCGTACCTCCTCGACGTCACCGCGGGGGCGGTGGGCGCGGGGTCGGGGGGGGGGGGCGGCGACAGCGTCGACGCCGAGGCAACGCCGGGGGTGACCAACGGCGCCGCCGGGGACGGTGCTGACGGCGGCGACGGCGGCGGCTGGGACGGTGGCCACGCGCGGCAGCCGCGCTCCCCGCCCCCCTTGGTCCCCGTCGGGCGGCCGGGCCCGCCCGTCCGCGACGGGCTCTCCCCCCGGGACACGCTGCTCTTCTTCAACGAGCTCCGCCACGCCCACGGCCGCACCGCCCTGATGCTGTCGGGCGGCGCGTCGATGGGCCTGCACCACCTGGGGGTGGCCAAGGCGCTGCTCGAGGCCAACCTGCTGCCGCGGGTCCTGTCGGGCGCCTCTGCGGGCGCGATCATCGCGTCCATCCTCGGCGCGTTTACCGACGCCGAGCTGGCCGCCATCTTTGCGTCGCCCGCGTTTGTCAACCCGCGGCGGCGGACGCCGTTTGCGTTTGCCTTTTTCGACACGGCCACGCCCGCGGTCGTGCGGTTCCGCCGCTTCCTCCGCACCGGCGCCCTCTACGACGTCCGGTGTCTGCAGGCGTCGCTGCGGGAGAACCTCGGCGACATCACCTTTGCCGAGGCGTACGGGCGGACCAAGCGGATCCTCAACGTGACCGTCACGCCGGTCCGGTCGGGGGACCCACCGCTGCTGCTCAACTACTTGACCGCCCCCAACGTGCTCGTGTGGTCCGCCGCGTCCGCGTCGTCGGCGCTGCCGGTGGTGTTTGCGCCCGTGACGCTGCTCGCCAAGGACCCGTCGGGCGCCATCATCCCCTACGCGGGCGCGTCGGGCGGCGGCGGCGATGGCGCGAGCGGCGTCCTTGGTGGCGGCGGCGACTTTATTGACGGCAGCATCCACGCGGACGTGCCGCTGGCGCGCATCGCCGAGCTCTTCAACGTCAACCACTTTATCGTGTCGCAGGCCAACCCCCACTTTACGGGCCTCCGCGGGTCCCCGCTGCTGCGCACCCGCCTGGCAGGGGTGCTCAAGGCGGAAGCGCAGCTGCGCTACTGGCAGGCCTCCCAGCTGGGCCTGCTGCCTCAGTTTCTCCGCTCCCTCTTCCCGGTGCTGGTGCAGCCCTACCAGGGGGACGTCACCATCATGAGCCCGGTGCGCGTCATGGACTTGGCGCGCCTCTTCCGCAACCCGACCGCGGCGTCGGTGCACGCGGCGATGCGCGCCGGCGAGGCGCTGACGTGGCCCGCCATTCACGTCATCCGCCACCACTGCCTGGTGGAGCGCACCCTCGAGCGCTGCGTCGAGGCGGTCGCGCGCGCCGCGGCGCTCGACGAGCCGGGCGACCCCCGCGGCGGCGGGAGGGGGGGGGCGGCCGCCTCGTCCTCGTCGCTCGCCAGCGCCGCCGCCCTGCCGTGGTCGCCGCGCCCGGCGGGGCGTGGCGCCGGCGCCGGCGCCGGCGGAGCGCCCGGGGGGGGCGACGCCGGCGGGTCGCCGGCACCTCGCCGGCGGCGCCGCGGGAGTGGCCTCTTTGGCCGCACCCCCTCGTGGCTGTGGCTGGACCTGGGCGGCCGTGGGGGAGGGGGGGGGGGGACCGCCACCCCGCCTCCCCAGACGCGACGGCCGACCGCGACCGGGGTGGCGGTGGCGGCGGCGGCGGCGGCGGCGGCGGCGGCGGCGGCGGCGGCGACGGCGCGGGGGGGGAGGGGGAGGGGGGGGACTACCGCACCGGTGGCAGGCGGCTGGGGGAGCAACCTGGGGGGGGGGGGGATGCCGCCATCGCCCCTGACGATGCCGACCTGGTGGACGACGCGGAGGAGCGGGTGCTGTGCTGAGGTGGGGCCGTCACCGTGGTGGGCGCGGGCTCTTGGGGAGGGGGGGGGATGCGCAGCGGTGGGCGTGGCGCGCGCCCGCTAGCCCGCCCGCCCGCTCGCCCGCCCGCCCGCGCGGCACTTGTGCGCTCGTCATTGGTGCAGGCGGGCGCCTGCCGGGCGGCGCGGGTGACGCAACGTGCCGCCGCGCGTTGGGCAGCTGCTGGCTTCTGTCTCGCAGCGGGGAGGGGTGCGCGGAGGTGGCACGCCTCTGTTTCTTGCGACAGCCACCCTCCGCGACGGCGCGTGGCCTCTCTCCCACTGCCCTCCCCCCCCCCCCGCCGCCCCCACTCCCTACTAACGCAGGAACGGCCCACATCGGAACCCGGCGGTCGCGGCAGTGGTGGCGGCGGTCGTGGCCGCGGCGGCCGCGGCGTGACGGGCGTGGCCGTGGCGGCGCGCCCGTGGCGGCCGGCCCCCGCCGGGCTTCGTCGGGGTGCGCCCGCCGCGGCGCCCGCCAGCGCAGCGTGCTGGCACGCCCGCGGCAACGGCCGGGGCGGGGGCGCTGTGCCGCTGTGGTTGTGGGGCGGCCGTCGCCGGCTCGCCGCGTGCCGCCGCCGCGTCGTGCGCTCCCGGCCGCCGCGGTGGAGCGCGCGCCGGGCGGGGGCGGGGGCTGGCGGTCGGCCACGCGGCGCCTGGCTGCACGGCGGAGGCACACACGGGCGGGCGGGGGACAGCCAGCGAGACGGGCGGGAATGCCCGCCCGCCACCCACACGGTATTTTGACAGCCGAGGTCGCCGAGCGGATAGGAACGGAGAACAGTATCTTACACAGACCGAGTAGAAGGATGGTTCCGCGGGTGCCCGCTCCCCGGCTCTCGCCGCCGCGCCCCCCCCCCCTCCTGCCGGCCACGCGCCCCTCCCTACCCCACGAGCGTGTACTCGCGGTACAGGCTCGAGTCGTCCCGCCGCAGCCGCGCGCGGACGACGCCCAGCCCCGCCGCCCGCGCGAGCGCCTGCACCGCCAGGACGTCGTACGGGTGGCCAATGTCCCCGCGCGCGGCGGCGTACGCTTCCCCCCACAGCGTCGCCGGGGTCACCCACTGCGCCGCCACCGACCGGTCGTCGTCGGCGGGGCGGACGACGGAGGAGCGCGCAAAGCCGCCGCCGAGGAGCGCGTCGTGCACCGCCCAGACGATAAAGGGGAGGGTGGTGAGGGTGGCGGGCTCCCGCAGGGGGGTGGGGAGCGACCCGAGGAGGACGACGAGGCGGTCGCCCAGGAGGTGGCGGAACGCCGTCACCCGCTCCGTCGGGTCGTCGTAGGCGGGGAGTCGCCGGACTGCAACAAAGAGAGCGGGAGTTGATCGAGGAGGGGGGGGGGGGGCGCGGGGGAAGTAGTGGCGCACGGTCGCGGTCGATGCGGGCAAGGGGTTCAATCGAAAACACAGAACAGCAACACCAAGGAGCGGGTGCCCGCGGCGGACACTGCGTGAGCAAAACGGCACGCGGGATGGTGGGGGCGGCCACACACGCAGCAGAGGGCGTCAGCCGCCGACGGGCCATGCCGGCAAGCCCGCCGACGCGCCGCCCTGGGCACAGCCAACGACGGCGGCACAGCCAGCGACAGCGGCACAGCCGGCGACAGCGGCATTGCCCACCGCGCTGGCCAGTCCGCCCTGCCCATGCCCCCTCCCCCCCCCCCCACCGCCCGCACCCCTCCAGCCCCACAAACACGACGAGTCGGTCCTGCTGCCGTCCCCGCAGGGGCCCACAGGTACGGGCGATCGTCGTCCACGACCCCCCCCTCTGCAAGACGAGCTCCACCCGCGCCGCCCAACGTACTCACACGCGTGTCACCCGCCGCGTTGAACTTTTCCGTTGACAGCGCGGCGCTGTTGCGCAACGCCTGCGCCACCCACACACCCGCCACACCACACCACCACACCACCGCCAGCGGCGCGGAAAGCGAGCCCGTGAGAGCGCCAGGCACCACCCCACGCCAGCGGCAGCAAAAAGAAAAAAAAAACAGCACAAGGGGAGAGCACAGCGAGGAACATCAACAGGCTGGCCACCGGTTCCCCGGCGTGCACGGGCGTCAGCAAAGTCCAACCGGCCGTACCGGACCGCGCCACCTCTGGCTCGCACCCAGCCGTCCCGCTCGCGGGCGTGCCTACCACCCCAGGCGTCTCTGCAGGCACCGAGGCACCACCCCCCTCCCGTCCGCAGCCCACTACCAGCGCAACCAGTTCACAGCTCTACTGCCGGCACCTACCCCCCCCACCCGCATCGCAGCCAAACCCCCATGACACCCCCCCCCCCCACCCCCCATCCCCATCCCCCCCCCCCCTCCCGCCGCTCTATACCCCCAACGTACCCCCGTAATCGCCGCGAACTGGCACGTCGAAATAAAGTCAAAGTACCGCACGTCCGTCAGCACGCCCTGCGTCACGCCCACATTCTCCGCGCGGAAGCGGGGCCACTCGTCCGCGCGGAGCAGCCAAAACGCGCGCTGGAAGCCGTCCATCCCCACCACGTCCATCCCGTCGAGCACCTCGTACGCCGACCGCATCAGGCCGACGGCCAGCTCGGCCGACAGGGGTGGCCGTGACGCGATGACGGGGGGCGGCCGCCGCCAGCGGAGCGCCACCGCCGCCGCCGCGCCGGTCGCGACCTGCGTCGGCGCGGGCGCCATGGACGGCACCGCGTCCGCGTCGCGCCATGGGGGGGGGGCGCCGGGCCAGGGGAAGAGGCTCGCGGTCGGGGAGGGGGGGGGGGGCGATGCGCTCCGCCGCCGCCGCCGCCGCCGCCACCGCCACCGCCACCGCCGCCGCCGGCCGCGCGGCGCGGCCGGGCGGGGAGGGGGGGGGGGCGCGGCGGCAGCCGCCGGCGAGGCCGCCGCGGCCGGCCGGCCGGCCGGTGGGGCAGGGGGGAGCGACAAACGCGGCGGCGGAGGGGGGCGCCGGCCGCGGCCGACCCAGTCCTGGGGTGGCCATGGGGAGCGACGGTCGGGTGGACGCCGCCGCGGGGGGCGCAACAACCGCGGGGGGGGTAGGGACGGTCGACGCCGCTTCTCGGCGGGGGTAGGGACGGTCGGCGCCGCTTCTCGTCGGGCGGTCGCTCGTGTACTGCGGCAGTCGGCGGGAGACCCGCCTCCTCCGCCTCCTCGTAATACTGGAGCAACCATCGATTACACCAGATTTCAGCGACACAGCTGACCCAAAAACGTTGGTGATCACGGGTGAAAAGTGTCCGCCGTGTGCCTCCAGCCGCCGTTTTCTTCCCGCACCGCTGCCGGCGGTCGGGCGGCCAGTGGGAGAGGATGGGGGAAGGGGGGGAGGGAGCGGAGGGGGGACGTAGACGACAGGCAAGAGTGGCGGGGACGTGATGGAGGCGAGGTACCTGGACCGGTGAAAGGGCGTGAAGGGAAGGCTGCTCCCGGTGGCACGGAGGCACACGCGAGCCACCGCCGGCCGCGGCTGGCATCAAAGATGGGGGGTCGACCGCGTAGCCGGGAGGACTCCAACCTCACTTTTCCTTGCTCTCTCTCTCGCAACACTTCTCTCCCTCCCCTCCCTCCCACAACTACCATTGCACTTCCTCGATGCCTCTCTAGACCCGTTCCTGTACGCCCGGTCCGTGGAAGGCGTCGGAGAAGAACCCACGCCGCGAGGATCCAACGCCCGCGGGCAAACAGCGCCGCGTCACCTGGCACCCGCAGCGACGCGGACAGAGGCGCCGGCACCCCGCCGCCCCTCCAGGTCCATCAAATACTCTGCATCCGAGCGAATAGCTGGAGGTCGCGTGCGGCGCCGACGGTGGCGGTGGGCACGGGCATCCGCCGACGCTGGCAGTGGGGCGGCGCGTCCCCCTTGCCCGACCGCACCTGGTGCTGCTGCCGCTCCCACCGCCGCCACGGGCCGGCCGCGACTGGGAGGCCCACCAACAGCGGCCGCACTGCATTGGCGTCCCTGAACGGCGGCCACATTGCCCTGTGCACCGACCCTTTCCACGCTCGCCCGCCTACAAGTCCCCCCCCGCCCGTTCCTATTTACAATCCTCCCCTTTCCTCTCTGTTGCATCGCCAACGATGCGCCTGGGGTGAGAAGAGCGGGGGGGTTGGTCGCTGGCGTTGGTCTTGACCGTCATCCGACCGCTCGCGACGACGTCAGCGGATGGGTGCCCGCCGCCCCCCGACCCACGCGGCGGCAGCAGCGCAACCGAGGCCCGGGACCACGCAACTGGCTCTGGGTCTCACGCCCATCGATGACAGTCCCTGGAGACCAGGTGGGACACACCACCGCCGCCTCTTCCGCCGCACGGCGAGAACACGCGCCCCTTCTCTGCAACCGGCCACCGCGTCTGGCGTGGCGACCTACGCGCACAGTTGTCTCCATCCCCCTGACAGCCCGCCTTGTGCCCTGTTTCTTTGCCCTCTTGCCATGCACCCGCTGTGTGGCAAGCAGTGAGCCGCCCGCTGCGTGCCCCGTGCGCCGCGGCTCTTCCCTACGGCCGACCTGCGGGGGAACACCCTGCACCACCGGCGACGACTGCGGCGGCTACGCGGTCTTCGTGCCGCTGTGGTGCCGCCGCGGTGAGGCCGCCGACACCCCGACCTGCCGCGCGTACGTTGGCAAGGGCGACCCGTGTGGCACGACGGACGTGCTGGGCGACGCGTCCGTCGCGTTTGGCTCCAAGGCCCTTTTGTGTGTTGGACGGTACCTGCCCGACGCTTGTCACGGGCGTGGCACTCGGCGGCGCGTGCCCGACGGGCCAAGACCCGTCGCCGTGTACGCGAGGTCACGACTGCCGGTCTGTGGTAAGCGCCGGCCGCAGCGGGCGGTGCGCGTCGGTGGGTGCCGCCGGGGACGGGCGTGGGGGTCCCCTGGCGGTGTGTGTGCGGCCGGCACTGAGTGTGTCAACAGCGAGACGGGCTCGGCGTGCCCGCTGACGCAGGCGGTGGGCACCCCGCCGTTGGCGGTGGACGAGAGCTACCGCTTCCCGGCAGGCGCCGGCACCGATACTACCGCCGCGGTCGGCACCTGCCGGCCCGCCGCGGCGCCCACCGTCGGCACCCCGTGCGACGACCGTGGCGCCGGCGACACAGACCTCGTCTGCTCCCGCCTCGCCTCTACCGGCCCGGACGGCCGCCTGCCGTGCGTACGGCGCACCGCGCCGGGTGCGCCGTTGCGCGCTGTCGGGTTGCGGCGGACGCGGGTGTGTGCAGCGAGCAGACGGGCGCCGCGGTCGACCAGCTGTGCATTTCAACGGGACCTGCGTCGGGTCCGTCCTTTCCGTCCCGCTCGTCGCCACCGTCGGCCACGAGTGCACCTTTGGTGACGGCCCCGCCGGCGGCGACGGCGTGGACTGCGTGTTTTTTTATTGAGGGGGCTGGCCAACCCCGTGGGTGGGCGCGTGCGCGTGCCCGTGGCGGGGGGCGGGTGGCGTGGCCACCGTTGGCGTCTGCGACGTGGCCACGGGCCTCACCTGCACCGACGGTGCGTGCGTGGGGGCGGCCGCCGCGCAGCAGGGGGAGGTGGGCGGTGACCGCCGCTCGACGTTTGCTGTGTGACCACGCCACGGTGGGCAACCGGACCGGCACGACCCGCCGCCGCCGCGACGACGGCCCGGCCGGGGGCAACGGCGGCGACGGTCGTGGCGGCGGCCACCCCGCTGCGTCTGTTGTCTGCCGCGCCGGCGACGCGTGCGGCGGCGCGTTTGGCGTTTGCGCCGACGGGCGGGGTGGTCGACGGCGCGTGCGTGACGGACCGCCTTTACGGGGAGGAGCCCCGTGCCTGCTAGACGTCGTGTGGGGGATGAGGGCGGCTGCAAAACGTGGGCGTCCAGCCACCCCTCTCCCCCCCCCCTCTGTCCCCCCCCAAGGCGGCGGCCCCCCTCCCCCGTCCGCCGGCGCCCTCAGTCGCGGCACCCGTTGGCCGTCACCCGCACCCCGGCCGGCGAGGCCAGTCAAGGGGCGACCCCCCCCCGCTGGGCGGTGCTTCCGGCGCGGCCGCGGGCGGAGGGGGGCGGATCGCCCGCAGTTAGACGCCAGCCGCCCCACCCACAGCCGCACCCCCTCCCCCACCCCCAGCAGCCCCACCGCCACCACCCCCACCCCCCCCACTGCCACCGCCGCCGCCGCCGCCGCCGCCGCCGCCGCCGCCGCCGCCGCTGCCGCCGCCTTGGCCCCCGCCACGGTCCCCACAGTCCCCACTGGGCAGCAGGTCACCGCGGCTACCGCGGCCGCCCGCGTCTGCTCGGGGCGTCCCGGCGGCACTGGCGGCAGCGGGCGGGGGTACCCCCCCACCCACCAAAACAACGGGCGCGGCGGCGGCGGCGGCGGCGGCGGCGGCGGCGGCGGCGGCGCGTGGGGGTGGCCGGCGCATCACCCCCCCCCCCTGGGGTTCCGCGGGGGCGTCCGCCTCCCCCCCACTCCCCCCGGTGGGGGCGGCGCAACCAGCGGCCGACCCACACAGCGCGTCGAGGGGTTGCGGCGGCTGGCCGCCGCCGTCCCCCGCCCCCGCCACGGGCGGCGGCACTGGCGACGCCGCCGACGGCGACGCGGCGCTGCTCGACTCGGTCGGCGACAGGGGCGGCAGGCGGGGAAGGAGGCCGCCCGCGCTCGCCACGGCGGTGGCGCCGGCGGCGGTGCCGCCGCCGTACCCCCCCCCACCAGCGGGGACCACCGCCGCCACCCCAACCCCCACCCCCACACCCGCCGCCGCCGCCGCCGCCGCCGCCGCCACGTCGGCAGGCACGCGGGGCGCCCCCGTCTCCGCGTCAAACAGCGCGGCGGTATCCCAGTTGCACAGCGGGCAGAGGCTGCTGCCGCGCTTGAGCCACCGCCGGATGCACGGCCGGTGGAAGGCGTGGCCGCACGGCAGCGCCACCCGCGCCGCCGCGCCGGCCGTTGGCGCCGCCGCCGGGGGGGGTCCCCCGCGGCACGGGGGGGTGGCCGCGCTGTCGCCCCACCGCCGCCCGCCGCCGCCGCCGCCGCCGCCGCCGCCGCCGTCGCCGTCGCCGCCACCGGCTGCGGCGGCGCCAGCGGCTGTGGCGGCGCCAGCGGGGGCACGTCGGGGACGTTGCCGGCGGCGGTAGCGGCGGGCGCCCCCCCCCCCCCGCCGCTGTCGGGCGCGCCATCGTCCTCGTCCTCCAAGCAGATGCAGCACGTCCAGCCGTCTGCACGGGCGCCCGCCCCTCCCCCCCCCCCGACGCGTACGCCACACACACGTGCCGCACCTGTGCGGAGGAGAGCCCCTTGCGCGCCTTGCGCGCCGCCGCCCCCGGCGCGCGTACCCCATCCGCGGCGGCCGCGCCCGCGGCGGCGGTGGCGGCAGCGGCGGCGGCGGCGGCGGCGGCGGCCGCCGCTTGTGCCGCGGCCGCCCCCCGCGGGAGGGTGGTGGACAAAAACACGAGGGCGCACCCCGCCAGCAGCGCG
Source organism: Pyropia haitanensis (assembly GCA_008729055.1). Taxonomy (NCBI): domain Eukaryota; phylum Rhodophyta; class Bangiophyceae; order Bangiales; family Bangiaceae; genus Pyropia; species Pyropia haitanensis. Next base: position 1,236,131 of record SDUX01000003.1, on the reverse strand, counting down.
AGCAGCCCGTTGGCCCACACCAGGTACAGCCGCTCGCGGGGCGCGTGCGTGGCGACGCTGGTCATGGACAGCCGCCGCGGGGCGTCGACCTTGGCCCAGCACGCGTACCGGCGGCCACGGGTGTAGGCGGCGGCGATGGCCGTCGCGGCGGGCTCGTCGTACAGGTACGCGTCCGAGTCGGTAAAGAAGGCGAGCGTGGGGGGGGGGTCCCGGCGGGCGCGCCGTCGCGGCGGCTGGTGTGGCTGGGGTGTACCAAAAACTCCTGCGGGGGGGGAGGGGGGGGGGGGGGGGGGGAGCGTGCACGCAGACAAAGAGGCCAGGGAGACCGCGCAGAGGCTCCAAAACCAGCGGGATGCACCTTGGTCAGCGGGGGATGTGCGGCGGCCACCTCCAGCGTCGCAAAACAGTCGGAGGGGGGTGGCGCACGCGCACCCAACCCGCGCACCCGTGACGCTCCCCGCCCCCCCCCCCCCCCCGCGCGGCCCTCTCTCCCCCCCCCCCCCCCCCCCCAAAAAAAAAAAAAAAAAAAAAAAAAAAACGCACCGGCCGAAACGAGGTCGCCACCGCCGGGTTCACCGCGACGGTCGCCCGCGCCAGCCGGCACGTGCCGAGCCGCCACGCCACGTCCGCGCGCGCGTCGTCGTACTTGGACCAGTTGGCAACCGTCAGCGCGAGCGTCACCGCAAAGACCGCGGCGGTGGGGAGGACGAGGAAGGGGCGGCGGCGGGCGGGGAAGCCGCCACCCGCACCACCCCTGTCGCCACCACCACCGCCGCCGCCGCCGCTGGCCACGCCGTCACTCGCCGCGAGCGACGCCGCCAGCGCCGCCGCGGCCGCGTCGTCCTCGTCCCCATCGGCGGTGACGGCGGCGGCCGAGCCGCCGCCGCCGCCGCCGCCGCCGCCGCCGCCGCCGCCGCCGCCGCCGCTGCCGCCGCGCCCACCGCCGCCGCCACCGCCACCGCCGCCATCGGCGACCGGCACCGCCACCGCCGCGGCGCGCATCGCCGGCGGCGGCGGTGCCGCCGCCGGCCGTGGCGGCACCGTCGGCGGGGGCACCGGCGGCCAGCCGGCCAGCTGGCCAATGAGCGCGTCGGCCATCGCAGGCCGCCAACGGTGGGCGCGGGAGGGGGGGGGGGGGGGGGGGAGGAGGCGCGCGGGCGGGACGAGCCGCGGTCGACCCCGCCGCGCCGCGCGCCGCCGCGCCGCGTGTCGTGCCGTGCCGTGCCGCGTCGCGTCGCGACGCGGGTGCCGCCGCGGCCGCCGCGGCGACGCGCCACCGCCCCGCCCGCGCCGCGCGCGGCGGCGGCAAAAACCAGGCCGGCGCGATCCCCCCCCCCCTCGCCGCCGCCCCGCAGTGCGCCGTCCACGCACCCCCCCCCCCCCCCCCCCCTCCCCCCGGCCCGCCAGCACCCCCCTATCCCCGCCACCGCCCCGCCACCGCCTCGCCACCACCCGGCCGGCGCTGCCCACCGCCCCCGCCGACACGGCGGCGCAGCCACACCCCGTGCGTGGCGGCGGCGGCGGCGGCGGCGACGCGGCGGCCGCGCCCGCCGGGGGGGTCGCTGCCGACGCGGCAACGCCCACGAGTGGGCGCCGCACGCCCGCGGCGGGCCAACACCAACGCCGCCCGCCCGCGGCGCCGCGGTGCGCCCCCCGTCACCCCGGTCGGCACGCTGCGGCGGCCCCCTCCCCTCCCCTCCCCCCCCCCCCCACCCCCCCTCCTCCCCCAACGTCCGCCTTCCCCCCCCCCCCCCCGTACACACCCCCCCCCCCCCCCGCCCCCCGCTCCGCCAGTCCCCCTCGCGTGCGGCGGGGCCACCCCCCCGCCCCACCCCCCGCCCCACCCCCCCCCCCCCCCCTCCCCTCTACCGCCAGCACCGCCATCACCGCCGCCGCGTGGCGCCAGCCCACCGCCGGCATGAGCGGCCAACCCCCCTCCCCCCCCCGCAGGGGGCCACCACCCCAGCGGCTCACCGCCGCGAGGGGGGGGGGGGGGGGTGGCCGCCCCACCCACACGGCCACGGCGGCGCGCGGCGGCGGCGACGGCAGTGGGCGGACAAGAACCGGGGGGGGGGGGGGGGGGCGCGGCGGGCAGGAGGAGTCGCGCGGTGGGCGGGGGCGGGGGGGGGGAGAGGGGGAGGGGGGTGCTTCCATTGGGGCAGCCACCAGAGGAGGAGCGCCGCCGCCGCCACGTGCGCAGCGGCCGCCGGCGTTGGCGGCCGCCGACGGCGGTGGTGGCGGCGGTGGTGGCGGCGGCGGCGGTGGTGGGGGTGGCGGTGGCGGTGGCGGCGGCCGCCGCGCGGCGGCGGCGGCGGCGCGGGCAGGCCCGTCCGCGGCGGGCGGGCGGGCGCCGCCGGCGGGCGGTCGGCGCGCCGCGTTGACGGCGGCGCCGCGGGGTGGCAACCGCGGCGGCGCGGGAGCGGTGGGGGGGTGCCTCCCGCCGCGGGCAGGGGGGGAGGGGGGGGGGGTGCCGGTGGGGGGGGGGGGGGGGGCGGACGCTCATGAGCCGCCGCCGCCCCGCCGCGTCGCTGGTGGGCGGCGACCGCGGGGGGGGGCGCCGGCGGCGGCGGTGGCGGTGGTGGGGGCCGTGGCGGTGGCGGCGGCGGCGGCGGCGGCGGTGGTGGGGTGGGGTGGCGGCCGCCCCAACCCGACGGCGCCGCCGCGGGCGCCGCGGACCGGGGCGGCCGCCGCGGCGGCGCGGGCGGCGTCGCCGCCGCCACGCGGCGCCGGCGCGGCGGGCGGCGCGGCCGCGGCGGCGCCGCCGCGGCGGCGCCACGTCACGCGCGCGGCGCGGCGCGGCGGCCGTGCGCGCGCGTGCGGACGGCCGCCCCAGACGATGCGGTTGGGGTGTGTCCCAATGCAGGACACGCGGGACCCCGCGCGCGGCGTGCCGCCGCGGCGCCGCGGCCGAACGGGATCCTATCCGGATGCGTGCCGCCCCGCTCCATTGGGGAAAACAGCCACGGTTTGGGCGACACTTTTTGCACGTGGCAGGTGCCGCTCGCCGCCACGGCCGGGGGGGGGGGGGGGGGGGCCGCTGCCGCCTGCCGCCGCGCGCGAGCGCGGGTGCCGGCGGCTGTCGCGGCGCCGCGGCGCGGCGCCGCGGCGCACGCGCGGCGGCGCAGCGGCCGGCCGGCCGGCGGGCGCTGTCGGGGCGGCCACCCCCGGCCGCCGTCGGGGCCGCCCGCTGCCGCGCGCACGCACCGGCGGGTCGGGCGCGCCGCCGAGGCGGGTGGCGGCCGCCGCGGCCCGCGGCGGTGGCCGCCCGTCGCGGCGTGCCGTGCCTCGCCTTGCCCAACCGCACAGGCCGTCTGGCCGTCCCGGGGTGGTGGGACAGACGCCCCGGCAGTGACGGCGGTGGAGGCACCAGCGGTGGGGGCTGCTGGGATGAAAAAAAAAAAAAAAAAACAGCAAAAAAAAAACAGCCAATGTACACACGGAAGGGGCGGCAGGCCCGTCTGGTTGGCGGGTGGGGGGGGTCCACGTGCACCACAGGGCGCCAGTGGACACGGCCATGTCCGCATCGCCACTGACCATGACGGTGTGACAGCCTTCTTTTGTTGGACGCCAACGTCCTCAGTCACCGCCAACAAGGGTCGGCTTGAGTCGGGCAAGACGGCCATGCTGGCCACCTGAAAAAAAAAAAAAAAAGGCGGGGCTATATTCTCAACATACAGACGACGCGTGGTCCTGTGGTGGAAGGTGCGCGGGACGCAGCACTGGTCGCCCATCTCCCGCATCCGCTCGTCTGACATGGCGCGCGTCTACCCACCACAGCAGATCCACGCACGACAGCCACCAGACGAGACAACACGTCGCACGCTTCCCCAGAGTGGCGTGGACACACAAACGACCCGGAATTCCGACCAGACGCGACACACAACAAGGGCGCGCCACGCGCAGAGGAGAAAGACGTACAAGAACTGGCGGAACGCCTCGCTTTGGCAAAGAGGGGCAGGTCAAAACAAGCATCACAAGGTCCGGCTACAACACCCACACACGCGGACGACGAGACAACTCACAAGAGCAGCACCAGTACTCTATGTGGCAAACTTGCGCGTCCACTCCCGGGCCGTCTCTTCGTAGCGACTGCGGTTGGACTTGTACATCTGTGCAATGTCGGGCACCAGCGGGTCGTCGGGGTTGGGGTCCGTCAACAGGGAGCAGATGGAGAGGAGCACCTTGGAAACGGTCAGCGCCGGCGACCACTGGTCCCGCAGGATGTCTAAGCAGATGCTGCCGTTGCTGTTGATGTTGGGGTGGTAAATCCTCGTTGTGAATTGGATCTGCGCGGTGCCCAGGGAGGAGAGGGAACAAAAGAACAGAACGTTAAAACAGAAAAACAGAGTGGAGAAGCAACACCACGTGTGAGCGATCACGAGACAAGCCCCGACGGAGCCACACCACGCACACGGGGACAACGCAGGCGCTCAAAGTAGCACATGGACGGCGCCCCACAACATACCTTCGGTGGCTTGAACGGGTAATCCGTGGGGAAGTTGATGTTCAAAAAGTACACACCGCCGGTATACGGCGAGTCCGGCTGCAACAGCACAGCGGGGAAGGGAAAAAAAAGGCAAACGGGCAACAAGGATATGCGTCAGTACGGGGCGCGTGCATGTCAGTATTCCAATAGACCATAGGCACACCACACGCGGCCTCAGTGTGGACACCCAAACGGAAGGCGCGAAAACACCACGGGCAGGGCTGGGCAGGGCGCGTAACGGCGCAATGCGCGCAATGCGCACACACACAAACGGAACCGTGCCGCCTACGTGAAACATACCGGACCCATGATGGTCGCTTGCCAGTGGAAGAGGTCATCACCCGCTGGTCCCGCCGAGCAGTTGGACGGCGGGTCGCGACCGAGGTCCTGCAGCTCCTCTGCGCCGCCGCAAACAGATATGAACGAAACAGCAGAGGGCGAAGCAAAAAGCGTGAATGAACAATGAGGTGAGTAGGCGACTTGGTCAAGCAACTACAAGGGCACATCCGCAGGCGGTGCGCCGGCGCATCGCCGTGCGTACAGGGCGCGCAAACGGGAGGCGTCACCGAGGGGGAACGATGTGACCAGAGTCGCCAAACACGCCACGTAGCGCGCAACAAACGAGCTCGCAAACACGAGGGTCGAAACGGTACCACCAGGCAACAACACCCACCCCCTCGCGTGGTGCCGCGACCCATCCAACACAAGCACGCAAAAGCACCCAAACGCACTGGTAATGCGCTTGAGCGCCATTGTCCAAAGGGAGCCCCGAGGGCGCACCAACGGCTGCCGCGGCGTCGATGTGGATCCTGGCAACGGTACTCCAGCCACAAAGAGGGGGAGCGGCAGCAGCTGGTCAGGGCGGCGGCGGTGCGGGGGACGAGGACGACGATGGTCGCGGGACGGCAGGCAGCACAGACCGGCAATTGAGGGGGGGGAGGGCAGCGTGCCCCGAGGGGTCTTGACAGCGCCTGGGCGCAGCCGTGCTGCGCTGCTGCCAACTCGCGGCCGTGTGGGGCGTGCGCTGGATGGCTGGCCGCGGGCCTCCCGATAAATTATGTCGAGTCATCCGTAAAGTACATGACTCTTGCAATGCGCATTGTATAATGATAACAAGCTGCACATCTGTCGCAGCTGACCGAGCAAGTAGTGCAGGACTCGGCGCTTCTGGGCGCTATATAGGCACGTTTGAGGCTCGCAAAGTCTCGCTAAGCTGAGCTCGGAGCTCTGTACGAAAGAGACACCAGACGGCCAAGGAACAGCACGACCGGTCCGCGTGCCCCACCAACACGTGCCGCACGCAAGGACATTTACGCCACGCGACGCGGAGCAGACAGCGGACGCCAGCGGCGGACACGGGAGATAGCGCTTGGGACTGCTGCTGTCAAAGAGCGCCCACACATCACACAGGCCGACAAGACACATGACCAGTCCCAAGACGCGGGAGCTGGCACGTCGCGCGCACCAGCCATCCATGGCCGAGCAGCACCTGACGTGAATAAAGGACTCAAACGGTGCACTGGAGCCGGACACTCCTCGCAGTCCACCTCCCACCTCGCTAAGCGGGGGTAGGGGCACCACACGCTGCAGGGAAGGAAGGCAAGTTGGAAGCAAGTGAGAAGCAGTGCTGTACGAAGCGTCAGGGGCGCACTCTTGGCGCAGGCAGAAAGGAAGAGGTGGCGTCGGCGGCTGTGTGCGAGAGACGGAGGGACAGTGCGGACAGACGGTTCGACCACTGGCCGCAATGGGACGTCTGATAGCACCCATGCATTCGACCAGTACCGGCGGTGGCAGCCCCTCGGGGGCAACGCTTCCAGGACGAGTGCCAGGAAGACATACCGGATGCAGCGTGCTCGCCCCGTGCCCACCCGATTCCGCCGAGGGTCGCCTGCGCAAGGCCACCCTGCAAGTCATCGCCGCCACATAGTCCGTACCCCCCCCCCCCACCACCCATCAGCCGCGGGCGCCAAAGCCGCCGCCCCCCCCCCCTCGCCCTTCAGCCTTGCGCCGCGCCCGCTCCTGCCGCCGCCGCTCCGCACGGGGGAGGCGGTCCCCCCCTGACGAGACAGCCGCAACGACCGGTGCGTTGGCCGCTCTCCCCATCATCGGCGGTGGCGTCTCGGGCCCAAGCACCGCGTCGACGAGCGCCGGGTCCTCGAGCGCCGCAAAGATCCAGCCGAGCGCCTCCCGCTCCACCGGCGTCACGTCCGGGTGCCACAGGCGGAGGAGCAGCACGTAGCGGCTGTCCGCGCCCGTGTTCATCGTCGAGTGGACGTAACTCGTGTCAAACACCATCACCTCCCCCTCTGCCCAGTACCGCCGCTCCCCGCCCACGTCAATGTACGCCTTGCCCGGCTCGGCCATGAGCGCCAGGTGGGACGTCAGGATAAAGTTGCACCCGTCCGTGTGCGGCGCAATGCCGCTGCCCGCCGCCTGGCGCGCGAAGAACGCCTCCACCGTCGGCACCGGCGGCACGCCGTCGACGTCGCCGCGGAGGAGGGCGACGGTCTTGGGGAACCGCGCCACGTTGCCGGCGTGCCACGTGCGGTCCTGCAGGACGAGCGTCGACCACTGCGGGCCGTACGCGGTCGCCTCCTCGCGGCACGCGGCGGCCCATTCCAGCTGGTCCGCCGCGAGGGCGGCCGCCAGCTCGTCCCGCACGTCGGTCCAGTGCGCCTCGAGGCCCGCCGCCCACGGGTGCGCCCGCTCCCGGAGGGCGCCCTCGTGGAAGGGGATGGCCTCGAGGCCCACCAGATGGGATTCCGCGCGCTGCTCGTTGGGCTCGCCCGCGTTGACGTGCAGCGTGTCGCCGGTGCGGACGGCGCGGAAGGAGGCGGCGACGCGGGAGATGTCGCCGGCGGTGGCAAACTTGGCGGCGAGCGCCGCCTCCAGCCGGTCGCCCGAGACGCTCATGGCGGGAGTGGCGCTGGCGGGGGGGGGGGGGGGGCGCGCGTGAAGGGGAAGGGGGACGCCGCGCCACGCCGCCGCCCCGGCGCGCCCATCGCCGCCCCGACACGGGGTCGGTGGCTGCCGACGACGCCGACCCGCCAGTCATCGGGCCCAAAGAAGGAGGTGGCGCGGGAGCCGCCACAGACACCACGGCCGCTGGCGGTGGCCGTCGGAGGCCGCCAGCCCAGCGGCGCGAGGGGCGCAAACGCCGCCACCATCCGGCGGCCACGGTCGGTCGACGGCGCCATGCCCACGAGGGATGGCGAGGGGAAGACCAGTGCGAGACAGGACAACCACGCCGCGCCAGGCCAGGCCGCCACGAGAACGAGGAGGACGCCGACGACACGGAAGGGTCATGAAGCAGCACCAGACAGAAACGAACAGGAAGATGGAAGGCATGGGGCTCGTCCGCAGCGTTTGTGAGCGCATAGAGGTGCGAGATTGCACAGAACTCGGCTGCAAGTTTCAGAGTTCGAGACACGTTTCATGACTTTGGCCAGCAACACTTCAACTACTACATATTTATGTACCAGAATGGACTCAAACTTATACAACCTGCTTCCAGCTTGGATCCCTGTTGCATGTGTCGTCGAGGGCCTCGTCTCGCTGCAGAGCTCTCGCGTGCGGGTGCAGCGGCTACCCCCCTGCTGGCTGTGGCCGCCGCGGCCGTGGCGTCCTCAACACGGCTGCCTCCCGCTGACCGCTTCGCACGGTCTGCGTCTCACAGTCAGCCCTGTCTACAACACCGTCTGCCGCCAACGTCTCTCTTACCTGCCGGCGTCTGAACGCTGTCCGTCTCCAACCCCCGCCCGGTTCCCGTCGTCCCCCTGCTCCCACACTCCCCTCCTTGCCGGTGCCAGCAGCAGCGATGGCCGCCCCGACGACCGCCTTCCTCCCCCCGTCGGTGGCGTCGGCGGCCACCGTTGGCAGCCGCCCCCACCCGCCCCTGTGCACTCGCGAGCGTGCCACTGCCGCGGCGGGCGCCCGCGGCCGGCGCGCCGCCGCCCCGCGGGCGTCCCAGGCGGCCGCCCGCCCCCGCGACGATGGCGACGAGGACGAGCGGCGGTGGACGTACGGCCCGCCGTCGTCGGCTGGCTCGCCGTCGTCAGCGTCGCGGGGCCCCGGCACGTCTGCGGCCGACGCGGCGGGCTACCAAGCCCGCGCCGCGGAGGCGTCCCCCCCCCCCCCGACGGCGACGACTGGCTCCGCCTCCCCGGCGCGGAGGTGCTCCTCCCGCCCGGCGGCGCCCGCCCCCGCGCCGTCCTCCACTTTATCGGTGGCGCGTTTGTCGGCGCCGCCCCGTCGTCTGCGTACGGCAACCTGCTGTCGCGGCTGTCGCGGCGGGGCATGGCGGTCGTCGCCACGCCGGTGGTGCCGTCGCTCGCGCACGGCGCGCTCGCGGACGCCACGGACGCGGCATTTGCCGACGCGTGGGCGACGCTGACGCCCCGCTGGGGCGGGTGGATCCCCGTCTTTGGCGTCGGCCACAGCCTCGGCGCCAAGCTCACCGCCATGGCGACCGCGAGCCCGTCTTCGCGCGTGGCGCGCGTCGGCAACGTGCTGATGAGCTTTAACAACCCGTCGCTGCGGGAGAGCGTGCCCGTCTCGGACCAGCTGTCGTCGGGCATCCGTGCTGCGACGGCGGCCGCGTCGGCCGCCGCCGCGTCGCCGGCGGTGGCGGCGGGGGTGGCGGCGCTCAGTGGCGGGCTCACCGAGTGGGCCCGCCGCTCGCGGGCGGCAGGAGGGGTGCCGCCCGCGGGTGTCGATGCGATCGAGCGCCTCGGCCCGCTGATTGGGCAGTGGGCCCGCTCGGCGGGCGTCGGCACCCCCGCCGCCGCCGCGGCCGCGGCGTCTGGGGTGGGCGCCGCCGCCGGCGGGACAGGGGACGCGGGCGAGTTTGACCCCCCGCCACGCGAGACAGACGCGGCCATCGCGTCGCGGTACGCCGTTGCGCGAACGCTGGTGGTCAAGTTTCAGAACGACAGCCTCGACGCGAGCCCGTCGGTCGCCGCGGCGCTGACGGCCAAGTACGGGCGCAACGGGGTGGTGTACCGGGAGCTGGCGGGCTCCCACGTCACGCCGCTGACGCCAGTGGTGTCGCTGCCACCATCGTCGGGCGCGGGGGGGGCGGGCGACATGCTCGGCGCCGTCGGGCGGGTGGCTGCCGACAAGGTGGCGGCGGAGCTGGACGGTCTCTGCGTCGTCATTGACGCGTTTGTGACGCTCGAGTTGGAGCGCATTGGGGGGGGGGGACGCCTGTCGCAGGGCTAGTAAAGGGGGATGCTGTCGCAGCGTGGGGAGACCGTTTGACATGAGTGAGGGTAGAAGTGGGAATGAGGTGGCTCGGAGGAAACAGCATGCCTGTCACCGGCGTGTGCTTTGCACAACTGCCGCGTTGGCTTCGATGGGCACCCCACGCCTGTCATGATCCCCGTGGCTGAAGGTGCATCCTACGAGGAACGGGTAGCGGTGCCCGTCCTGTCCAGGGCGACATTGAAAGAACATCGGGTTGTTACGCGGCGCCGGGCCATGCCGTGGCCGACGCACCCCGCGTGCCCCGGAGCGGCGCCACCCGCCCTGCGTGCTGCTCCCGGTGCCAGTCAAGCGCTTGCTCCGCCCGCCAGTCTGCCAGCCACCTGTCTGGCCGACGCCTGCCACGCCCGTTCCCCACCCGCGTCCCCCCCCCGCCTCCGCTCTGCAGCCGCCGCCACTACCGCACAAACGCAAGTCATGGGTCGTGCTGCGGCTCTTGCTGATTCACTTTGCGTCTCTTCTTCCACTCTCCCCACGCCCATGCCCACACCCACCTCCCCCCCGCATAGTTCACTTCTTAATCGCCGCCGCCGCCTTGAGCGCCGCCGTTGCGGCCGGCGGCTGGCGCGCTGGCGCGCCCGCGTGAAAGCGGCAAATCTCGGCCCACATGAGCGCGCGGATGCCCTCCTTGCCGAGCTTCTTCTCCGACGGGGGCTCCAACTCGTTGAGGTCGAGCGTGTGGTTGGCCACCCGCTCGGACTCCTCGTCCCGGTACTCGGCAAGGTACGGGTGCGCTAGCGCGGCGGCAGCCGTCAGCCGCTGCCGCGGGTCAAATACGAGCAGCTTCTCAATGAGGTCCACGCCCGCCGCGTCGACGCCGGGGAGGAGCTTAGCAAAGTCGGTGCGCGGATAGGCGGGGAGCTTACGGAGGAAGTCCCGCGCTTGCCGGTTGGAGATGGCTCCAATCTCTTGCTCTGTTGGCTTGCCCGTCACTCGGCAGGTCAGCTCCACCTGGTGCTTGACGTCCTTGCCGGGAAAGAGGGGCTTGCGGGTCATCGACTCGGCGAGGAGGCAGCCAAAACTCCACATGTCAATCGCCGACGTGTAGTCGTCGTCGGCGAGGAGCAGCTCGGGCGCGCGGTACCACCGGGTGACGACGTACTCGGTCATGGCACTTGCGTTCTCGGGGTCAATGTACCGTGCCAGGCCAAAGTCGCCTGTGGTCACAGAAAAGCATAGGGCATGATAGAAAAGCACGGTACTCAGCACGGCGTCAGCAACCATCCCAAGTACAGCAACTCCGCGGGAGCAGGTCTCCCAGCGACAGCAGACGGTCCCGCACGTCTACCCCGAAGCCCTGGACGGTCACCAGCGTAGTTCGCCACGTTCGCACCAAAAATGCACACCTGCGTGAATGCCACAATGGCACGCACGTACGCATGCACGCGCGCGCGCGCGCGCAAGAGGTCCCCTCCGAGAGTGCAAGTGCAGCTGTTCGCCCCAGCTACCGGATAGCCCCGCCCTCTCTCCCGACCCGACCCCTCCCCCAAACGTACAAAGCTTCACATCGCAGTTTTCATTCACCAACACGTTGGCGGGCTTGATGTCCCGGTGGATGATGTTGACAGAGTGGATGTACAGCAGCGCCCGCAGCAGCTGGTAGCCAAAGTACTTGCACTGGGCCTCGAGCAGCGGGTGCTTGGAGCGGAGGAGCTTGTTCAGGTCCGTGTCCATAAGCTCCGTCACAATGTACACGTCGTTGAAGGTGGCGTAGTCGGCGGGCTCGTCCATGTCCAGCACCGCCAAAATGTTCTCGTGGTTCATCTGGCCGAGCAACCGAATCTCCCGGATGATCCGCTTGGCGTCAGTGAGGTCATCAAACACGCCAGACACCTTCTTCACCGCCACCTTCTTTCCCGTCACCGAGTCCGACACGGCGCACACCACTCCGTACGCGCCCAGACCGAGGGCCTTGACAAACGAGTAGCGGCCCTCCACGCAAAAGGCGGTGCCCTTGACGGAGAAATGAGTCTTGGGCGCCAGCGGTGGCACCGCCGCGGGGGAGCCCGCGGGTGTGCCGTCGGCTGCGCTCATGGGGCTCCCCACCAGCGCTGCAGCGAGGTGACCCTTCCCGCCACCCGCCGCCGCGCCGCCGCCACCGGCAGCAGCGGCCGTCGCGTCCACCATCTCCGTATCCCGCCCGTGACCCGCCGCCGCGTCCGCCGCCGCACCGCCTCCCGCCTTTACGCCCGTCGCGGCAGCGCTGCCACCGCTCTTTGTTCGAGACAACCACTGCTTCACGTGGAAGGTCGGTGGCGGCACCATCGCAGCTCTGGCAGTGGGGGGGGGGGGGGGGGAACTCACAAAGGAGGGAGAGGGACGCCCACCACAGCGCTCGGTGCGGCGAAGGAGTGGCCCGCAGTAGCAGCAGCAGTAAGCGGCACCGCCGCCGCGCAAGGTGGCGGTGGTGGTAACGCAAGGGATAAGCTGCGGGAATGGCCAGGGCAGAGGCGGCGGTGGCGGCGGCGGCGACGGCGGCGGCGGCGGCGGCGGCGGCGACGGCGGCCGCGGCGGCTGTGGCGGCGGCGGCGGCTGCGACGGTACCCCAAAGACGATAGACGAGAGGAGCCACCCCACAGCCAGTCTGCGCCTGACACGAGCGGCGGACGGGGCAGTGGGCAACCAGCGGGGCACAGCGACGAGGTCGTGTGGTCGCGGGTGGCCCGGATGGCGGTGGCGGGGTTGGCAAGGTAGTGGCCAGGGGGAGATGTTCCGCTTGTAGAGGCGCGGGAGGAGGCAGGTGGAGGTGCCGGCAGCCCGCGTCTGCCCAGCCGCCCGCCCGCCTGCGGGGCAGACACAGGGCGCGCACGTCTGCCGACCGGGAGGATTACGAGTCAAGCGGCGAAGCAACGGCAAGCACGTCGGGTTGGAGGGGGGGCGGTGCGTCCAGGTACAAGGAATAGGGCCTCTCCCATTCACCCCGCATCGTCCACCTGCAGCGGGGGGGGCGCGCCCCCCCCCTCACCACCCCAAACGCTCCCCCCATACAGCCAAGCAACCATGCACTCCACGGCGCGGGGGAGAGGGAGACGTCCCCCGCCGGGGGGGGGCGGGAGCGGTAGGAGCAGCGACCATGGCGGCCAAATAATATAACCGGGGCCTGCACTCTACGCCAGACGACCAAGAAAACAGGGCCGCGTGAGAGAGGAGAAAGGTCGGGGGCGGCGGGAGAGAGGGCGGACGGGGGGAGCGTTGGGGGCATGCACGACAAGCGGGGGGGGGGAATGCACCACGACGGCGGTCCACGTTGGCGAGCGCGTCACCGCCAAGCGCCCTGCCGGACCGCGGTTGATGAGGACCGCACGGTCCAGGTGCGGACTGCGGTCTCGCGTCGGCCGCCGCGCGGGCGGACGAGAAACGGCAGGGGTCGCGATGGCCTCGACACAACACATTTACATCAACTACAGTAAGTACTGTGTATTGGAACGGGCCCACTCTCATCCTACAGATCGGGTGTTTCCCCTCGGCACCGTCGCCAACCGCGCACGAGCCGCCCCACCGACTGTCGGCAAGACCAACACCGCCGCCATCCCCCCCGCCCGCGGCCGATATGCCGCGGTCGCCGACGCTGCCGCCACCGACACGCTCGGCCAGTGCGTGATGATCATGCGCGCGAGCGCCAGCGGCCTGGCGTCCGCGCTGGCGCTCACACCCGGATCGCCTGACCGGGTCGGGTCGCCGCTGTCGCCGCTGTGCTCGGCCCGCCTGTTGCTGCAGCGGCTGTCCTTTGGGGCACTCCCGTTCCCCGTCGTCTCTTCCCATGGCCCTGCACCGGCTGTAACACCGGCTGTCGCAGACCTCGCCCGCCGCTGCCGGCTAGTGAGGCCGCCACCGCCGGGGAACGGCGCGCCCCTCTTTGGCCTTATCTGCCGCCTGTTTCTTGGGCACACCGGGCCCACCGTTGTTTTGCCGTTGTTGACCGTCTCCCTCCCCTTGTACCCCTTCCTTTGCGGCGGCCGCCGCCGTCTCCGCCGCGACTGCCGCCACCGTCACTTCCGCTGGTGCCGTCACCGCCGCGGCCACCGCGATGGGCCGTCTCACGCGCTCCTTCCTCGTCGCCCTCCCACCCTCCCTTGGCGGCGGCCGCCACGGCCGCCCGCCGCCGCCGCTGCTCGCCCTCATCACCGCCGTCTGCGTGCTGGTGCTGCTCGGCGTGGCTCGCCGGTCACCGCCGTCGCCGCCGCAGCTGCCGCCCTCGTCACGGCTGGCGCGGGCGCCGCGTGGGGGGATATGGCCGCGGCTGCCGCCGCCATCTGCCGGGGGGTGGAATGGCCCGTCCCGTCTGGTGGGCAAGGCCAAGGGCTGGCCGTCCGCGGCGGGCGAGGCTAAGGGTTGGCCGCCTCTGGTGGGGAGCCGTCATGGCGTGGCCGCCGTGGACGCCACGCCCAAGGGCGGGTGGGGTGGGGCGGCGGGTGCCGCCCACGCGCCTACCGTGGGGGTGGGGGGGCGGGGGGGGGAGGGGAGGTCGCCCGTGGCTGCTGGGCCCAGCGCGCCGCCGGGAGGCCACGCGCCCGGTATTCCCGGCGGTGCTGACGGCCCCGCTTCGGCCATGGCAGTGGCTGTTGGGGGGGCGCAGCCCGGGGATGGGTCGACCCGGCCGCCAGCCGGAACCGGCGGCCACGCCGATGGTGCGCCATCCGTCGGTACCGGCGGGGAGGCCGGTGGCGGTGGGGTGCACGAGGGTGCCACGGCAGTGGTGCTGGCTGGAGATGACGACCGCGAGGCCATTGAGGATGCGGCGGACGGCGCGCCTGCTGTGAATGGCGGCGAGGGCGACCGTGACGTGCCCGCTGCGCCTGCTTTCGAGGGGGGTGACGCGGACGCGGCCGCGGCTGATGCGCCGGCCACGGGTGGGCCTGGGCCGGTGGTGGCTCTCTCTGCACGGGACGCTGGCCATGCGGATGGGGTTACGTCAGGTGGGCCTGCCGTAGATGGCCCTCAGCTGCCTGTGACGGACGCGGCTGCCGCGGGGGAAGGCAGTCGCGGCGTCGGCGGCACCATCGGTGCTGCTGCTGGGGGCAGTGCTGCTGGCGGCCTCAACGGCAGCGTCGGCGGCGGCGGCACCGACGGCGCGATGAACCTGGTAGCCCCCGTCGCAGCCGGAACGGCGGCGGCGGGCGGCGCCCTTGCCCCTCCTCCCACCGCCCTTCCCCCAGGCCCACCGATCACGCTGACCTACTGCCCCGAAGACTGGGCTGTCGGCGCGGTGCAGGCGCTGGCTGCCGCCCTCCCTGGCACCCTCACTGCCACGCCGGCGCCGGCTTTACCGGCGGGCGCACCGGCCGGCGGGCACACCGCGGGCGGCGCCCCCGACAGGCTCGTCACCGTCTTTGTGCGCTCCGCGTGGGGCCACTGCACGGCGCCAGCGGCGGCGGCAGCGATGGTATTTATTGACATGGAGCCGCGGTCCGAGCCGCTGACCCCACCCCCCGGGGTGGTGATTGTGAGCGGCACGGACCTGTGGGGGGGTGGCGCTTCTGCTGCCGCGGCGGCCGCCGCGGCGGCCGCGCCGCACCTGCACGTCCCGTACGCGTTGGTCTCGCTTGGCCAGCGGGAGGGTGTTGGCGCCGCGGACCTTGCGAGGCCGCCGGGCTGGGTGCCTCCGCCGCCCGTTACAGACGCTGCCCGCTTTGGCGTCTGGGACGTGGAGGGCTGCGGCCCGGACGCGCGCGCCGCGGGCGGCGCCGCCCCGCCCGGCCACGCCGCCGCGGCCGTTGCGTACGACGTGATCAGCAGCCGGTACAAGCGGCTCGCGACGGTCGGCGGGTGTCACTCCCCCCCCGCCCTCCCGACGTCGGCGTCGGGGGCGGCGGCCGACGGCGGCAGCCCGGGTGGTGAGCGGGAGGCGGCGGTCGCGCGGCTGCGGGGCCACAAGTTTGCGCTCGTCGCGGAGCGGTCGGCGCTGCCCGGCTTCGTGTCGGAGCGCGTCGTGGACGCGTACCTGGCTGGCGTCGTGCCGGTCTACGTGGGTGGCCCGCGCGACGGGGGGCGGTACCTCAACCCGGCGGCGGTCATCCGGTGCGGGCCAGGGCCGGCGGGCGACTGGGCGGCGTGCCTCGCCGCGATCGCCGCGCTCGACGGCGACGCGGCGGCGCACGCGGCGGCGGTCGCGGCGCCGCTCTACGCACCGGGGGGGGGGAGGGTGGGTGGGTGGGCCCGCTGGGATACCCACGCCGCTCGGCTGGTGCGCGCGCTGCGCGCGCTGCCGGGGGTGGGGGGGGGGGGCGGGGGGGAGGGAGGGGCGCCGGCCGCGTCGGCGCCGACCGCCTGAACGTGAGAGGGTGTGGGTGGAAAGGTGGACCATTGCTGTTGGGGGCGACTTCTCCACTGACCAGCAGCCCGTTCTTGACGCGCACCATACTCCAGGCCAGGGCAGGCCGGCTCGCTCCCGCCGCGTGCCACGCGTCCGGCCAGGCCGGCTGGTTTCCGCCGCGGCCCACGTTAACGGGCTGCCGACAGACGTGCTAGCGCCCATCCACTCCCTCGTCGCTACTCGCCCAGATGTGGCGCGCAAACCCAGTTTGCGGCACACATGCCCAACTGGCGGCAGGGCCCCGATGGTCACCCTCCAGGTGTCCATCCCTTCCCCACTCGTACAGCGTCTACACGGGCGGGATGGCGGCTGTGTGACGCCCCCGACCGGCGCCGCGCAACGGCGCCGGTGTGGCCACGCCGCTGCCACTGGCGGTGTCGGCTGCGGCTGCGGCAGCAGCCAGCAGCCGCGGCTCCGACACGTCTGGCACGTGTTTCCACTCTACTTCCTTTCCGGCGTGTCTTTTTCGGCGCTCACCGCCGCCGCGGCTGTCGCTGCTGACAGCCGCGACGATGGTTCCCACCACACCACCCGCACACGGCCACCAGACCCTTCTAAACGACTGGTCTCAGGCGAGCCAACATCGTGGGCCCCGTCTATTTCGTGCGCTGGGAGGACCAGCAGGGACCTCGCCTCCATGTGGTCGGCGGTGTCAAGGCAGGTGCCCCCCCTATCTCCTCCCACCAGGCCCACTGTCCACGCTGACCCAACCACTCGCAACAGTGGTCAGTTGGGCCTGGCCCGCCCGCGTCGCGCACTCATGGCGGGTCTGGGCTTGTCGAGTCCGCGCGGCGCGCGTCTGCACCCTCGTGACCCACGCGGGAACGACGCGGCTCGTGTAGCCGCCCTCCAGGCGACGCACACCCATGGGCGACAGTACCAGTTACCGGAAACCCCAAGTGGTGAGGACGACTGAAGACGAGGTACCTGGTGCCACAGTCACCCGTGTCCCATCCCGAACCGTCTGTTCCCCAGCACACGGCTGCTCCGCACGCGCCGCTGGAGGCAGGCCGCGGCACCTGACAGACGCGACGCGACGATGCCCAACGACCGCAGGTGGAAATAGACCTAGTGGTGGAAAAAGACGCCCTGCTCTCCCACAAGCACGCCCCTCACACGGTCAAAGAGCCCTTCTTCTGCTCGGCACGCTCCAGGCTCGACTCCTTAATCCCCGCCTGCTTGGGGAGGGACACCAGGGCCTTGTCGCCCTTGCCAATGACAAACACGTTGACCTTCTTGGTGGCAAACTCGTGGCCGTTGCTGTCCTTGATCCGCACAATCTCCGTCGACCCCGGATGCTTCTCCCGCACCGCCATCACACCGACGCGGCCAATGTTGTGGCCGCCCGTCACCATGACCAGGTTGCCTACGTCAAACTTGACCTGGTCCGTGATCTTGCCCGACTCAATGTCCACCACCACCGTGTCGTCCACCCGGATCACCGGGTCGGGGAAGCGGATGGTGCGGCCGTCGTGGGTGACCACATACGGCACACCGCGGGGGCCCGTCTGCTGCCGCTTCACCTTGCACAGCTTGTAGGCGCCCTCCTCCTTCTGGATCCGGTGGAGCACAAAGCGGCCCTTGACGTCATAGAGCAGGCGGAACATCTCGTTGGTGCGCTCAATCGAGACCACATCCATAAAGCCAGCGGGGAACGTCTGGTCCGTGCGGACCTTACCGTCGACCTTCACCAGCCTCTGCATGAGGATGGTGGTCGCCTCCCGACCATTGAGGGCATACTTCAGCCGGTTCCGCAGGATGATCACCAGGGGCAGGCACTCGCGCAGCTTGTGCGGGCCAGTGCTGGGCCGCGGGGCAAAGATGCCACCCAGCTTACCGAGCATCTGTGAGCGTGGCGCGATTCGAGATTGGCGGCACGACACACACCATCCAGAGGAGATAGCGTGTCAGATGCTGCAGCCATGACGCGGCCCCAACGGGTCGGAGAGGGCAGACGCGCCCAACACCCGTCTCCTTGCCCCCCCCCCCCCGACCCCGCCAAAAGACAAGACTGACCACCAGAGGAGACGCAGCACGAAGAAAACAGCAGATGACCTGACCCCCACCACCAAACTGCGTCCCTCTCCGCCCGCCGCCGAGAGCGCGCGGTCGCACAGGAACGCCCACGTACCCAATGGCTCGGCGCTGCCAGGCGCTTCATGTGCTTCTTCGGACCGCGCGCCATCTTGGCGAAAAGTGTAGGACACCCACCGGACCTACTTGCAGGGAAACGCGCCGCAGAGTCGCGGAAAGCGACAGCGGGAGCGGTGGCGACGGGGATGCGACGCGGGACGACGGCAGCCGATGATGAGGCTGGACGCGACGTCGACGGGGGCAACCACCAGCCCCACAACGGTCGATCGCCCAGGGAAACGGGACCCCAAAGTTCGTCGATCAAGCCGACATGTAGCCTGCCTATGTCGCAGTCACGTTCATTCACCACCGTGTCGATTCGACGAGCAAGACAGGTGTCTGAGAGGGACTACCTCACAGATCAGGCACTCCAAGTATATATGTAATTCTTCTACGATGACACAAATACAACGACTCCACGTGTCACATGAGAGATGCTTGAACGGCTCGGCAATATTGAAAGCGGTGATCTGCCCGTGGGAGGTTGGCGCGACGTGATAGGCCAGGTTCAAACTGGGCGCGCGAACCGCGGAGACCCAAGGAACGCGGCCTGTCGTCCCCGCTGGTTTGTTGCTGACAGCTGGCGTCTGGCTGGCTCTCCTTGTGCCGCCTCTTTCAAGCGGGTCGGGCAGGACTCTGAGCACACCGTCGAGGCGGCGGCTCCTCATCGCATCGGTTTCGGAGGCGGTCGGGTACGCCTGACAGCGGCCCGACGGCTGCCCCGCCCCATCAGGCAGACTGCTCTCCCGCCGTGAGCCTGGCGGGGACGGGGTCGCCCGGCTCCGGAACGACCACCCGAACACCTCCCCCCAACCCCTCGGTGCGCTTGGAGCGACCGTTGATGGACTTGGGACACAGTCGCCCAGGCGGCACGGCACGCCCGGCGTCCTGGTCTCCGCCGCCACAGCCTGGCTGTTTGCAATCCCCGACTTGACCGTGACGCGCGACCAAGCGGCTGGCTCCGCCACCGTCCCCGTCCCAACGGCCAACTGCCGCAGTGTGCGCTCGAAGTCTGGGTCTGCGGGGGGGACGAAGCGGGAGCGCCCGCAGGGGCAGAGGCCTCGGCAAGGGCCCCCACCCCCCCCCGACACCATTGGTGGCAGCACCAAGGGCGGCCTCCCCGAACGCACGAAGCATCCAGTGTCTGCGTGAAATCTTGTCACTTCTCGACCCGCGCGACCACGAAACCACTGGAGGCCGCGTGACACCGTGTGCCGCAGGCACGGAGGGTGGGCCTCGAGAGAGGTGGTTCCGTTGTGGTCCTGCCACGTGGGCTCGTCCACCAATTTCTCGGTCGCGGACGCCTCCCCTCTCCCGTCTTGTCCTCGGCTTTGCTCGTCGCCAGACGCTGGTTGTTCCTCTGTGTGATTGGCGCAGACGGTTCAAAGCAAGGCCACCGCGGCTCAGAGCCGCGGATTGCATGCGCTCTTGGCCTCTGTCCCCGTCTTTTCAAGCCCCCACGAGACCGCCCCCCCCCCTTCACCCATAACCCGCCAGCGTATGTGGGTTCGCGTGGGCATATGCTCGCTACCCACCGCCGGGCCTTCGCACGCATCGGCGCGGTACTGCAGCCGGCGTGTCCCCAATCGCCTCCCACCAAATAAGCTCGCGAGGGGTCGGCCGAGAGTGGGTGGCGGCGACGCGACCAACGGCTGTTCGCCTGGCGGCTCGCGCGTCGTGGTGGGTGAGCCGGCCGGCCACCCGATTTGCCGGTTAGTCCCCCGCCGCCGCCGCCGCCGCCCGTCCCAGAGTACATCCCTTTGGGGGGGGCGCCGGCCGCAGAGTGTGGGCGGCAGGGGGACAGCCGCCGTCGCCGCTGACCGCGGCAGCGTTGCGCCCTCGCGCGGTGGGTGCGCTGGCGCGGCCGACCGCGGCCGAGCGGATGGCCGCGTTGAGGGCGGAGGGGTGTGCGAGGGCGGCGCGCGGGAGAGACCCTCGAAAGAAGGGGCTCCCGCGGCGGAGCAGCCGGCTCCTGCCCCGCCCGTGCCGCCCGTGCCGCTCCTCGCCGCATCGACGTGCGTGCGGGGCGCGGCTGCGTGGGCGTCGGCCGCGCCCGCCGCACCGTCGGGGCCACGCCCGCGCTACCGCTGCGTGCACGGCGTGCAAGCCGTGGGGGCGAGGCGGCGGCCTGCTGTCTCTGTGGGGGTGTGCGTGGGGGACGGGGGAGCGGGTACGGGGGTGGGAAGATACATAGAGACCGGGGTGGTGTCGTGGCCGGTGGCGCGCTTGCGTGTCCCGGTGCCCGTACGACAGGGGAGGAGTTTGCCACAGGCGGTCGAGGACGGCCATCGGCGCCGCTGCGAGACGCAGCCGCTATTGGGCAGTGGTGGTGGGGGGGGGGGGCGCGACGAGTGCGTGGCCGTGCGCGCCTGCGGGGGGGTGGTAAGCCCGCCAACGGCTCGCCGGCCGCCCGCGTGCTATCGCCGTGGGCCTTTCCCGCGCGCCCCTCTCCCCCTTCATTTCCCCTCACCCTCCGCCTCTTGGACGCCTTGGTACCGGCCGCTGAGGGCGTTTGTGCCTGCTCGAGCTGCCGGCTGCCACGGTCATGGCGATCGCTGGTGGTTGCGGCGGCGGCTGTGACGAGGTCACCACCGCCGCCGCCGCCGCCGTCGCGGTCGCGCGCCCGCCACCACCGCCAAGGCTTTTAGGAGACCTGGTTGACGACAGCACCGACTGGTGCCACGGCGGCGTTGTCGGCGGCGGCGGCAGGGTTGGTGGCCCCGGCGATGGCCCAAGGGGTGGCACCGGCGGCGGCGCTGGGGGTGCCGGCGCATGGCTAGCCACCCCCTCGTCGTTACTGTCTGTCGGCTCGGCCATTTCAGCCGCCACGGGGTGCTCCTCATCCGCCGCCAGCGCCGCCCCTTCTGACGATGATGGCGGTGGAGGCGGCGGAGGCGGCGGCAGCGGCGGGCGCAAGGCCGCTTTCGCTGCCGATGCCACCGCTGCCCCTGGCAGGGGGCCGTCTGCCGTGCACCGCCGCGCCCAGGCGCCCACGTTTGTGCCCGCCGAGGGCCGCGGGGAGCCCCCCCCACGGCCCTCCCGCGGGCGGTCCATGTCTCCCCTGCGGCGGGGGGCGTTGCCGCGGACGCTGCGGTCGTGGCTGCCGCGGCTGGTAGGCGCCTGGGGGGCGGGCGGGGGTGGAGGGGGGAGCGGCGCACCCTCGCCCGCCGACGACGACGTACCGTTCCCGCTGTCACCCGCGCGCGCGGGGAAGGGTAGGAGCGTGGCTCCCCCGGCCGACACGAGCGTGCGCTTTGCGGCGGGGGCGGCGGCAGCGACGGCGCCCGCCACGCCCGTTGCACCTGCCGCGACCGCGGCAGTGGCAGAGGCGGAGCCACTCGCCGCCGCCACCGGGGCTGGCGCGACCACCGAGGCGGCGTCAGCGTCCACCACCGGCATTGACGCGGCTGCCGAGGCGGACACAGAGATCGACACGGACTCGTCCGGCTCGGACGTGGGCGGCGCGTGCCTGCCGGCGCCGCTGCCGCGGCGGCGGCTCCCCCGCTCTCGATCCGCCGTCGCGCCCGGCCGGCGAGACGGTAGCCGCGGCCGCTCGCCCGCGCCGCGCGGCCGCCCCACCTGGTCCGCCACCGCGGCGGCGTGGGCGGCACGGCGGTCAGGGGAGCCCGCCAGCAGGGCGGCCGCCAGTGGCGGCGCCGGCGCCCGCGGCGGCGCCACGACCGACGCCGCCGCGCCGCTGACAAAGGATGTGCCCGTGCCGCCGCTGCCGCGGTCCCGCGGCGGGGCTGACCGCACGGGTCGCGCGCGGCCCGCCTTTCGGCGGGTGCCCTCGTGGCCGTCGCTCCCCTCCCTGCCAACGTCGCGGCCGTCGGCGACGGCCGCCGTCGCGGCGGCCGCCAACGGCGCGCCCGCTCCCGCCCCGCGGAGCAGCACCGCCAGCGCCTGCGGCAGCAGCAGCGCCGGCGGCAGCCGCTCCTGGTTCACCGCCCACCCGTCTGTGTCGGCGCCACTGACGCGGGTGCCCCGGCCCGCCAGCGGCGGCAGCGGCGGCAGCGGCGGCGGCGGCGGCGGCAGTGGCGGCAGCGGCAGCGGCGGCGGTAGCCGCTCCTGGTTTACCGCCCACCCGTCCGTGTCAGCCCCGCTGACGCGGGTGCCCCGCCCCAGCGGCGGCGGCGCCGGTACTGGCGGCGGAGGCGGCGGAGGCGCCGGCAGCGGTGGCGGCCGGGCGGTATCGTCGTTCACGGGCCAGTCGTCGCCGCGGGGGGGACGCGGCCTCGGCCTCCGCCGCTCCGTGTCGGCGCAGCCCCCCCCCCGGGGCACGGCCGACGCAGCGGCGGCGTCGGCACCGGGCGGACCGTCAGACCGGTGTCCGCCGCGCCACGGCCTGCCCTTTCGGGGTCGACGGACGGCGTCCGAGGTGGGCCCCCGTGCGTGCAGCTGGGGCGGTGGCGGCGGCGCCGCCGCCGCCGCGGCCGCCGCCCGCACCGCCACCCCCGCGGCCAAGGCGGCGGCGGCGGCAGCGGCTACGCCGTTTGCGACCGTCACGTCCGCGTCGGAGCTGCGGGTGCTGTCGCTGGGGCTGGTAGAGGTGGACGACCGCGGCGAGCGCACCGATCGCGGCGGGCGGGGCGGCTGGGCGGGCGGGACGGGGGCGGGGGCGGCGCGCTGGGGCGGGCGCCGGCCGCCGCGGGCGTTTCGGCACATCTTGGAAAACGTGCGCGTGGAGCCGCCCAGGGGGGGTGGGGGGTGGTAGGCGCTTGTCCGGTGGGGGGGGAGGGGGGGGGAGGGGGGGGGGCGGGTCCCACTTTGCCGTGACCGTGACCTTTTCACCTTTTTTAACTGCCGCTCACCACCGCTCCATGGTCCCCCGCGCGCGAGCGTCGCGTGGCATGTGCTCTGCTCGACCGGGCGGCGGCTGGGTGGCGCGGGCACGCCTGCGATGCGTGCAGTTGCCACACCCCGCGGGTCGCCCGTTGTCCCCACCGCCGCGCGGCGCGAGGCGGTCGCGCGCTCTCGTGAGCTGCAGTGCGGCGCCCGCCGCGGCAGCGGCGGAGTGCGTCACGCCCCAGCGCGGTGAGTCGCGCTCGTTAGACGAGGGGGCCGTCCTGGCCAGACTGGTAGCCGCCTGACCAAACTCCCAGCACGGCATGGGAGTCCGTGTTCCTGTTCCGACCATCGCGTCGGGTAGATGGGCACGCAGTCGCCCACGCCCGCACCCCTCCGCGAAGACGGCACTTCTGCGTCGGATGCGGCGTATGTCCACGCTTCAATTGGTCTTTTCAATCCCACTCGCATCAGTCCCCACCACAGCGACGCTATCCACACCCTGCGACTGCAGATGAGCGTGGTGTGTCGTGCACGCGCGTCCGGTATGACCCCCCCCCCCCTCCACCCCCTCTCGAACGCACGCCATTCCCGCGCGTGCCACGATGCGCCACAACTCACCACAGCCTCGACCTCGTCCTCAGAAGGAACGCTGCGCCGCGCAGTGCACGCCGCCGAAAAGCACTATGACCGCCAGCGCCAAGCGGCCGCGCCTGCACCCGTATTCCCGTCCCACCAGTTCCGCACCCCATCTGCCGCCCATGCTGCTACCGAGCCAAACGCGCCACGGGCCACCCATGGGCGCGTGTGAAAAGCGAGTGTGCATGGCAAGGTACTGAAACAAGGTGGGCAGACCCGCTTCCAGCAGCTTCAGACACCCAGACGCGAGTGCCGCCTCATGGGTTGATTGGCGGAAAGGCGTCCTGCACAACGCCGAGCAGGCTGGGACCCGTGTACCGGCGCTCCGTCGCGAACTCACATGGGGGCACAAAGATGAAGCGGCGAAGCTCGTCCAGTGCCAGCCCCGCGCGTGACCGCTTCAGCAGGTACTCGATGAAGTCAAAAAAGCCGGGCGCGTCAGCATCGCTCTCGGGCTCAAAGTACAGCAGCGACGCCTCGGGTACCACAAACTTGTCCAGATGCAGCAGGTTGAACCGGCGCTCCACAATGAGGGTGAAGGGCAGGCCACCCTCGGCCAGCTGGTGGCCACCAATGTGATGGGCCACCAGGTTGCAAATGAACCGCCCCGTCTTTTGCAGGCGGCACCGCCACTGGGCGCCTCGCGCCACGTGAGGGTACACCTTGCGCCACTTGTGCGGGTCTGAATACGAGACGTCGCTCACCAGCGGCCACGCTGCCTCATCTGTCGCGAGGGAGCGCCACCGGGTCAGCGTCAGCGCCTTCCACAGCTGCTCGTCGTCTGCCATCTCCTTCCACTGGCGGCTTACCAGACGCACCTTGGCCAGCTCGGGGCCCGGCAGGAAGGAGAAGACGTGCTTGGTAATCTCCTCGGGCAACCACGAAAAGTGGTTTTCCCTCAACACCCGTCGGGCCGGGGCACGAGGCTTTGCCGTGGCCTCCTCCGCATCGACGCTCGACGCTTCGCTGCTGCAGGGAGTCACGTCCATCATCTCAGCTGCTTCAATCTGAGCCCGCTCCGCCTCAACAGCCGCCGTTTGACTGGCCAACATCGTCCGGATATAGTCCCGCAAGAAGGAGGCGGAGCAGTGAGCCAGCTTAGGCTTGTTCGCCACGTAGTCCAACATCAGATGGATGTCCCGAATGAACACAGGCAGGGAGTCCGCACTGGCGCGCGGCACCGACTCGGTCACATCCATCGCCGGCTGACACGACTGCCCCGCCGAAACACTGGAATTGTGGCCATCACACATGACGGCACTGCGTGACCGTCAAAGTCACCAAACGCAGCAGAAAAACAAGGCAAGGAAAACAGGACAGAGCAGCAACGGCCGGGCAACGGTCAGTCCGTCTGCTAGCAAACGTCACGACACACAGCGCCAGCGGTCATACGAGCACCCCGCTGGAGAGGATGCGTGGCGCATAGCCCAACACAATGACCACACACCAGGTTCACAGCCCCGCACCGTACCCACGCACACCACTCCGCGTGAGACGCAATAGAAAACGTACGAGTCATGGGTGCAAGACGGACGCGCTCGCTTGGAGCTGCCCGTGGGCGCCACAAAGGGGGCGTCCGCTCCTACGCCTGGATGATCCGCCGTCATTTGCAAGTCCAACAGCCGCCTTGTTGTCTCGTGCTCGTCAACCGTACGTCGCGACCCCGCAACGGCACTGTGCGACCGCTCCGCCGCCGCCCCACCATCCGCGGAACCTGGAGCAGCCACACCCGGCAGTGACGGTGAATGGCATTGCTCCTCCTCTTCCGCCTCGGCCGAAGGTGGGAGCCCCGCGTACTGCGGAGTCGGTGATAGGTCGCCCGTTGCCATCTCATCGTCCGCGTCCACATCCACCACATCGGCCAGCGCCGCAGCGGCGGCCGCGTCGCCGCCGTCTACGGACCCCACCGGGCGGGCGGGCGGCGGCACGCGCCGGGCTGGCGACACACTGAACACCTCCTGCAAGTTATCGTGGGAGCCATCCGCGTCGCAGACGCCTCCCCGGGAATTGCTATCCGTGCCGGGCGACTGAGGCCGGCGAGACGGCTCCAGGCGACCCCCCGCGCGGCGCTTGCGACCCACGTACCCAGAGCCACCGCTGCTGCTGCCGCTGCTGCTGTTCCCGCTGCTGCTCCCACTGCTGCTGCTGCTGCTGCTGCTGCTGCTGCTGTTACCACTCCCGTGGGGGCCCTCTGCATCCACGAGCAAAGCCGGCCCGAGGTCGAGGCCGTCTTCGGCCCCAATCCCCTGAGCGGCCGCCTGCCCCACTGACATCCCAGCCGCCGCCGCCATCGCGTCGGCCCCGTACAGGGACATGTGCGCCGTCGGAACGCCCGCCGCCGCTGCGGACGCCTCACAGTCGCCGACCGTGGGGGGGGGAGAGGAGCCGGGAGAAGCAAGCGCCGACTTTCTCGGGGGCGTACGAGCGGCGCCGACGCCGGCTGCAACCCGCATAGCCCGAGACATGGGCGCAGTCGCGCCGCTCTTCTCCGCATGGCCAACGCGAGCGCGCGGCGCCATGGCGGGCGGCAAGTGCCCGAGCAGTCGACCGAGCGGATTAGCAGATGGAGGCTGGTAGATGGCTCAATGAGCCGAATCCAAGCACCGCTTCACGACCCGGGCCGAGCGGGGACGTACGAGGCTTCGCCCCGCGCAGATGCCAGTCCACAGGAGCGAGACACCGTCAGACCTCGCCCGCTCACCAGCAAAAAATGCGGCTCCGTACTCCCCCCGACGAGGTCGCAGTCACAGCCCCGGGCGGCCAGGCAGGTGGCACGGTGAGGGTCTAGCTCGCAGGAACGGGTGCGGGGGGAGTTGATGCAGACACCGCCCTTCGTCCGACAACCCCACCCACACGACCACGCTCCCCCACCCCCTACGTCCAGGTGCGCCCCAAGGCTTGAACGGTACGACGTCCAGGTGGGGACTCAAGCTACACAACCCATACACAAGAACAAGAAAGGAGAGAGAGAAAAAAAGCGAACCAGGAAAAGCCAACAAAAAAAAGCAATGGTGACGCTTCGTGTGCAGAGTTGAAAAGGTGCGACTGGAGGCACCCAGTTGCGGACCGCACAACCGCTCAAGGTCACCTCCCGACAGCAGCGCGAACCAACCGGGGACGGACGAGGAGGTGTCCCTAGCGATGCTGCGTGCTTGGCCCCGTGCCCCCTCGACCAGGTGGAGCGACAGAGGCAGCTACAGGAGGGCAGTTCCGTGCACGCTACACCTGCCACGGTCGTGGGGGAGGGGCCAAGTGCGCCCACAAGGGGGGAGCGGGGGGGGAAGGCGGCACGATGACTCTACACCGCCAGGTGGGGTCGAGAGGCAGGGGGACGAGCGGGAGTGTCACGCCACCGACGGGCCCGAACAACGCCACGCCGCGTGCGTGCCGCCAGCATGAGCGCCGGGCCGCGCTGGCGTGGCGTGCCGTCCGGCCGTGCGAGCCGCCGCCGCCGCCGCGGAGACTGTGCACAGGGGGCTCCGGGTGGGGGGGGGGGGCGGGGGGAGCGCTTGGGGCTCCGCCGGCGCTCACGCGCGCAGGCACAGCGCGTGTGGTTTTGCGCCTCTGTTTGTGGGGGTGTGCGCGCCTCGCGGGGGCCCCCGCCGCACACCACCCGGAGGGTGGGGCCCCCACCACGGCTGCGCACCCGGCACCCACCCCACTGGGTGCCCACTCCCCCGGCCCCTCCGAGACGCGCGAGTGGCGGCGGTCACCCTCGCCCAATCGGGCGACCGAGTGGGCCCCAGCTCCGGCGGGCCCGGCCACTAGCTGTACATCCGAACAAGACGATAAAATGGATGATTTAGTTTTTTGGGCACCAACGGGATGCCACAATGGAAGCGGCGCCAGCTCGGAGCCCCTCTCGCAAACGCGTGACCCAGACTGGGGGTTGGCCCACAACTCTTGTTCCAGTCGAGGACGGGGGCCACGGACGAGCAAACACGTGGAGGAGCCACTCACCTTCCCCGAGCAACAACGCCGAGGGGGGATATTTTTCTGTCTGTAAGCACCCTGAGGCCTGGCCACGACCTGGCCAATGGTGTTCATTCCAAAGAACCGCCGCCTGGCATGACGGGCTGGTTCGAGCACCACCGTCAGCTCGCAAGTGGAAGCCGCCACCCGTTTGAAACGCACTCAAGTAGAAAAAAGACAGGTCAGCCTCGCGCGGCCGTGACGCAAAACGGTCATGGCGCCAGTGGACGCCGTCGTCCCCGTCTGGAAATTGGCCAAGGACGACCAACAGCCTGGATACGTACTGGGCCATACCGTCGTTCCGGCCACATCATGCAAGCTGACACGACCGGCACCGCAGCCACCGAACACGTCTCGCCGTCCCGGTACAGCACCGTGGTGATCCGCGGAAGAGTGACAGCGACTTGTACCCGCCGCGTCATGTTTGAAAACTTATGCAGCACCGTACTCCTTCGCTTAAGAACAGCTGGGATGCATTACACTTGCTCTGGGTACTCTTGCGAATAATTTCGAAACTCCTCCGAACAGGTGACTTGCCGAAGTGAGACGGTTAATGAAGTCAGGCAGACCACTCCAGCGTTGGCGGGGGGGCCCGACGGTTCGGCTTTGGCTTTGCAAATACGGCGTATTCGCCTGAACTCTGGAGTCGTTCGCCCGAACGATACATGCAGTGTGGACACGTGTCTAAGACTTGGCCACGTGTAAAGGCATTTGGCGAATCAAGTGCGTTTGATCGCATGAGATCCAACTTCCCCCAAGAGGGGGGTTCGGTCACTTTCGGCGGTTCAAGAACTCACCCCTATCTATGGTTGACTCCTCCGAGTGCTTGATATTTCTCAAAAACACGATTAATTTGATGAAAAGCGTGGGATTTGGGGTGGTTGTGCAGGAGAAAGGTCGCCAATTTCCCCCGCTGCCCCTCCTTCCACCGATCATCCATGCCACACCTTTCGTTGTCCTTTTTGCATCCGGTTGTGGGCGCTGACGGCTCGCGAGCCGCCACAAGCCTCCCCTGCATTGCCTGGGAGGGGCGTCGCGCGGTGGCGGTCGACCGAGATGTGGGGCGCCCACGGCCGGCGCCGCGAGGGCGCGGCCGGAATCTCCCTGCCACCGCCCCCAACCCCACCCCACATTCGCGCCACACGCACGCGCCGTGGCCAGCAGACCCGTGGATCCTCACGCCATCGACCCCCGGCCACTGTCTCATTGCTCCCGTGGCGAGCCAGCGCCGCGTGTTGTTCATCCGTGGACTACCGCCGCCCCTTTGTTCCTGCATCCGACCCTCCCCTTATTTTGCCACCTTTCGGCCCATCGCCTCCGCCGTGCATTCTCCCGCGTCGTCCGCATCCGTCCCTGCCCGTCGCTTTCTCAACCGTTCCCGTGTCCCCCTCCTGTTGCCGCCATGGCGTTTGTGTCGAGCTTTGCCGGCGCGTCGGTGGCGCCCGCAGCCGCCGCCCGGACAGGCGGCGGTGCGCGCATGACCGATACCCCCCCCCCCCTCTGCCGGCCTCGTCCACCCCCGCACTGTCGCGGCGGGCGCTCCTGTCGGGCGCCGCCGCGGCGGCGGCGGTGGTGGCGCTGTCGGGCACGGCGCCCGCGCCCGCGCGCGCCGAGTCGGGCGGCATTGCCGGCGTCGTGTCGCGGACCTTCTTCCCCAAGTCGGGGTTCAACGCGCCCGAGGCGATCAAACCCGCGGATATTGCCAAGGACGCTGAGGCGCTGGGCACGGCGTCGGTCAAGGGCGCGATTTCTAAGCTCGCCTCGTACCGCGACGCGGTCGCCGCCCTCCGCAAGGACTTTAAGGCCGACCCGCAGCTGGCGGTGGGCGCCAAGGCGCGGGCGCTCTTTACGATTTCCGACCTCCGCGACGTCCTCAATGAGGTGGACAGCGTCTTTGACGAGGAGAGCCAAAAGGAGACGGACCGCGTCGTCCGCCGCATCATCCAGGACGTGGAGGAGCTGGAGACGTCGGCCGCCGTGCGGCCGGGGACGCCACGGTCACCCAAGAAGATTGACCGCGTGGACAGGTGGTTTGATAAGCTCGACTCGGACTTTGAGCGGCTGCTGTCGTTTGTGCAGTAAGGGCGGCAGCGACGACGGGTGCTGGTCGCGCACGATACGAGTGGTTGGGGGAGGTCGGGGGGGGGAGGGGGACGGTGGGGGGGAGAATTGCGCCTCGGGCGGCTGATGGGGCGCGGATGTTTGGTTTTGAGGTTTATACGACGGTGGGTGGGGCAGAGGGGTCTGCGGTTGCGCCAGGCCATGGCCGCTGGTACAGGTGAGCGGGGGCGTGTACTCGCACCACTGTTGTGTTTAACCAGAGGTGCCATGCTTCTCTTTCACCTTCATTGCATTCATCTCCGACAAGCGCCGTTTGCTCCTTTCCGCGGAAACCTTGCCATGCGAACGATCACCATGGGCGAGCCGTTCGCGTACAGCCAAGACCGTCAGGGCAGGAGGTGCCTGCTCCAACGCCCAACGGGGAAGCAGACCCTCTGACCATGACGGGACAGTGGCCCCACGTCCGCCACACGAATCGCGCGGCGTCTGCCCAACCGCCACGACACACCCCACCGCATGCATCACAGCGCGAGACATTCCGTCTCATGCATGGCAGCGCGACACACCCCGCCTGATGCATCCCAGCGCGACACTCCGCAGCCGTCACCCCCCCCGCGCGTGATCCGTGCCACCTCCGCCGCCATCAGCAGCCGCACCTCCCGCTCCTCGGTCGTCTCCCCCGCCAGCACCCCCCCCGCCGCCGGCACGCCCCCCACCGCCGGCGGGCCCGCCGACGGCGCCTTGCGCTTGCGCCCCACGGGGGCCCCGACGACCGCACCATCCCCCCCCGCCGCTGCCGCCGCTGCCGCCGCCGCCGCCTGGCCCGCCGCCGCCGCCTTGGCCGCCGCCGCCTCGGCGAGGAGCGCCCGCAGCTCGGGGAGCACCTCGTGGCGCGCTGCCGCGGCCGCCGCGACCCCCCGCCCGCCCGCCACGACCGCGGCCGCCGCCGCGGCGGTGGCAGCCTCGAGGTCCGCCGCGGCCGCGTCGCGCGCGGCGGCCTGCCGCCGCAGCAGCGCCGCGACGGCGAGCCGCGACGCCGCCGGCCGCACCGCGTTGAGGGCGGCGTGGAGGGCGGCGAGGGTGGCCTCGATGGTGGCGGTGGAGGGGCCGCCCGCCGCGGGGTCCGCGCCGGGGGGGGGGGTGGGGGGGGGTGCAGCGTCGACGAGAGGAAGTCCGTGTAGGCGGTGAGGAGGGAGGCGTTGAGCTCGCGCGCCGAGGCGGCGGGGGGGGGAGCGCCCGTGGGGGGGGGGCGGCGCCGGGTGGGACGCCCGCGGGGGCGGCGGACTCCCCGGGAGCGGCGGCGGGGGGGACAGGGGGGGTTGGAGGGGGATACGGCGGCGCGTTTGCCTGTGTGGGGGTTTCAGGGAGGGTACAGGCGGGGGGGGAAAGATGCAACACAGAGAGTGGAGAGGAGCCACAAAGGAGGAGAGGAACGACGTACACGCGAAAATCAGCTGAGGATACCTATGGGTGAGAACCCGGCGGCGGCGCGGAGCCAGCGCCACGCACGGCGGTGTCTCACGCGGCAGACGCGGCAAGCAGCGCGGGGGGGCTCGCAAGCAGCAGCAGCGTCGGCGCCCACTGGCGGGGCGCGCCCAAGGCCAAGAAAAAACACGGGGCATCCACAGGGGCGGCGGCGGGCGATACGTACCACCTGCGGAACCCCAAAGAGGGTGTAGGTCACGCCGGGGGCGGGCGGCGCTGGCGGTGTTGGCAGCGGCACCGCGTCCGACGTGAGGTGGGCGTAGTACCTGCAGAGGGCACCGGCGGGGGAAACGGGACGGAAAGGGAGGGGGAGGGAAGACGCCAAGGCCAAGCCAACAGGACAAATAAGTGACAGCGGCAGCGGTCA
The DNA here is from genome assembly GCA_008729055.1 of Pyropia haitanensis. Classification (NCBI taxonomy): domain Eukaryota; phylum Rhodophyta; class Bangiophyceae; order Bangiales; family Bangiaceae; genus Pyropia; species Pyropia haitanensis. The sequence goes on along the minus strand of SDUX01000003.1, from coordinate 1,204,628 downwards.
GAAGGCCGCGCGCGCAGGCCCGTCTTCCCGCGGGCTCTGCGAAGGCCGTTACGGCCACGGCCACGCCCACGCCCACGCTTGGCGACAGACCCACTTGCAAGGCCGGCAGCACAGGCGCGTCGCCCAGGCAAAACAGAGGGCTGCGCGCACATCCAACCCACTCCCCCAAGATACAAACCAACACAACCGCAGAGCGTGCGCGGCGTCGGCCCGCCCACGACTTCCCCGCGACTTACTTGGACGGCGGCGGCGGGAAAGCGCCCACCACGTTGGCGGTGCCGGGCACCTCTGCCATGGTGGCGGGGTCTACCAGCAGCGCGCCCGCAGCCTGCGGCTGACGGACTGGTGACCAACAGCGACTGCGTCGACAACGGGCGCACACGGGGGACGTCGGTGGTGTGGGAAGAGATGGGCCACGGCGGTGAGGCCGCGGGAGCGGCGACCGGGCTGCCCGCGGAGGCGGACGAGGCCGCCCCGTGCGACCAAGTCGAATCAGCCGCGCACGCGCACGGGGCGCTGGGGGCTGGCGGCACCCCGGATGACTGACCCGCTAGTGTATAAATTGTCAATCCATGCTGTCTCAGTGGTGGTGAACGACTTCATTACTTGGAGGTTGATCACTGAGACTGAACGACATTGGTGGTACCACTTTTCAGTGGATTCGCGGTTGGCCACACGCTGTCGAGTGGCAAGCCACACTCGCGCGTCACCGCAAGTGCCGATCGACCTCGACCTGGCTACTGTTCGTCGTCCATCGACGCGCGCACGTGGCGCGTGGCGCGGTACGTACCCGGCCGCGCGGCAGTGGGCGCCACGTCTGCGGCCGTTGCCGCCGCTTGCCCTCAATCAAAACAGAACGTGACGTGACAGCTGCCCCCAGCGGCCCTCTGACGGGTTGATGGCAGACCCACTCCCTGTGCGAGGGAGGCCGCTCCCAACCGCCGCCGGCGCTACCCTCGCGCCAGCCGGCCACAAGGCACGGCGCCTGCACAGAACGAGCGGAGCCTTTTATTGGCAAAATCCGGACTCCCCGTCAGGGACAACGTGTGTGTGTGGCTGCGCGGTGTGGGAGGGTACCCGCCACGCCCGCTGCTGCTTGGCGGCCAGCCAGCACGTAACACACTCACTGGGAGTGGTGCGTCAAGTGCCGTACGTTCTGGCCGTGGGTGCCGCGCCCGGCCGTGGCCGAGGCGGTGGTGGGGGCCCGCCCCCCCTCCGTTCCACCACGGCACCGGTCACCGACGTGTGCCGCAGAGGGAGGAAGGGAGGGGGGGAGCGCCGCGGATCCCACTGGGTGGGGAACACCGTTTGGGGAGCGGCGGTGTATCCAGGAGAGTGGCGGCAGGGAGGCCTCCCGGGGGGGACCCAGGCGGCTCCCTCCGGCACCCCCCCCGCTCGGTCGCTCAATTTTGGTCGAGCGGGCCGCCTAGCGGGCCCGCAGAGGACTGTGAGTATCGGCGAGGATGTGGAGAAAAACGCAGTGTACCCCACGAGGCCAGACACCGGCGACCCGACACCCCAACGCGGGGTGGCGAGTTCCAATGTCTAGTCTGCCGGGCCGAGGGCGCCCGGCACTCAGGTGCGCGGCCGGGTGCTCTTATACCCCGCCCCGCACGCGGCGGCAGGTCCGCCGCACGCGGCGGTGAGCGCCCCCGACACGCCCACAGACGCAAGTCTAGCCCCCCCTCTCCACACGGCCATCAGCCCACCTATTGTGGACAACACCCGCGAATCACCCCCTTCCACTCAAGCAAAACAATGCACAAACCGGCCAATCACGGCCTGGCGAAACACATAATCGAGCCAATCGGCCCGACCCAATCTGTCAGCCATCACCGGGGGTTTGACCAAACATCATTGATGTTCGGTCACACCCCGCCGAGGTCTGACCAAACGCAAACGCGTGTCCCCCACAATCTTGGCAGGATCCGGTCCAGCGCCCAATCATCGGTCACATGGCTGGGTCCGAGTCTCGCCTCGCCGCGCGGCACGAGGGTGCGGGGCAGCGCACGCCCCCCCCGCAGCGGCGTAATCACACTCCCGGGTTTTCCACACCCGAGTGCCGCGGCGACGCGTCGGTGCGCGTAATCCACTGCTGCACAGGGTTGACGTCCTTGGCCGTCTTCATCATGGCGCTCAGCGCCGCACACTGACCCGGCTTGGTCAGCCCATCGGCAATGTTGTGCTCGGATTGAACCAGCCCCACGTTGGATATCTCGTGGCGGTTGTAGGCCTCCCGCGCCGCGGCCACGTCAATCATTAGCCGCTTCTCCGTGGTGTGCGACGCCCGCGTAATGACGTCAAACATCTGCTTCGAGTCCGTGAGCATCACAAGCGGTAGGTGCTGGTGATAAATGCGCTCTAGGTCGTGCTTGAGGATGAACGCGGTGTCAAACGCGTCTGCAAAGGCGTAGACCTCCCCTGCCATAATGCTCCGCACCACACGCCGCGCCTTCTTGCTGGAGTAGCTCAGCACGTGGCAGTTGTTGTCCCCGTCGCAAAGCATCACAATGTAACCGAGCTGGGATGAGAGATCGTCATTGTTGGCAAAAGACGCATCAGAGTAGGCGCGCAGGTGCAGCGTCTCTCGGCTCAGGGGTCCATAGGTCAGCCCTAAGTCCTTGGTACTGTGGGCGTACTTGATAGCCTTGTTCAGTTCCCGCACGTGGCGCTCGCAGAAGGTCTCGGCGGTCACTTGTGCAGCCCGGTTGATAGCACAGCAGAGATCGGGCCTGCTGTGAGCCAGCCATCCAAACCCCGCTCGGGCAGACACAAAGGCGTCAAAGGAGATGTCGGTTGGCAGCTTGCTCGCCGCTGCGACGTAGGACTCCTGGCTGAGCACGAAACATCGCGGCGACCCGTCCAGCGTCTTGAGAAACGCGCCCACAAACTCGAGGTTGTCCCACACCCGCGGCTTGGACTCGAACGTTTCCAGCGTCTGCTGGGTCAAGGTCTGGAATGACTCATCGCCGCCGTTCAGCAGGTCGTCAACATAACCGCCCAACAGTCCCACCGTGCGCCCATTCTCCTCCTTGATGAAGAGTGACGGATCTCCCGTCAGGGGGACCATACCCAGGTCGTCCTTAACGTGACCCGTTAAGGTCACCGCCCAGTAGTCTCCAGCGTCGCACATCCCATATAAGGGCAGGAGGAGCAGCAGTACCTCGCCGTCACCGACGCCAAACAGCTCGGCATCGGCTGGGCGCGGCTGCAGGTAGATGGTACGCGTGAGTCTCTCCTTGCTCTGCAGGTACGCCTGGTTCACGTCGTGCGAAAAGATGCGAAAATTGAGCACGGCACTGGTCGACAAGATAATCTTGGTGGAACTCTGGCGCAAGGTGGAGATGTTGTGGACGATAAAAGGCTTCTCCTTGTCGTTGTGCCCCTGGAGGACGTAGCGCGACTTAAACTTGGCGTTGTTCGTCCCCACGTGCTTGATCGCGTCGACAAAGCGGCCCTTGAGGATGGACGCGTCAGCAGGCAGCGAGTCTCTTCGCACCTTCTTGAATGCCCCACGCTTCACGAGTCCGCTGGCCTCCTCCAGCCTCGCAGCCTTAGCCTCAGCTGTTGAAACCCGAGGGTCCTCTGGCTTGAGGACCTCAGTCTTGAAAATCCGGGAGGGCGTCTCTGCCTCGGCCTGAGTGTCGCGGTAGGCCCTCTCTTGAATGTACCCCAGGCGCTGGCCCAGGCTGCACACCAAGGTGTCCCCAGCGATGATAGCGTCGACGACGTTGCCCATGTCCTCGTTGCCAACAGTATCAGTCGCGACGTCGGCTGGCGTCTCCTCGGTCGTCTCAAGAGGCGGTAAGTACTCCTTGACTTTGTCAATTGAAAACAACTTGAGGCGATCGTTGATGTCCAGCCACACTTGCTTGCCATCGTGACCCTGCACCGTGTACGGGCCTTGCCACTCGTCCACAGGCTTCTCGCGGTACACGAGGACGCGCATGCCCGGGCTGATCTCGGTGTTGGACGCCTTCGGGACGTTGCGCCGTACGGCAGTACTTAGCCGCGCACGAGCGACGTGCTTGACCATGTCCGCGCGGGCCTCCACCAACGCCTTGTTCCGCTCCCGCTGCATCGGCAAGTCGACGGGGTTGACCGGCATGCGGGGGTTGATGCCAAACACGAGGAGAACTGGAGAGATACCCATCGGCCCCGCTGTCTGGTTCATGGCCCACACGGACAGGGACAAGGCTTGACCCTTGTCAATGGTCGGGTGCGCGGCACGCACGCGCCGGAAGATCTGGCGCAGAAACGCATGGTAGCGCTCACCTGCACCAAGGGAGTTGTGGCTCTCAACACCCGAGTCCCGTTGCTTGATGCCAGCCGCCTCAACTCGTGCCCTCCATTGCGGTGCCTGCAGCTGCGGCCCTTGATCGACGTGCAGCTCTTGTGGGTATCCAACATACGCGGCCACCCAAATCTTGACGAATAGGTCCCACGTGGCATCGGCCGTCTGGCCATCGCCCATAAAACCGGCCGCGCTCCAGAGGGTGTCGGCGTCCACCACATGTAGAACGGCCTCCCCCTCCAGAAACATGAGGTCCAACAGCACTAGCCGGTTGAAGCACACGTCCTCGTGGGGGAGTGCCACCCTAAAGCGGTTGGGCTCCTTCCCTAGGCGC